>OZ023264.1:97290932-97980932 GCA_964006375.1 Tillus elongatus | reverse complement strand
TTATTTAGTCGAATTAACATAAAATTGACAGTTCTGAAAAGATCCGGTGATGATTAGGTTGCCTTCAGCAAACGGTGATTCATGTTTCATTGTTTGGGTATGACTAGTATGACATAAAATTTTGTATGCACCGCTGGTATAAATAGAGGTGTGTGCCCTCGAGCGACTTACAAACCCCCGGGCCGGAGGCCCTCGGGTTTGTAAAATCGTCGCTCTCGGGGCATAAACATCTATTTATACCCTTGGTACATAAATAACTATTATTTCGTCAAGTTGTTGGCCATCCAGCTTTATATCCATGCCCGCAGTTCTGTCCTTACATATCTTCATTAGTTTTCTTTTCGCAATATTATTTTTTATTGACTATACGACAATTTTTAACGTCGGTCTATTCCCGCAACTATGGCCAATCTCCGACGCCAGGGAGCAGTTTCACCTTACTACCCTGGAAATGTTGGCAAACCTCGGCCCTTCTGTAAGAAGGGTAGGGATCTTTAACGTGTTCAACATCGCACGGACACGTTAAAGATCCGTACCCCTACTTGACCATTGTCGCGAACTAGACCGATGTTAAAAAAAGTAAGTAATACAATCATCTGTGTGTGTAAACTGTAAACTGAATATTTATTTGATTTACTTATTTTCACCCATCTAATTATTCATTCTGGAATAGGAAGTGGCAACGCTGTGTGAAATTCAAACAACCAAAACGGCTTCGCAGCATGCGCAGCGCAAAAATGTGCGATGCGCGGTTAATGTATTAAAGTCTCAGAATGTCCTACACGTTTCTCTAATTTCTAACCTAACCTAAATCGGTAAAATTCCGAGGGCGGCGGCCACCGCCCCAAAAACCGTGTGCGAGGGAGACGTATGAGAGGGCAGTATTCACCCCGAGGCGAGGAACGGGCTTGGTAGGCAGCAGAAAACAGTGAAGCGAATAGGAAAAGTTAAAAAAAAACTTACCTCAGCCAGGTGAGAAGCGTTGGGCGGACGTGATGGTGGAACAATTGGCGAACTACCGGAGCGGGTGCTCCAGCCCCGGGTACAGTGATGCCACAGCCTGTCAGAAGTGGTGGAGGCGCATCGTGGTGTTGGGGTACATCCTCCGGAACATACCATCCGCGAGGTAACCATCAAAATGGGCCGCCCTGAGGCCGGCCCTGGGTACGTGACGCCTTGCCTCCAGCCACAAGCGTTCAATGTTCTGTGTGTGCGCAACAGTTTCAGGATCAACGAAGTGGAGGCTGTGATTCACAGTAAAATGCCTGAATCCCGCCGCCTCCAAGTCGCTGTAACCCTTCCAGCAGACAGTCATTATGATGCTGCCAGGCGACACATAATCCCGAATAACCCTCATTAAAGTGCGCGCACTTCTGTCGGCAACCGGAACCATGAATGCCTGGCCGCACACACCACGCGAACCACGTACAACACCGCCGACGACCCATTGTCCTCTTAGGCGCCGCCCACGGTTGTACTTGCGTTTGGAGAACTTAGCCTCGTCGATCTCAACAACGATATCAGGGCCGCCAATCGGAGAGGTAATACCGGTGAAGTAATCGACTAGCACCTCCCGGATGAAGTTGAACCAGTCAGCAACCGTGTGCGCAGCTAAATCGGTCTCGTCCATGGCAAATTTCACCCGCGGTGGGTTCCGGGACAGGTATATCATAACAGAGTGACATACCTGTTGCACATCAATGCGGGCACCGGAGAAGAAGGTGTCGGTCAGCGCGGAGACCCGGAACCTACAGGTACCACGATGCCTTGCGGTATATCGCCTATCGCAATTGAACACCGGCAATCCGCGGCGATACGTAACGGTCACCTTTCGCGAGCACTTTGGGCAGCAGGTGTGGCAAAGAAGCACCCCGTGAGCCCTAAGATATTCTGTTAGGGCAACGTTGTCCAGCAGCAGCGCGCTAAAGTTTAAGTTTTTCATATAGCAAAAGTCACATACGTTGTAACCGCACTGTGAAACGGTGGGCAATACTGGAACAGTTTGTGCAGCTATAATTATTTAGGAGCCGACTATTAGAAACAAAGGAAAGCAGTTAAAAATAAAAGACGCACCGAACGCAACGTATAAGACGCAACTGAAGAAGTAGCAAGTAGCAAGCGACAGAAAGGATGTAACAAAGAAGCGTAGGAATCTGCACCCCCGACCAATGGGGAAGCAAAACAACCGCGTGGAAACATCGAGAATAACAAAAAGTAGAACCTGCCACCAATGGGAACGCAGAAAAAGCGCGTCCATCGAGAACAAAGAACAAATAATGTAAATTAGATCCTCGCCTAGCAATTGAAAAAAATTGCGTGCAAATAGGTAAAGAAGTCGTAAATGGCGGTAAAACATGCTCCACATCCGCAGCGCGAAGGTCGCGGATGTGAATATTATGGTATTCGCGTAGTTTTCGTGATGAACGTTTTCGTGGTTCACGTTCGCACGTCGCGGTGTTCCCCATCCGGTGTCGGTTTTCTGTCCCGCGACAAAGGAATCGCGGACGCGAACATGAACATCGCGAATGTGGAGCCCGCTTTATGAGATATGGTCGCAAGCGGGAGATCGCAAAGTGTTGGAACGAAATGTGTGACATTTTCAGCTGTTGTCTTAATCGTATAGAAAGGTTATTATTCGCGTCCGCGATTCCTTTGTCGCGAGACAGAAAACCGACACCGCACGGGGTACACCGCGACGCGCGAACCTGAAGCACGAAAACTACGCGAAAACCTCCACACACACATTCGCGGCGCGAATCACATTCCCGGCGCGAACTACATTCGCGGGGTGAACTACATACGCGGCGCGAATTCACGTTCGCGTTCGCGCTCTGCGATCCCTTTGTCGCGGGACAGAAAACTTACGCGGGATCCACATTCGCGACGTTCGCGTTCGCGTCCGCGATTCCTTTGAAATGCTGCAAACTCCAAAGTAACGCGAGGTAAGGAAAATTCCCGGGGGCGGCGAAAACCGCCGGCCCCCAACAACACCCCCCTCCCAAACTTGAGGATCGCCACTGGTGAATATGCCGAACAAAACGACCAGGCTCATAGTGACCGTGAACTGCGACAGCGCTAGTGTGCAGGACATTGCGACTGACAGAGACAGCCACACCGTGTAGTGCTGTGCAGCGAAGTAGCAGCACTAAGGCAGTAAGGTAAAATTGTTGACTTTCCAGAAGAAGTTTGAATGTAAATAACTACGCAAAGGAAGGAGAACAAAAGGTAAGAATAGTGTTACTGTGCATGTATGATACCAAAGTTTATGTATCAGCAGTCGATTTGTCAATAATTGTTCGGGAGCTAATCTGCAAATTCACCGGTTATCTAATACTTATATTAAAATGAATC
Organism: Tillus elongatus; assembly: GCA_964006375.1. NCBI lineage: Eukaryota > Metazoa > Arthropoda > Insecta > Coleoptera > Cleridae > Tillus > Tillus elongatus. Next base: position 97,977,581 of record OZ023264.1, on the reverse strand, counting down.
CACCAATCAGAGACCAAGATTTTTCTTAGAAATTATTGTCAAAATCCCGGAAACGTCAAATTAATTTATTGAACAGCTGGATATAAATATTTTTATACATTTTCCTAAACATACTATTTTTCACTTATTTGATTTTTAAATATGTGTAGCATATTCTTCATGAAATAAGCTTTCTTTTCATACTAATTCCAATCACTTCTGAACTCTGTTCATATTCTAATTATGCAAATGCTGTGTCTTGAGTTTCTTTAAAACTATGCTTATCTTTCTTTAATTACTTCAAAAATTTCCTCAGCAATTCACCGGTCTTTTAATGTATTTTAACCTTAATTTCACAACCTATTACATGACCTAATTAAATTCTATACAAAATAGTTCTTTCAATTTTCCATTTATTGTCTATTTTTCTCGCTATAATTATTTAATTTTATATCAAAAAGTCCTTTACTGTCCTATTATTGTTCGTACACAATCAATACACTTGATTGTTAAGCTTTTGCTTTGGTTAAATTGTTGCACCTACCATTTCATTAATTTGGCAAACAATTTATAGTCTCTTGCATCTAACAATTTTATTGATGTCTATTTTGTTTTTATATTTTTCTTTAACATTTAAAGCACTGCTTATCTTAAAATTGGTGCTAGTTCCTTCTTTTTTATGATATTCCATTTTCCCACAATTATTATCTAAGAAGGACTGTCACGCTCGAGAGCGACCTCGGTAATTCTCTAGCAATATTACATAGGATTTATTTTCGCTATAAATAGAATTAATATACTTGTGATGGGAGAGGCATAAGAAATACGAACAGTCCCATTGTTCTGTTGGAACGCTTCACACAGTCAGTCAGACGAATACTACACAAAATTATATTCCCACCTGTACAGCCGTCCCCTATTGTAATGTCGCTAAGAAGGACTGTCTGCAAGAAGGACTATCGTGCTCGAAGACGACCTCGCAATTATTATTTGCTATTCTATCCCTCAAAACTTTCTATTCATATTTAAATACCAAACTTCTCATATTGTGAATTCTTTGACACCAGCTTGACATGGATGTATTAAACCCCACATAATAATCAACTTTTTTTATATAAACCTTTTCTGAGAAATATCAATCAGTAAGTGAGAAATGGACTGTTTACTATGAACTTGGTGGTTACAATATTTGGTGATTGAATTTGTACTTGTTTTTAAATATTTTTCTATTCTTTCTCCAATTATATCACATTATACCTATTTAGCTGTTCTTACTTGACATGTATGTGTTATGTAAGCTCCTTTTGAATAAAATTATTCAATATCTATTCAGGTTTTATAATCCCCTTTTCTACCTTCGTATTAAATGTCTCTAGTTTGGATTTCAATTCGAAAATTTTAATTTAAAAATTATCTATGCATATGTTAAAGCTCAATTATACTTTGTATACTTTAAATGACATTACTGCACACACACACACACACACGCACGCACGCACGCACCATTCATTAAATGATATGTGACTTCATACTAACATTACTAAGGCAGGATATACATACTACACAAGGGGATCAGCTTCCAGAATTGACCGAGCTTATTGTACCGATAATTTGATCGACCAAGTAGCCACCTCTAAGCTCCTAGCAGCGTTTTCAGATCACCTTGTATTATCGTTCCATATTCAGTTAGGGGAGTCAAGAAGGACCTCTCCCATATGGCGTTTTCCCAATACCCTATTAGACGACTCAGAGTATGTTGAACATCTTAACACTTACCTAGAAGAAATATTTATAAATAACAGTGATCCACTCATCTTTTGGGAAAGTCTTAAACATGACATCGCCTCATTTACAAGACAATATATAAAACAAAGGCGGCAACGTGAGAGGGCCTCTTTGAATCTCTTATATCAAAGTTTAAAACGCATACTTTCTAACAATGAAAGCGTCACTCTTCATTTCGTTCATTTGAATAAAGAAATACGTGACACTTTTAAAAACATTAGTCAAATTAAACTCGCTTCATTGGGTATGGAGGGAATGTATAATGCGGATAAACCCACTGCTAAAACAATATTACCTATAGTATCCAAGAGAACACACCTTATAAGCCTACAAACAGACAACGGTACAACATCAAATCCTTTGGAAATGTGTAAAATAGTAAGAGATTATTATACCCACATTTATAATATTCCCGAACAACCAATTGATAAACGCAGTATTTTTTTTTGATGACCTTCCTATACTAGGTGCAACAGAAAAACAGATTATTAACAATCCAATGACATTGAATGAACTAACTGTTGCCCTTAGGTCATTAAACAGAAATAAATCACCAGGCATTGACGGTCTAACCGCGGAGTTTTACATAACCTTTTGGGAAAAATTAAAGATACCGTTTTTAAATATGGTTAATGCTTCTCTCGTCAAAGGGCTTCTCCCAAGATCGGTTAGATCAGCTGTAGTGTCCCTGTTACATAAAAAAGACCAAAAAGAACTTCTTTATAACTGGCGCCCTGTTTCCGTGTTAACAACGGACTATAAAATAATAGCCAAGTGTATTTCCAACAGACTATCTACTGTGGGCAATAAGTTAATACACCCTGATCAAAGTTACTGCATACCTGGTAGATCAATATACGATGTTCTCCACTTGTATAGAGAGCTTATAGCACATGTGAACAGATCTAACACCAACATGTGCATTCTGTCGCTTGACCAAAACAAGGCATTTGACAGAATAAAACACAGCTACCTATTTCATATCTTAGAGGCCTACAACCTAGGTGACTATATTGGTGCGTGTATAAAAATGTTATATGCCGAAGCAGTATGCATGTTTCGTATCTCATCGTTGTTAACTGCTCCTATTATTGTTACTAGCGGTATACGTCAAGGCTGTCCATTGTCAGGAATTTTGTTTTCTCTTTGCGTGGAACCGCTACTTGTGTTACTAAGAAAAAACATAACTGGTTATACAATACCAGATGCAATTGACAGTTTATGTGTGAAAGTTACAGCATATGCAGACGATGTCAACGTAGTAATGTCTTCGCCACAGGAAATCACCACTGTACTTACTTTTTACAAACTGTATTCCGACATTTCAGGTTCTATATTGAATCAGAAGAAATGCTTTGGCTATTGGTTAGGTAGTCTTAAGGGTCCTTTGACAAATCACAGCGGAATTCCTTTTCTTCTGGGAATATAACAATTCTAGGGGTTACGTTTAAAAACGATATTGATGTTGTCAGTCATGAATTCCTAGATACGTTGACAACAAGCTTAAATGCTCGTGCTGAGAGGTGGAAACACATATTTCCATCACTTTCATGGAGAGGAAGAGTATTGACGATAAATCAAATAATTGCTCCTCGTCTTTGGCATGCCTTTCAGGTATTACCAGTTACTGAAAATTATTTGTCAAAAATACAAGAAATTCTTGTTAAACTCTTTTGGGCCTAGAGAAAGCACTGGCTAACAGCTAAACATCTTTCTCTTCCTATAAGATTCGGTGGTCTCGGTTTAGTCCATGTGCCTTCTAAGGTACGTTTATTCAGAGTAAACTTTGCGATTAAGTACCTTACAGCCCAAACAAAACAACCCTGGATGACGGTTGTGACCTACCTACTCCGCTCTACTTCACTGGCTAAGTTATCATGGCAATATTTCTTTGTAAATGCTGATTGTCATATTGTTACCAACTCTCCTTTCCTCACCACTGTTCTAAATTACTTTCGTTCAGCAGACATCTTTATAAAGACTTTCCATCCTCAATAAATGAGATTAAACAGATACCCTTGATGAATTCTCTTTTTATACCTAATTCAAATGTATCAAGTCTATGGTTTAGATTTGGCATATACACCATAGGAGATCTTCTATATGAAAACAGATTTAAGTTAATAGAAGAGCTACAACTTCCTGATAATAACAACTGCATTAAGAATCAACTGATTGAAAATTATGCCTACATTAAAACCAGCCTTTTTCAACTGTATAATTCAGAAATGTCAACAACAGACTCAGTTACAAGAATGATGACTTTGTCTTTTAAGGGTGACGAACGTGAAAAAAACTCTGGACGCAGCAAGTGCGTTATGGTAGTGAATTTTCATAGAAATGATCTGGTACAAAATATTTTATTATAACTTTTTTTTCTTGTAATATACAAATCTGAATTTTTGTATATAGTTTACTTTTTATATCGTAAACCTACCCACCAAATTTGGTTATCATAGCTTTTTTATTTTTTGAGATAAAATTTTTTTTCAAATTAAAACTCAAAATTTTGCTGGAAAACTTCGTCCGATTTTTTTAATTAAAAAACTTATCAAAGCCATTTACAAAAGGAAGGTACATGCCAAATGTTATCAAAATCGGCTCATTATTCTTTGAGATAAAAAAATTTTTCGAATGAAAACTCAAAATTTTCCCGGAAAACCTCATCAGATTTTCCTGACTAACAACCTTGTCAAAGCTATTTACAAAAGGAAGGTACACGTCAAATTTTACCAAAATTGGCTTATTACTTTTTGAGATAGGAATTTTTTTCGAATGAAAACTCAAATATTTCCCGGAAAACCTCGTCTTATTTTCCTGACTAACAAACTTGTCAAAGCCATTTACAAATGGAAGGTACATGCCAAATTTTATTAAAATCGGCTTATTACTTTTTGAGATAGGAATTTTTTTCTAATGAAAACTCAAAAATTTCCCGGAAAACCTCGTCAGATTTTCCTGACTAACAAACTTATCCAAGCCATTTACAAGAGGAAGGTACATGCCAAATTTTATTAAAATCGACTTATTACTTTTTGAGATAGGAATTTTTTTCGATAGAAAACTAAAAAATTTCCTGGAAAACCTCGTCCGATTTTCCTGACTAACGAACTTATCCAAGCCACTTACAAAAGGAAGGTACATGCCAAATTTTATCAAAATCGGCCCATTATTTTTTGAGTTATCGGTGTGATACATATATATATATATATATATATATATATATATATATATATATATATATATATATATATATATATATATATATATATATATATATATATATATATATATATATATATATATATATATATATATATATATATATATAACATATAAAAATTGAAACTGACACCGGATATGGGTTCTAGGGGTCCTAGTTCGCGCTCATTTGCAAAAATTTTTTCAAAATTCAAAAGTCGGGATCTCTCCATTAGTGAATTTTTTCTACGAAAATTCACTAATACTAATATCAATCTTATGGACAAAAGACCGTTGCTACAACATCTTATATTACAGTATTTTAATACAACTGAACCCTTGCATGGAGCCTGGACTGATGATCCCATCAACTGGAGCTGTTTTTACACATTCCCTACATTAGGATACGAAGGAGATGTTGCATACAGATTGGCCAAAAATCGTCTAGCCGATCGTATCTTTCTTCAAAAATTGGGCAGGTTGAAGATATTTTCTGTAGTTATTGTGGCGAGCAAGCAACCGGATGGCACCTTATAGTGTCCTGTAGACTGGTTCAACCACTTTGGTCATTTATCAGCAACGTAAAGAAAAATCTGATAAGATGTCCATTAATGACTCATGTAATATACGGAGGTATTCAGTCATGTGGAAGCAAGTCAACTGCAAACTTAATGAACTACATGTGTAATCTGGCAAAATACACGATATACAATGGGCATCTGTCATCCATAAGGAATAACACCACAAGTCCTCCCTTTTTAAGCATGTTCAAGAATAGTTTAAAATCAAGAATTGTACATGAATACTCTTGGTTCGTAGGTAGAAATTGTACTGAAGCTTTTGAGTGTAAATGGAATAATGACAAGGTTTTATTCTCAATCCAGGATGACAAAATTTTGTTTACATTTTAAAATTGCTTTTTTTTATCAATGTTCTTGCTTCATATCTTAAGAAATATTTTATTGTAATTTGTATATATTATTTTATTTAATGTAATTTAGTTTTATATTTTATTCCTCCGTATAATGTACATATTAAAACTAAATTGTATATTGATGTATATACCTAACAGTTACAATAAATAATAATAATAATAATAATAATAATAATAATAACACACACACACACACACACACACACACACAAATATATATATATATATATATATATATATATATATATATATATATATATATATATATATATATATATATATATATATATATATATATATATATATATATATATATACTGGTTCTGTAACGTGGGGGGTGGGTGTCATCTATCAATTACTGATTTTTGGGATAGAAGCTACTATATGATGTTCAGCTAAAATGAAATAACAAAATAAAAAATTCTAAACTATACAGAGCTGTATTTAATATTGATTGTTATTTTTATTTTTAGTATAACCATAAGTGGCAGGTAAGCAGCAATACTTCGTATAAGGATCTGAGTGCAAATTTTCATGTGTAAAATTCTACTATTTCCTATGATACTGCTACTCATCACCTTTTGTGTACACTATATGTAAAGATTGTTTATGGCATAAGTATCTTTGATAATGATTGCTTCATTGAAATTTGCTTAATACAGGCAATTAGCTACTTAAATAAACATAATAGAATACGATCATAATAATAGCTAATTAAATAAATATAATAGAATACGATCTAAATAGAATAATGTGTTATACCTTTAGTATCCCATTCTTTATTGAAAACTTTATGTAATATTATCCAAATTAACCTTATTAAATATATATATATTAAATATATATATTTATTTATATTATTTATTTGGTAATTGTTATGATGAATATAAAAGCTAATAGCTAATACCTTACCGATGTGTTATGGAGGGGACAGAAGTAATAACATTTAATGGTAAGAGAGCATCACGACAGCAGTTAGATTTAGTAGAAACTAAAGTCAAGTTTTACTTAAATTAAGTATGAGAACAATGCAAAAAATTGTGTTCTTTATTTTGCCACTGATTTTTGGTTTTTCATTCAATAAAAATACATACAGTAGAAAAAGGTGTATTGTTCAAAGCTTAGCATTTATAACTTTAGTAATTTACTGCTTTGTATGCATAATTTATGAACCAGCATCTTTATTAAGTAACATGACGTAAGTATGTGTTAGGGTTCCAGCAAGTGCGTTATGGTAGCGAATTTTCATTAAATGCTTCAAATTTTTAATAACTCAATTTTCCATAAACCTGGAAAGTTGAATATATATATATATATATATATATATATATATATATATATATATATATATATATATATATATATATACATATATAGGGTGCCCGGTTTTCGAAGCTCACCATGGGGAACTCGCTTATTTTAAGAGATACGAGGTCGGTTAAATTACGGCAAAGTTGCGTATGTACCATTTGAAAATCATTCTATATTTCAATATAAATTTAATAAATATCATAATTAATCAAAATATACATATGCATACATTGAAATAATTTCTATCAAAAATCTAATGAAAACAAATAACTAATTTTAATAATTAATTAATTATTAAAATTAATTAAATTAATTTATATATATATATATATATATATATATATATATATATATATATATATATATATATATATATATAACCCCTGTAGTCTCTATTTTTATTTATTTAGTTTATTTAATTGATTTATTCCCGCATTTTAATTTTGAGACAAAACACAAATATTTATAATTAAATGCAACATAGACTTATACCACAATTTGTAGTACAAAACGGTATGTGATCTTACCTTTGATGACTTTATCCACAATTAAATAATTACCTGAAGTAGACAGCTCGTGATCTCATCGTGGCAGGCTCCTAAATTGTGGTAGAAAAACACATACCTTTTCCCTTCTTACTATTGTACACCTTCAAATCTTATATTTACTGGGTGAGGACAGAAGAGAGAAAGAAAAATCAAATTTTGAGTTAACATAGTGTATTGCGTAATTCCATAAGGATATGCTGCTAATGAAAGTGCTGACGTCACAGGGGCAGACCAAAAATGTCTAACAATAGATCAAGAACGTGTTACCCAAAGTACCTGTTGTATGGTGTAGACATAAAGGATTCTGACAGTGTGTGTTCTGTGCCTCTGTGTAGAGTTCTGCAGATCACAGCTGTCAACAGAACGTCAACACCAGGCAACCTCTCAAGAACGTCATATAGATATAGAATGTGTAACAGGAACATGACTGTAGAATGCTGGAACGAGTAGTTAATAAACAAACTTATATTACATGGTGGTTTTAGTAATATACACAAATACACAATATAACATGGTGTCAGAAGTAAAGAGAACTGGGGATAGTTCTTAATGTGGAAATAAGTGTTGTTATAATATAAGTCAAAGGTCAGTTGTTAAATAAGATGGCGGCATCTGCCATTGTTAATCACATCAGCCCATTAATGCTGAGTGGAAATATAGCCCTGAACTGGAAACAATGGAGGCAACGGTTCGAAATGTATATTACAGCAAGTGGGTTAGATTCAGCGTCAGAGGAGAGAAAGATCGCTCTTATGGTACATTACATGACGGAAAAATGTCTGGATGTATATAATTCATTCAACTTAAGTACAGAGCAAAGTAAAAGTTATGTTGCAGTGAGAGATAAATTTGAAGAATATTTCAGTTCTAAAGTAAATTTGGTTGTGGAGCGTTACAAACTGTTCAATAGAAAACAAGAAATGGGTGAAACTTTTGATTCATTTTTGACAGATATAACAAATCAAAGTTTAAAATGTGAACTGAGCACACTAAGAGAGGATCTGTTAATGTCAGTGTTAATCATCGGTATCAGACATAAAACTGAAACAGTCGTTGCTTACAATAACTGACCTTAAACTGAGTGTGGCAATTGACCATTGCAAATCAGCGGAATTAACTGCAAGGCAAGCTAGAGAAATTTCCAAAGATGATGGAGCCAACAACAATGCAGTAGTAGAAGTTGATGAAGTAAAGAGAGGTAATCATGGAAGGATGAACCACAAAAAACCAATGGGAAAGCCGGTGACCAACTGCTATGGTTGTGGTAGAATATGGAGCAGAGACCACAATTGTCCAGCAAGGAATGTTGTTTGCTACAAGTGTCAGAAGCTAAACCATTTTGCGAGGTGTTGCAAGTCAAAAGAGACACATGAAATCTTAATAGAAGACAGGCAGAACAGTAATGAGACGATGCAAGAGTTGTTCATGGGGTATTATGAGAGGGAAGACGACGTGAAAGACTGGATACAGGAGATTGAAGTTAACAAGAGGACAGTAAAAGCTAAAATTGATTCAGGAGCACAAGCCAATGTGATGGCGCTTTCAACATATGACAAACTTGGACTGAAAAGAGGAGCACTCGAGCATCAATGGGGTAGGAAACTGACTGCAGTAAGAGGTAATCCTATACCTGTACCAGGGGTCTGTGACATAAACTGTAAAATTAATCGGAAAAACGTATGTATTGAATTTTACATTATAAAAAATAGCTGTCCAACTATATTAGGATTAAGTACATGTATTAAGACTAATTTGATAAGTAGGAACAAAATAGCTGAGGTAAATAATCTAATAGGGGAGAAGGGGGGGTGATATTCAGGCAATATTAGGTAAACATAAAAAATTATTTGAAGGAATAGGGTGTTTACCAGGTGAAGTTAGTATTGTCTTAGCACAAAATGCAAATCCAGTAATAAGGGCTAGCAGAAGGGTTCCTTTAGGTTTGACTAAAAGTTTAAAAGTAGAATTGGATCGTTTATGTGCAGAAAACATAATTTCAAAAATTGAAACACCAACATCATGGGTTCATAATATAGTCATTGTAAAAAAGAAAAATAACCAAGTACGCATTTGTTTAGATCCAAAAGAGTTAAATAAATATATTGTTAGACCCAGATATCAATTTCCCACGGTAGATGAAATCGCCAGTAAATTAAACGGAGCAAAATTTTTCAGTACTTTAGATTGTAACCCAGGATTTTATATGGTGAAATTAGATGACAATAGTCGCAAACTATGTACATTTATTACTCCATTTGGGAGGTATTGTTTCAATAGATTACCGTTTGGAATTTCACCAGCACCAGAAATTTTTCACATGTGCATCAGTAATGTTTTGGAGGGTTTAGAAGGAGTAGCTTATTTTATCGACGACATTATAGTATGGGGTTCTTCACTTGAAGAGCATAATAAAAGATTGGGAGATTTTTTGAATAGGGCTGAGGCTGAGGGGTTAAAATTTAATCAAGTAAAATCAACATTTTGCACTTCTGAAGTCAAATTTCTAGGACATGTCTTTTCATAACAAGGTGTCAGACCAGATAATGATAAAATTGCAGCAGTCCAAAAATTAAGTCCTCCCAAAAATAAAACAGAGTTAATGCGATTCCTCGGAATGGCAAATTACCTTTCCAAATTTATCAGTAACTATTCAGATCTTACAGCACCATTAAGAACTTTATTAAAAAAAGATGTTTCTTGGTACTGGGATAGAAATTTTGATGTTGTTTTCGAAAATATGAAAAGAATTATTTCCAATATCACAACATTAGCTTATTATAATCATGAACAAGAAATAGTATTATCAGTAGATAGTTCATCTGAGGGGGTGGCAGCAGTATTGTTACAAGAGGGACGGCCCATTGCATATGCATCAAAAGCTCTCACAGAGACACAAAAACACTATGCACAGATAGAAAAGGAGGCATATGCAATTGTATTTGGGTGTGAGAAACTGCACCAATATATTTTCGGAAAAGCAATCAAGGTAGAAACAGATCACAAACCATTAATCAATATTTTTAAGAAACCAATCAATGATGCACCAATGAGATTACAAAGAATGCTTCTGAGGCTTCAAGCATATGATTTGAATGTACAATACAAACCCGGAAAATTTTTATATATCGCAGATACACTCTCAAGAGCATACTTACCATTAGATACCAAGGAAATAAGTGCAATTGATAATTTTGAATAAGATTTACATATTAATTATATTCTTGAAAATATACCGGCTAGTAAACAGAAACTAGAGGAAATAAAGAAGGAAACAGAGAAAGATCAAACATTGACTAGGGTTAAAGAATACATTAAAAGAGGTTGGCCAAATCATAAACATGAAATAAAAAAAGATGACAGTATGTTGTGCCATTTTGGCATATAAAAGAAAGACTACATATTATTGAGGACTTAGTGTTTAATAATAATGCCATTGTAATACTCAATTCACTGCAGAAAGAAATGATTGAGAAATTGCATATTGGTCACTTCGGAATAAATTTTTGTACTAATAGAGCACAAGATGTGTTATATTGGCCTAATATGATAAGTCATATCAAAGATAAAATTTCAGGTTGTAGAGTGTGCATGAAATACCAAAACTCACAGCCAGTATCTGAACTAAGACCACACGAGATTGTAATGTTGCCATGGTTTAAGGTGGGAGCAGATATTTTTCACTTCCAAGAGAATAGCTATTTAATAATTGTCGATTATTATTCCAAGTATGTATAAATAGTTTTACTGAAAGATCTGTCTACCAAAACTATAATATTGGGCTTCAAGTCTGTGTTTGCAAGGCATGGTATTCCAAATCAGTTGATAACAGATAATGCTCCACAACTAGCTTCAGTGGAATTTGCTGCGTTTAGCAAATATTATGAGTTTCAGCACATAACATCATCACCCTACCATTCACGATCGAACGGACAAGCAGAAAGAAGCATCCAAAGTATAAAGAAAATAATGGAGAAATGTTGCGAAGATAATGAAGATGTATATTTAGCTCTTTTGAGATACAGAAACACTCCAAAAAATCATCAGGCTTCACCGGCACAGTTATTGTTCAACAGGAACTTGAATGAGGTGCTGCAAGTTAGGTCAAAATTTTTAGAACCAAAGATAATAAAACAGAGTTTTGATTACAGAACAAAAATGAAATCTTATCATGATCAAAATAGTAGGAAAAGAAGATGTTATAAAATGGGGGACGATATAGCGTTCCAAAAATATAAGACATCCAATTGGACCCATGGGGTCATAGTGAACATTTGTAAAGAACCGGATAGCTATATGATTAGAGATGATAATGCTAATACATTCAGACGTAATGAGAATTTCATTAAGCCATTTAAAGAACAGAATGAACAGTTAAATGAGAATATAAATGGAAAGCTTAACCGATTTAACTTTAAAAATCAAAGTAGGGATGTAACTCAACCGGCTAACCTAGTATTCCCGTATGTAGTAACTCGTGAAAGAACTGCTATAGAAAACGAGCTAGAAGTAGAAACAAATACTGAAAGGACAAGTACAGAAAGAGGACGAGATTTTGGTGTAGATACACATATTCCAAATAGGGATGCTGATTTAGCTAGGGACTGCAGGGTTAGTGGTAGATCGGAAGATAACAAAAATGAATGTGCAGAGAGTGAGCTAGATAGGGATAATATGAAGGAAGAGGTGTTCCTAGAAACACTCAAAGGTTACACGACAAGGGCGGGTAGAAAGGTCAAAGGAAAATATTAACTACCACAATCCCGAGTTATGTTAAAATTAGTTATAAGAATAGTTGAATTATGTTAAGTTGGTTAGAGGAAACTTTATTTATTAGTTATTTAATTATTTAATTTTGGGTATTTTGTTTGTTTGTTTATTTAGGTATAGCTATGTAATCTTACTTTAATTCTAAGAAAAAGGGAGATGTTGTATGGTGTAGACATGAAGGATTCTGACAGTGTGTGTTCTGTGGCTCTGTGTAGAGTTCTGCAGATCACAGCTGTCAACAGAACGTCAACACCAGGCAACCTCTCAAGAACGTCATATAGATATAGAATGTGTAACAGGAACATGACTGTAGAATGCTGGAACGAGTAGTTAATAAACAAACTGATATTACATGGTGGTTTTAGTAATATACACAAATACACAATATAACAGGACCTGTAATGACTGCTGGTTCCCTGTTTATACAATGACGAGCCGTTACTGACTTGCAACGAACGAGCACACCTCTGAGCTGAGCAACACTAGAACATTTGTGGTTTCCGTTATTTGGATATTAGAATTAATTGGTTTTCAGTTGTAAATTGCAGTTTTTTTCCTCTTAATTTCATTTACCGTATTGTATTTTCGTTGATGGATAACCACAAGTATAGAGTGCTCAGAAAAGATGATGTCACACAATCCCAATTTGGCAGTTACTCGTCTTCTCACTGTACAATTTAAATCAACCAGATCACACATATAAAATTCACCCTTTCATTTGTCTCGGTACCTGTAGTTTGAGCGAGTATCTCTTAGGGATGGTTTGGTGTGCCGAGCTATACGGTCTTAACGAAGATACCGTCGCAAATTACGGGGCTCATCTACATGGGTATCTATTTATTTACCAGCATCTCTCTATGTCCAGCCTAGTAGTTATTCTGCAAGTTACATGCTAAATTGCCATTTGTATTTCGCACCTGCACTCATGTGGGGGTTTTGGTTTGCCGAGCTACGGTCTTTGGTGATGATGGTTTTTTGGGTGCCGAGCTATACAGTCTTGGTTTGTACATTTCTGCAGTACGTGACGTACAAGTTTCATTTAGTCATGTTTTGGGTTTATTGTGAGGAATAGGCAATTGCTGGAAGACACAGTGAGAAGTCCACACAATAACAACATTTCATGAATCTAATTTAATATAGGTAACCGAGCATACATTACAAGGTCCCTTTCTTGCTTTAATCTATAGGTCGCCTTTCCCTTCTCCTTTCAAGTAAACAATCATTTAAACTCTAAACCTGGACGATACATGAAGAGGATTGCCCGTGTGACGTCGGGATACTGACACTAAGCTAAATCATTTAAGAGTAATGTGCCCTGACTTACAGCGCATTGACTAAACATGAGGCAGATAAATTTATTGCTTAAAATTATTTAAAGTAATGTGTCCTGACTCATAACATATTAAGTAAACACAGATCAAGCAATCATATGGCTCAATCATTCCAAGTAATTAGCTCTGGCTTACAGCGCATTGAGAAAACATGAAGTAGGAAAATGTATTGCCCAGTCAAGGCAGATGGTAAGCGCGTAAGAGGAATACATATTTTTCTTAAATACGTCACCTCAAGAAACAAGTCAGTGATAAAGTTGCCACATAGAACCTAGTTCCAGTGTGAGTATGACGTTATTTCTAAAACTCTGGAACCTTGGTCATTTTTTTTAAATTATGAGAAACTAAAACATTTACGTTACACACGACATTTGAACCTACTGTTAATTTAACCCTAAGGTCGTGACCACTAGTCATGCTCGGTGATTATTATTAACCCATTTCCGAATCCTCAAACCCTGGCCTCCTTCCGTAATTATTATACCTATATGAATAAAGAGAAACTTACCCTCTGTTTCGTTGCCTGACATCGTGATCAGCGTAAACACGGGGAGGTGTACTTAATACGCGTTATTTATGAAATTTCGTGACAGTGTTCAGCTGACAACAACGCAGGCGGTTTGCCGCGAAAGATTCAGCCGAAAACAGAAATCACGCAACTACACAAATGGTGTGTAATGAGTATGTGTTATTTATGAAATTTCCTAACAATGTCCAGATGACAACAACGCAAGCGATTTGCCGCGAAGGATTCAGCCGAAAACAAAATCACGCAATTACACAAATGGTGTGTAAAGAGTATGTTATTTATGAAATTTCGTGACAGTGTCCAGCTGACAACAACGTAAGCGATTTGCCGCGAAGGCTTCAGCCGAAAACAAAAATCACGCAATTACACAAATGGTATGTAATGAGTGTGTGTTATTTATGAAATGTCGCGACAATGTCTAGCTGACAACAACGCAAGCGATTTGCCGCCAAGGATTCAGCCGAAAACAAAATCAGGCAATTACACAAATGGTGTATAATGAGTATGTGTTATTTATGAAATTTCGTGACAGTGTCCAGCTGACAACAACGCAAGCGGTTTGCCGCGAAGGATTCAGCCCAAAACAAAAACCACGCAATTTCACAAGTAATGTGTATGGTGCAGTGTAGTCGTGATGGAGGAGACCGAGTCTGATTTTCCATACAAAACATTCGCGCTTTTATGTAAATTCGATACCCCTACCAACCGCGGGAGACGCTGTAGCGTAGGTAAATTAGGGCGAAAGTCCCGCGTCCCTGCTCGAGCATACGTTGTACACAGTAATGCTACAAAACTACATTAGGTTTATATTTCCGTGTATTTCGTATGCTTACACCCATACCAAATCGCCTTATTAACTAAAGCTATGTCCGTAGTCTTTCTGAGGCAAAAAACTCGTTTAATAACCACATCAAAAACAAAGTCCTCTTAAGCTCCAAGGGCCGTAGACCCTTCTGGACTCTTTCTAAATATATTGGGAATAATTTCTGCAAGAGCACATTCCCACCTCTTGTCTCAGGGGATGAAATTGTTTCTACCACCCTTGGCAAGGTAGAACTTTTTGCCTCGTTGTTCGCCGGCAATTCTACTCTCAACCCACCTCCAAATGTTCAACCACCAATAGTCCCTAATGTCGCGCATAAAATGACGGATATCATTTTCAAAACTAAAAAGGTAAGAAAGATGCTCTCTTCTCTTAATACCAGGAAAGCCTCTGGCCTTGACGAGATCCCAGCAATTGTTCTCAAAAAATACGCACCAGAACTTGCCCCTATCCTGACTCTTATGTTTCAGACATCTTACAATAGAGGCATATTCCCTAGTAACTGGAAAACTGCCCGAGTACAAGCCGTCCCCAAGAAAGGATCCAAAGCGCTTCCTAGCAACTACAGGCCTATTTATCTCCTTTCAGTCGTCTCTAAACATATCCAAAGCTTTCGACCAGGTCTGGCACGCAGCGCTGCTTAATAAACTTCTGGCCTATGGCCTACCACCAAAACTCTGTACCTGGACAGCAAATTTCTTCTCCAACCGGAGCATTTATGTTGTCGTGAATGGCCATTCCTCTAAACTATAACGAATTAATGCAGGAGTTCCTCAAGGTTCAGCTTTAGCCCCTACTTTGTTTCTTCTCCACATCAATGACCACCTCTCTAGCACATCCAACCCTGTTCACAGTTACGCGGACGAGAGCTTCCTCCACTCAACTATACAATATTCTAAGCCTGTCTCTTTAGCCCAATTAGATGAGAATCGCAGACTCATGGAGGGCTCTGTCTCTGTGGATTTCCAAAAAAACATTAGACTGGATAAGTAGAAATCTTGTACAATTCAACCCCACTAAAACTCAGTCTTGCTTTCTTTCTCATTAGAGATACACCAGCCCTAGACCCAATACAATGAACAACCAAGTTATTCAAAGTAATGAGTCTTTTTCACTTGTTGGCATTTGTGTGGATATAAATCTCAATTGGCACCAACATGTCACTTTAATTCCAGAAGCGGCTGCTAAGAAATTAGGTTTCCTCTTCCGGGCTTGCAAATACTTTTCACCAGCTAATCTATATACCTCATATACTTTACAAATAAGGCCAAACGTCGAATACTGCTCCCACATTTGGGTGCTGCTGTCGCTTCTACACTCGCTATCCTCGACTCCATTCTGAAGAGAGCTATACGTCTCATCAGTGACCCTACCCTCACCCAAAGGCTGCCATCCCTTGCCCACCGACGTGCCGTTGGTGATCTCTCTCTCTCTCTCTCTCTCTCTCTTTTATAGATATCTGCACGGGCACTGCTCAGAGGAGCTTTCTTCCATAGTTCCTTCACCTGCTGCCCCCAACAGATCTACCAGGGGAACAGAGTGAATGCACCCTTTTACTGTCCAGGTCACCAGACATAGAACATCTTGTTATGCCCGCTGTTTTGTCCCGGGGACTTCCAAGTTGTGTAATTCCTTGCCGGCGCATGTTTTTCCTTCTCCGAACCTTGAAACCTTCAAGTCGAGAATTAACAAGTTGCCTCCTTGTCGACACCCATGGTACGATAGTATTTACGCTGTAAGCCTTCGTGGTGTGTTGCTGAAATTAAAAAAAAAAACATTCTTTATAAACTCTACTTCATAGAAGTTGTATCAGCATACGGTTAATCTTGTGGAGTAGTGATAGTGTTGGAGCACTGGAGCGCACTGTGGAAGAGGATATGAAGATGATAGAAAACTGGTTCATTTCAAATCTGTTAACTTTGAATGTCTCTAAGACTAATATCATGCATTTCAAATGTAGTCTGCCTGCTGTTACTCTAGCAGCTGATGAACTTGGGAAGGAGAGCTGTGTTAGGTTTCTGAGACTATACATTGATCAATCGTTAAAATTTGAAACACATATAAATCATCTATGTAAGAAGCTTTCATCAGGTTTTCACGCACTAAGAGTTGTTTCAGAAAGCTTGGACAAGAGTACATCTAGAAGTGTTTACTTTTCACTTGTGGAGTCCCATCTAAGGCATGGCATTTGTTACTGGGGCTCTTGTGCAGGTTATCTGTTCAATTATGTATTTATTCTGCAGAAAAGAGCCCTCAGATATTTGTGTGGGGTTAGTGTCTGTGACTCTTGTAGACCTTTATTTCTTTCTGAGCGGATATTGACCCTACCGTCTCTGTTTGTTTTGGAGACTGCATGCCTTATGCATGAAAAATATAAAGATGAAATCAGGTCAGTGTCTTCTCGTGATACAAGTCATCATTGTTAAAGAGGTCATTAATATATAATAGTAAGAAAATATTTAACCAGATACCACTAAACTTGAGGAGGATTGGTGACATTGAAATTTTTAGAAAAGAGCTTAAGGAATTTTTAATTGCAAAATGTTATTATTCAATAGATGAATTTTGTAATGATCCACTACTGTGACAGATTTGATTGGTGTTGTTTGGGAGTTTTCATTTGGACTGCTTTCTGTATATTGTGTGTTTATATTATATTGTTGGTTAGCTGTGTATTTATGTTTATATTGTTTTTATATTATTTATATATAGTTATACTAGTTACTTATGCATTTATATTACTATTTGTTGTAAACTTATATTTTTGTGTTTTTATATTTTGACAATTTTTACTTTTATATCTTAACTTTGCTTGTCAATAAGATTTTTATCTTTGGACAGTAAAGCACCTATCTATCTATCTAAATAATCTAATAACAGGCAATTTATATAGAAAATAATTGTATGTCCTATAAGGGGTACTTACACTTATTACCAACTGCAATACTCAACGTAACTATTTTGTATATCATAATTAGGGCATACACAGTTTTTTAAACGTAATTTATTTCGCTTGCAAACTCACAAGCACATATATTTCGACACCAATAGAGAAGCTATCAGTGTCTTTCTTCCAAAGATTTGCATAAGCAATCTGCGTTAACGTGATTTTGAAAGACATAAAATAATGAAACTTATCACTATTTACATGGCAAGTACATTTGCATTTTCTGCCTGTTAAAAACTGGTAGGATTGAACTTAGCTAAATATGGTAAATCTTACATTTTTATTTGACATAATTTTAATTGCCTGCATAGAAGTCGACAACATCAGGGATAATTGTATACAATCTTATTTGTCAAGGTAGGTTTTACAGGTATTGTTATAACTTATTCATTCTATGCAGCATTTCTACCTGTACTGTTGTTACACTAGTTTTTATATACGATGTGCGTTTGGCGGCCAAATAATTAAACCTATGTAATTTAAATGGTAGCAATTTACAGAATATATACCACATTATAGAAATACTTCAATATAGCCACGCTAACTGTGATAAGATTCACCTTTTTAGTGTCACCTAAATTTTTCCCTTTTCATCAACCGATACACGCATAGCTTTTAATCCCCGGCATGAACAAACAAGGTACTTTAAACTTATTTCCACGATAGTAAAATTTACTCCTTTAATGAAACGACGCATAACTGGAAATTATTTATGTGTACAAACATAGTGCATTAAATTTAATTCAGCTATAGTAAAATAATTTGCTTTAGCGAAACGATTGTCAGGTTGAAAACCGCATTGTGGTGACTTAGGTTCTCCCAATTTAGCTTATTAGTGCCCATCACAGGTTTAAAAATGCAGCGAATGTAGATCACTGAGTAGTATTTCTTAAACAGAGAGTACAGCATACTTGTTTTACTGTTACCTGTAGGGTGTGTGTGTGTTTTTGTTTCTTTAACGTCGGCCTATTTCCGCGGCTATGGCCAATCACCGACGCCAAGAAGCAGTTTCACCTCAATATCCTGGAAATTTTGCCGAACCCCTGTCTTTCTGTAAGGAGGGTAGGGATCTTTAACGTGCCCAACATCGCATGGACACGGGACCGACGGCTTTACGCCCCCTCCGAAGGGCGGAACGTGCAGACATTCAACTTGCTCAAATATAATGCCAGAACCTCGGTTGATGTTAATTTTACAGTTTGTACTGAAAAAGTGAAAGGAGTACCCCGGGACCGAACCCAGTACCCTTCGGTTCAGAGGCACACGTTCTTACCTCTGAACCACCGAGATTCTGTTACCTGTAGGAAAACGCTATGTCTTTGGGTGTACATTTCATATATTCAATGTGAAGAATATATTTCCATTATCTCCTATCTCGCGACGTTACCACACACAATCATCAGCTTACAATGTCAGGCCACCCTCAAGCGTAGCCCTCTTGAAAGAAACATGCATCCCTAACTGCATGGTTACCCTGCTCTTCTGAATGTGAGATTTTAAATGATCATCGAGTGCTGTCAATACTTTAAGAGTGATCATCTCCCATCGATACCACTTATTTATTACACACTAGACGAGAATGGACTCACAGTCTTGATGGGTAGAGTGAGTTGTTGGTTTATATCTCTACACACGATTATCAGAACAACGCTTTTGTAACATAATATCAGTGTAGTTAGCTTCTCAGGCCTTACGTTTTTCTAACAACCACACGCTGCATTCATACAAATATCCGTGAGCTCGACTCCCAACATGTATCTATTTTTAAATATATTGCGACATACCGTAGAAATGCTACACAAAATATCTTTATAATTTACAAACTATCTTAGTTAGAACTTAGTTAAAATTATGACATCGACACAGGTAGATGGCAAATCAATGAACAATTTATAGCATTCAGCATTTCCAAGGGCGGGGATATCTACTATATATATATATATATATATATATATATATATATATATATATATATATATATATATATATATATATATATATATATATATATATATATAGTTCCATGGGGAACTCGCTTATCTTAAGAGATACGAGGTCAGTTAAATTACGGCAAAGTTGCGTAATCCGATGCTGTTCGAGAAAACTATTGAATCTAGATATTTGCAACAAATACCTTATAACACTTTTGAACAATTCTAAAAATGTGAATTGTTCCTGTGTGGCACGCACCACAGCCCTACAGCGATTGTCAACTTTATTTTTAATGGCCGCCATATTGTATTTTTACATCATATTATGCTATATTATCTCGTTAGTAATATTAGATTTATTGTATTTGTAAGAGTGCTTTTGAGAAAATTCAGTACTGTCATCTAAAAACAAAATTATGACAGTTTATTGTTGCTTTCAATAAGGGAACATATTGTTATTTTCGTCAGGAAAATGCTACTGTCTAATAAAGAAAAACATGGTATGATTGAAATTTATTTTAAAATAGTAACAATAGCATTTATTTTGATTAAAGAAAAAATTACAAATTCCAGCAGGAGCAACTATTGTTCAATTGAAATTAATGAAGTGTTAAATGTTGAACTAAACAAAACAAAACTTACAAAAATCATAGTAAATCCTCAAATTGTTCACCACTTACTTCTAAACATAGGGCACTTTCTTTTAAACTACAAATTGCTCGTTTTATGTCTCTTCGCCTGATTTCAGCAACTGCTCTGTACACGCAGTCTCTTAGTTCCTCTTTGTCAGAGGGTATTGTTTTATAAATTTTGTCTTTCATAGTTCCCCCATAAGAAATAATCAAGTAGTGATAAATGTAGTGATCGCGCCGGCCATTTTACCTTACCATTATTAGATATCACTTTATGTGGAAACAACTGGAATAAATAGCTTGTAGTTTTTCTTTCAGTATGAGGCGAGGCGCCATCCTGTTGGAACCATAAATTTAAAAAAATATATATTGTATGGTAAAAATATAAATAAGTCCATAATATAACAAGCATTGCATTAGATAAGTTTTTGTGTTGACACTTTATCTAGTTATGAGGATAGGATCAAATAATTTGCATCGTGACCAGCTCATTTTATTTCTGATAATTCTATTCAAATTATTGTTAAAACAAACATTTATTAGACGGAAGTAAGCTCAAACAATGGAGATATAAAAACTGCTGACTTCCTTGTCAAGGAGACGTTTAGGTGTCACCTGACATTGTTCACATGCTCCGCGCTTATACAGTGACAATCTGACAGTACCATTATTTTTACAAGCGAAACTAAAACAAACCACTATAACTCAAAAACTACCAACTATAGCTATAGGGAAACTTATACTACGTCTGACCAATCCATAAAAATTAGGGTGTTCTATTTGAAAAACACAAGTTATGCCACTTTAAAATTAGATATGCTGTAACCCAACAAAACTCAGCCCACAGCATACGTTTGAAATAACACATAAATCCACAATGATGAATATATTTTCTCAATATAGCTTTTAGAAAATCACAAGAAAATTTTGTTAAAAGTTTTTTCGGCTAGCTCTAAGGGTATAAGGGATATATAGAGAAATTACACACTATTGGGTCACCTGTATAAAAATTCACTAAAATGAGTATTGGAGCAGTTCTGTTAGTTTGTTGAAATGGTTACGAACTGAAGGTCTTCAAACCATTTACCCAAACGTGTATATTGCTCTTCGTATGTGTCTGTGTGTACCCTCGCCAGTAACTGTTCTGGAGAGCGATCTTTTTCTTGTTTGCGACGAGTTAAACATTATTTACGCACAACAATGACGGAGCAACGGTTAAATGATCTTGCTTTGCTTAACATAGAAGTTGATTTTTTAAGGAAATTGGATTGCGCAGATTTAATTAATGATTTTGCTGCGCTTAAGTGCAGACGAGTTTTGTAGCACATTGCAAAACACTTACTATATCTTATCTTGTATGAGAATAAACCTGTAGTTAAATAAATAAAACCTAAAACCGTTTTAAATTATTTATTTAAATGTGCAATTATCCCAGAAACCTCGGAAAATATTACAAACTAGCAGCTGTTATAGTCAACTAAATTTCTGAATCGATTTCGATAAAAGTTGGGTGTTGAGAAAGGGGCGGCTGGTACTTACTACATGGCCTGGGGCCTAGGGCGGCCAAGACTGCAAATCCGCCACTGGTAGCATAATATAAATAAGTAAATGTAAACAAAATCAAGTCAAGTATGTATAAAAATGATTTTAAAACAGTTTGTTCTTTTATCTTTACACATAAACTCTTAAACATAAGACGTTATCTAAGATCGAAACAGTCGTTGAATGTGTTTCAAGTGACAATTCTATTAATTCTGTAAATAATTGTTATGTTTACTTTTATATCTTATAATATAAATATCCCGCGGCATGAATCCGGCGTCAAGTATCATGTAAACAAAACGTTAGTTAACATATCCTTAGATAGCACAGTGGTAGCGTGCTTGCCTTCTACGCAGAAGGTTCAGAAATCGATACCCGCTCGATGAATGTATGTTTTTTTGTTTTACTTTGACATTTGGAAAAACAATAGTGTACAGATTTAACTTTGACACCTTTGAGTCTGAAACTATAATTTTCAGCAGACAGTTTGTTATTGTTGATATTGAAAAAACCGGTTTGATTAGGTTGACTAAAACGAGATCATTGAGGCGATTAATAAGGAAAATGCTACTGTCTAATAAAGAAAAACATGGTATGATTGAAATTTATTTTAAAATAGTAACAATAGCATTTATTTTGATTAAAGAAAAAATTACAAATTCCAGCAGGAGCAACTATTGTTCAATTGAAATTAATGAAGTGTTAAATGTTGAACTAAACAAAACAAAACTTACAAAAATCATAGTAAATCCTCAAATTGTTCACCACTTACTTCTAAACATAGGGCATTTTCTTTTAAACTACAAATTGCTCGTTTTATGTCTCTTCGCCTGATTTCAGCAACTGCTCTGTACACGCAGTCTCTTAGTTCCTCTTTGTCAGAGGGTATTGTTTTATAAATTTTGTCTTTCATAGTTCCCCCATAAGAAATAATCAAGTAGTGATAAATGTAGTGATCGCGCCGGCCATTTTACCTTACCATTATTAGATATCACTTTATGTGGAAACAACTGGAATAAATAGCTTGTAGTTTTTCTTTCAGTATGAGGCGAGGCGCCATCCTGTTGGAACCATAAATTTAAAAAAATATATATTGTATGGTAAAAATATAAATAAGTCCATAATATAACAAGCATTGCATTAGATAAGTTTTTGTGTTGACACTTTATCTAGTTATGAGGATAGGATCAAATAATTTGCATCGTGACCAGCTCATTTTATTTCTGATAATTCTATTCAAATTATTGTTAAAACAAACATTTATTAGACGGAAGTAAGCTCAAACAATGGAGATATAAAAACTGCTGACTTCCTTGTCAAGGAGACGTTTAGGTGTCACCTGACATTGTTCACATGCTCCGTGCTTATACAGTGACAATCTGACAGTACCATTATTTTTACAAGCGAAACTAAAACAAACCACTATAACTCAAAAACTACCAACTATAGCTATAGGGAAACTTATACTACGTCTGACCAATCCATAAAAATTAGGGTGTTCTATTTGAAAAACACAAGTTATGCCACTTTAAAATTAGATATGCTGTAACCCAACAAAACTCAGCCCACAGCATACGTTTGAAATAACACATAAATCCACAATGATGAATATATTTTCTCAATATAGCTTTTAGAAAATCACAAGAAAATTTTGTTAAAAGTTTTTTCGGCTAGCTCTAAGGGTATAAGGGATATATAGAGAAATTACACACTATTGGGTCACCTGTATAAACGTATAAAAATTCAAATGGACCTTGGATATGGATTCTAGGAGCCCTAATTCGCGCTCATTAAAAAAAAATTCCGAAAGTCTCACCATCGTTACTTGTCTATTAGTGAATTCTGATTAAGAAAATTTCATTCAGAAAATTCACTAATAAAGAGGTAACGATGGCAAGACTTTTGAATTTTGTTATCAAATAAGCGCGAATTATATATATATATATATATATATATATATATATATATATATATATATATATATATATATATATATATATATATATATATATATATATATATACAGTGCACGGCGTATCGAGCGTCCATTAGAAGTATCTACAAAACTATACCGATTTTTAATCTGAAAATTTGGTCACTTGGGTTTTCTGGATAGCTGAATTTAACAAAAATATACACGTCATCATACCACTTCCGGTTATACCGGAAGTGGTTACTAACTTTGTTTTTTCAAATGAAACATGACATTTTTGAGTAGAGTTTTGGATTTATCGTAAAATTTTAGGTTGACTTTTGATAACATACCATATGTAAAAAATCAGCCGTTTTGGAGTTATATCGATTTTTTTAAAACTTAAAAAAATTTTATGTATGTATATTGAGTGGTATATCTCCGGCAAATATGATGTCAGCGATTTGCAATTTCGTCTGTGGTTTTTCAAGATACAAGAGTATCGTGAAAATAGGCAAATGCGTTGATAGCATATACAGGGTGGAAGAAATTCACATACCAACTTGGACAATTTCGGACCCCTATAACTGGCTTACTTCAAATGGAACACCCTGTATATTTTTATCTTATTGCTTAGATATTTGCATTATCTTTCGATTTATATCAGCATGTCCTATACCTAAATGCAACAGTTATCCAGATACTGGAACATTTGTATAATGATAATGTTATAAGGCTAAGGGTGCACAATATTTCAGTAGAGTGCCTTGACGGAAATGTTATTCTTCATGAACTTCAATAATTATTAATTGTTGGACACCCCATAGAACAAAATTATAAATGAGAATACCATAATAATAATCTGTTTAGGCAACTAGATAAACAATTTATTAAGTACTACACAACTAAACCAATGAAAGTGAGAAAAAATGTGGCAACTGGAATGATAAGGAACAATCTAATAAGTAACATGTATATAAACAATGGGTGTTCAAGAAAGATGTTCAAAAGTAGCTCCATTTTTTAGCAAACAGCAATTAATTCGCCTTAAAATTTCATTGCTCGTAGCACGTTTTATACTTTCTCTGCTTATTTCATTGAAGGCGGCACGTACTCTTTCTTGCATATTCTCCTTTGTGGTTATAGGGTCTTTATAAACTTTATTTTTAATAAAGCCCCATATGAAAAAATCTAATGGAGTTAAGTCAGGGGAGCGTGGTGGAAATTTGTAGGGCCCATTGTTCGCAATCCACTTCCCACTGAACATTTCTTCTAATGTCGCACTGACTTGATGAGTAGTATGTGGTGGAGCACCGTCCATTTGATAAAAAGCGTTTGATCTTTCCCTAATTTCTAAAGTTTCTAAAGCATCTCTCACTACGTTTTTTAACAACCACACATATCGATCCCCTGTTAAGTTTTCGTTATAAAAATACACACACAAAATACGAGAGTCTTTGACGGCACAGAACACATTAAAGCTCCACCGGTTTTGGTAATTTCTTTCTCTGCAGATATGCGGATTTTCTGCAGCCCAGTAATGACTGTTATGGCGGTTAAACACGCCGTTTTTTGTAAACTTTGTTTCATCAGTCCATATTATACTTTTGACAAAGTTATCGTCTTCTTGAATTCTTGTCAGCAACCACTCACAGTAATTCACACGACACAATAAATCTTCAGTTTTCAAATTCTGAACCAAATGGAGCTTAAAAGGTCGCCAATTATACTTTCTTAAGATTCTGTGGATAGACCTGGTTGATATTCTAAGATCCCTTTCAGCCTCTTGTAGGGAATTTTCAGGATACGAATGGAAGTATCCTAGTACCATGGCTTCATCGTCTTCGGTATAACGGTTTTGCCTGCTAACAATTGGTTGAAAGGAACCAAACTTTATACAATTATTAAGCAGACGTTTGATGGTATGTTTATTCGGTCTGGGGCGATCTTGATACCTTTCAGCGAAAACTCGGCAGGTTCTACTCATAATGCGATTGCATTCGCCGTATGTAACTAATAAATTTAGAAAATCTTCATTAGAAAACCCCAAACGCGACATATTTGTTGATTGTTATAAACAACTGTCATGAAGTAATGGCGTTGCTAAGAATAACATTTCCGTCAAGGCACTCTACTGAAATATTGTGCACCTTATAACATTATCATTATGCAAATGTTCCAGTATCTGGATAACTGTTGCATTTAGGTATAGGACATGCTGATATAAATCGAAAGATAATGCAAATATCTAAGCAATAAGATAAAAATATACAGGGTGTTCCATTTGAAGTAAGCAAGTTATAGGGGTCCGAAATTGTCCAAGTTGGTATGTGAATTTCTTCCACCCTGTATATGCTATCAACGCATTTGCCTATTTTCACGATACTCTTGTATCTTGAAAAACCACAGACGAAATTGCAAATCGCTGACATCATATTTGCCGGAGATATACCACTCAATATACATACATAAATTTTTTTTAAGTTTTAAAAAAATCGATATAACTCCAAAACGGCTGATTTTTTACATATGGTATGTTATCAAAAGTCAACCTAAAATTTTACGATAAATCCAAAACTCTACTCAAAAATGTCATGTTTCATTTGAAAAAACAAAGTTAGTAACCACTTCCGGTATAACCGGAAGTGGTATGATGACGTGTATATTTTTGTTAAATTCAGCTATCCAGAAAACCCAAGTGACCAAATTTTCAGATTAAAAATCGGTATAGTTTTGTAGATACTTCTAATGGACGCTCGATACGCCGTGCACTGTATATATATATATATATATATATATATATATATATATATATATATATATATATATATATATATATATATATATATATATATATATATATATATATATATATATATGTATGTATGCATCCGGGCGATAACTCAAAAAATACTTGATTACTACTGATTTGAACGAAACTTCACATATCTTTATTGTATTAAGACTGCGGACGAGTTCGTATATCAGCTACAACAACAGACTTTTTTTTTCCCAAAAATATACAAAAATATTTTTGAAAACACTATATTTTCGTAAGTATTAGAGTAACTGGAATGAGACTTCGCATGTGGCTAGAAATTTTGTCAGTAAACTTATGTTGTGAATTTTAAGTAATTTGGTTAACAATACTTAGAGTACAAATAAAATCTGAAAGACATGTTGAAACGACATAATGGTTAAAGTCCAATGCCTGACAGACAGGGTAGATAACTGTCATGCGTAGATTGATTCATACAACAGGTATAAACCATACATCAACGGTAACCAAACAAAATAAATGACAGGCATAAAATATACTACCCGAACCAACAATCGTGTCATCTCGGCCGCAAATGACAGATGACATTAAATTAAAAATTTGCTAAGTGATTGTTTTTTAACTCGGGAATTTTATCAATTTTTAAAATACACTATATTTGTAGCTTGATGAACGGCTCCAAATACAGTTTTAGACTGAAAGTGTAGCATACACTGGCGGATTTACCCTAAGGCCCAGTAGGCCCGGGCCTAGGGCGGCCAGATATTAGGGGCGGCCAGATATTAGGGGCGGCCAGATATTAGGGGCGGCCAGATATTAGGGGCGGCCAGATATTAGGGGCGGCCAATCGTGAAAAAAAAACACATTATGGCTTATAGTTGGCCGCACTGCACGGTGCAGTCTGCACCGCAAGCCCATTTCACCGTCAAAAGTCTATCAACGACTCTTTGGTCAGCTCGTGCAGACGCATGCAAAAGTTTACGCAAATCGTGGAATGAAATCCATAATGCGTTAGTATCCACACAACAGAGGAGAGCCATTATCTGCGAAGCAAGAGGTATTCCTTTGAAACTGGTACGTTTTGAAACGGCCGTCATGACTGTTTTTTGTGGACGTTTACTGGATCGCATTAACGCCATAAGTACAAAACTTCAGAGTGTGGAAATTGACATTACCGTGGTTATAGAACTCTATGAGGTACTAATACTTTTTTTTTGGCGAAACACGAGATAACTTCGATGATTTCGAAAACAAAGTCAAAAACTGTTTTTGTACAGGCATATAAAAGAGATCTTCGACGCAATCGAAAGCGTAAGCTGCTTCCTGGTGAGACTAATACAGGTGAAGAGATGCAACAAAAGAATGGTCGCGAAAATTTCAGAATCACTACGTTTTTGGTAATAATCAATACATTGTCAGAAAAACTCAAAAAACGACGGGATGCTTATAAATTCCTTTTAAATAAATTTAATTTTATTACTAGCCTGACGAAACTAAGCGCACCGGAAGTCGAAGAAAAGACCAAAGCATTGCAAATGGTTTATTCTACCGACTTAGGAGACAATTTTTCAGAATAATGTCTCCATTTTCGTGATCCCTGCAGTATAAAAAAGTTCGGGACGCAGCAAGTGCGTTATGGTAGTGAATTTTCATAGAAATGATCTGGCACAAAATATTTTATTATAACTTTTTTTTCTTGTAACATAGAAATCTAAATTTTGGTGTATAGTTTACTTTTTATATCGTAAACCTACCTACCAAATTTGGTTATCATAGATTTTTTATTTTTAAGATAAAATTTTTTTTCAAATGAAAACTTAAAATTTTTCCGGAAAACCCCGTCCGATTTTTTGATTAACGAACTTATCAAAGCCATTTACAAAAGGAAGGTACATGCCAACTTTTATCAAAATCGGCCCATTATTATTTGAGATAAAAAAAAATTTTCGAATGAAAACTCAAAATTTTCCCGGAAAACCTCGTCAGATTTTCCTGACTAACAAACTTGTCAAAGCCATTTACAAAAGGAAGGTACATGACAAATTTTGTTAAAATCGGCTTATTACTTTTTGAGATAAGAATTTTTTTCGAATGAAAACTCAAAATTTGCTCGGAAAACCTCGTCCGATTTTCCTGACTAACGAACTTATCCAAGCCATTTACAAAAGAAACGTACATGCCAAATTTTATCAAAATCGGCCCATTATTATTTGAGTTATCGCTGTGATATATATATATATATATATATATATATATATATATATATATATATATATATATATATATATATATATATATATATATATATATATATATATATATATATATATATATATATATATATATATATATATATAAACAAAAATTGAAACTGACCCCGGATATGGGTTCTAGGGGTCCTAGTTCGCGCTCATTTGCAAAATTTTTTTCAAAATTCAAAAGTCGCGATCTCTCTATTAGTGAATTTTTTTGTACAAAAATTCACTAAAATGAGTATTGGAGCAGTTCTGTTAGTTTGTTGAAATGGTTACGAACTGAAGGTCTTCAAACCATTTACCCAAACGTGTATATTGCTCTTCGTATGTGTCTGTGTGTACCCTCGCCAGTAACTGTTCTGGAGAGCGATCTTTTTCTTGTTTGCGACGAGTTAAACATTATTTACGCACAACAATGACGGAGCAACGGTTAAATGATCTTGCTTTGCTTAACATAGAAGTTGATTTTTTAAGGAAATTGGATTGCGCAGATTTAATTAATGATTTTGCTGCGCTTAAGTGCAGACGAGTTTTGTAGCACATTGCAAAACACTTACTATATCTTATCTTGTATGAGAATAAACCTGTAGTTAAATAAATAAAACCTAAAACCGTTTTAAATTATTTATTTAAATGTGCAATTATCCCAGAAACCTCGGAAAATATTACAAACTAGCAGCTGTTATAGTCAACTAAATTTCTGAATCGATTTCGATAAAAGTTGGGTGTTGAGAAAGGGGCGGCTGGTACTTACTACATGGCGTGGGGCCTAGGGCGGCCAAGACTGCAAATCCGCCACTGGTAGCATAATATAAATAAGTAAATGTAAACAAAATCAAGTCAAGTATGTATAAAAATGATTTTAAAACAGTTTGTTCTTTTATCTTTACACATAAACTCTTAAACATAAGACGTTATCTAAGATCGAAACAGTCGTTGAATGTGTTTCAAGTGACAATTCTATTAATTCTGTAATTAATTGTTATGTTTACTTTTATATCTTATAATATAAATATCCCGCGGCATGAATCCGGCGTCAAGTATCATGTAAACAAAACGTTAGTTAACATATCCTTAGATAGCACAGTGGTAGCGTGCTTGCCTTCTACGCAGAAGGTTCAGAAATCGATACCCGCTCGATGAATGTATGTTTTTTGTTTTACTTTGACATTTGGAAAAACAATAGTGTACAGATTTAACTTTGACACCTTTGAGTCTGAAACTATAATTTTCAGCAGACAGTTTGTTATTGTTGATATTGAAAAAACCGGTTTGATTAGGTTGACTAAAACGAGATCATTGAGGCGATTAATAAGGAAAAAGAACAGCTATGTTTATAATTTGGCAGATACTTTGCTTTTCTAAATATAAAGTAAGTTTCCTTCTGGAAATCTTTTGTAACTTTAATGAAATTTTCAATACAGGTGACTTAACTATCTATAGATATAGCCAAATTTAATTTTCTAACTTCATAGAAAATTGCGTTTTGGGCATTTTTCTCAAAAGGAGTTGGAACACAAGATTTTTTTGATAATAGAGAGATATCGATAGTAACACTTTCGAAAGAATTCTTCAAATGTATGCGTACTAGGACCTCTAAAATCGAACCTCAAGGTCTGTGTAAGTTTAAAGTATTAAATTTGGTAATATACCTATAATAATGGTGTACAATTCTTATGAAAATTCACTACTATAACGCACTTATTCCATCCCAAAATGTTTTCATAGTAAGTAACAACTGCAATTCAATATTAGCGGAGCCACAAATCCTAAAAGAAAGAGCTGTGGTTGTGGCTTAAAACGATCTGATTGTAATGGCAACCTCAAACACGAAATTGGTACTCTTATTTTAGACGTTTCAGCTTAAATTTTGAAAGTAAATTTCTAAAAGATTAATCGGTAAATTTTAAAATTGCAACTTTGAATAGAGAATCAAAAGAGCTTTCCAAAAAGGAGCCACTCGACATGTGCCTTACCTATTCAAATTAAGGGGTTGACAGACGAATTCTGTTAGAGTTCAAAAAAAAGTGTCCCCCTCGCAGGCAAAATCGACGTGTAATAGGGTTTTTCAAAATTCTCGGGAAAACCCTAGTGCAATATTTTACAATGGACATCCTGTGTATTAACTATTCTTAGAAGTAAGGCTTTTGCAATTTAGGCACACTAAGCTTTGTTACTTTTTATTCTAGGTATAATGTTCTAGCAAGATCTGGAATCTGGATTTTATTTTATGGAATAACAATTTTTACATGTTACTTATATTTATCAATAGCAGTGAGATTTGGGGAAATTCAAAAATGCTGCATAAATCAACTTTACAAAATTGAACAGATGTTTAGTAAGTTAAACTTTGCTACATGTGAAGTTACAAATCGTTTTACAAAACTTCTGTCTTTGGTACTCATTTCTCTACCTTTAATGCTGTATTATGAAATACAACGTACATGTGATAGTAATATGTTTACCTTAACCATCTTAACAGTGCCAGAGATAATGTTGCTGCTGATTATGAATTACATTTTGATGTTTTTAGAAAACTGTAGTCAAAAATTCAAGGAAATTAGCATCCATTTGGCACTATGTTCTCAGTTATACACTAAACCTCATTATATTATTAAAGAAAGTATAACAGTGGATGCAGTGAAGCTCAAAAGAATTTTTATATTATTTAGCCTTTTATATAAAATCATACAAAAATTTAACGTGATATTTGGACATTTTTATTTGGTGTTTTTCTGCCTAGTTACCTTACAAACTCTATCGTGTGCATATACAAACTGTATAGACATTATAAAAGGTATTCATGGAAGAAACAGTATAGAGCGCACTACATATTTTATAGAATACTGGTGTGCAATATATTTACTCATAATTGCAAGGGGGGCTTATTTGTCAGACCAAATTGGCAGTCATGTTGGCAGTATTATCACTGAAATACATGAATTATGTTTGATATTTCCGCAAGTAGCAGAATCTGTAAGTATAAGCGTTTTTTTTTACATCTCAAGGTTATAATTATTTTTAAGATTGATGTACATATAGAATTTCTTGCTTTATTTTTACAATAACACTTATCCCAAGTGACAAATGCGTAAAGCCATTATAAATACCATTATTCTTTGGATATATCTAATCACTAAACATGAAACTGTAGTGCCATCCTTAGTGCAGTAGCAGGAGTTTCTAAGATAGCAAGCATGGCGCACGACTTTACAGATTCTACCGCAGCGACGAACGAGTGAACCAGCTGCAGAGGAGACAACATGAAATGACAACGGACAGAGAGTATCGCCGCGGTTAGTGCATGACACGCAACTTTCGTTTCCTTTGTTAATATTATCACTTTATTGTTTTTGATATTGTTGTTGTTAAATAAAACTTGTAAAACCCGACTCGAGGATTTATATATTTAGTGTGCATATGCGCCTCAACAACCATAAAGTGGTGACCCCGGACGAAAATAGTGAATAAACAAACCGTTAAAAATTCCGGAACAAAGATATAAAAATGTATAAAGTGACGCGTAAACAAAAGTGATAAAGAAATAGACTTCATCATGGGTAACGATACGGACGTAAACGTGACAACTGGTGACGCAACCGTAAATAGTCTTGAAGTGAACGACATCAAAAACGTGAAACTACCGCCCTTTTGGCAGACGAATCCAGCATTCTGGTTCACACAGGCAGAGGCGCAATTTTACGCACACAAAGTTTCATCTGACACAGCAAAATATTACGCCGTCATAGCAGTGCTAGATAATTCTGTGCTACAAAAGGTTCAAGATCTGTTACTCGCACCGCCAGAAGCCAACAAACACAATACTTTAAAAGAACAATTAACTGCCAGGTTTTCCGACTCGCAGAAGACGCAACTCAGAAAACTGCTGACGGAAATACACTTGGAAGACAGAAAACCATCCCAATTGCTAAGAGAAATGAAAGCATTAGCAGGGAGTAAGTTCACAGAGGACGTAGTGAAAACATTGTGGCGCCAGAGACTTCCTTTAAGAGTGCAAGAAATGTTAGCAGTGACAGAAGGACTAGAGCTAACAAAAATGGCGGACATTGCAGATAAAATAGTAACATCTACGCAGTGAGTGCGTCAACGTCAAATCACGTGAATCAGCAAAACGCGAGTGAGGACAGCGCCATCGCACAATTGAAAGCACAAGTGACAGCGCTGACAGCAGCGATCGAACAACTGCAAACGCAGAACTACAGTGGGCGTAACTTCCACAGATACCGTAAGAGGTCGCGATCACGAAGCAAAAGTAGACCAGGGCATAATGGCATCTGCTATTATCACGAGAAATTCGGAAACAGGGCCAAAAAGTATGCAGCACCGTGCACATTCAACAAACCTCAAAATTCGGAAAACTAGACCGGCCGTCGTCAAATGCGGCTGTTGGCGATGGCACAGCTACACAAAACCGTTTATTTGTGTCAGACAGAGCGACAGGAACAAAGTTTTTAGTGGACACAGGTGGAGACGTGTCGGTATTCCCGAAGCGTACGTCAAAAAACGGAAACCGGGCAAATACAAACTGTACGCTGCAAACGGTTATGTTATAGACACTTTCGATGAGGAACTACTATGCCTCAATCTAGGTCTGAGAAGATCTTTCAAATGGTCTTTTATTATAGCTGATGTATCCCGACTTATCATCGGCGCCGACTTTCTAAAACATTACGGCTTGCTCGTCGACTTAAAACGGCGATGTTTAATCGACTGCACCACAAAACTGTCAGTGCCATCTACCGAAGGGACGTGTGACACGCCAAGCATCACAACCGTCGCTGAAGAATGTAAGTACCGCCATCTTTTACGCAAGTTCCCAGGGATAACTTCAAACACGCCCATCAGCTGTAACAAAAGACATACAATCATGCACCACATCATAACGGAAGGACCACCTATCGCGGAGAGGGTGCGCAGACTGTCACCCGAGAAGCTTAAAGCAGCTAAGGAAGAATTCCAATACATGCTGGAGAGGGGCATCTGCAGGCAGTCTAGCAGTCCGTTGGCCAGCCCACTTCACCTCGCGCCAAAGAAATAACCAGGAACGTGGAGATCGTGTGGCGATTACAGGAAACTAAACAGCGTCACCGTTCCAGACAGGTGCCCGATAGCCCACATTAAAGACTTTACGTATATTCTGGATAAAGCTACAGTCTTTTCAAAGATTGACCTTAATCGAGCATACCACCAAATACCAGTCGCAGAACAAGATATCCCTAAAACAGCAGTAATAACTCCATTCGGATTATTCGAATTCCCTTTCATGTGTTTCGGATTACGGAATGCTTCACAAACTTTCATGCGCTATATGCATACAGTGCTTCAAAACTTGGACTTCTGTTACGTATATTTAGACGACATCTTAATTGCGTCACAGAATGAGGAAGAGCACACGCGTCACCTGGAAAATGTGTTTGAAAGACTAAAGCAACACGGACTAACAATAAACATGGCAAAATGTGAATTTGGTGTAAATAGCGTAGATTATTTAGGTTATACAATCAGTGATAAAGGTACCCAGCCGCTACCACAAAAAGTCAGTGCTATCACAAACTATCCCAAACCTAGCATTATTAAGGACTTAAGAAAAATTTTAGGTATAATTAATTTTTACAGATCATTCATTAAAAACGCCGCTGAAATACAAGCTCCTTTGAACGAACTTTTAAAAGACAGCGTTAAGAACGATAAACGACCAGTGCCGTG
Source organism: Tillus elongatus (assembly GCA_964006375.1). NCBI lineage: Eukaryota > Metazoa > Arthropoda > Insecta > Coleoptera > Cleridae > Tillus > Tillus elongatus. Next base: position 97,942,648 of record OZ023264.1, on the reverse strand, counting down.
GACACAAAATACTGAAGAGGCATTTGCCAAGTGTAAAAGCAGTCTCGCGAGTGCCGTGTTATTACGAAACCCAGTTCAAGGTGCACGTCTATCTTTATCCACGGACGCTTCTAATAAAGCCATCGGCAGTGTCTTAGAACAGTTTAATAACGGACAGTGGGAATCTTGGCATTTTTTTCAAAAAAGTTAAACAAAGCCCAACAGAATTATAGTGCGTACGACCGTGAACTGTTAGCTATCTATGAGTCAGTGAAACACTTCCGCTACATGGAAGGAAGGGAACTAACCATAAAATGCGACCATAAACCGCTCACGTTCGCCTTTCAGCAAAGGGCAGACAAAGCCACGCCCCAGCAATTTCGCCAACTAGATTTTATTGGGCAGTTCACTACCGACATTATTTACATCCCAGGCAGACAGAACACAATAGCCGACACGATGTCAAGAATCTCAGAAATAGAATTCCCCAACGGGCTCGACCGCCATACTTTAGCGCTGGAGCAAGACATCGACTCGGAGCTGAAACACATCTTAGAGGGGGAAACCTCCCTCAAGCTTCAGCCAATACCGACAGAGGATGGAAACCCACCACTCTACTGTGATGTATCCATCGACAATGTCCGACCATTCGTGCCTAATACCTTAATAAAGCAGGTATTTGATAAATTGCACGGTCTAGCGCACCCAGGTACAAAAGCTACAGGCAAATTAATAAGACAAAAGGTTGTTTGGCCGCGTATGAACAAGGATATTTCATACTGGACTAAGAACTGCATGCCGTGTTAAAGGAGTAAAATACAACGACACACGAAAGCTCCTTTAAAAAAATTCGCAGTACCCGACGGTCGTTTCGAAGATGTTCACCTAGACATAATAGGCCTGTTTAAATACTGTTTAACAATGATAGACAGATAAACCAGATGGCCTGAGGCAATCCCTTTGAAGGATATTACCACCGAAACCGTCGCTAAGATATTTTATGAACACTGGATAGCGAGGTTCGGCGTTCCATCCTCAATCACCAGTTACCAAGGCAGGCAATTTGAGTCTGCTCTTATAAAGTCTTTGACCAATATAATGGGAATACAGAAGAAAAGAACAACAGCTTACCATCCGCAGATTAACGGCATCCTGGAAAGATGGTATCGCACCTTAAAAACGGCCATTATGTGCCACGAGACAGAAAACTGGATGGAAACACTGCCGCCAGTTTTACTAGGCCTCAGAGCATGCTACAAAGAAGACATCAAATCTTCTTCAGCAGAACTAGTCCATGGAAGAACTCTTCGCCTGACGGGAGAATTTTTTACAAAAAGCGACACATACTGCGACCCAGAAGCATTTGTTTCACGACTGAATTTACAGCCGGTACAAACAAATTTCCACGGAAATTCACCAACGTTTGTACACCCAAAACTAAAAGACTGTACGCATGCGTTTCTTCGGGTGGATACCGTGAAAAGGCCACTACAGCAGCCCTACACCAGACCACACGAAATTCTGGAAAGAAATGAAAAAGTTTACACGCTAAAGATAGAAAACAAAATGGTCAAAGTCGCCATTGATCGCTTAAAGCCAGCCTTCATGGAACAGCATACAAACGACCCTGAACTCACCCTTAGACCACCCCCACAGAAGCAACCAATAACATCAGACAGGCTCAGGTACTTCAAGGACCAGGCAAGAGCACCACAGAAGCGACAGGTAAGACGGCCGATTAGGTTTCGTGATCCCTAAAACTGTCATTAGCGGTATCACTGGGGAAGGGGTGATGTAGTACCATCCTTAGTGCAGTAGCAGGAGTTTCTAAGATAGACAGCATGGCGCACGACTTTACAGATTCTACCGCAGCGACGAACGAGTGAACCAGCTGCAGAGGAGACAACATGAAATGACAACGGACAGAGAGTATCGCCGCGGTTAGTGCACAACACGCAACTTTCGTTTCCTTTGTTAATATTATCATTTATTAGTGAATTTTCTTAAAAAAAATTCACTAATGAGGAGATCACGACTTTTGAATTTTGAAAAAATTTCTTCAAATGACCGCAAACTAGGCCCCCTAGAACACATATCCGGGGTCCGTTTCAATGTTTATATGTTTATATATATATATATATATATATATATATATATATATATATATATATATATATATCACACCGATAACTCAAAAAATAATAGGCCGATTTTGACTAAATTTGGTGGAAAAATTCCTTTTGCAAATGGCTTGGATAAGTTCGTTAGCCAGGAAAATCTGCCCAGGTTTTCCCGGAAAATTTTGTGTTTTCTTTCGAAAAAAATTTATATCTCCGGAATTAACAAAGTAAGGGCAACCAAATTTGGTATGCTAGTTAATATCCTTATAGGTAAGCCACCTACCAAAATTTATCTATGTAGGTCAAAAGACAAAAAAGTTATAGGCATTTAAAGAAAAATAAATTGGGGTTTTCCTCAAAACGTCAAAGTTGCGATTTTAAACGTCAAAATCGGCAACATTTAGGCAAAGAACTTGAATCTAATACGGGATATGGAAATCAAATGTCTCAAGAAGGATCTTTTACAAACTCTGAAGTCTTAGTTTCAACCGTCATTGTCCTTCATTTTACTAAAATGTTTCCAGAAAATTCATTTCAAATAGACCCTTTCTCTGATGCTTGGCAGTAGCCTTAGCTTTAGAGTTTATCGTTTAATGGTATATAATTTTTGTCGAATTTTCGTAAAAAATCAATAAAGCTCAATATATCCGTTATTATACAAGATATGAAGAAAATTTGTATATATTAATTATAGGGTGTCTTGAGCTACATCTTAAAAAATATTTCTACAATCACAGGATGGCCCATAAGTCGTTGGTGATACAAATATTCTTTTTTTTTTAATCAAACACGCCTTATGTTATTGCATTTTTGAATTTTTCAGCGATGCATGTTTGTAAGAAAAGAAATTCGGGACGCAGCAAGTGCGTTATGGTAGCGAATTTTCATTAAATGCTTCAAATTTGAATAGCTCAATTTTGCTATTAACCTATAAGGTTGACCAAGAAACGAGTTTTTCCGGGAACACTTTCAGTTTACTTTTGGAAATTTTTGTACATTTTCACACAATAAAGTTATTTTAATGAAACATGGCACATTGTTTTTACTATATAGATTATACTGGTAACCAAAATTGATGCCTGCTTTCTTAAAAAGGAAACACACATATTTGCAATTAAAAACATTTTTATGAAAATTCACTACCATAACGCACTTGCTGCGTCCAGAGTTTTAGTGAATTTTCTTAAAAAAAATTCACTAATGAGGAGATCCCGACTTTTGAATTTTAAAAAAATTTCTTCAAATGACCGCAAACTAGGCCCCCTAGAACACATATCCGGGGTCCGTTTCAATTTTTATATGTTTATATATATATATATATATATATATATATATATATATATATATACATACATATATATATATATATATTTATATATATATATATATATATATATACATATATATATATATATATATATATATTATATATATATATATATATATATATATATATATATATATATATATATATATATATATATATATATATATATATATATATATATATATATATATATATATATATATATATATATATATATATATATATATATATATGTATCACACCGATAACTCAAAAAATAATAGGCCGATTTTGACTAAATTTGGTGCAAAAATTCCTTTTGCAAATGGCTTGGATAAGTTCGTTAGCCAGGAAAATCTGCCCAGGTTTTCCCGGAAAATTTTGTGTTTTCTTTCGAAAAAAATTTATATCTCCGGAATTAACAAAGTAAGGGCAACCAAATTTGGTACGCTAGTTAATATCCTTATAAGTAAGCCACCTACCAAAATTTAGCTATGTAGGTCAAAAGACATTTGGGCATTTAAAGAAAAATAAATTGGGGTTTTCCTCAAAACGTCAAAGTTGCGATTTAAAACGTCAAAATCGGCAACATTTAGGCAAAGAACTTGAATCTAGTACGGGATATGGAAATCAAATGTCTCAAGAAGGATCTTTTACAAACTCTGAAGTCTTAGTTTCAACCGTCATTGTCCTTCATTTTACTAAAATGTTTCCAGAAAATTTATTTCAAATAGACCCTTTCTCTGATGCTTGGCAGTAGCCTTAGCTTTAGAGTTTATCGTTTAATGGTATATAATTTTTGTCGAATTTTCGTAAAAAATCAATAAAGCTCAATATATCCGTTATTATACAAGATATGAAGAAAATTTGTATATATTAATTATAGGGTGTCTTGAGCTACATCTTAAAAAATATTTCTACAATCACAGGATGGCCCATAAGTCGTTGGTGATACAAATTTTCTTTTTTTTTTTTTTTAATCAAACACGCCTTATGTTATTGCATTTTTGAATTTTTCAGCGATGCATGTTTGTAAGAAAAGAAATTCGGGACGCAGCAAGTGCGTTATGGTAGCGAATTTTCATTAAATGCTTCAAATTTGAATAGCTTAATTTTGCTATTAACCTATAAGGTTGACCAAGAAACGAGTTTTTCCGGGAACACTTTCAGTTTACTTTTGGAAATTTTTGTACATTTTCACACAATAAAGTTATTTTAATGAAACATGGCACATTGTTTTTACTATATAGATTATACTGGTAACCAAAATTGATGCCTGCTTTCTTAAAAAGGAAACACACATATTTGCAATTAAAAACATTTTTATGAAAATTCACTACCATAACGCACTTGCTGCGTCCAGAGTTTTTGTTTTTGTTATTGTTGTTGTTAAATAAAACTTGTAAAACCCGACTCGAGGATTTATATATTTAGTGTGCATATGCGCCTAAACAACCATAAAACCTCGGCATAGCAAGAAAATCTCATACTGTTGAGCTACTGAGAGCACTATGTTCTTATAATGATAATAATAATAGTAATTTATTTCCACGATTGGTTGGTTACATGGAAAATCATTCAAGTGCGTTATGGTAGTGAATTTTCCTTGAAATGTTTTTATTGCAAATATGTGTGTTTTCTTTTTAAGAAAGCAGGCATCCACTTTGGTTACCAATATATAATTTTTTTCGAAAGGAAACACTATATATATATATATATATATATATATATATATATATATATATATATATATATATATATATATATATATATATATATAATTAGGTTTTGAACTTCAGGAGTTTTGATAAAAATAATTTATTTAAACTCTAAAGTACAAACTTAATAAATTGAATATTACAAAGATTTTTAAGGAGCGAACAAGAGTTGTTGCTACTAGCAGAGACAATGTAATAATGAATCCTTAATCTAACACTGGTATTACTTATAAACTAAAAGTGCTTACATTGCGGATCGCACGGTGTGCTCAAGCCTGGATTCTGTCCATGTTGCAGAAGCACAGATTGTCTAATGTAATCACAAGTAAAACCGTGGGAACGGCTCTATAGCAGGCAATCATCGTATGACGTATTTCCTCCACCCTTAATGTGAAGGACGTCCTCGTTCTTTTTACTCGAGTCTTCTGGGGTTGACCTTTGCTTGGGTTTCTGTTGTTTGATTGTCTTCCTGATCTTTTGTCTGAAGGTGTAGCACAGGATGACCAATATGATAATCACGATGAGCGAAGCAGTTACTCCCATGTGGGTCGAATGTACCAAGGGATGTAGTACATGATGATGGTCCATTTTTTCTAGCTGGTTTCTTAGTTCTTCAATCTTCTTAAGGTGTATTGGATTGAATCTAACGATGTGTTGAGGTGGTTGTTGTATTGGTTGTATTGATTCTGGTATCCAAGATATATTGGAACTTGTGTCTCCGTACGTTTCACCATTTATTGTTATCTTGCAGTTATCTTTGCTGGCTATGAGGGTGTTATTGGTAGTTGTCTGTCTGTCTAATCTTGATGAACATTCTTCAGAGACGCTGGTCTTCTGATTGGTGATAAGTAGGATATTTCTGTTGTGTAGTTGAATCAATGCAGTATACGGGTTGCTTGTGGTAGCGAAGAGGCATGTTGTGATTTCGTCTAATTTGCATCTCTCTTCATGTGGTTGATCAGAACATAGTATTGCTTCTTCGACAGATGGGCAATGTTCTGTAGTCCATAGATTTTTCTGAGGTGTCTCCAAGTAGAATGAAGTGGGTGGTACAAGGACTCTATTATTTTGAGGAGTTGGAATAATTCGGAAATACGATCCTGGTGTGGGATGTAAGATAGGAAGTTTTAGGAGACAAACAATTGTATCTTTTACGGACAAGACATTAAATTTGGTGAACTCCAAAATTTTGAAAATGTGATTTTGATCGAAGCTAATCAATTCATCGTTATTATAAATAAGTTTTAGATGCTCTCTAATAACCTTTAGGTCTTTAGCAGTAAATATCTCTATGTTTGTTATTTGATTAAAACTAAGTGAAATTGTTCGTTGCAATACTTTTATATTTTGCAATAGTTTTGAACTAAGGGCTATCTGAAATTCTACAACGGCTTTATATTCTGCTCCTTGTTGCATCGTATCTAAACTGATTTTTAGTGAGTCTAGATTTTTAGTAATTGATTCCTGTTCTTCTTCGAATCGTTGGGTCATGAGGTTAGCGAATGAATTTAGGTTATCTAACTGGACTATCATTTCGTCTTCGTTAGCGTGTAATAAATTTATATTTTTATTAATCTCTTTTAGATCTTCCTGATCTAAATTTTCAGTGATCATTTTTATGACAGAGCCTGCACCGTCTATGAGACCTCTTTTATTTCTATCATGGGTTAATTTCAGCATTTCGTTCTTTATAATTCTTAATTGACTGTTTAAAGTTCGGGTATAATATTTGTTAATTGAATCGGATTTTATTTCACTAATTTGGTAGGCATTGTACAGTAAGTGATTATAATTATCTTCTAAGAGAGTAAGGTTGAAATAAAAGTAAAATCTGTGATAATGATTGAGAATTTTTGCAATTCCAATATAGTCTTTAAAATAACCATTAGTTGGGATTGGCTGAAGTTGAAGGGACAGGGTCGTCTTCAGACATAGGTACAGCATTCTGTAAAGAAGGAAATTTCTTTTTAGTTCTCTTGGTCTTAGTAATGTGGGCTGTTTGTTTTCGTGAATGGGGAAGAAGTAGTTTGTTATGTGGTAATTGAATTGGATCTGAATGTATTTTATAAAGATCTGCTTTTCGGACTGGTGGTACTCTTATAGCAACGTTTTCCTCATTTATTTGAATATTTTGTTCTCGAGCCTCGTTCGTTTTCTCGAGTCGCTCTGTTGCTTTTTGTTTTTGATAAATGGCGTTATAAAAAGGGACTATTTCTTTCAACCGTTGGTTGTTATATTCTTCAAAGACCGTTTGATGGGGATCGATAGGTGGTAAATCGTCGTAGGGGCCATAAAGAAGTTTAAAAGGAGAGTGACCTGTCGAAGAATGTATTGATTGGTTATAGATTAAAACAGCTGTAATCATAAGAGATTGGGGAGTCTCGTTAGGATTTTGTATTTTAAGTACACGTATTTTTTCTAAAAGTGTTGAATGTATCTGTTCTACAGGCGAATTAGAATTAGGATTTTGAGGGGTAGTAACGTGTAAATCGATTTTGAATATTGAACAGAACTCTTTGAGTACGGAATTGTCAAATTCTCGGCCTGGGTCCGAGACCATTCTGAGGGGGTAGTTATGATGAGAAAAGAAGTGACGGAGCTTATTGACTATGGTCAGTGCTGTAGTATCTATGACATAATAAGCCTGTGCATATTTGCTAAATAAATCCACTATTGTTAGAAATTTACAGCTATCAAAACTAAATATGTGAATATGTATGACTTCGAAGGGTCTAGAAGCAACTAAGGGTCCTTGAAATGGGGGCTTATAAGGGTTACGGTCATATTTTGCTTGTAAACATATCTCGCATTTATTTATAAAGTCATTAATTTGAATTTTTATATTTGGCCAATAAAATTTAGTTTTTAATTGTGCATACGTTTCATTAATGCCGTTATGATTTCTTTCGTGGTAATCCTGATTTTTTCCTTTTTGTTCTTGGATTTTCGATACGTCTTGTAAGTGTCTTGTACATTTAATCATTTTAACAGAACTATTGAAAAGCGTGGAAGCTATTAATCTAAAGTAGTGTTCAAGTTGTGGGTCCAAAAATACTATGCCATAATTATTATTTGGATTAATAAAAGACTTTAAAAATTCAGTTATTTGCTGTAATTCATGTTGGCGTTGAATGTATACTCTATATCGTTTATTTTTAAATACGGTATCTGTCTTTATTTCATTGTTAACGCCATAATACATAACTATTTGATATTTAAAATGATTTAAGGGGTTTTCTGAAATAGGCATATTGAACACAGGATTTTCAGCAGAGGTGTGTTGTGTTTGAGAGTCGGAAGATTGTTCGTCTTCTTGAATGTTAAGTCCTAGTTCTTTGAGATCGTCATCAATTAATACCTTAAGTTCCGATGGATCTAAATTATTGAATATTGACGCTAGATTGTCGTCGTCCTCAACTGCGTTGATTTCGACGCGAGATAAGGCATCAGCTACGACATTTTCTTTACCTTTCTTATACTTTATATCATAGTCATATTCTTCTAATTTTAACCGCCATTTTACTAAACGTGAATTTGGTTCTTTAATGGAAAATAACCATACAAGTGGTTTATGATCCGTTTCTATTGTGAATTTATTGCCAAAGGGGTAGGGCCTAAAGTGTTTGGTATTTTCGACTATTGCCAACAGTTCTTTTTCTATTGTCGAATAGTTTCTTTCAGCAGAATTTAGAGTACGACTATAATAAGCTATGGGCTTGTCATTTTGTGACAAAACACCTCCTATAGCGATATTACTAGCGTCGGTGGTTAAGTGGAAACTTTTATTAAAGTCAGGGTAAGTCAATATCGGAGAATTTGTGATTAGTTCTTTTGCTTTTTTAAAGGCGTCAATGTATTCGACATTTTTTGTCAATTGTGGATTCTTTCTTAAGACATTTTGTTAATGGGAATACGACTTTTGCGAAATTTTTAATGAAACGTCTGTAATAACCTATCAAGCCAAGAAATGATTTTATTTCTTTTTGAGATATTGGTATAGGGTAATTTTGTATACATTTAATTTTGTTTGGATTCGGTCTTACGCCGTCTTTATCGACCAAATGTCCTAGAAACTGAACTTATTTTCTAAGGAAATCTGATTGATCTAATTGTACCTTTAAATTAACGTCTTCTAATTTTTGAAATATTTGTTTGATATGGATAAGATGTTCCTGAAGGGATTTAGAGAATATTACAATATCGTCCATGTAGACAAAACAACTTTTGTACAAGAATTCTTTTAAAACATCATCCATTACTTTTCTAAAACTTATTGCTGAATTACGGAGACCATGGGGTGTTTTAACATACTCATAATGGCCGTTATTTACGCTGAAGGCCGTTTTTTCTCTACTTTCAGGCGTTAACTCAATCTGATGAAAGCCTGGGGCTAATTCGAGGGTAGTAAAATACGTACATTTTCCTAAGTTATTTAGAGTCTCGTCGACCTTTGGTAGGGGGTATTTTTCAGGTATGGTTTTCTCGTTAAGTTTCCTATAATCAATGACTAATCGCCATTTTTTCTTTTCTTGCGAGTTTACGTTTTTTGATATAATCCATACCGGAGAAGAATAGGGAGATATAGAGGGCCTAATAATTTTATTATCTAATAATTCTTGGATTTCTTTTTGTATTTCAGTGTTTAAGTGGTAGGGGTGTCTATACGATTTTACATGTATAGCATCATTATCACGTGTTCTTATATCGTGTTTGATGTCACTTGTAAACGTACGGTCTGAATTTTCATGATAGAATATGTTCTTAAAGCGATGGCATAAGCTAATTATTTTTTGTTTTTCTTCAGAATTTAAATGGTCAGTTCTAAGTTGTTGTCGTACGTCAAAGTGAATTAAATTGGGAAATTTTGATGTTTCTTCAAAATTTTGAATGGGTTTGACTTCAATTTGTTCAGAAAAATAAACTTGAATATTATCAGGTGTATTTTTTGTTATAGGGATGGTACAAATACCTGAATGCGAAGTATCTATAGCTTCGTCTACAGTTACAGTGTTGTCAGATAGTTGGGGAATTAAAACTGTTCCGTTTTCTATGTTAACTGGAATTTGTATGTGATTTACACATATGTGTTTAAGGGGTTTAAAATTTTGTGGGTTGAGTTCAAGATAAAATGGAATTTCTATTTTACCTAATTTTATAATTTGTTTTTCATAATTAATGTGTGCCTTAAGTTTTTGGAAATGGGCCGAGCCAATTAATGCATCAAAGCGATCGTGCCATTGCATAACGTGAAAATCAAGTGGAACTTTGACACCATATTCCTGTAATAAGGGGTATTGAATATTGTCGATACCTTTGGTAATTTTTCCGACAGATTTCATGGCGAAAGGTTTTTTGTAAATATAATCGCTAAAGAACTCGTAAGCCGGACCTGGATTAATAATACTATCTGAGGCGCCACTATCTATTAGAATTTTAAGGTCGAAAGAGGGAATACAGAAAAAGGGCAGTTTAGGCTGTAAGGCAATATTATTCAGGTCTATCTTTATAGATTTTCCGAGGCAGCAATGTGAAAATCCTGCTCCTCCTCATATAGATCAGTCGATTCGTTTATTTCCTCATCATAAGGATTTTCATCATCCAGGTAATTCTCACCTGGTTGTTGGAAATAAACAGGCTCTTGTTCCTGTTCTTGATACGACTGGTTATGGTTTAATTGAGGAATAAACTGATTTGGACGGGGGCGATTATTGGTGTTATTTGTCGAAATTGACATAGGGGTTGGTTGAGATGTACTGCGTCCAAAAACTTGAGAATTTGTCGGATATGTCGTCTGTTGTTGAATGGGCCTAATATTAGAGATCGGTCTGCTAGGAAATTGTTGCCTGACAGGTGACTGTTGGTAATAATTTTGTTGAGGGATGTTTCTGAATTTCGGGTAAAAATCATTTCTCATTTTGTTAATCACAGGTATTTTTTGTGGTGGTGAATTTTTATTGCCTTGACGAAAATGCGCTTCGTCTTTATCTTTGATTACCTTTAGAAAATTTTCTTGCATCTGCTCATTGTCAATACGGTGACATTCGAGCAGTGCTGTTTCTAGATTGGGAATATTTAAAAGACGTAAATGACTATGATAGGGCTCAGAAATGCCAATTTTAAAAGCAGTGACGGCTGCTGTTTCGTACTGTTTTTTCTTGTACGTTTTTATGACTTCGTCCAGTGCTTGTAAAGCAATATGTTCACTCAGCATTTTTTGCTTTTCTTGAATAACATTATAGAAGTCTTTGGCTGTCTGAGTTTTTCTCATGTAGCTAGTCGTTAGGTCTGTCATTAATAAGTCTTCGGATCTTGGATCTGTATATCGAGATTTTAACGCGTTTTCAATATTTTCCCACGTGATGGTATCCAATTTCATTAAAATATCCCTAGCTTCACCAGTAATTTTTGCTTTAATAAATTCTATAATCATGCGGTTACAGTGCAGGTCGTCAGATGTGTCGCCTTGTCTTTTATAGCAAAGAATATAGGTTCTGCATTGATTTAGAAAATAGGCCAACTGTTTTTGACCGCCCTGGTATTCAGGTACCATTGCAGCAGCTTGGCAAATTTGTGTGATTGATGTTTCAGGCATTTTGTTAAAATGTAAAATTTCTCGTGAAGGTGAAACGGATAGTTCAGTGTCTAAACGTGACTCGATTTTTTCTTCTAAAATGTGTGGGAGTCTGATAGGGGATCTGTCGCGATAGCTCATAAAATTATGGTTGTTAAAATCTATACACAGAATATAATTGTAGCTTTGTAAATAATCAAATCATTCAATAATTAAAAAATCAATAATACCTCTTAAAACTAAAAATAAAATACTTAAAATATCGTTATTTAAAATAATCAATTGATAAATCACTTCACTATAAGGTATTCAATAGAATAATAATTAGTAAATAATTTTCTACTGAAAACTGAAATATGTACTGTAACTTATTTAATTAATTCTTAGCTAAAGTTATTTGTGAAAGCATTCAAAACCTTTCAACCAACAATTATTATAAAACGCGAATTTTATGAAATAATAATTTTGTAAAACGCGGATATTTTATTTAATTATTTTACGTATTTATGAACGAATAATGTTATGAAATACGATTAATTTGGTACTTAATTATTAATTGCATTTACGAAAAAATCAAATTTTTGTGAAACACAATAAGATACAATTGTATTGGAAATGAAAAAATGGATAGACTTACAGGAGCTTCATCCCTTGTAGATCGTCTGGACCAGTGGCTTGTTTTCCAACACTTGCACTTGAAATTTCGTGAAATTTTGGTTCGTTGTCAAATAAACTATTAAAATAAACCGGCGATTATCTGTAGTTAATGCCGTTTTGACATCCGGTTCTAAGCAGCGCCAATTAGGTTTTGAACTTAAGGAGTTTTGATAAAAATAATTTATTTAAACTCTAAAGTACAAACTTAATAAATTGAATATTACAAAGATTTTTAAAGGAGCGAACAAGAGTTGTTGCTACTAGCAGAGACAATGTAATAATGAATCCCTAATCTAACACTGGTATTACTTATAAACTAAAAGTGCTTACATTGCGGATCGCACGGTGTGCTTAAGCCTGGATTCTGTCCATGTTGCAGAAGCACGGATTGTCTAATGTAATCACAAGTAAAACCGTGGGAACGGCTCTATAGCAGGCAATCATCTGATGACGTATTTATATATATATATATATATATATATATATATATATATATATATATATATATATATATATATATATATATATATATATATATATATATATTATTTCAACAACACACCACGAGGGCTTACAGCCTAAATACTATCGTACCGTGGGTGTCGACAAGAAGGAAAGAGGCAACTTGTTAATTCTGAACTTGAAGGTTTGGAGGTTCGAAGGAGAAGGAAAAACATGCCCCGGTAAGGAATTCCACAACTTGGAAGTCATCGGGACAAAAGAGCGGGCATAACAAGATGTTCTATGTCTGGTGACCTGGACAGTAAAAGGGTGCATTCGCTTTGTTCCCCTGGTAGATCTGTTGAGGGCAGCAGGTAGAGGAACTATGGAAGAAAGCTCCTCTGAGCAGTGCCCGTGCAAATATCTATAAAAGAGAGAGAGAGAGAGAGAGAGAGAGAGGTCACCAACGGCACGTCGGTGGGTAAGGGATGGCAGCCTTTGGGTGAGGGTAGAGTCACCAATGAGACGTATAGCTCTCTTCGGAATGGAGTCCAGGATAGCGAGTGTAGAAGCGGCAGCAGCACCCCAGATGTGGGAGCAGTATTCGAGGTTTGGCCTTATTTGTGAAGTATATAAGGAATAGAGATTAGCTGGTGAAAAGTATTTGCGAGCCAGGAAGGGGAAACCTAATTTCTTAGCAGCCGCTTCTGCAATTGATGTACATGTTGGTGCCAATTGAGATTTCGATCCTCAGAAATGCCAACAAGTGAAAAGGACTCATTGCTTTGAATAACTTGGTTGTTCATTGTGATGGGTCTAGGGCTGGTGTATCTCTTATGAGAAAGAAAGCAAGACAGATTTGGTGAAGTTGAATTGTACAAGATTTCTACTTCCCCAGTCTAATATTTTTTGGAGATCCACGGAGACAGAACCCTCCATGAGTCTGCGATCTTCATCTAATTGGGCTAAAGAGACAGGCTTAGAATATTGTATATTTGAGTGAAGGGTGCTGTCGTCCGCTGCTGATACAAAATAATAAACAAATAGAATATGTCTATTGGGATGATATAAATGAGTTGGTTGATAGACTTAGACTTTTAGTGGCGTCTCAATTTAACTTGCTGGTAATAATGCTCATAACAACAAAATTCAGTCAATCATTGAAGAACTGCAGGAAGCGAGTGTAATCGTCTAGCTAACCAACATATATACCATACATGCCTGCTTATTGCCTAGTATAAAAATGTCTATCGATAAGTTCGGACGTTCCCAGTCCAATAAACGTGTTAAGTTTAAAATTATTGAAAGAGAAATTTTCCCAAGAACTACAAGTTGTGATTTTGATTTGCAAAACCACAGACTATGCAACGTTGCTAAATCTAGTCGATTCAACAGATGGTGTAAATAAAAAAAAATGATGTATGAATAGACGACTATCAGACGAACAAATATGAGGCCACACAAAGAATAATTGCCGTAGTACTTGAAGCTATGCACAAGCCAGAGTTGGGGATTTATATATATATATATATATATATATATATATATATATATATATATATATATATATATATATATATATATATATATATATATATATATATATATATATATATATATATATATATAATAAGAAAAAGATCTTTTAAAAAGCTCGGTTCTATGCTGTGGAATTTTCAGCGTTCCCTTACTTCGGATGTTGAGACTGTGGATGTCGGTCCTAAATTTAATGTTATCATAAAGATATGGGGGGGGGGTCCCGATCTTGTATTACCTTGTAATATAGACACATACAATGAAGAGTTCTCAGCTTTTGGAGTGACAAAATGATCAAGCGTTTAAAGCTACTAGAGATATGCTGAAACTTGCGTAATCCGCACACCAGCCTCATATAGGAATTCTGAACGCGCTGCAGCCTAGTTGAATCTACCACTCTTAAGCATGCATCGTACAACACATTACCATAATTTAAGTGAGATAAGACTAGTGCCTCGCACAGTCAGTCTAACAGCCCTGCTAAGATACTCCCTGTACCCATACAGCAATTTTAAGTTAGCATAAGCTCGGCGTGTAATCATACTGACGTGATGGGAAAATCTCAGTTTACCATCTGTTCTTATCCCTAACATGTCAACACATTCTTTCGGTTCTAATTCTACGCCACGGATTCCAAGTTTCGCCAAAGGTTTATGACTGTAGCTTTACGTCCGAAAATAATTGACTGATTTAGTCATTTAATCTTACTAAGTCCCTGTTAATGATATCATAGGATTCCGAAATTTCTGAAGGCTCAAACGAATAATATATTTGTGCATCATCTGCGTAAAAGTGATACCGACAATCACGAAGATAGGTAGGTAGCTTTGATGTATATATGCTGAATAACAGAGGCCCTAGTATGAAGCCTTAAGGGACACCAGATGTAACAGGAAGGACATCTGAAGTCTGATCACCCAGCCTTACTCGCTGCATTCTGCCAGATATGTAATTATCTAACATTGAAGCAGCGGCGACCCCAAATCCAGAGTGCTTCAACAAAGTCACAAGAAGCCGATGATTAACCCTATCGAATACGAGTGTCTCGGGAGAGATCCGCACATGGCTGCCGAGGTCATATGCATTTGATTTTTTACAGTTCGTAGTAGTGACTTTCAGACGAATTTAAAGCAGGAACAGGACAAATCACCAGTTTGTAGAAATATAAATAATCCCGACTAATGAACAAAATACTGAGTATTCATATTATTTTTTGTGCAATGTCACTATTCGATATTTTGTTAGTTATTTATAATTTATTGATATATATATATATATATATATATATATATATATATATATATATATATATATAAATATATATATATATATATATATATATATATATATAAATATATATATATATATATATATATATATATATATATATATATATATATATATTGTACAAAGTATAATAATAATAAGTTATCGTGTTTATCATTTTGTCAAATTTGGAAATGGTTATATTATTACATGAGGGAAGTTATTTTTTTTTTAATAACAATGTTATTATTATTTATTTGGACAAATGGTATTGAAGGAAACCTAGAAAGTGAGTGTATTTGAAATATTTTTCTAAGTGAACAGTCAGTATTGAAGATATGAGAAGGAATTTATTGTGCCAACGCAAATGTTAATATTTTTATGAAGTGCCACTGATGTCAAATGGAAAAATGTAAGCCTTATAATATATTTGTTTGCCTACGCCTTGCAGTTCTCATGAATATCAGCTCATCAGCCTGTAGCGAAATAATTTAAATCCTTCATATATTTACAATGTAGGAATCGCACAAAACTTTTCAAAACAATTTCAACTAAACTACAGTGGAAGCCTTCTCAACTGGCTTCTGTTGAACTGATCAGCGTGATCACATCATAGTATGTACATAATAATCTAATTTCTCAGAAGGGGAGAAGACATACTTCTCAAAACGTCTAATTGTTGTATGTATTGTGACAGAAAGTTCAGTTTTCCGCTTCAGTCTTGTATGGTAATGTGTTCGCTGCGAAACTATAATTATGTACATAATTGAGAAGTGAAATAAGTATTGGCAACTTTGATTTGAAGTCTGATTTTAAACTCGGGAAGAGTCGTTTATGTGATATGTAACATTTAAAGATTTTTTTCTATTCTTAAAGTGAAAAAAAAGAGCCGTCTTGACGATGGCCATGACATTGGATGCTATAGAAAGAACTGACCAATGTGAATCTGTTAGAAAAAATTCATCTGAGACGGAAGACAACTTAGCCTTGCTTAGTGATCC
The DNA here is from genome assembly GCA_964006375.1 of Tillus elongatus. Classification (NCBI taxonomy): domain Eukaryota; kingdom Metazoa; phylum Arthropoda; class Insecta; order Coleoptera; family Cleridae; genus Tillus; species Tillus elongatus. Next base: position 97,926,053 of record OZ023264.1, on the reverse strand, counting down.
GAAATACTCCCTAAATAGGAAAAAAACTACAGGCTAATGACGTGGAGGAATGACTGGACGATGACTAGCCACGGAACAATGAAATTTTAACTGACGAATAAATAATCACTGCCCCTTTGCACACAGAACAAGATAAATTCAACGGTGAAATGAATAATTCATCTGAAATCTGAGAAACATTTAATTATTACTTCATAATACCGACTGCACTTATATGTAGATTATTATCGAGTCACGAGTCACTTTAAATTGTTATCACCTGAAAGGTTGATACATTTGTATTATGTATTATATACTAATAAATCTGATAAATAATTCGTCCAATAAATTATTTTGTTGTAACTCCATTAACTTAACCAGACAGTTCATAAGTCACAAGTCCGTTTAAAGAAATGTCATCAGTAGGTATAGATGATTCCTTCTGCGCCCACCACCCACCGTCCACCGGTTGTTGATATTCAAAAATTAGTCAAATTGGTAGGTTCTAAAAATAACATACAGAGGTCGTAAGCTCAGAAACAATGGTTACAGGTTCTGATGTTTACAACTGGTTTAGTTTTATTATGTGTGCGGGTATAATAAAGAAGTAGATTTCAAAAATTAGCATTTTAAAAGCTTTTGTTATTGTTTTGATATTATATAGCATAAAGCAATTGACATTCTTTGTTATTAAAAAATTAGCCAAATGGGTAGGTTCAATAAATAACACACAGAGGTCGTTGGCAAACAAAAATACAAAGAAAGGTTGGTTACAGTTTCAATTCCTGATGTTTTATTATGAGGGATCATTAGGAAGTAGATTTTAAAAATTAGCATACGAGCAAACCAAATTTTAATTGAGTAAGTGTAAAAGCTCAGAAACAATGGTTACAGGTTCAAATCCTAACGTGTGAAAGTTTTTAGTTTTAAGTCCTAAGTGTGAGGTATTAGGCTTAGGAAATAGATTTTAAAAAATTAGCATACGAGTAATTTTAGGAGGGTAAAACACTCAGAAACAATGCTTACAGGTTCAAATCCTGATGTTTTATGTAAGGTATTCGGCTTAGGAAAATAGATTTTAAAAATTTAGCTTATGAGCAATTTTAGGAGGATGAAGCACTCAGAAACAATGGTTACAGGTTCAAATCCTAATGTGTGCAAGTTTTTAGTTTTTTCTTTAAGTCTTATGTGTGAGGTATTAAGCTCGATGAGTGGAATACAAAATTTAGCACATGCTCAAACCAGTTTTAGAGTTTTTTGTTTGTTTTAGACCTAACCTGCTAAAAAATAATAGTCTAGCATTTTGATTTTATTTGAAAGAGATACAGGTTCGATTCTCGATATATGCTCCTTAATATAGTAGAATCAAACAAATTACTGAATAACTAAACAGTAAACTAAGAAACAATGGTTGGTTACAGGTTCAAATCTTAATGTGTGGAAGTTTTTAGTTTTTGCTTTAAGCCCTAAGTGTGAGGTATCATTTTTCTCGACTCAGTAAGCATAATTCAAAAATAGGATATACGCATGCGCAAACCAATTTTAGAGTATTGTTTTCACCGTCACTGTTGGTTACCGAACTTTAGCATGAGGATTTGAACCTGTAAGCATTGTTTCTGAATGTTTTACCCTCTAAAATTACTCGTATGCTAATTTTTTAAAATCTATTTCCTAAGCCTAATACCTCACACTTAGGACTTAAAACTAAAAACTTGCACACATTAGGATTTGAACCTGTAACCATTGTTTCTGAGCGTTTACACTTACCCAATTAAAATTTGGTTTGCTCGTATGCTAATTTTTAAAATCTACTTCCTAATGATCTCCCATAATAAAACATCAGGAATTGAAACTGTAACCAACCTTTCTTCGTATTTTTGTTTGCCAACGACCTCTGTGTGTTATTTGTAGAACCTACCCATTTGGCTATTTTTTTAATAACAACGAATGTCAATTGCTTTATGCTATATAATATCAAAACAATAACAAAAGCTTTTAAAATGCTAATTTTTGAAATCTACTTCCTAATGATACCCTCGCACATAATAAAACTAAACAAGTTGTAAACATCAGAATCTGTAATTGTTTCTGAGCTTACGACCTCTGTATGTTATTTTTAGAACCTACCCATTTGACTAATTTTTGAATATCAACGAATGTTCAATTGCTTTATGCTATATAATATCAAACGAACAACAAAAGCTTAAAATATGTTAGCATTTGTTTTTAATTGCATTTGATTTATATAAATCATCCAATAATAATAACAAAAGATTGAATTAACATTCGTAGGATTTTTGTTTGTTTCTATGTCTGGCATGTCTGGCATTCGCATTTTTAAAATCTGTTTCCCCAAGCCTAACACCAAACACCTAAGGCTTAGGCCAAAAACTCCAAAAGTTGAATTTGCGCATGCGTATATACCAAATTTGAATTCTGCTTGTCAAGCCGAGTAAAATGATACCCCACACATAGGACTTCAACCAAAAACTAAAAAGTTGAGTTTGCGCTTGCGCCAACCGCCATATTTGTTACGTCACTTGGCCATCTTGGATTACGTTATCTCAAGTTAAAGCTTACGTCAACCTTAATACAACCGCCATATTTGTTACGTCACACGCATGCTCAGTAGCGTGTGGTTGGCGGTGAACGGTGGGCGCAGAAGGAATCATCTATACCTACTGTCATCCCTTGCAACCTCACGACTGTCAACTGTCAAAAGTCAAAGCTATCTAGATATGCATATGACCTTGGCAGCCATGTGCGGATCTCTCCCGAGACACTCGCTATCGAATGCCTTGGAAAAATCTATCGCCACCATGAGTGTGCTTATTGTTATCAGCAGCAATCAGAATGTCGTCCAGCACCTTGAGCAAAGCCGTAGAGCAGCCATGCCCAGGCTTAAAACCAGATTAATTAACAGGTATTAGACTGTTGAGATCCAAATAGTTCTTCATCTGTTTAAACATAACCTTTTCTAGGATCTTAGATAAGATGCACAGGATGCTAATTGGTCGCAGATTCACTGGCGTCTCCTGACCAAAAAGTGCGGTAACGAGTTGCTGTTAGTGGTGGTTTTAAAATTAACACTAAATGTATATGTATATCTATATATATATATATATATATATATATATATATATATATATATATATATATATATATATATATATATATATATATAGTACCTATATGGGAATAATAGGTAGATAAATAAATTAATCTCCCACCGCAACACTAACAAATTAAAAAGTCACTTAAAACTTTAAAACACGAAAAGAACATGGAATTATTATACCTCTTCCCTTCACACAAATTTGTGTTAGCACTGTCCGGAACGGGGTGAAAACTGAAAACATTAAAATTAGTTCAATGTTAATATGGTACTAAATAATAAAATGTGTAAAAAGCCTGGATGCAGCAAGTGCGTTTTGGTAGTGAATTTTCATAGAAATTATCTGGCACAAAATATTTTATCATAACTTTTTTTTTCTTGTAACATATAAATCTAAATTTTGGTGTATAGTTTACTTTTAATATCGTAAACCTACCTACCAAATTTGGTTATCATACCTTTTTTATTTTTTGAGATACAATTTTTTTCGAATGAAAACTCAAAATTTTCCCGGAAAACCTCGTCCGATTTTCCTGACTAACGAACTTATCCAATCCATTTATAAAAGGAAGGTACATGCCAAATTTTATCAAAATCGGCCCATTATATTTTGAGTTATCGGTGTGATACCTATATATATATATATATATATATATATATATATATATATATATATATATATATATATATATATATATATATATATATATATATATATATATATATATATATATATATATATATATATATATATATATATATATATAAACCAATAAAAATTGAAACTGACCTCGGATATGGGTTTTAGGGGTCCTAATTCACGCTCATTTGCAAACATTTTTTTCAAAATTCAAAAGTCGAGATCTCCCCATTAGTGATTTTTTTCTACGAAAATTCACTAAAATGTATTATAGTCTTTGATTCTAGAATAGTGTGGTCTCTGCAAGCGCAGTCGTAATGTTTGTAAATAATGCTATCACAACGTTGGGTAGACCGTCGTTCCTTTCATTTGTCTTGAGCTATACTTTTATAGCTCACTGCAGTGTTAAAATCAATGGTATTTTCCTCACTATGTTAAACACATGGGTGGGGGACTGCATTGTATACCAATACCACTCGATGGACTGAAGTTGTTCGGAAATAATAACACACACCTAACCTGAATTCATTCCCAGTTGCTATTGACCTACTCATATTCTCTGAATATGAAGACGTGGTACCTACTTCATTACAAGTCACTATTAACCGACTATTTATGAAATCAAATAAGTAAATTAAATCGATTGTCATAAAATATGTAGTGTATTAAGACTAAGGGAAAAAGAAATAAAACATATTTAACTGTGTACATTTTGATTATATTTTAGGGTGTGCGGCACACACCTAGCTCACTAGGAGAAATCGCCATTGCGCAGATCACTAAAACTGTTGGGATTCTCATCTTTAGGAAGTGGTAGAATATCCGACAATTTCCACATAGTAGGAAAATGATGATTTAAGATACAAAAATTTATTATGTGTGTTACATTTGGGACAAATGAGTGAACAGCAATGTAATAGCATCGATATGTTGATATAATCAGCACCCACAGCGCGTGTCTTCACAGAGAATAAGTGGTTATATATTTCATTCTCATCAACAGGTTCAAACTCAAAACAAGAAGTAGTCGCTTTGTTTTGCAGTAATAAGTTTAAGGTATCATTGTCGACTTCATCTACGGACAAATTTTGTTCGCAGAAAGACCGATTAATCATATTCGAATTATTGAGATGAGGAGGCAGGTCCGGTGATTCAGTCCTCAGGCCGAGGTCTGCCTTTTTTAGACCTTCCCATAATTTGTTCTGATTATGAGATTTTAGGTAAGAATTAAAAGAAGCTCGTTTTTCTCTCTTTATAGCAGCGTTTATAACACTTCTAAGCTCCTTGTAGTAAACCCAATGCTCCACAGTAGAGTAGAACTGGGGGTTCTGGCCCAAATTTTTTTATTTTCCCATGTTATTCTTATGGGAAGAAGACACAGCTTTTTTTGTGACACTTTGGAGGGAGTGAGATGGACTCTTCCAGTTACCAAGAGAGGGAGAGAGACAGAGAGCTCCGCTATACCTCGCTCTCCTCGCGGCCGAGAGAGAGCTCTCCCAACCGCTATACCTCGCTCTCTCAAGCGTCGAGAGACAGAGGAGAGAAGCTCCACCGCGTTACCTAGATGTCGAGAGAGAGAGAGAGAGAGAGAGAGTTCTCCGCACTTATTATTTTAGTCTTTAAAGTTTGTATATATACGACTTTTAATTAAAACAAACCATGCATGTAGCATATGATTTGCTATTATTAGATAATTAAGTGATGAACAAGAATTAGTATGTTTTAATATAAACATAAAGCAAACGATCTCGAACATAATAATTAGTTGTTATTAGATTTCACATAACAAACCATACATGTAACATAATTAAAGTTTTTGTTATTATTAGACAAATGGACGATTTACAAAATAAGAATTAATATGTTTTTATATTATATAAATATTAAACATAAAGCAAACGACCTTGAACGTAATAATTAGTTGTTATTAGATTTCGCATAGTGTGTTTCGAACGCTACAATTGAGAGACCGCGCTTCCTACCTCTTGTGTTATTTTATATAATTAAAAACAAACCATGTAACATATTTAAACCTTTTGTTACTGGATGATTTATATTAGGCAATGCAATTAAAAAAACAAATGCTAACATATTTAAAGCTTTTGATATTGTTTTGATATTATATAGCATAAAGCAATATTCGTTGTTATTAAAAAATTAGCCAAATGGGTAGGTAGGTTCTATAAATAACACATAGAGATCGTAAGCAAGCAAAAAATACGAAGAATGGTTGGTTACAGATTCATTTGCAAGTTTTTAGTTTTAAGCCCTAAGTGTGAAGTATTAGGCTTAGGAAATAGATTTTATAAAATTAGTATACGAGTAATTTTAGGTCAAGTTTTGTTTTCAAACATTTATATTCTGAACTAGTTTACCTAACAAAGCAAACTAAATGTCTTGAAGAGTAGTCTTCAATTTTTATTTAAAAAAAACAGGTCTCTACCATTTCAGAGCAATCTTAGCCATGTGACCACTCAAACTAATTGCCTTGAGGTGTAACTTTGAAGTTTTATTTTGTTTTCAAACATTTATATTCTGAGCCAGTTTACCTAACAAAGCAAACTAAATGTCTTGAAGAGTAGTCTTCATTTTTTATAAAATAAAAAAAAACAGGTCTCTATCATTTCAGAGCAATCTTAGCCATGTGGACACTCAAACTAATTGTTGTAAGGTGTAACTTTGAACTTTTATTTGTTTTCAAACACTCATATTCTGTACTAGTTTACCTAACCCACTGAGCAAGGTAATATTGCATTAACATTGCAGAATCTTTTCCAAAGCAAGTGTAAGTTTGATAGATTACTTGCAGAAAGCTTCCTGGAAGTTTGTTGCAAATGGCAAATCTTCCCCCCAGTGACTTTATATATGCAAGTGTTTCTTTTGTAACTTTACTGCAAGTTTACTGTAGTGAGCTGTTACAAACTTTCTTTATACTTACACATGTTACCTTACAGCAAGCTTCAATTTTAAAATGACCTAGCAAAGTTGTAAAATTTAAACTTACATTTGCAACTTATCTGCAATTGTATATATTATATACACAGTGCAAGTTTGTAACTTGGGATAATTCAAATTAATCTACTTCAGCTTTTTTTCAAAAATGCTCGGAGTCAGATAATGTTCTCAGTTACAATCTTTTCAAAAATGTATTATACAAATTGTGTCAAATGTCATTGATAATTTTTGTAAATGACAACCTTAGCTTTTGTTGACTATTTTTAAAGTACACATCAAGCGATACAAAACCACCAAATTTCAAATTTTTATTATAAATCTTGAGTTGATAGCACGAAAAAAAATTGTGTAATCAATGAATAAAAATTTTAAAACTGCTAGTTTTCTACAACTATACATGTTAGAACTTTAAAAAAGCCAACAAAAACGTAAGGGTTGATTTAAAGAAATTATCGATGAAGTCATTTTTCAAATATGGTACATACTGATAGATTTTTTAAAAGACTGCAACTTGAATTACTAACCAATGTGTCCAAGCATTTTTGAAAAAAGGAAACTATTTGATTAACTGAATTTATTTCAAGTTACAAACTGATACTGAATATAGGTATAGGTGTATTTATACATAATATATATTTCTTGTAAAACTGTAAAAAAAGACTTAAGACAATGTTAATTAGAATAAAATCTTTATTACATAAAAAAATTAAAGACAACACATTTCATTTCTGCTGATAGATAGATATATAGACTTTATTGACCATCAAATGTACATGGTAAGTCACTGTCTTTATAAGTACAGACTATAGTTACTCGATAGAGATAGTTAAGACATATAGCAAGTGTCCATGTTTAGCCTAAAATGCAGTTCTAGTCAAAACTCAGCGACAAAATAGATAACTTGAACTCGTGATATCGTTATTAATTGACCGATTTCAAAAATTCTTGTTTCTAAATGAATACCAATTAATTGTTTTTGATATTGTTTTACTAAATAACTCTTAGTCGTCTAGAAAAACGTGTGAAACACCAATAACAAAAACAAAGTCTTCTGCAGCATTATGTTTTGAGAGGCGAGAATTTTTTTAGCTTCTAAAATATGTGGTAACATGTTACATAAAATAAAGTCAACATATCAAATACTATTGTGAAAAAGAAATATCTAAAATGGTGCGTTCATTTCGATTTTAGAAAAAGTTTAATTAAGCAAACGTAAGATATGCAATGGATAAATCAAGCGCACGGAAATGAATACAACTTTACTGCGAAAATAGCTTAAATATGGCGACAGTCTCTGAAAGTGTTCACACATGTCGTAACTATCCCTATCGAGTAAGTATAGTACCGCCAATGTCTGTGTACATTCAGAAACATTGAGTTAAAATAAAGCAAAATTATGACTACAATGAATTACGTACATATATAAAAAGTCTGTGGCTAGTGGAACTTGCCTTCCAAAGCTTTTGCCTAGCGCACTCACACACACAGACACTATACACATTAGTTTAGAGCACAAATAAATTCCTTCACCTTGGTTTTTGTTTTATAACATCCACTAGTACCTACTGTATCTTGTTAGTGGGAGCATCTTAATAACATTAAGTAGAAAATTGAGGAATTTGATTCCCAAGTAATCAAACATCTGCTTTGTTTTCTCCTTTTTGTGCAACTGTATTTTTAATTCATGCCTGCACCTGGTATTGTTGCGAGCTTCATCATTCACTGGATATTTTGAATACATAAACTGAAGAAGGATATAGCCTCGAACACATTTGGGCAGCTTTCTTGTTGCAGTCCTTATTGCTCTTTTTTGCATGATAAACACATGTTCCGCTGCTGACTAGTTAACCCATATGAATGTTCCATAGCATAGGATACTGTTCCACTGTTCTTATGATGTCGATTGCTATGGATAAGCCACATGCTTCCATAGGTCAATCATGTTTAACGTTTTAAAATGAATTGGTCTGACCAGGTAAGACATCTCCAGGCTGCTTCTAAGGACATAACAAAATTCGTATTTAGCAAGGTTAGGTTTTCTTTTTTGTACAGTATATTTCATAATAATTCACCAATAGCCACATACCAAAATAATTATGCAACAGAAAAGTGACTAATTTTATTGCTGTTTTAGGGATTCTTACCTGAAATGTTTGTGGATATACTTCATGTTTCATTATCTACACTCCAGACAACGAATTACTTAATTACCCAAAATTCAAACAATTCAGGCTACAATAAGATTGTTCAACCTTTAAAACTTCCAGGAAAATAAATAGACATAGATCCAAAGAGGTTGTACATATACAACCTCTTTGCATATATCAAATAACAACTTATGATGACGTAATTATAAAAAATGTAAACAACAAACCGCCATTAATGCCGGGCGCTTTGTCAGAGTCAGTTCGCTTTCGCTTTCGCTGTTGGCGTCGGTGTTGCTATTGGACGACGATGACATACGATCGAGAATATACGATCAAAACGGGGGGAATTCAAATAAATTTTGTTTACAAATTAAAACAAACTTTCAGAAACATTACAATTGTAACTTTACGTGAGCTTACAAATGGAGAAAAACAACAAGCCGGCAAACGAGATATTATATTTGAAAGTTACGTTAAAGTTTCATTTGTAAGTTTGCATTGGTTTTTTGCCTGCAAACATTTAGAAATGTTGCAAACTTAACTTACTTAATGGTAGATTATTTAACGTTGCGGTAAGCATTTGTAAGTTACCATGCTTAGTGGGAACAAAGCAAACTAAATTGTTTGAGAAGTAACCTTTAATTTTTCGTTAACCAACACGACTCTACCATTTCAGAGTAATCTTAGCCATGTAACCACTCAAGCCATTTGTCTTGAGGTGTAGCTTTCAAGTTTTATTTGTTTTCAAACATTTATATTCTGAACTAGTTCACCTAACTATACAAGCTAAATATCCTAAAGAGTAGTCTTCAAGTTTCATAAAATAACAGGTCTCTATAATTTCAGAGTAATCTTAGCCATATAACCACTCAAACCAATTGTCTTGAGGTGTAGCTTTCAAGTTTTATTTTGTTTTCAAACATTTATATTCTGAACTAGTTTACCTAACTACACAAACTAAATGTCTTGAAGAGTAGTCTTCCTTTTTCATAAAATACAGGTCTCTATCATTTCAGAGCAATCTGAGCCATGTGACCACTCAAACTAATTGTTTTAAGTTGTAACTTTGAAGTTTTATTTGTTTTCAAACATCCATATTCTGAGCCAGTTTACCTAACAAAGGAAACTAAATTGTTTGAGAAGCAACCTTTAATTTTTCGTAAACCAACACGACTCTACCCTTTCAGAGTAATCTTAGTCATGTGACCACTCAAACCATTTGTCTTGAGGTGTAGCTTTCAAGTTTTATTTTGTTTTCAAACATTTATATTCTGAACTAGTTTACCTAACTACACAAGCTAAATATCTTAAAGAGTAGTCTTCAATTTTTATTTTAAAAAACAGGTCTGTATCATTTCAGAGTAATCTGAGCCATGTGACCACTCAAACTAATTGTTTTAAGGTGTAACTTTTAAGTTTTATTTTGTTTTCAAATATTCATATTCTGAGCCAGTTTACCTAACAAAGCAAACCAAATTGTTTGAGAAGCAACCTTTAATTTTTCGTTAACCAACACGACTCTACCATTTTAGAGTAATCTTAGCCATGTGACCACTCAAACTAATTGTTGTAAGGTGTAACTTTGAAGTTTTATTTGTTTTCAAACACTCATATTCTGAACTAGTTTACCTAACAAAGCAAACTAAATTATTTGAGAAGCAGCCTTTAATTTTTAGTTAACCAGCACGACTCTACCATTTCAGAGTAATCTTAGCCATGTGACCACTCAAACCATTTGTCTTGAGGTGTAGTTTTCAAGTTTTATTTGTTTTCAAACATATATATTCTGAACTAGTTTACCTAACAAAGCAAACTAAATTGCTTGAGAAGCAGCCTTTAATTTTTCGTTAACCGACACGACTCTACCATTTCAGAGTAAGCTTAGTCATGTGACCACTCAAACCATTTGTCTTGAGGTGCAGCTTTCAAGTTTTATTTTGTTTTTAAACATTTATATTCTGAACTAGTTTGCCTAACTACACACAAGCTAAATATCTTAAAAAGTGGTCTTCAATTTTTATTTAAAAAAAACCAGGTCTGTATCATTTCAAAGTAATCTTAGCCATATGACCACTCAAACCAATTGTCTTGAGGTGTAGCTTTCAAGTTTTATTTTGTCTTCAAACATTTATATTCTGAACTAGTTTACCCAGCTATACAAGCTAAATGTCTTGAAGAGTAGTCTTCATTTTTTTAAATAAAAAACAGATCTCTATCATTTCAGAGCAATCTGAGCCATATGACCACTCAAACTAATTGTTTTAAGGTGTAACTTTGAAGTTTTATTTTGTTTTCAAACATTCATATTCTGAGCCAGTTTACCTAACAAAGCAAACTAAATTGTTTGAGAAGCAACCTTTAATTTTTCGTTAACCAACACGACTCTACCATTTTAGAGTAATCTTAGCCATGTGGCCACTCAAACTAATTGTTGTAAGGTGTAACTTTGAAGTTTTATTTGTTTTCAAACACTCATATTCTGAACTAGTTTACCTAACAAAGCAAACTAAATTATTTGAGAAGCAACCTTTCATTTTTCGTTAACCAGCACGACTCTACCATTTCAGAGTAATCTTAGTCATGTGACCACTCAAACCATTTGTCTTGAGGTGTAGCTTTCAAGTTTTATTTGTTTTCAAACATTTATATTCTGAACTAGTTCACCTAACTACACAAGCTAAATATCTTGAAGAGAAATCTTTCCATAAAAACAACAGGTCTATATCATTTCAGAGTAACCTTAACCATGCGACCACTCAAACCAATTGTCTTGAGGTGTAGCTTTCAAGTTTTATTTTGTTTTCAAACATTCATATTCCGAGCTAGTTTGCCTAACAAATCAATTGAAGTGCAACATTAAATTTCTCGTAAATCAACTCGTCTCTGCTATGTTGGAGTAATCTTAGACGTGTGACCAGTTAAACTAGGCGTCTTGAGGTAAAGATTTTTTATGTGTGTATGTAATTTAAATTTGGATAGTGTAAATTTTTTTAAAAGTTTGTTATATAAAAAAAAGAAAACTAAAGAGTTAATTGCCTATTACAACAGTCAGCTAAATATTCTAACCGAAGAAGCCCACTTAGAGTCACATCTCAACTAACACATGCTTGGTAAACATTGGTGGAGCGCAGATTGAAAACGACTCGCTATCTGGTACATATGTTTGCAAAGATTTGATTCTAAAGATGTACCGGGAGCAACATCTCAATAAACATCAACAACAACAACAACGTTGGATATCCAATCATTTATATGAAAAGTGCAAACAAATAAATTTTTTTGATTTTTTTTTCGTAGGCAGCTTAAAAACTAAAGAGGCGATTGTCTATTACAACAACAAGCCAGTGTCATATTTAGAGTCGCATCTAGATGTGGTGGAAGCAACATCTCAATTAACATCAACAGCAGTCACATACTGGGTGGACTTTTGGCGGAGCACCAGTTGAAAACAACTCAATACCTGGTACATTTGTATGTAAAGATTTGATATAAAATTTGACTTGTTGGATATCCATTCATTTCTACAACCAACCAACCAACAAACGTTTAGAGGTGTAGAGATAGCAAGCTACCTACAAGTGGTCCCTCTGAATCTATAATGTTAATGATGTGTTAAGAGATTGAATTGACATATGTTTGTATTATTAAAGGCTTGCAAACAACGTACAAGTGTCCCCCTCTGAATGCATGATGGTGAAGACGGGTTAAGAGATTGAATTGATATGTATTGTTTTCACCGTCACTGTTGGTTACCGAATATTAGCGGTTGCTTTCCGTCTAAATATTCGACAGGCAGACAGGACAGACAACCTGTCCGACAACCTGTTAGACACCCTGTCTTTCAACACAAAGGTTTGCGACATGCTGTCTGACAACCTGTTAGACACCCTGTCTGACAACCTGCTGTTAGACATCCTGTTAGTCGATCTGTTAGACAACCTGTTAGACAACCTGTTAGACAACCTGTTAGTCAACCTGTTAGACAACCTGTTAGACAACCTATCTAAAACAACCTGTCTAAAACAGCCTGTCTAAAACAACCTGTCTAAAACAACCTGTCTAAAACAACCTAGATGTGGTGGAAGCAACATCTCAATTAACATCAACAACAGTCACATACTGGGCTGACTTTTGGCGGAGACCCAGCTGAAAACAACTCAATATCTGGTACATTTGTATGTAAAGATTTGATATTAAATTTGACTTGTTGGATATCCATTCATTTCTACAACCAACCAACCATCAAACGTTTAGAGGTGTAGAGATAGCAAGCTACCTACAAGTGGTCCCTCTGAATCTATAATGTTAATGATGTGTGTTAAGATATTGAATTGACATGTATTGTTTTCACCATCACTGTTGGTTACCGAATCTTAACGGTTGCTTTCCGTCTAAATATTCGACAGGTAGACAGGACAGACAACCTGTCTGACAACCTGTTAGACGCCCTATCTTTCAGCACAAAGGTTTGCGACATGCTGTCTGACAACCTGTTAGACACCCTGTCTGACAACCTGTTAGACACCCTGTCTGACAACCTGTTAGACACCCTGTCTGACAACCTGTTAGACAACCTGTTAAGACATCCTGTTAGTCAACCTGTTAGACAACCTGTCTAAAACAACCTGTCTAAAACAACCTGTCTAAAACAACCTGTCTAAAACAACCTGCCTAAAACAACCTGTCTAACAACCTGTTAGACAGCCTGTCTAACAACTTGGTTGTGTGTTAGACAGGTTGTTTTAGACAGGTTATTTTAGACAGGTCGTTTTAGACAGGTTGTTTTAGACAGGTTGTTTTAGACAGGTTGTCTAACAGGTTGACTAACAGGATGTCTAACAGGTTGTCTAACAGGTTGTCAGACAGCATGTCGCAAACCTTTGTGCTAAAAGATAGGGCGCCTAACAGGTTGTCAGACAGGTTGTCTGTCCTGCCTACCTATCGAATATTTAGACGGAAAGCAACCGCTAAGATTCGGTAACCAACAGTGACGGTGTAAACAATACATGTCAATTCAATCTCTTAACACACATCATTAACATTATATATTCAGAGGGACCACTTGTAGGTAGCTTGCTATCTCTACACCTCTAAACGTTTGATGGTTGGTTGGTTGTAGAAATGAATGGATATCCAACAAGTCAAATTTAATATCAAATATTTACATACAAATGTACCAGATATTGAGTTGTTTTCAGCTGGTGCTCCGCCAAAAGTTCGCCCAGTATGTGAATGTTGTTGATGTTAATTGAGATGTTGCTTCCACCACATCTAGGTGCGACTCTAAATGTGACACTGGCTTGTTGTTGTTGTTGTTGTAACAGACAATCGCCACTTTAGTTTTTAAGTTGCTTACGAAAAAATCAAAAAATAATTTGTTTGCACTTTTCATAGAAATGATTGGATATCCAACGTTGTTGTTGTTGTTTATTGAGATGATTCTTCCGGTACATCTTTAGAATCAAATCTTTGCAAACATATGTACCAGATAGCGAGTCGTTTTCAATCTGCGTTCCGCCAATGTTTACCAAGTATGTAGCGGTTGTAGGTGTTAGTTGAGATGTGACTAAGTGGGCTCCCTCGGTTGAAATATTTAGGGTATTCTATTCCTTTAGCTGAGTGTTGTAATAGGTAATCAACTCTTTAGTTTTCTTATTTTTTTTATATATAACAAACTTTTTTAATTTTTTACACTATCCAAATTTAAATTACATACACACATAAAAAAGATACACCTCAAGACAACTAGTTTAACAGGTTACATGTCTAAGATTACTCTAACATAGCAGAGACGAGTTGATTTACGGAAAATTGAGTGTTGCACTTTTCATAGAAATGAATGGATATCCAACGTTGTTGGTGGTGGTGTTTATTGAGATGTTGCTCCCGGTACATCTTTAGAATCAAATCTTTGCAAACATATGTACCAGATAGCGAGTCGTTTTCAATCTGCGCTCCGCCAATGTTTACCAAGCATGTGTTAGTTGAGATGTGACTCTAAGTGGGCTTCTTCGGTTAGAATATTTAGCTGACTGTTGTAATAGGCAATTAACTCTTTAGTTTTCTTATTTTTTATATAACAAACTTTTAAAATTTTTTTACACTATCCAAATTTAAATTACATACACACATAAAAAATCTTCACCTCAAGACACCTAGTTTAACTGGTCGCACGTCTAAGATTACTCCAACATAGCAGAAACGAGTTGATTTACGAGAAATTTTATGTTGCACTTCAAGACATTAAATTTGATTTGTTAGGCAAACTAGCTCGGAATATGAATGTTTGAAAACAAAATAAAACTTGAAAGCTACACCTCAAGACAATTGGTTTGAGTGGTCGCATGGTTAAGGTTACTCTGAAATGATAGAGACCTGCTGTTTTTATGAAAAGACTACTCTTCAAGATATTTAGCTTGTGTAGTTAGGTGAACTAGGTCAGAATATAAATGTTTGAAAACAAATAAAACTTCAAAGTTACACCTTACAACAATTAGTTTGAGTGTCCACATGGCTAAGATTGCTCTGAAATGATAGTGATCTGTTTTTTTATTTTATAAAAATTGAAGACTACTCTTCAAGACATTTAGTTTGCTTTGTTAGGTAAACTGGCTCAGAATATAAATGTTTGAAAACAAAATAAAACTTCAAAGTTACACCTCAAGACAATTAGTTTGAGTGGTCACATGGCTCAGATTGCTCTGAAATGGTAGAGACCTGTTTTTTTTATAAAAATTGAAGACTACTCTTCAAGACATTTAGTTTGCTTTGTTAGGTAAACTAGTTCATAATATAAATGTTTGAAAACAAAACTTGACCTAAAATTACTCGTATACTAATTTTAAAAAATCTATTTCCTAAGCCTAATACTTCGCACTTAGGGCTTAAAACTAAAAACTTGCAAATGAATCTGTAACCAACCATTCTTCGTATTTTTTGCTTGCTTACGATCTCTATGTGTTATTTATAGAACCTACCTACCCATTTGGCTAATTTTTTAATAACAACGAATATTGCTTTATGCTATATAATATCAAAACAATAACAAAAGCTTTAAATATGTTAGCATTTGTTTTTTAATTGCATTTCCTAATATAAATCATCCAGTAACAAAAGATTTAAATATGTTGCATGGTTTGTTTTTAATTATATAAAATAACACAAGAGGTAGGAAGCGCGGTCTCTCAATTGTAGCGTTCGAAACACACTATGCGAAATCTAATAACAACTAATTATTACGTTCAAGGTCGTTTGCTTTATGTTTAATATTTATATAATATAAAAACATATTAATTCTTATTTTGTAAATCTTCCATTTGTCTAATAATAACAAAAACTTTAACTTTGTTACATGTATGGTTTGTTATGTGAAATTTAATAACAACTAATTATTATGTTCGAGATCGTTTGCTTTATGTTTATATTAAAACATATGAATTTTTGTTCATCACTTAATTGTCTAATAATAGCAAATCATATGCTACATGCATGGTTTGTTTTAATTAAAAGTCGTATATATACAAACGTTAAAGACTAAAATAATAAGTGCGGAGAACTCTCTCTCTCTCTCTCTCTCTCTCGACATCTAGGTAACGCGGTGGAGCTTCTCTCCTCTGTCTCTTGACGCTTGGGAGAGCGAGGTATAGCGGTTGGGTGAGCTCTGTCTCGGCCGCGAGGAGAGCGAGGTATAGCGGTTGGGTGAGCTCTCTCTCGGCCGCGAGGAGAGCAAGGTATAGCGGAGCTCTCTATTTCTCTCCCTCTCTCGGTAACAGGGAGAGTCCATCTCACTCCCTCCAAAGTGTCAAAAAAAAAGCTGTGTCTTCTTCCCATAAGAATAACATGGGAAAATAAAAATTTTTGGGCCAGAACCCCCAGTTCTACTCTACTTTCCACCTTTTTTGTTTTATTGAACTTTATACGGGCATTGTCCCGCACATGCATGAGAAGTTCATTATTGTCTGTTAACCAAGGTGAATGGGGTTTAGAGATTCGAATGGTTCTAACAGGTGCGAACACATCAAATATATCCAATATCAGGGTGTTAAAAATTGAGAGTTTCTGATCAATGGACTCTGCAGTAAGTATAAGATGGAAATGTAACAAGTTCAACGCTTCATAGAATTCTGAACTATGAAAATGCTTAAAATCCCGAAATGTGTACAAAAAAGGTTTTATTTTGTTCTTATTAACTTGCATTGAACAGCTCACAGCGCAGTGGTCAGAGACACCAGCATCATGAACAGCTACATGCGAAATATTCAGTTCCTCAGAACAGATGATTAAATCAAGAAGCGCTGCACTCGATGGAGCAGTTCGAGTTGGCTCGTCAAGCGGTCGAGGAGGCCAAAAAGATTCTGAGTGGCGCCGCTTTGAATCTCCAGACACTCTATGTTGAAATCACCACAGATATATAAATAGTCAAATTGGGGTGAAACGGCGCTCAGAATATGCTCAAATTCCTTTAGGAACGCTTCACAACTTGAAGATGGTGGTCTGTATATAACCACTAAGGCGTAGTTAAACTTTGCAACAGTTGTACGCAACCACAGCTGCTCAGAAAATTCGCACTCAATATCAGGAATAATTGTGGATTTAAATTTGCGACTTGTGTACCAAGGCACACCACCACCCTGCCCAGTACGGTCCTTGCGAAATACATTGTAATAGGGAAGCCTAATATCCCGATCCACAATACTATCATGTTTCAGTGACACCCACAAAGTCATAATTATGAAGTTTGACAAAGTCACCAAAGAGCAAATAATTTCGAATTAACGATCTGACATTGATGTGGCCAAAGCTGATAAACAGCTTCATTTCGGAATCAAACATATACAACTGATCAGCCACTGCAAGGTAGTCAGCGACAAAACTGAGTGAAAACAAACAATCACATAAATACAATATACAATATTAAGAGTACACTATACAAAAAGTGACGAAAATAAGTATCAAAACAAATAAACAAACATGTACATAAGCAATGTATATAAAATATGTAAACCTTAAGATGATAAATCTAGAGCAAAGTTCAAAATTATATACAAATAAAGTTAGATATTCCATTCTCAAATCCAAACCAGAAAAAATAATGCAAACATTGACGATTAATAAGTTTACACCCTGTATTAAAGTATCATGCAAGCTAAGCGGCAATAAACTCACATATAGTATAGTTCTGATAACGATACAAAAATAAACGCAATGATACGCAGCCAAGAAGGCCCGCAAATAATGCTACAAAAGCAGCAAAAACTTACCTACTCTACAAGTTTCACATAATACTACACTACCTACAATAGAGACGTATTACAATATAGGTGCTTGAGAATCATGAGTTGATGAAAAAGTACAC
The DNA here is from genome assembly GCA_964006375.1 of Tillus elongatus. Lineage (NCBI taxonomy): Eukaryota > Metazoa > Arthropoda > Insecta > Coleoptera > Cleridae > Tillus > Tillus elongatus. Next base: position 97,907,862 of record OZ023264.1, on the reverse strand, counting down.
CTCTTTTCTCTGCCAAATAAAGTTTAACTTCTGTCTTCCTGAATTTCTCTTCCACAATTTGAAGTATACTTTAACTACAAGATTCAGACTACTTTTTTTGCCTTGCGGAATTTAAACCTGTCGATGAACTTTTTAAGATCCCAAGGTAAACGTGGATATATTTGACGGTCCTGTTTGAGAACTTTCAAAAACCCTCTCTGTTTGATTAGGTATCATGGGCTTCAGTGTTGATGTACCAACTAACTTTGACTCTGTCGCTTTGTCTGGTATTTCTACATCCAAATCCTTGAGGTCCTCAGGTCTGTACACTTCATCATTTACATGTAATAACCCTTTTTTGATGTATGCGTTTCATTTATTCTCCCTGGATATCTTCAAATATTTACGCAGCATTCTACGCTGCGCAAGTTGTTCTGTGGTGTAATCGTTATTAATATAAATATTGGTGCCCCTCAGTTTATCAACTCTGTCGAGAATTAATTTCTTCTGAAAATGAGAATTAAATTCGATAACTATTGATTTGCTTTTAACCCCCTTACCAACGGTATAAACGTCGCTAATGGTGTCGACGTTAATATTAATTTGAAGAACTCATTCAAGTCTATTTACTATAGACTCTGGCAAGTTTACGTTGTCGTAATCAGCTTCACTTAAGCCAAAGATAACAATATTGTTCTTCTATCCTCCTCTCTACTGCTTCCACCCTAGATTTCAATGAAATATTTTCTTGCTCCAACAAAGAAATTCTTTTATTTGATTCTTCTATTTTGTTTGACAAATTCAATTCCAAATCAGCCATTACCTTTTTAAGTTGTTTCAACAATTCAGCATTTCTAATTTCATTATCTGATTTCTTCATTCTATTTTTAAGCTAATAAAATCTGATAAGTGGAATAAATATTTAAATTCTCTCTCGAAGAAATTGGCAATATACTTATCAGCCGGCCAGCAAAAACACAGATTAATAAGTATTTATGTTAAATATATACTTTGGATGGATACTTTTAAATCCAACATCACCATGAAACGCAAAACAGTTGAACCATCTGCTGCTAAAAAACTAGTAATAAATGAGTTGTATACACCAGCAAGAATCAATTTTAAACGCAGACGTACCATAATTCAAGGTTGGGATGACTTGTAGCAGATTAATTTAGCTGAGTTTACAAACTATCATCGAGAAAACTCTGGTTACAAGTACATTTTAGTGGTTATCAATTGTTTTTCAAAGTATGTGTGGACTCGCTCACTTTAAAATATACTGACCTATCAGAATTATAAGTTGAGGAAGAAGCTGAGTGAAATAGATAAAAATCTAAAAGATTTACATGGTAAGTGGATACTTTTAAATCCAACATCGCCATGAAACGCAAAACAGTTGCACCGCCTGCTGGTAAGAACAAGTAATAAATGAATTGTACACACCAGCAAAAATCAATTTTAAACGCAGACGTACCATAATCAAAGGTTTGGATGACTTGTGGCAGATTGATTTAGCTGAGTTTACAGACTATCATCGAGAAAACTCTGGTTACAAGTACATTTTAGTGGGGTTATCAATTGTTTTTCAAAGTATGTGTGGACTCACTCACTTAAATCTAAAAATGCTGAAGATGTGACTAAAGCTATGGCTGATATTTTAGCTAATAGTACAGCTCCCACCACCATCCAGTCTGATCTTGGTAAGGAATTTTACAACTCCAAACTTAACGCTTTAATGAAAAAATACAACATTAATTATTACAGCACGTATAGTGTGAAGGCTGCAATAGTGGAGTCACATGTACCTTGACAGAGAAGATATATAAAAACTTTAAATTGTTTGGTTTCTACAAGTGGTTTAATACACTACTTGATGTCACAGATGTCTACAACTCAACCATTCATCGACCAACTGGTGTAAGACCTAGAGATGTTAATAAGAAAAATGAAGAAGCTATTCGCAAACAAGTCTACTCAATTAATAAAGTGTTTTATCAGAATAAATTCAAAGTGGGTGATGCTATACGCATAAGTAAAGCAAAAGCTCAATTTGAAAAGGGTATACACCTCGTTGGTCAACAGAGTTATTCAATATTTCTAGTGTCCATTTCACAAATCCAGTAACATACTTTCTTGAAGACCGGCAGGGAAAGCCCATCAGGGCTTTACGAGGAAGAACTACAAAAGACGAAACAAACAGACATTTATCTGGTTAAACGCATCTTGAGGAAGAAAGGCAAGAAACTCTATGTAAAATGGTTGGGCTTTGATAAATCGCACAATACTTGGACAAATTCAGCTGATGTTAAATAAGCTTATATTTAATGTATTAATTTACTTAGAATAAAATAAAAGTCTTTGTTAAAATTAACGTGTTTTTATTTTTCCATATAGCATAGACTAATACAATTATAAATTTTGACGTAAACCAATAGTATCCCAGACACCACAGACACATACTGCGAATATACTAGCAATGTTTCGAAAGAATATTCAAACATCCCCAGAACATTATCACAAGGTACGAAATATATTCATAGAACATTCTATGAACATGATAATTGGACAGATTCTGTCATACTAATAAGGTTCTCAAAAAGTTATTTATAATATTCTTAGCAGCTCCCAGTATGTTCTAAAAATGTTCCACGAACATTCAATGAATCTTCTCAAAATGTTCATACATATACTTATGGGAACATTGCGTTCTTTGAAAAGATATACAGGGTGTTTCGCATAAGAACCGACAGAACAGGGACATGTAGGAGAACCTAAAATATGGTGATTTAATGCAACTTACCACTATACTAAGGTGCACCCCTGGGAAGCTATAGGCCTTCAATGTGCGGTTTTAAATTTCGAAAAAAATCAATATCTCAGTAATACTTCAACTTAGAAAAACCAAATTTGGTACACGTTTTGGGTGTACCAAGAGCATTATTCGATGGTGAGTAAAGTTCAATTGAAGCATTTCAAAGTGTTGAATAGGAGTGATGCACCCATAATCTGACACAATTTTTTAACCTATTGGAAGAAATAAAAAATTATTATTTTATTTCATGGGGGAGTAAATTCTAAAACTTTTTACCTTTTTACTTTTCAAAAAACTTGTGTCGTTTTCAAGAACCCGAATAACCAAAGACACCTATTTCATCAATGTTACTTAAAACTTAAAATCATCAAAATCAATAGATGCCTATGAAATTATCATGTTAAAGAATTTCTATAACTCATCGGTAGCATTTTCTTTTTAATTTGTTGTTCGTTTCCTAATAAATTATACTTGTTCACACTTTTTCCTGGTTGTCAAATTTGACATATACATAAGTTTATCGGCAAATATTGAATTTTTCATGATTTTTAGTAATATTGATAAAATGTTTTTTAGTTATTCGTGCTTTTTTTGAAAACAAAGTTTTTGAAATAAACAGCAGTAACAAAAGTTTAAGTTAAATTCCTCATGAAATGAAATAATAATTTATTCAATCCGCCAATATATTAAAATTTTTTGACATTTTAAGGGTGCAACCCTTTCAAATGCCTCAATTGAACTCTAAACGTACCTTTGATTGCCACTCTTGGTATACTCAGAACAGGTACTAAATTTCGTTTTTCTAAGTTAAAGTATTATGGAGATATTGATTTTTTTCGAAATTTGAAACCATTCTTATAACTTCTCAGGGGTGCAACAAATAAGTGCATTAACTCACCTTATTTTAGATTTATCTACATGCCCCTGCTCTGTGACGATTCTTATGAGAAACCCCCTGTTTACATTTTTTGAATAATACAGAAATTAAGGAAATGCAAAGCTATGAAATATTTGATTTATCTTCAAAATTCACGGATTTTCCTCTATCTAACTGGCCTTGTATATATTTTCATATAAGCCCAATATATGTTAGAATTTGAACTGCAATCACTCACCCTTGTGTAGGTTACCATCATTATTCCAGTGGCTACACACACCTGTAAACTCACGTCCAGATAGATACTTAATAAGTCAACAGTTTGAGTATTTCACATTTATTCAGGTTAGGTATGTACTTATAAATGCCAAGAAATGTCTGTGAATAAAATTTATGAAACAATTTGAAATGTCAACAACATAAAAATAAAATAAAGATAACAATTCTTGGAATTGCCACAAAATTTAGTAGCCAAATACCAGGTGTCACTACATGAAGAGATCACCATATACAGGCATCTCGGAAACTATTGAATATACAGATTCGGTCAAATGTGGACAACACCCTAAAATCAATGAGTTGAATTCATGGCCACCTAGATACTTAATTAAGGTACATAAATATTTGCCTCAAGTTATAGCTATATATTAACAAGAAAAAGGCCTATCTTGTGACACCTATGTGATGCTGTGTGTTAATTAGATTATATAGTGCATTCAAAAAATTTCAGTTTGTATTTCTATGAATTATGGAATTTGAGATGGGACGCAGTGCATATTTCGTATGAAATATGGTAATAAAGTGGCTGAAACATAGAGAAAACAGGCAAATGCTCACTGCCACATAACTGCCTTGATCTCACTTATTGGAACCTATTGGTTTTGTGAAAATATTGCCCTTTTTCTTGTTAATATATAGATGAAAAACAATGTGTATTTACCGGTAAAGATGCCATTAATCAAAATAACAGGTGAAGGAACTATTTTTCCACACAACTAACGTTATTCAGGTAAGATGATAATTCATTTACAGTTTATTTAGCATTTTATATTGTGTAACGGAACTTGCATGTAAGTTGAAAGGAAACTGAAAACCTTGTGGCAGGTGTATAGAGAAGTGGTAGTAAGCAGCTCCATGGTATAGGCATTCTGAACGTCCCCTAGTTGCAAAGACAGAGCAACTCAATGATCCCTCAATTCATTTAGGCAAGTTAACTTGTGTGGAAGTAAACCCAAATCCTGATGACATGTATTAATCAGCGGCTGTAAGCCCCCATGGTGAAGCCACCGTGATCATGCGATAAACCCAGTAAAACAGGAGCTGAGTCGTACTTCATTTCTTTGGGTAACATACTTTCTGTGGAAGTCGAAAGCACAGCACAATCCTTAGGGCTGATGTACAGAGAAGCGGTTGTGAGCATCAACATTGTAGAGGTACTGCAGCAATTTATATTTTCGGTGTAACTGATGTAAGCTAAAACAGTAGAAAATACATAATGTTTTAGCAGTGTAATAAGCGAACTTGATAGTAGGTTATGAAACGATTGGTAATTCTATAACAGTAAGCTTACCTTTTAAGTAACGTAACTTCTGTGGAAAGCAAACCCAAATAAGTTATAATATGCTAAATTGGACAGAGGACAGAATATCACTCACTAAACGCTAAAACCAAACCTGAAACTAGTTCTCACGTCATTAATGTCAATCATATCGTCTTGCTGTAGCCATGCGTCTGGCGTCTTGCAGTCGTCAAGTTTGCAGTAAGAATCTTTACGCAAATGCAGAGTACGGTTTATGTTGGCGCGGATATACAAATATTTTCTATTTATGCATTTTCCATTCCTCAAAGTCATCAAAGCAGAGTGTGAAAAGGTTAGTTATCATTCCGAACTGTAGATTATGCAAATGTTTCATCTATAGTTTGTCAATATAGGTGTACCTTTATTACTTATATATGAAATAAATAGTATATTATATTTCTAATTGTCAAAAATAAATTATTAAATTTTCAAAACCTAATTGTAGTATATTATATTAGCACATTATTGCGTAAATGAATTTTAATGGTAACATAATCAAACATGCAAAATAGTTACCTATTATAAGGTACCTATATTATCATCAATCTTTTTCATTAGATCTTAAAGTTATTTATAATATTATGGGGACATCTCAAGCACATTCTCAGCGAATATTCTGAATAATGATCTATAAGTATATTCTCAGTATATTGATGAAGAATGTTCTTCGAATGTGATGTGAATGGATGTACTCAGAATATTCAAGACGGCACATTGACAATCCATAAATGTTATTAGAACATTCCGAAACAAATATTCTGAAAAAAGAACGTTCTCACATTGTGAGAATGTTCTGAGAATATCTTGTGCTGTATGGGATCCTAAATAAACTTCTGCGGTACATCTGCTATATGTAGATCGTTTCTCTTCGCCTTAAGGTATTTTACTTCGGTCTTTATTCTGTTAAAGAGATTTACAGAATTTGGATTATGCAACATGTTTAGAACCACTTCGGAATCGGGATGTTTATTTTTAAAGTTGTTAACAGCTCTTCTAAAACTTTTCTTCTGAGTTCTTCCAGCATGATATGGATAGGTAGCGTCTTTCTCATTTCTTGAAAGTAAACCAAAAACATATTTTCCTGGGTTTTTGGTATTGGGGATATATCTTCAAGATGTTCTGTGACTTTAGCATTTGTTTCTTGCATGCGCTGCACTTCATCATCTATCTCCGTTAATTTCACTTCAATTTCCTTAAGGTTGTCCCTGTATGTTTGATTAAATTCACTTACGAAGACATCAAAATTAATTTGGTTGCACTTTTGATAGAAATGATTGGATATCCAACAGGCCAAATTTAATATCAACATATGTACCAGATATCGAGCTGTTTTTAGCTTGTGTTCCACCAAAGTCCACCAAGTATGTAGCAGTTGTTGGTGTTAATTGAGATGTTGCTTCCAGCACATTTAGGGGGGCGGAATTCCGGTCCCCTATATGTGACTCTAAGTTGCTGTAATAAGCAATTAACTCTTAGTTTTCTTATTTTCCAACCAATGTCTCAATCTTTTCTCACCACTTTTACACAATATTGTTGCATTGAAATAACCAGTACTCTTATCGATAATTAATTGAAAGTCTTCAAATAAACCATACCAGAAGTTGTCTTTAATTTGCTGGTAACAATCATCACTTAATATGGCCATGTAACACACACTACTGAACACTTAGATACTCAAGAACAAGCTGAAGCACGTCTTACTTCTAAGACAACTGCACGTTTAATGAGCTTGACAGTGCGTGGTCGACAATTTATATATGTTGACACCGCTCCGATCTAAAAAAACTATATTTATTAATAGTTATTTCAAGCCACATCAGACTCTCCAACATCCACCCGCTCACGGCTTCTGCAACCTCCAAAGCTTTAGCGTAAATTTCCTCAGTGAATTCTTGATATGTATTTTCAAAATTAATTGAAACTGTAACATTTTTGTTTTTACTATTGAATGATTTCATTTCTTTTCTATTTAGGCTTTGGAATACATATAAGCCAAACAATTCTAGATTCATTTTAATTTCATCATGTTTAGCTAAAGCAGCTTCAATCATATGAAACACTTTGGAGTACATATAAGCCAAACAATTCTAGATTCATTTTAATTTCATCATCACCAACCAAGCAGGAAAATACAACCAGTCAGACTGGTGGAAGGGGAACAACAAAACCTACTTAAGATTTAGTTTTACAGCAGTAAGCTCAGTTCAAGTCAAACATTAAAGAGTGTAAACATGAAAGTTAGTTGTGATTGCATTAACATGGCGTGCAATTATAGTTCGGATTCCACACATGGTGTGGATGTTAAAGCGACCAGGGGTCTTCAGGCCTATTAATAACGATTTTGGTGAATATTTTTATTGGAATCCAATTGATTCAGCTCTACAGCAGAATATTAATGAGATTAAACAAGAAAGTAGAATGTTGCTGGAAACAAGGTATACTATTAATCCATCTTTAAGTATCGCAATTGGTATATCAAAAGCTGCTGGATTGATTCCGATAATTAAAATTGTAAATACAAACTCGTACCCATCAGAGGCAAATATAACAATCTCATCTGGTTCATGGGAATGGGAGTATTTTATTTTAACACTGGAAAAAGCAGCTGAAGAGTATTTTACCAAAGGTAATACGATTTAACCAGAAAATATTGGAATATGTACCGTCAAACCTATTAAAATATTAAACAGTAAAGGCATATCAATCTCAGATGATTCTGTTACTTTTTATTTAACCGAAGATACAGTTCAAAAAATACTAGATCTGGTTTAAATCATCAACGAAAGATTAAAGGTTCTAACTAATTTTAACTTTGATATTCGACTTAGTGATTACCTGTACTGTGTTGCTAATGTTCTCAAATGTGTTAATAAGAAAGAGCTACTACGTGACGATGAAATGGTGAAGCTTATAAATATAATGCTAGAAGACTGTTAACCAACATTCTGAGTTTGTATGTTAGAGCGCTTACACTTTGCAAAGAAGCAAGTACTTGATCGTTTCAAAGAAATACACGCGATATACAATGGTTTCTCTTAAAGCAACTTTCATCATCCTGACAGCACTATCTCAAAATGTGTTTTATATTTACAAACCACCAAATGTAGAAGTGTGAATCTGTTTCGATGATGACAACTGCATGAAATGGCCTGGTCTCCCAACAACACATCTACACAACGATGAATTAATCGAACTTTCAATGTACATCATGTTCAAAAGCAAACCTGAAGTGGTGCGTTACAAACTTATGTTCCTGTTTGAGAATGGTACCCGTGGTGAGACATCTGATTGGAGAACTTTCATATTAACTAATTCTTATCTGTTCACATCAAATTATATTTTTGTATTTATATCAACTGGTTTTCTTATATGCCTAACCTAACTGTATTTATGTTAATATACTTTTATGTTAAATGCAACATTTCACTTAAAAATATGTATCGCAAATATACATGTTAATAAATATATAAACTGAGTATATGTTTTATCCATTAGTTAAGCACCTGTAGTTCAGATACTGTGAATCGTGCTCGTTACAAGTGAAAAATAGTGCATTTTCTGGACATTTGCGTAGTGAAACACACAAATCGAAAGTATGTGAGCCATGGCAAGTTGAACAAATGCATATGTTAACTCAAGTTTTTAGAAACAGAAGGGCTACTTATCGTGTATACCAAAAGGGCATTGACATTAAACAGTTTATGGAAGCAGTAAGACAAAGTGTTTCATATCATTGAAGCTGCTTTAGCTAAACATGATGAAATTAAAATGAATCTAGAATTGTTTGGCTTATATGTATTCCAAAGCCTAAATAGAAAAAAAAATGAAATCATTCAATAGTAAAAACAAAAATGTTACAGTTTCAACTAATTTTGAAAATACATGTCAAGAGTTCACTGAGGAAATTTATCCTAAAACATTGGAGTTTACAGTTAAACTTTAAAAATCTATTGCGATCGCTAAATACCTTATATTTTGTTTCCATCGTCATCTGATTCGTAGCTGCAGACTGCTGTGTGTTATTAGTAACACACAGAAGTCTGCACTTTTAGAAGTGAACTCGATAACGAAACATATTAATGTGCGAGTTCTCACAGGAAATGAGATTAGAAACGAGGTCAGCGTGAGCACAAGCCGGAAATGAAAATTGATAATGAGTCTGCTGCGAGTTCTGACAGGAAATAATAGTTGAAATAAGGTCAATGCTAGCACTGGCAGGAAATGAGAATTGGTATGGCGAGTCTAGCGAAGTCACATGCAAGTCTCGGCAGGAATTCAGATGTTCCTGCGTGCAGCTAGCCCCTTGCTATCATCTTTTTGCCATCATCTTGCTTGACCTGCTTCCGAGTTGACCCCCCCCCCCCCCACACACACACAGAGAGAGAGAGAGATACAGACACACACACATATATATATATATATATATATATATATATATATATATATATATATATATATATATATATATATATATACATATATATTGCTATGATATAGTTTTTGAAAAATGTTCCTCGTTAATTCATTCTCAGGATAGTAAAAACAAACAAATAATATAAAAAAGGATTTTGGTGGATGTAAGGGGAATTATACCTGGTTAAATAAATTTGTTGAGGTAGATTCTGTTGCTAGACGACAAGTAACAATAATATAAATTTTAAATACACACAAATGGAATTATTTGAAAATTATACAATATGAAGATTTGGAAAAATATCAGTTTTATAAAAAAAAAGTTCAATATAGTTTTCAATTGTCAATTCCCATATTTATCATACGAAATGAAAGCAAAATTGATGTAACGTTTTAACCAACTATGTATCCATAGCGATAAGACTTAGTAGTAGGAAAAAATAAATCAAGTGAGGAGAATGACAGGTTGTCAGAAGGGAAAAAAAGAAGATTTTTTGAAGTAAAATATCAGCCAAAAAAAGGCATATAAGATTGTACATACATCACATCGTCAGAAAGCAGAAACATAGAATTTAGAGAATCCAGAAATAATAGATTATGAGAACATCAGCCCTGAAATTATATAGGAGATTATATCAAATCACTAGAAAACAGGGATCGCTATCGGCAGATAATTGGGATACAGCTAATTTGGCAGGGAGTGTTAATGCAGACACAAAAATTTGGATATTGTCCATTAGAGGTATCGAGAAAAATCCCTGGTGAGATATTCAAGGAAATTTGTATACTTTAGCCCAAACATCATGAACAGTGAATAGGTGGTTTGACATAACACAGGAAGAGTAGCAAAACAAGGCATCCACTTTAAAATCAAAGAGAAATTTTTAAGTGCTATTGTTAATTGAGAGAAACAAGTAAGGTATTTATAGTTAGAATAATAGTGAACCATTTTTAGTTAGTTTTATTGTTTGATTGTTTAAGGTGTTATCATTTTTATTTTCATACTAATTATTGTATTCATAGCTCATTTAATCATTTATTATACTCAGTATTTTGAAAATTTTAGTTTCGTTTCATTTGTCCAGTTCTTAATAAGTTGATCAATCCTTTTGTTTTAAAAAATAAATTATTTAATTTAAATTTGTGTCAACTTTATTGACAAGTTTTCATAGTGCCAGAACCCCCTCTGAGAAACAATAAATAATAAATTATATATATATATATATATATATATATATATATATATATATATATATATATATATATATATATATATATATATATATATATATATACATATATGCTCAATCACAATGGCACAACCTCTGTTGATGTTACTGATGTACCAAAAAAGGGAGGAGAGGCACACGTTTTTCCCCCTGGGGCTGAAAATTAACTGTTTACATTTCCGTTTTCCTACTGCTAATATGTCAAATATCGATTTATATAGATGACGCAATACTATCATTTATTTACATTATAAAAACATTTGTTCACCCCTTGATATCCTTCTATATTTAAAATGACCCTTGCTAATACTCATCTGGCAACAGTGCACATCGTCCGGCGTCCAGTTCACGGTCTGATTTCACCCGAATTGTTTGTTTACTAAAGATATATATATATATATATATATATATATATATATATATATATATATATATATATATATATATATATATATTGTGGATTAAATATTGTCTTTATTAGACTAATAAGCCAATATATGTACAAGAATAATAGTATTTGTCTGTCTAATTATTTGCACAAGGGCACAACACAAACATCCGTCACTTATCACATCTCAGTTCCAACTACCCTAACTACCCTTATTTACTGACACAGGGTTGTCAAATCCAAAATTTTTCTCCGCGCTACTATATATATATATATATATATATATATATATATATATATATATATATATATATATATATATATATATATATATATACAATATATATATATATATATATATATATATATATATATATATATATATATATATATATATATATATATATATATATATATATATATATATATATATATAAGGAAACGGTTGCCTTTGTTGTGTGATTTGTTGTGGTTTGTTGTAAATTTGGGGAAATGCTGGAAATATTGGTTTTTGGGTATATGTCTGTCTATGTTGTACAGGTGTGTTATGATTTGTTTTCGTATTATTTTTGTTTCTCAGGCTATTAATGAAATTCGACTGTATAATCTCGTTATCTATCCTATTACATTCTAACATTAAGTGAATCAAGAGTATTAACACTAACTAATCTAAGATGTGAGAAGTAAGGTTCTATTACACCCGCTTTAAATGCTGCCACTGCATTTTGTTGATAAAATTCTTTCTTATAAGTTTTTACATCGTTTACTAAATCTTGTATGTCTACATGTTCAATTAAGATCTTTAGCTTTTCTTTAATTAAATTGAAATATTCCTGAATAGTTTGTGATTTAGTCATAAAGCTAGTATTTAAATCATTAAATAAAAGATTTTCTGAACGGGGGTCTGAAAACTGATTTTTTAAAGCAAATTTTATATTTTCCCATGTATGGTTTTCTAAACTAATTAACACGTCACGAGCGTTACCAGTGATTTTAGCTTTTATAAATTCTAGTAACATTCGATTTGCGTGTGTTTCGGCTTCTGGCCTTCTATAACTAGTAATATAAAGTTCGCATTGTTTAATAAAATAAGCAAGATGCTTCTGTCCACCGGAATATTCGGGGATTATGATAGCAGCTTGTGAAAATTCGGCAATGTGATTATTTGTCATTTCTAAATTATTTAAACTTAATTGATTAAAATTGTCTTCCTTCTAATATAGGTTCTCTCTTCCTAATAAGCGATCTAACTCTTATCATTACACAACATACATGAACAAGTAATGGTTGTTAAGTATTACAGGGTGAATTGAAAAATAGAGCGCGAATAGGAATTATTGAATAAAATTATATAAGGTATAAATGTAAAATAGATACGATATGAATGCACAGATAAAAATATTAGAGGAAACTTACAGGAAGCTCATTGGTACTTCTGCTATTGGTTTCTCGCTGATTTCCCTCTGGCAGTGTGGACTGATTTGCACCGGTGTGGATGTTCGATGTTGCACATAAACTTTTAGAAAAAAGACCGAAACTAATTTTACGAAGATTTAAAGCTTGCCAAAATTAGGTTGCGATGTGCAATACTGTTCCTTGCAGCGCCAATTAAGTTTTTTCGTAGCGATTGTCCAAAAAAAGTAATTTATTTATTTAAGTGGTACAATTATTACAGTCTTAAAATTTATTATAAAATATGTGATTCAAAACAACATGTGAACAACTAGAGTTACAGCGATTGAATGAAATAATGTTCTACAGAACTAACATAAATGCAAACGTCTGCATCAGCACTCTTACACAGGTCACTAAACTGATGATGCATGGTTTCAGGATTCGTCGTATTTTGTATGATGTTGAGAATATACAGGGATGTAACTATATACATAAAGTACGGGGGGGTGGTAAGCTGTATTTGTATTTGTATTGTTAATTATTGTATTTGTCAAAAGTCCCACGTTTATGGGCGCTAATTATAATGTATTGTGTATGTTTTGTTTCTTTAACGTCGGCCTATTTTCGCGACTATGGCCAATCACCGACGCCAGGGAGCAGTTTCACCTCACTATCCTGGAAAATTTTGCCGAACCCCTGCCTTTATGTAAGGAGGATAGGGATCTTTAACGTGCCCAACATAGCATGTACACGGGACCGACAGATTTACGCCCCCTCCGAAGGGTGGAACATGCAGACATTCAACTTGCTTAAATATAATGCCAGAACCTCGGTTGATGGTAATGTTACAGTTTGTACTGAAAAAGTGAAAGGAGTACCCTGGGATCGAACCCAGTACCCTTCGGTTCAGAGGCACATGTTCTTACCCCTGAACCACCGTGGTTCTATATAATGTATTGGTGGGGTGTAATGTGTATTATTATATACTGTAATTATGTTTTTATGTTAATTTATTGTTAAGTAAACTTTATTATATATGTAGTATATTTTTTTATGTGTAATCAATTCTTATGTATATTTAGTCTTATGTATTTTTATTTGGGTTTATATTGGTGATTAAATGTTGGGCGCCTCTTGTTTTGTTTGAAATTAGTTTTTTTTTGTTATTATGATTTTTTTTTTTAATTTCAACAACACACCACGAGGGCTTAGAACCTAAATACTATAATACCGTGGGTGTTGACAAGGAGGAAAGAGCCAGCTTGTTAATTCTGGACTTGAAGGTTTGGAGATTCGGAGGAGAAGGAAAAACATGTGCCGGCAAGGAATTCCACAACTTGGAAGTCCTCGGGACAAAAGAGCGGGCATAACAAGATTTTCTATGTCTGGTGACCTGGACAGTAAAAGGGTGCATTCGCTCTGTTCCCCCGGTGGATCTGTTGGGGGCAGCAGGTGGGGGAACTATGGAGGAAAGCTCCTCTGAGCAGTGCCCGTGCAGATATCTATAAAAGAGAGCGAGGTCACCAACGGCGGCACGTTGGTGGGCAAGGGATGGCAGCCTTTGGGTGAGGGTAGGGTCACCGATGAGACGTATAGCTCTCTTTTGAATGGAGTCCAGGATAGCAAGTGTAGAAGCGGAAGCGGCACCCCAGATGTGGGAGCAGTATGTTTGGCCTTATTTGTGAAGTATATAAGGTATAGAGATTAGCTGGTGAAAAGTATTTGCAAGCCCGGAAGAGGAAACCTAATTTCTTAGCAGCCGCTTCTGCAATTGATGTGACATGTTGGTGCCAATTAAGATTTCGATCCACAGAAATGCCAACAAGAGAAAAGGACTCATTACTTTGAATAACTTGGTTGTTCATTGTGATGGGTCTAATGCTGGTGTATCTCTTGTGAGAAAGAAAGCAAGACTTAGTTTTGGTGGGGTTGAATTGTACAAGATTTCTACTTCCCCAGTCTAATATTTTTTGGAGATCCACGGAGACAGAACCCTCCATGAGTCTGCGATCCTCATCTAATTGGGCTAAAGAGACAGGCTTAGAATATTGTATATTTGAATGGAGAGTGCTGTCGTCCGTGTAGCTGTGAACTGGGTTGGATGTGCTCGAGAGGAGGTCATTGATGTGGAGAAGAAACAAAGTAGGGGCTAAAGCTGAACCTTGAGGAACTCCTGCATTAATTGGATACAGTTTAGAGGAATGGCCATCCACAACAACAGATATGCTCCTGTTGGACAGGAAATTTGAGGTCCACATACAGAGTTTTGGTGGTAGGCCATAGGCCGGAAGTTTGTTAAGCAGCGCTGCGTGCCAGACCTGGTCGAATGCTTTGGATATGTCTAGAGCAACAATCTGGGATTCACCGTGTTGTTCCATAGACTTGTTCCAAGAATGGGTGACAAAGGAAAGGAGGTCGGCAGTCGATCTGCGCTGACGGAATCCATACTGCCTGTCGTGGATTAGACTGTGTTTTTCAAGAAATTTTTGTAATTCGGTGTTTATATACTTTTCCATCACTTTAGAGACGACTGAAAGGAGAGAAATGGGCCTGTAGTTGCTGGGAAGCGCTTTGGATCCTTTCTTGGGGATTGGTTGTATTCGAGCAGTTTTCCAGTTACTAGGGAATATGCCTTTATTATAAGATATCTGAAACAGACGAGTCAGGACAGGAGCAAGCTCTGGTGCGCATTTTTTTGAGAACAATTGCTGGGATCTCGTCAAGGCCAGAGGCTTTCCTGGTATTAAGAGAAGAGAGCATCTTTCGTACATTTTTAGTTTTGAAAATGATATCCGTCATTTTATGCGCGACATTGGGGACTGTTCGCGGTTGAACATTTGGAGGTGGGTTGAGAGTAGAATTGCCGGCGAACAACGAAGCAAAAAGTTCAGCCTTGCCCAGGGCGGTAAAAACAATTTCATCCCCTGAGACAAGAGGTGGGAACGTGCTTTTGCAGAAATTATTCCCAATAGATTTAGCAAGAGTCCAGAAGGGTTTGCCGCCGTTGGAGCTTAAGAGGACTTTGTTTTTGATGTGGTTATTAAACGAGTTTTTTGCCTCAGAAAGAATGCGGACATAGCGGTTTCTTGCGTCGTGAAATGCTTGACGATTTTCTTGACTGGGATTGTGTAGAAGCGTTTTGTGAGCTTTGACCTTTTCAAGTCTGGCCTTGTCACAGGATTTAGAGAACCAGGGCTTTTGAGTGGCTGAAGAGGTTTTCTGTGTACGTGGGATAAATAATTCCATGCCAGCTTGGATAATTTCGGTAACGTTTTGTGAGATATTAGAGGGGTCAGGATGAGAGAAGCAGACAGACGCCCATGGAAATGAGGAAAAGTAATCCCGCATTTCGTCCCAGTTTGCGGAGTTGTAGTGCCAAACAATACGTGGGTGTGATGACTGTGTGACCTCGGGTTGCATTGCGCAGGAAGCAGTGACCATGCCGTGGTCTAAGCGCCCAAGGGGGGCGGTGACTGATATCTTATAGCATTCAGGTTGTGTAGTGAGAAGGAGATCCAAGGGATTTGAGCTGTGTGTTGGGATACGAGGTAAGTAAGTAGGTTGCTGAACTATATTGGCTAAAGAATTGCTGACTGCAAAGGCCTCCGCTGCTCTCCCTTGTGGATCGGTTTTTGAAGATCCTAGCCATTCCTTATTATGGACATTGAAGTCACCAAGAATAGTGACCTCGGAGGAAGGATATTCAGAAATCAGATAGTCGGTTTTTTCAGAAAGGTAGTCAAAGAGCTGGACAAAGTTGTTTTCAGAAGGTGACCGGTAAATGCAACAGATGAATTTAGTTGCAGCCCTGAGAGAAAGTTTTATCCATAGTATGTCTTTTCTTCCAGCTTCTAAATTGGGGAGTCTGGTGCAGGGTAGATTGCTACGGACGTATGCGCACACGCCTCCATGCAATCTAAAGGAAGTAAGGAGCTCATACTCCGGGAAATTAAGGTGATGTGTGGCTGTTTTGGCACTGATTTGGGTTTCGGTGAGGAAGAGGAGTTGGGGCCTGTTAGCCTGGAGGAAATGGTGGACGGAGTTCAGGTTAGAATTTAGGCCACATATATTCGAAAAGGATATGTTAAATCTTTATGTTGGCGCCCCCTGTACACCCCTCTCCCGGAGATCCGAATGGAGGGGTATTTTGCCTCCGGAATATTTTGTACAAGGAGGAGCCATCATCATTTTTGTTTATAAGGGAAACCGACTCATACACCAGAACCGGAAACGTCCGTTGGGACTTCACCGGCCCCTTGATGTATGGGGTGGTACCTCCTCGGGCGTGAAAAAATCCTTTACTATTACGCAAAGGAAGATTCCACTACCACCTGCTATGGATTGGATTGGATCAATGTCTACCCCTTTAAAAATAAGATTAATAAAGGGACTATCAATTGTCCAATAGTTATGCTCTTCGACATAGTAGGAGGATACAAAACATTATTATTTTGCATCCATGCCTATTGTCGGTAATTTATTTATTTATTTATTTATTTAATTTATTATGATTTTATGTTTGTGTATTTTTAATAATTTATGTTTATAGAGTATTTTACTTTTTGATCACTTGTTATAATATTCACTAAATCTTAAACTTCTAGTGAATGTGTTCGAATTGTTACTGTTCAGATATACCTATTTAGTGAATGAAATTATAGGCAATATTCTTATAATGTACAATTATCTTCATTTATGTTACTAAAAATAAATAAATATTTTACTTTCCTTTGTTTTTCTTTACCACAGCTATATAATAACTCTCTGTACAGGGATTATTCTATTTTAGGGCCCAAGAGAAAATTTTTTAGCACAAATTTCACTGTTGTTAGTTTTGTGCAGATTTCTTTACCTGAAGCCTTTACACTTCAACTATACATCTTTATTTAGTCAATGCAAGACAAAAGCTTGTTAGTTTTTTTAAACAGAACATGAAAATTTTATTTTTTTTTCCTTGTGAAATACTTTAATTTTTATGAACAAACTGTTTTTTATTTAATTACTTAATTAGAATCCCTTTCTATTTATTTTAAATTTCTTTTGTACTTCAATTTACTGAACAATGATGGCAATTCTAAAATATTAAACTACACTCGGGTTTTTAAAATTCCCGCTGAATTGTTATGCTTGAATCGTTGTCATAACGACCGTGCTTTTGCAGTTCATGTTACCATGGATACATATGAATATCAATGAAATAATTGATATAATTTATATTACCAAAGGTTGTCCGTTGCTCTATCGAAAATTCTTTTTATATTGTGAAATACTTTAATTTTTACGAATAAACTATTTTTTTAAATTTAATTACTTAATTAGGATCCCTTTCTATTTATTTTAAATCTTATTTGTACTTAAATTTACTGAACAATGATGGCAACTCTAAAGTCTTAAACTACATTCAGGTTTTTAAAATTCCCGCTGAATTGTTATGCTTCAATCGTTGTCATAACGACCGTGCTTTTGCAGTTCATGTTATCATGGATACATATGAATATCAATGAAATAGTTGATATGATTTATATCACCAAAGGTTGGAATTTCCTTATTTTTGACAATATCGACTTCTTTCAACTGATATTTTACCTTTGCTGCTTGTCTATGATTTGTTTTGAGGTTATTTGAGACCAATTTGCTGTACTAGAACTGAATTGTTTTAATTTATCTAATTCGATACCTTTGTTCAAAGTGCCGTCGGTTTGGATGGAGATTAATTTTGATATTATCACTGGTTCGGTGGAATTTGGTTGTTTGCTACACATCTGACATGAGGTAATTTTGCGAATATCACTTTTGCTTCGTTATTTCTGCATACTTTGTCCTGTTTTTACTTTTTATGGCCTCTTCAACGTGCATAATTTTTAACAACCTTACTGCATTCGGTGTTTACTTTCGTTCTTTTTTTTTCTTCCCAACTGTTTTTTATTCACGAATAAAATTCGATTATTACAGTTTGAAATATTTCCTACAACTTGATTTGCTTGTTTTTCAGATTAGTTCAAATCACATGGCAGATTAACAAAATGATTGAAAAAAAGTCTGGACGCAGCAAGTGCGTTATGGTAGTGATTTTTCATTAAAATGTTTTTAATAGCAAATATGTGTGTTTTTTTAAATCAAATTTGGTTACCAGTAAGTATAACCTACCCACTGAGCAAGGTAGTATTGCATTAACATTGCAGAATCTTTTCCAAAGCAAGTGTAAGTTTGATAGATTACTTACAGAAAGTCTCCTTCAAGTTTGTTGCAAATGACTCGTGATATCGTTATTAATTGACCGATTTCAAAATTTCTTTTTTCTAAATGAAAACCAATTAATTGTTTTTGATATTGTTTTACTAAATAACCCTTAGTCGTCTAGGAAAACGTGTGAAACACCAATAACAAAAATGAAGGCACCCACTGCATAAAATATCAACCCTAACCAGTGTAGCAATTAAGCCAGCCAGACAGCCCGGCGCTTCTGTAAAACAGGTGATTCTGAACTAGACCACCCTTGTCGCTACTACCAGCTGTGGTATGCAGCAGTGTAGGTTTTGTCTTACGTGGACTTCTCTGTCCTGCCCTGTATCGGGTCTTAGATTGCTCGGGTATTGACACTTCAAGAAACGGGAAATTCGCCCAGGCGTCATTTGCCTCACAAAAAAAGATTACCCTGCTGCACGCTGCAGTGTACGTGATGGGAAGGTCACCCTATGGATTTATATCTTCCAAAGGCCCGACTCTACAGATGGAAATAACCCTAAACTGTCGTTCACTTCCCTTCATGCGAAAATCAAATACGCGAGAACTGAAATGATTTAGGGACTTCCAGGCTGCCATTTCGGACCAATTACGCCTAATAGGTTTTGTTTCACGTGGACTTCTCTGTCCTGTTCTGTATCGGGTCTTAGATTCTTGGATACTGGCACTTCATGGAGTGAAATTTCGCTTGGATGTCCCTCGAAAACATAACTGCGGGTTGGACCTTTTACAAAATTAGCCACGCATCAGGGAAAGCAAACAATGCCATTGACGGCTCATTTTACGGACCTTACTAAACTACAAAAATGCCACAGCATACCAAAGAAATTACTTTGATTTCAAGTTTCAGATTCAGTAACATATTCCTCTTTTATATTTGGGTTCTAGTTTCAGTTTCAGTATTTTATTTCAGACAGATCACCTTTTCATGTTTCTTTTCAAGTTTCAAATTTAATATTCTGTTTCAAGACATATTCCCCCGTATAGTAATTTTCAGATTCAATATCCTGTTTCAGGACATTCCCCCCCCCCCCTTACATGAGATTTAAAGCATGGAAAGTTTCTGACGTTAGATAAAATCTGCATCTGGATTTATTATTCGAATTTATATTCTGTTTAAGGTTTGTCGTTTTTTAACTCGACAAACTTTAGGGCAAGCTTCGGGGCCAAATGGATCTGACTCAAACGGGACAAAGAACGGGGCACTCAAACATTATTGTCAAACTTAAACTTAGGAAAAACATAATAAATCGACGGGGCACATCAATTACCCAATCGTTGCTTCAACATCCATCTTATCCGAATTTAGAAACTTATTTGAATGTGAACACAACAGGACAAAGTATATCTCTAAATTATAATATAAACCAATGCAAACTTACTAGTTATAACTCTCATTATTCACATAAAATCAACGTACGCAGTAATACTGTGACTAAAGACATTCCTATTCTATCAATACTAAATTTAACTCCCCAACTGGTTTCAGTTTAATTCCCATGCGGCCGGCCGCCGTACATCCCTGATCCTAAAATTAACATTATAGTATAGAATATAAAAAGTCGAGTGAGGCCATGGTAAAATTATTTTATGAGTGCCTCCCTGCCTGAAATACTTCTAGATAGCACTGCCAAGGCACGCAAGTTTAGCTTGGGGCCAGGCAGTTCTGTGTTACAGATATAATGAGTCATTGCAAGGTTAAACTCACCGTTTGTTGAATTGCTTCTCGTCATGACCGGCTGCTGCAGATCCTCCACGCGGGGACAGCTACTCGACTCCGGGGTCTCATCTAGGTGTGGGGATTTCCTGGCAAAGCGGGGCGAGTTCGAAATGAGCCCGCGTGCGGGGTTTTTCCGCTCTGGGGAACCGTGAAAATTTCCGGGGGGAAGATCCCCGTCTGCGCGCAAGGTTATAGCGTTCAGTGCTTGCCACAGATCTTCTCCGTTAGTTGGGGAGGATGTTTGGACCGCGATATTACCAGCCGATTTCCCCTGTTTCCACAATCGCGCGCGTGTCTCTGGCGCTTAGCGTTTACTACAGGTTCTTTCCACTAGTGATGAAGAAGGTTTGAAAAGATGCGATATTACCAGCAGATTTCCCCTGTCTCGGCATTCGCGCTCGCGTGTCTGGCGCTTAATGCTTACTGCAAGTTTTTTCAGCTGGTCAGGGAGGAGGTTCAAGAAACCGCGATATTACCAGCAGATTTCCCTTGTTTCAGCATTCGCGCTCGCTTCTCTGGCACTTAATGCTTACTGCAAGTTTATTCAGCTGGTCAGGGAGGGCGTTAAAGAAACCGCGATATTACCAGCAGATTTCCCTTGTTTCAGCATTCGCGCTCGCTTCTCTGGCGCTTAATGCTTACTGCAAGTTATTTTCAGCTGGTCAGGTGGGATTGGGGAGATCAGACCGTTTGAAAGCTCAAACTAGATCTGCCTATCATGCCCACTGGCATATCCTTATATATCGAATCACTACTCCCACTCGCGTAGGAACAACAATGCAGGCCTCGTCGTTATAGTCGAAGTCACCCCACGTATGTATATTATATTCGACCTTATTATAGCCTGCGTGATAATTAGTAATGTGCTCCCCTGCCTTGTATACACGTTTCACGCAACACATCTTCTGTACATAAATTTTCGATTTATTTAAATTATAATTGTAATTATCCGTTACTTAGTTTGCGATGATTACGCTGTGAGCATACCCATGCATGACTCCTTGTCGCCCTCTCTACCGGAATTTATATCTATAAAGTCACATTCCTACAGCTACGTCAATTACACAACAATAACCGTATGCTAAGTGCTATAAACTAAATAAAATATCATGTCTTTCATTCTATACCTTATACATAGGCAGCGCTGAATTACCCTATGTAAATTTAATTTACAATTGTATACTAAATATCATGTGCCCAGTCTCTTTCCCTTTTTTTTTTCTTTTATTAATAGATTAACGCACCTGTTTACCTCGACCATGCGATTACAATAGCTGCAAATATTTGTCATGTGTTTGAATTTTAAGCCCTACGTAAAGATTTTCTCACACACCTTTTTTTTAAATTTAGTTTTTATTTATTTTAACTATACAAGTGCTAAAAATATGTAAGGTCCGCCTAACGTCAGTCTGCCTCCGAGATTTTATCCAGGCACATCGTTAAGTCATGTTAATTTGCTCGGAAAATATTCGCAATTCCTAAACTAGAGATGTTGATATTCACCTTGCAAATATAGAATTGACAGACTGCTATTTATATGCAAATCAAGTCTATCGATAATAAAACAAAACTTACAATATATTTCTTTACCTGCAAAAGACTTGGGTAGATTAAACATGTTTGTTTACAGAAGTAGGTTCATGTGTACCTTGTAGTGAGATTACTACAATTACAAAGTAATCTAATTCGCATAATACTATTTCGATTATCGTCGTGCTCGAGGCAAGCAGCCGTGTTTTTTTTCTATAAAACCCGTAAGTGTTCATATTGCATTGTCTGGTTTATATCTTATTTACATCTGGTGCATTCAGGTCAGTTGTGTTTGAAGCCAGTTCACACGCTTTTTTATCAGCCACCCTCGTTTTGTTAGATAGATTTTACGACGAAAAGCTCTCACATGCTTGAGATAGACACTCCATCCTCTTTAAACAGGGTAATTAATGACAAGTGATCATCGGTGTCTGTAACCTATAACTTGACCTTTCTAGACACTGGCGTGTGAACCCATGCATGCTGGGTTTCCCTTTTTTTATCAGCTTAGTGTGTTGTTGACATATCTGCGTTAACTCGACTTTAGCCTTCCTCATGTATTATTTCTTGTGTCACCTAATATTGAACTTATAAAGAATGCAATTTTATTTGTATTAAAAATATCCTATCATTACCCGATGCAAACACAACATGATTGTAGCGACGCAACGCCTGTTCATAGACCGTCCCCCTGAGATACGAATAATTACCTTGCCAATGTCAAAGTCTTTCCCATTAATTTGAGCAAAATCAACGAGATGCAAAGGCACATAAAACAACGAGGCAACTGTCGACGGTTTAGAAATATGTATGATTATTGATAACTTAATTCGCCAATATACCAGGGCCTTCCAACAACAGAACGACATTCTAATGCAGGAGAGTATTCAAACAATTGTTCTCACCGAAATGTTAATTATGCATGACTATAACTAATATTATTTGTCGATATTCCCGTACATCATACAGCTGCCGGAAGTTGACAATCTGCGGCTAAGCTTAGCCAAAGTATTGGGAAACTTGGGAGACCCTCACCCCATCGCTAATCGCCTGCGCTCATGCGGACGATTGATATTCGCTCGCATTCCCTGCTGTGGCCATTCACTTTGAGCAAGTGGCGAAACAGGTGGCGCTTTAGCTGACATCCGATTCTTGCCGCCGTAGCCAGTTAACGCATCTGGGCCTGCTGAGTGTCGGTCCCTCTTAACAAAAAGAATTTACAGCGTCTGAATAAGGAATAATCCACTTTGCACCTTTTCTTAGGACGACCCTCTAATCGACCGGGGTTTACTGCTACTGTAAGGAGATGTGGAGGCTGCTGTCTCTGTTGGAGACGCGGCTATCGTAACAAAAGATTGCTGCAGTGAAATCACAAAATTGTGGGACTATGACTATGCATCATGGAACATTCCTATATCGAGTTTGTTGCAAGAGCTAGAACACTTACATATTCATTTTGTTGCGAGAGATAGAATGCAGAATGACTAGTAATTATGTTGTAAGCCTGAGTAAGAGCAGCCTGTGCCCCTAAGCTCACTGCTGTTGAAGTGAAACAAACATGATGGTACTCATGAAGCGGCTCTGAACAAAAGTTAAATTAGGTGCCCCAGAGTGAACACATACATTCAGGTACCGGGGAATGCAACCCGCGTGTTGTCTCCCGTTGTCAGACGGATTCCCACTACCTCCCCTTTCTTACGTGAAAATTTTACAAGAACAGCATAACCGTTTACCCTGCCTGGCGGGGCACAATCTGGGTCCAAACAACAGGTTGACCTAAATATCACCATTTAATATTTACTTAATAATTATACCAAATTGACTTGAACATCCTAACTTAATATAAACTTAATGATTATACCAAATCCTGAACATCCTAACTTAATATCAACTTAACAATTATACAACCTAAATTAACATAACGATAGCTTAATGACTATAGAAACTTCGTGGCAGGAATGTCAAACATATTACCTCACTAATCACAATAGTACAATGGTTCAACTCACCCTTCTGTCCAACGTATGTCTTCTTATTAATTACATTATAAAACAGAACATCTTCCGGCGCCCCACTGTCTGAGACGTTTCAATCACTGAATTACTAAAGATTCTGTCAGTCGGCCCTAACTACACTATTACACCGCCATTTGAGATTAAGATAACTAGTTCTCAAATGTGGTCAGGACGGGTCATGTCTCCACAGGGATCGAGGTTAGTTCACAAAAACAAAACAAAAAAACAAAGGAATCGCGAGTGGAAACCCTCTTTTACATGCCCGCACATGGAGACTGATTTTCTCCTGGGGGTTTGTGTGGAGAACAACTTGGCGGGGCAATCACAACTCACAACTGACCACACAGTCCGCCTGCCCCCAGCCCTAGTGCCGCTTCATAATCGTCGATTCGTGCCTCATCATTAGTTTTTTCGAGCTGCCACGTCCGCGCCGCTTTCTGTTTGGCTTCTTTTGTTGCTGGCTCTCTCTGGCCTTCTTAATCTGAGCACAATCAAGAACTGCCATTTCAAAAAGTCCCTGGAATGCGTTATTGAAGACTCCTTCTAGATGACGGTCGGTCAACATAAGGATATCACTGACTTCCTCATTCGTCGCGGTGGTCTCCTTTTTATTAACCACCTTCGCGGTTTTTACTGAGGCGGCTTCTATCTCGCTAGCCATCTTTTCGGTATCGCTATCTTCACCGAACAGTTCCCTAAAACGCTCCACTACCTTGCTTGTCATGTTGCCCTACCGGAGACTGACTGTAGGACGGATTCATGCCCTGTCTTATAATACCCCTTATCGCTTAGTATAGTATCTTACCAGATTGCTTGTGTTGAAGCACCCCCTCGGCGTCGCCACCCTGCCCGATTTGCTGCTTATCTCATATGCGTTAGGATAAACTATCTTTGTTACCACAAACGGTCCCTCATATAGCAAGCTAAACTTATGCGTCTGGCCAGTAGCGGAGCACGAGGGTGTGTTTAGTTTAAGGAGCACTACATCCCCGACTTTAAAAGTTAGTGTCGGTTTCTTCTGTTGCCTCTTTCTCTGTTCTGCCATTTTCCTAAGGTGTGCATGCACACGACCATTTATTTATTGCGTTGACAGACGGCTCTCGGCCACATAGTCCCTCAACACAGAGTCCAGAGACAATTCGGGCTTTCGTCCCGTAACAACGTAACTCGGGGACAGGGACGTGCTCGTATGTGGGGTAGAATTGAAACAGTTTTCCACATTGGAGATATACCGGGCCCAGGGGCAATGACATTCGTTGTAATAGGCCCGAAACAACCTGCCCAGCTCCCGCATGTACCTCTCAGTAGGGTTTGAGCTGGGATGTCGTATCGATGAGAACACTGGTTGAATGTCCATGGCCCGCAGAGCGTCTGTCCAGCGAAGTGATGTAAATTGGGTCTCATGATCTGACAGGATCCGTTCCACCTTCATTACACGGCTAAAACCATTTCGTAAGCACTTTAGTGCAGCAGCGGTGGTAGCTCTTCGCAAGGGAAACAGCTTGACAAACTTGGAGAAGATATCAATCATGAGAAAAATGTACTTAAACCCGCCGTCAGCTGTGGGAAGGGGTCCGAAAAAATCCACCGCGACCATCTCGCCAGCTTTGCTTGTAATGATGGGCTGCATTATGCCTTCAAAATTTCGATTCCTCCGTTTCGTCTTTTGGCATAAATCGCATTCTTTAAGCAGACGTCCCACGTGGTCCTTCATGTCCTTCCAGTGAAACGCCTCACGCAGCACTGCATATACCTTAGATGGACCAAAATGGCCCAATTCAAAGTGGTAGTGCCACACAAGCCTTTCACGCAAGTCATCCGGTGTTTCAATCGTGTTGACTCCGCGAAAGTTATCTCTGTAAGCAACACACCGTCCTCCATTACGTAGCTATCTCCACTATTACCCAGCTGGGTGTCACCATCCTGATTACTTTCCTTTGTTAATATTATTTCCCTTATCCTGGGTTCCTGTCTTTGCAACTCCCTTAGCCGACGTAAGTCCCCTTGTAGTAGCGGCGTATCGTCGACCGCAAACGTGGCAATTGTTACTTGTCCCGTCTCTTGGATGTTCTCTGTCTCAGAAGCTGGATTTCTCGACAGAAAGTCGGCCACCTTGTTCTTGCTACCTTGTATATGTTCGACACTTAAATCAAATTGTTGCAGAAACAACTGCCACCTTAGCATTCTGTCGTTGGTGAACTTACAGTGTTTCAGGAATGTCAGTGCCTTGTGATCCGTTCTTACGGTGATTTTATTTCCTAACAAGTATACCCTACATTTCTGCAACGCATACACAATTGCCAGTAACTCCTTTTACGCGGTGGTGTAGTTTAGTTCAGGCCCCTGAAGGCTCCGACTCAGAAATGCCACTACACCAACTTCCCCATTTGGCTGTGGTTGGTACAACACTCCGCCTAGGCCATAATACGAGCTGTCTGTGTCCAGAACAAACTCCTTAGTGAGATCAGGGTGGATAAGTACAACACTCTCGATGAATTTCTCTTTCAGTTTCTGAAAACACATCTCCTCTTCCTCACCCCATGCCCATCTCATTCCTTTCTTGGGCAAATGTCTTAAACCACGGGTATGTCCACTGTAGTGTGGACAAAAGCGCCTATAAAATTGACATAGTCCTAGGAAATCGCGTAGCTGCTTCACATTCCTTGGTGCAGGAAACTGTCTAACAGCCACCAATTTTTCTTGGTCCATTCGGATTCCGGCAGGTGTCAGAACGTGGCCAAGGAATGGTACACTCTCCTTAACAAAGTTTGATTTGTCTAAGTTGACCGTCATTCCTCCACTCAGGAGCTTCTGAAAGACTTGCGCCAGGTGAGTTAGGTGGTCAGATAAGCTTTCGCTGGCAACCAGCAAGTCGTCAATGTAATTTACCGCAAAAGAGCGTACATCCGGCCCGAGAACAATATCCATGCACCTGCTGAATCCACTCGTTGCCGTCTTAAGTCCAAAAGCCATAACTTTATAAACGTACGTGCGACCGTTGTATGAAAATGCCGTGCAGGCTCGACTCTCCGGTGTCAGTGGGATTTGCCAGTATGATGATACCAAATCAATGCTCGAAAGATACTTGCAGTTATGGAATCGTTGAAGTAACTCCTCAGTTCGGCCACTATCTTCTCATTGATGGCTCTCGCGTCAAGACATATTCGGATGTCCCCAGACTTCTTCTTCACAACAGTCATGGGACTGCAATAGGGAGACGCTGCCCTTTCAATTACGCCCATCCTTTCCATTTCGGCCAATTTCTTTTCTACCATCGGTCTCAAGGTGAATGGGACAGGGTAGCTTCGCCTCATTACCGGCTCATCGTCCTTGAGCTTCAGCTGTTGCGTGTAGAGGTGCGTTAGACCAGGTCTATCCTGGAATGCCTCCGAATATTCGAGCAGTAGCTGTCTTAAGAGTTTCTTTTCACCCTCCGGTAAGTGAGCTGTGACTGACTTCTCTTTGATTAATATATCTTTGCTCTTACATTTCAGAACGAGACATGTCGCAGTGTCTTCGGATGTTCGTTGCATGATTCCTATGCTGTTAGCCGTGTTACTTGACCTTATCGAGACTGGTACACATACCACGCCGTTCTCACCATGTATTGTCAGTTCGTGTTCCTCCAGTGACAGGACACACTTGTTAGTGACAAGCCAGTCAATACCTAATATCAATGGCCTCACCAGTTCTGGAATGACGAGACAGCAAACTTCGTAACTTCTGCCCCCTATTTGCATCGTGAGAAACATCTGGCGGGTTATCCGTCTTTACTTCTTGCTGAACGCCCCTTGTATCTGCAAAGATTTCAACGGAAGCACAGGTACGTGCTGCATCGTCTTTTGGAGTCGGTCAGCCAGTTCCTCGGAGATCGCATTGACCTCAGCGCCCGAGTCAATGAGAGCAGCGATCTCCTCATTGCCGATCTGAACAGTAACCTCCGGCAGTCGAAATGTGTTGGGTTTTAGAATGGATTGAGCAGACACATGTGCGATCGTTGGCTCATGCCTACCCAGATGTAGTGTGCCCCTCACATTTACCGTATTTATCGGATCTAGTATGCCCTGTTGAAATTTACCCAGTCCATTCCAATCCTCCCATCCCATTTTACGTAACAATCTGTAACCCCTATTGTGCACGGACAGTCTCCTACTGATAGAGGTACCTGTGGGCCAGGGCTGTGAGCAAGTCGAAAAAGGTGGCCCATCTAGTTCGACTCGTTGGAGTTTCCCGACGTCGGTGTAAACTGTATGGCATTTACATGGCGACAATGTCTATTTTCCAGAGCGGGATAAGGCGAAGCTCGGGCAGGTCGCGTATGGTGGACCCGCACGCGCTCGTCTCGGTTTAACCTCATTTGGGAATTATTTCGGAAGTTCACAATGTCTTCCTGACATTTTAGGAATTCAGCCGCCTTGGTCAGGAATGCCTGACCCGTCAAATGCTACAGCGACTGAACTTGCACCGGAAAGTGGCGCATGAGTTGTTCCACCAAACTTCCCTCTGGGATTAGGGTGGTGAGGAGCCTAGCTAAACTAACATAGTAGGCGAAGTGTTCCGGCATGCTGTATTTGTCTGACCAAACAGTCGTTTGTATGAGCTGTCTAAGCTTGTCTTGTTCAAGCGAGGACCAGAAAGTGTTGAGAAAGTCACGGCGAAAGTCTGCGAACTCAACCCACTGTGTACTATATATGTACGCCCAGTTCCTAGTTGGGCCTTCAAGACACCATAAAACAATGTCGAGCTTTTGTGAATCTGGAGTACGCGTCTTGGTGAAGTACCGAGAGAGATCCTCCAGGAAATGAACAGGATTCGCCTCCCGGGGACTGGAAAACTTTGGAGGTGGCTCAGGATGCGAGACCACTATCTGGGAGGGAGGCAGAGATACTGTGGGACTTCGGTCACCACGGGAAATGCCCTGACAGTTCTGCGTGTTTGCCCTAATTTCACTTCTTAGGGTTTCAAAACCTTCTCGAAATGATCGAGACTGCTGCTGCAGCTCGAGCGACATCTCCGTGAATGTGTTAATGCCTTGTGACAGAATCTCGCGTTGTGTTTCATATGCAACCGTTTGTCTTTCTAATAGAATGTCAAACATTCCTG
The DNA here is from genome assembly GCA_964006375.1 of Tillus elongatus. Lineage (NCBI taxonomy): Eukaryota > Metazoa > Arthropoda > Insecta > Coleoptera > Cleridae > Tillus > Tillus elongatus. Next base: position 97,878,576 of record OZ023264.1, on the reverse strand, counting down.
CCATTAAGTTACCTTCTCTTGGTGCGCTTCTTGGTGACGCCATCGTGGCCTGGTCGTGGATACCAACCCCTCCTTGGCCTTCCTCTAGACATGCCTCTCCAATGACCAGAGAGGCCCCACTTGTCGTTTTCGTCATCGTTTTCTGAAACAGGCATTTACCGGTAGTAATCTATAAGATATATTTAATTGCGTTTCTCCCTGTTTAAAACTCCAATTTTAAACCATGGCTATCCCATCACATGCGCCAGTGTAAGCCGCTTAAGCGACCTTTAAATTGGTAGTAACCCAGAAGAGCTGCAGGTAAGATAGATTATCCGCAAAGTTATTCAAAATCACGGTTAATTTATTGCAAATTAATTTGATATCTTGGTCACGGCTTTTAAGTGTAATATTTCTACCCCCGTACATTTTTTAAGCAATTAAATACATAAACAAATAAATACATAAACAACCCTAGTTGTATACACATACTAGTGCTGCAGCGAGTACCAAAAACGAGAATATTAAATAAGTATATTGCTCAGCTCCCTTCATCACAATACTTTGACTCTACTTACGGTATGTTGTATAGCGATGAAGGAACCCGAGCCTCACCTACCTTGTTAAGCTCTTTCACCTGCCAATTGTAGCTTTCTGGGTCACTGCGGTGACTATTTAGCACGTATTCATCTAGTGGGGGTCTACACCGTAGTTACAAAGCTCAAGCCATGGTATTGGAGAATTGCGGGATGAAATATTACGCAATCGTTCATTGAAACTAAGTTTATTGAACACAGTGCCAATACTTAACAGAATACAAGAGGTGAACTGCGAGTCAGACCCTTAGGCGCCGCTTGTAAACAGCTGAATGCAAACAAGGCACCCACTGCATAAAACATCAACTATAACCAGTGTAGCAATTAAGCCAGCCAGACAGCCCGGAGCTTCTGTAAAACAGGTGATTCTGAACTAGACCACCCTTGACGCTACTACCAGCTGTGGTATGCAGCATCCCGCTTTCACTCTCGAAGGCAAATGGCCAAGGAGGATACATACCAGCATCCACAACTCTGCATCTCTGTTCCAGTGGCGTGCTGACTATAAATTGATAATTTACATAATATTTAGATTTCATTTTTCAGATTTTCGTTTTAGATTTCATTTTCACTTTTTGTGGTTTTTTTTGCTTTGCTGGAAACAGGACACACGATACAGCGGAAGCCTGGTACCCACCTGCTCGGCGCATTACACACTTCCCTTCACGTCAATGCATGAATGTCCATTTTCCACGACCTTGAATATTACACACCTAGGCTGCCTTTCCCACTTTCCATGATGCCTAATAGGTTTTGTTTCACGTGGACTTCTCTGTCCTGCCCTGTATCAGGTCTTAGATTGCTCGGGAATTGACACTTCAAGAAACGGGAAATTCGCCCAGGCGTCATTGGCCTCACAAAGAAAGATTACCCTGCTGCACGCTGCATTGTACGTGATGGGAAGGTCACCCTATGGATTTATATCTTCCAAAGGCCCGACTCTACAGATGGAAATAACCCTAAACTGTCGTTCACTTCCCTTCATGCGAAAATCAAATACGCGAGAACTGAAATGATTTAGGGACCTCCAGGCTGCCATTTCAGACCAATTACGCCTAATAGGTTTTGTTTCACGTGGACTTCTCTGTCCTGTTCTGTATCGGGTCTTAGATTATCGGATACTGGCACTTCATGGAGTGAAATTTCGCTTGGATGTCCCTCGAAAACATAACTGCGGGTTGGACCTTTTACAAAATTAGCCACGCATCAGGGGAAGCAAACAATGCCATTGGCGGCTCATTTTACGGACCTTACTAAACTACAAAAATGCATACCACAGCATATCAAGGAAATTACTTTGATTTCAAGTTTCAGATTCAGTAACATATTCCTCTTTTATATTTGGGTTCTAGTTTCAGTTTCATTATTTTATTTCAGACATATCACCTTTTCATGTTTCTTTTCAAGTTTCAAATTTAATATTCTGTTTCAAGACATATTCCCCCGTATAGTAATTTTCAGATTCAATATCCTATTTCAGGACATTTCCCCCCGCCCCCTTTACATGAGATTTCAAGCATGGAAATTTTCTGACGTTAGATAAAATCTGCATCTGGATTTATTATTCGAATTTATATTCTGTTTAAGGTTTGTCGTTTTTTAACTTGACAAACTTTAGGGCAAGCTTCGGGGCCAAATGGATCTGACTCAAACGGGACAAAGAACGGGACACTTAAACATTATTGTCAAACTTAAACTTAGGAAAAACATAATAAATCGACGGGGCACTTCAATTACCCAATCGTTGCTTCAACATCCATCTTATCCGAATTTAGAAACTTATTTGAATGTGAACACAACAGGACAAAGTATATCTCTAAATTATAATATAAACCAATGCAAACTTACTAGTTATGACTTTCATTATTCACATTCCTATTCTATCAATACTAAATTTAACTCCCCAATTGGTTTCAGTTTAATTCCCATGCGGCCGGCCGCCGTACATCCCTGATCCTAAAATTAACATTATAGTCTAGAATATGAAAAGTCGAGTGAGGCCATGGCAAAATTGTTTTATGAGTGCCTCCCTGCCTGAAATAATTCTAGATAGCACTGCCAAAGCACGAAAGCTTAGCTTGGGGCCAGGCAGTTCTGTGTTACAAATATAATGAGTCATTACAAGGTTAAACTCACCGTTTGTTGAATTGCTTGCCAAAGCACTGCCAAAGAACGAAAGCTTAGCTTGGGGCCAGGCAGTTCTGTGTTACAAATATAATGAGTCATTACAAGGTTAAACTCACCGTTTGTTGAATTGCTTCTCGTCATGACCGGCTGCTGCAGATCCTCCACGCGGGGACAGCTACTCGACTCCGGGGTCTCATCTAGGTGTGGGGATGATTCCCACATCTTGGATTTCCTGGCAAAGCGGGGCGAGTTCGAAATGAGCCCGCGTGCAGTGTTTTTCCGCTCTGGGGAACCGTGAAAATTTCCGAGGGGAAAATCCCCGTCTGCGCGCGAGATTATAGCGTTCAGTACTTGCCACAGATCTTCTCCGTTAGTTGGGGAGGATGTTTGGACCGCGATATTACCAGCCGATTTCCCCTGTTTCCACAATCGCGCGCGTGTCTCTGGCGCTTAGCGTTTACTACAGGTTCTTTCCACTAGTGATGAAGAAGGTTTGAAAAGATGCGATATTACCAGCAGATTTCCCCTGTCTCGGCATTCGCGCTCGCGTGTTTGGCCCTTAATGCTTACTGCAAGTTTTTTCAGCTGGTCAGGGAGGAGGTTCAAGAAACCGCGATATTACCAGCAGATTTCCCTTGTTTCAGCATTCGCGCTCGCTTCTCTGGCACTTAATGCTTACTGCAAGTTTATTCAGCTGGTCAGGGAGGGCGTTAAAGAAACCGCGATATTACCAGCAGATTTCCCTTGTTTCAGCATTCGCGCTCGCTTCTCTGGCGCTTAATGCTTACTGCAAGTTATTTTCAGCTGGTCAGGTGGGATTGGGGAGATCAGACCGTTTGAAAGCTCAAACTAGATCTGCCTATCATGCCCACTGGCATATCCTTATATATCGAATCACTACTCCCACTCGCGTAGGAACAACAATGCAGGCCTCGTCGTTATAGTCGAAGTCACCCCACGTATGTATATTATATTCGACCTTATTATAGCCTGCGTGATAATTAGTAATGTGCTCCCCTGCCTTGTATACACGTTTCACGCAACACATCTTCTGTACATAAATTTTCGATTTATTTAAATTATAATTGTAATTATCCGTTACTTAGTTTGCGATGATTACGCTGTGAGCATACCCATGCATGACTCCTTGTCGCCCTCTCTACCGGAATTTATATCTATAAAGTCACATTCCTACAGCTACGTCAATTACACAACAATAACCGTATGCTAAGTGCTATAAACTAAATAAAATATCATGTCTTTCATTCTATACCTTATACATAGGCAGCGCTGAATTACCCTATGTAAATTTAATTTACAATTGTATACTAAATATCATGTGCCCAGTCTCTTTCCCTTTTTTTTTTCTTTTATTAATAGTTAGTTAAAAGGAAAGATGGCTCCACAAGTTTTTGTGTAGATTACTGCTGGTTAAATGATGTCACTAAGAAATACAGCTATCCACTTCCCAGAATTGATGATACACTTGATACACTGGCAGGTGCAAGATGGTTTTCGACATTGGACTTGAAAAGTGGCTACTGGCAAGTCGAGGTTGAGCCCAAAGACAAAGAAAAGACTGTGTTTACCACCGGTAGTGGACTGTGGCAGTTCAACGTCATGCCATTTGGGTTGTGTAATGCTCCAGCTACTTTTGAGCGTCTAATGGAGACAGTTTTGAGATATCTACGCTGGAAAACATGCCTCGTGTACCTGTATGACGTCATTATCTTGGGAAAGTCGTTCGAAGATCACATGAAGAATGTCGAACAAGTGTTTCAGAAATTAAGGGAGCCAATTTGAAATTAAATCCGAAGAAGTGCTGTCTCTTTCAAAAAGCAGTCAAGTACTTAGGCCATATTATCACCCCAGATGGAGTCAAAACCGACCTAGAGAACACAGTCTGTATTATGAACTGGGAAATTCCAAGCAATGTACATCAGCTGCGAAGCTTTCTGGGCCTCTGCAGGTATTACCGCCGTTTTTTAAAAGGGTTTGCTGACATCGCAAAACCTTTGCATAGACTGACGGAAGAAAAGACACCTTTCATTTTGACCAATGATTGTGAAAAAGCTTTCGAGACACTAAAACGGGCTCTCTGTTCATCCCAGATTCTGACATACCCCCAGCCTGGTCACAGCTTTATTGTGGACACGGACGCGAGCAATGTTGGTATTGGATGTGTTCTTTCGCAGGAACAGGGAGGCCAAGAGAAGGTTGTAGGGTATTGTAGCAAAGGCCTATCCAAAGCAGAAAAGAATTACTGCGTGACGAGGAAAGAACTTCTAGCCATCATCAAGACGTTGGAGCATTTTCACAAATATCTATATGGTCAGGAATTTCTCCTGAGAACAGACCACGCTTCTCTACACAGGCTTCTTTAATTTAAAAATCCAGAGGGGCAGATGGCGAGGTGGCTTGAACACCTTTAAGAGTACAATTTTACCATCGAACACCGCCCTGGACGACAGCACGGCAATGCCGACGCCCTATCTAGGAGACCTTGACCACCAAAATGCAAGCATTGCATCTCTGCCGAAAACAAAGAACGATTGAATCCGGAAGTGTGTAGGAGGACAACGGTGCAACCCGTTAACCGATGGGACCCGCAGAGGCTAATGGAAGACCAAAAAGAAGACCCTGATATCCAACCAATCTACAGATGGAAGGAGACTTGCCACGAAAGACCCACTTGGTCAGAAGTTAGTTATAAAAGCGTTGCCACCAAAAGTTACTGGGCTCAGTGGGAGTCCATTGAAATCGAAGGTAATCTTCTGGTCAGGAATTGGCAGTCAGAGAATGGAACCCACATATTGAAACAAATAATCCTTCCGCGGCCAAGAGTTAGGGAGGTAATCGAGGATATCCATGGCGAGGCAGGTGGACGCCATTTAGGGGTAAAGAAAACTTTGGAAAAGGTCAGAGAACGTTTTTATTGGTTACGGTGTAAAGCTGATGGGGAAGAATGGTGCAAAACCTGCCAAGCGTGTGCATCCAGTAAGGGGCCTAAATCAAATACCAGGGGTACAACGTGGGAGCCCATTTCGAAACAATTGCAATTGACATAGCTGGTCCTTTCCCTAGAACAGACGCAGGAAATCGCTATATGCTTGTAGCCATGGATTGTTTTAGCAAATGGCGAGAAGTGTTTGCGGTCCCGAATCAAGAGGCCACCACCGTTGAAGAAGTATTAGTGAATGAGTTTTTCTGCAGATTGGGCGCACAACTAGAGCTCCATTCTGGCCAAGGACGCAACTTCGAGTCGGCTGTATTTCAGAAGGTTTGTGAGCTTATGGGAATCAGAAAAACAAGACTCATGAACCCTCAATCTGACGGAATGGTGGAAAGATTCAATGCTACTTTGGAGTCTCTCTTAAGAATATTTGTCAATGAACACCAAACGGATTTGGACCGGCACATTCCACTATTTCTACTGGCATACCGCTCTGCTGTACATAAGACTACCGGACATACACGAGCCAGAGTGGTTTTTGGGCGAGAGTTAAGAGTTCCTCCTGATCTCATATTTGGAAAACCCACAGATGCTTCACGGTCAACTGATGAATATATAAAAGATTTGGAAAGAAGAATAGAAGTCATCCACTCTGCTGTCAGAATGCATATACGAGTAGAAAGCCACCGCATGAAGACCCGTTATGACGTGCGAGCTAATTCAGCTGGTTTTAAAGAAGGAGATCGTGTATGGTTCTACAATCCAGCGACGCAAGGGACGGTCACGGAAACTACAGAAATTATGGGAAGGTCCTTATAAGGTGGTCAAAAGAATCAATGACGTTGTCTATCGCATTCAGAGGAGTCCGAAGAGCAAGATGAAGGTGGTCCATATGCACAGACTTACGCCATCCCAAGAAATGTCAGAATTCGACCGGGACATTTATCTATGAGAATTAAGTTTATGGATTTTGTTTATTCTATGGTCAGATGTCGGTTATAAAGTGTGTTGGTAAAAGCGAACACTCTGGAATTATATTTCTAGAAGGGACCAGAAGTGACAGGTATAGAAAAGTGTAGAAGGTCTAGAACCTCTATGGACAGTATAAATAGACGAGCGGTGCACAGAGTAAGGCAGTTCAGTATTGAATCAGTGTGGTGTAGAATAAGTGATCATAGAGTATTAAGCGAGTCAGCAGTAAGTGTTGGTGTTTAAGATGCGATCATAGAAGGCGAATAGTGGAATATAGTTCTATGCACATTTAATAATAGAGAGAAATATTTTAGTTGATGCTGGTGTTGGAAAATAGTTAATTATAATAAATTGGTAGTTTGAAAACCTGTGTTGTTAGTCAACAAATCCAGAACCTCGTGGAACGTAACTATATATATATATATATATATATATATATATATATATATATATATATATATATATATATATATATATATATAAAACATCGAAACTGACCCCGGATATCTGTTCTAGGGAGCCTAATTAGCGCTCATTTGAAGAAATTTTTTAAAATTAAAAAGTCGGGATCTCCTCATTAGTGATTTTTTTTAAAGTAAATGTACTAAAAGTCATTTCCTTCTAAATATTAGTTAACAAATATGAAATCAATTGTACACAAGTCAAAAGGTATGTCATTTTAAGCGGTAAGTTTAAAATCTTATTAGTTACAAATTTGTAACCTGTTTGTTCCAAACTCAATCAAATTCTTAAGTCTGCTTAAAAGTACACAAACTTTTCTTAAATTAGTCACAATTCAAAAGTTCCTTACATTAAGAAACTCAAGCATATAAGTTTACTTACTCTATTTAAACAAATTGATTACAAAAAATTAACGAACATTTTTCTGAACTTATCAACTCCACACTGGTCCTTTTAAACGTTTTGCACTCAGACTTTCAGATTTTTTGTTGTTCTGAACCCAGTGTCACTTGAAGTTTAGATATTGTTTGTCACAGTTTATATTAAATATAGTCACGATCTGGTCACATGTTTTTGCTTAATAACTATGTTATGCTTTATCTCAATTACTTTGACTTTATACATACATATAGTTGATCATTGCTTTTAACTTGCGGCTGTAGGTATTTATCTATGTCTATATGTCATTTAAAGCTTTGGGATTAGTGTTATTTATTTTAATTTTAGGTTCTACTGGATAATTGACTCTGTTACTACGCCTGACTCTTGAGTATGGTTGTGTAGAACAAGGATTGTACATTTTCAGGTATTTAATTCATATATATATATATATATATATATATATATATATATATATATATATATATATATATATATATATATATATATATATATATATATTGTGCCCGAAATTGGTGATGCATGTATTGCGATCTCCGAAACTGTTAGAGATAGGAAAGCGGTTAAATAGGGAAAGTTTTAGACAATTCTATTTGTAATTGAATGCCGTTTAGTTTACGATTTTATCTCTTTTGGTTTTTACGATATTTGAAAAAAACTAAAATGACTCATTTTCTAAAATATCCTGTATTTTCTGTATTTATGAAAATTTCTGAAATCTGTAAAAACTTTCTGATAGCAACTTTTTACGTAGGAAACGCCTGTGTAATCAGATTTTCTTTCCAACGTTTCGATAGTTTGAAACCATCATCAACTTTGTTTTTTCATATAAGCGCCATATTGGATTTTTACGGTTTTGAAAAGCCCCTGTTTTTGCCTTTACAAATATGTATCATACTTAGTAAAAAAAGTTAAGTTATGGGTTAAAAAACGAAAAAAATATGATTTTGTTATGAATTTGGCACCGTCGCACGATGAAACACTCACACTTAAGGTGATTCTACTGCATTTAATCTCTTAACTACAATTAATAAAAACATATTTTTATAAGTAATAGTTTCTCCTATGTGGAAATCTTTTGAAAACATAGAAATTACCCTTTTTGAAATTTTAACACAAAAAAGAAAGGAAAAACAATAATGTGTCAAATGACATAATAATTACCAAAATAAAATGTCTAATTTAATGTTCAAAATGTGACCCATTTGCTTCCATACATTTAGCACATTTTTATATCACCGATTTGGTAACACCATGCATTGTGTGCGGTTAACATTGGACAGAACATCCCGCGTTCGCTGCTCGAGGACTTGTCTGCTTTCTGGGGGATCAAATTCATAGATTTCGTTTTTAACATGTTCCCACAAATAAAAGTCTAATGGAATGGGGTGGGGAGACCTCGCTGGCCACCGCAACGGGCCACTGTTAGATATTATTCTTTCACCAAATGTCAGATAAAAAAATTGTACTTCCCTGGAATTATGGGCGGGACAGCCGTCATGTTAAAACCATATATTACGGAACTCATTATCTGGGAGAACTTCCATAATTGCTGGTACTATTTCATTTTGCAACATTGCAAGGTATCTTTGTCCTGTCAATGTTTGATCATAAATAAAGGACCCAATTAGTTGATTTCCTATTATAATAAAATAGTTTAATCTCTTCTTACGATAGGAATATTAAAATATCTCAAAGGATAGAAGAATAATTATTTTTGAGAATAAAGCTAAAAATATCTCACCATATATTCCACACCAAACATTAAAGCCAAATGGAACTTGCAATCTACGCTGTTCCCGCAGCTGAGGGTTTTCTGTAGCCCAATAATTATGCTTGCTGAAAATTTCGCAATTTGTAACATAAGTTTCGTCCGTCCATACAATGTTATTTTCAAAGTTCAAATTATCTGGTTCAAATTTTCCCTGGTACCAATTGCAAAAAGTTACTCTTCTGTTAAAATCACCTTTTCGAAGTCCTTGTACGATGTTAGGCTTATACGGACGATAATGTGGTTTTTTAAAAACGTCGTGAACTGTTGACTTAGCAATATGTAGCTCCCTGTCAGCAATCCTTGTAGAGGACATATGATTCTCTTGAAAATATTCTTGAATACTTCTGTCACGATTTTCACTATCCTTCTCATAATTCTTAGACCGAGGTTTTTCAAAAGCACCGAATTCAAGTAAATTCATTCAAAGTTTAGAGAAATACCTTTTGTTGGGTTGTCGTCTATCCGGGTAATTTTCCAAATAATTGTTGACAGCCTTATCCGCATTCCTTTTATTTCTAATATATAATACTAACATATCAAAATTTTCTTAATTCGAGAAATTTTCTGCTATTCTGAACACAATTTATCGAGTTACCAGATCGTTGATAAAGAAAGTGCTAAATATATGGAAGCAAATGGGTCGCATTTTGAACGTTAAATTAGACATTTTATTTTGGAAATTATTATGTCATTTGACACATTATTGTTTTTTCCTTCCTTTTTTGTGTTAAAATTTCAAAAAGTGTAATATCTAGGTTTTCAAAAGATTCCCACATAGGAGAAACTATTACTTATAAGGATATGTTGTTATTAATTGTAGTTAAGAGATTAAATGCAGTAGAATCACCGTAAGTGTGAGTGTTTCATCGTGCGACGTTGCCAAATTCGTAACAAAATCATATTTTTTCATTTTTCAACCTATCACCTAACTTTTTCACTAAGTCTGATACATATTTGTAAAAGCAAAAACAGGGGCTTTTTAAAACCGTGAAAATCCAATATGGCGCCCATATGGAAAAACAAATTTGATGATGGTTCCAAACTATCGAAAGGTTAGAAATGAAATCTGACTACGTAGGCGTTTCCTACGTAAAAAGTTGCTATGAGAAAGTTTTTACATATTTCAGAAATTTGCATAAATAAAGAAAATACAGGATATTTTAGAAAATGAGTCATTTTAGTTTTTTTTCAAATATCGTAAAAACCAAAAGAGATAAAATCGTAAACTAAACGGCATTCAATTACAAATAGAATTGTCTAAAACTTTCCATATTTAACCGCTTTCCCATCTCTAACAGTTTCGGAGATCGCAATACATGCATCACCAATTTCAGGCACACTTCAATTTGACTACTTTCGCTGGCACTTATTTATGCCTTATACCAGGGATTAGCTATATGCTACAAATTCCCCAATAACGAATTTTTGATTCTGGAACCTAGCTTTCAGAATTTACAATTCTTTATTTCCTCATTCTTAATTACACCATGTGTTTATTTTCAGATTATTCCGGGCATTCAAGTTTTAGATGTAGCTGTTATTGACTGTATCAACTGATCAAGCACCTTTTTGCTGCCTGTGATTTTATGCTGCTCTTCAGGATACCTGCTCTACAATGCCTGATTCACCTTACCTACGAAGTTCCGGTTTAGTGTTTGTAGTGTTGTTTTTTAGTGCATCCAAAAGTGTTAATGTTGTGATATGTGCTTCGTTATTGACATCTTCAACTATATTCCTTTTTTATAGTCAATGTTTGTCTATGCAACTTTAGGCTTAGGTTAAAGTGCGTGAGTTGCATGACAATTTGCGATCAACGTTGAAATAAAAAAAAGTTCGGGACGCAGCAAGTGCGTTATGGTAGTGAATTTTTATTAAATGCTTCAAATTTAAATAACTCAATTTTCTATAAACTAAGAAAGTTCAATTTTGGTATGTGGTAAGGTCTTTCCTAAGGCAACGTATTCACCAATTTCATTAAAATAGCTTTGTAATTTTCTGAGAAAATAATTTTTTATAAAAAAAAAACTAAAAATTTAAATAACTCAATTTTTTATAAACTTAGAAAGTTGAATTTTGGAGCGTAGGAAGGTCTTTTGCAAGGCAACATATCCATAAAATTTCATTACAATAAGTTTGTAATTTTCGGAGAAAAATTTTTTTTTCCAAAGAAAACTCAAAATGTTTCCGGAAAACCTTGTCGGATTTTCCTAGCTAACGAGCTCATCCAAGCCATTAATAAAACTGGACGCAGCAAGTGCGTTATGGTAGTGAATTTTCATAGAAATGATCTGGCACAAAATATTTTATAACTTTTTTTTCTTGTAACATAGAAATCTAAATTTTGGTATATAGTTTGCTTTTTATATCGTAAACCTACCTATTAAATTTGGTTATCATAGATTTTTTATTTTTTAAAATAAAAATTTTTTTCTAATGAAAACTCAAAATTTTTCCGGAAAACCTCGTCCGATTTTTTGGATTAACGAACTTGTCAAAGCCTTTTACAAACGGAAGGTACGTGCCAAATTTTATTAAAATCGGCGTATTATTCTTTGAGATAAAAATTTTTTTCGAATGAAAACTCAAAATTTTCCCGGAAAACCTCGTCCGATTTTCCTGACTAACAAACTTGTCAAAGCTATTTACAAAAGAAAGGTACATGCCAAATTTTATTAAAATCGGCTAATTACTTTTTGAGATAATAATTTTTTTCGAATGGAAACTCAAAATTTTCCCGGAAAACCTCGTCCGATTTTCCTGACTAACGAACTTATCCAAGCTATTTACAAAAGAAAAGTACATGCCAAATTTTATCAAAATCGGCCTATTATTTTTTGAGTTATCGGTGTGATACATATATATATATATATATATATATATATATATATATATATATATATATATATATATATATATATATATATATATATATATATATATATATATATATATATATATATATATATATATATAAACATATAAAAATTGAAACTGACCCCGGATATGGGTTCTAGGGGTCCTAGATCGCGCTCATTTGAAGAAATTTTTTCAAAATTCAAAAGTCGAGATCTCCTCATTAGTGAATTTTTTCTAAGAAAATTCACTAAAAAGGTACTTGCCGAGTTTCATCAAAATAGGTTAATTATTTTTTGAGTTATCGGTTGGACATGTATATATATATATATATATATATATATATATATATATATATATATATATATATATATATATATATATATATATATATATATGTAAAAGCGTTCATTGCTTGACAGTGCTGATGCAACGTTGCCTATGATACATGTTTCATTTCAAAGGGAGAGAAATTTGTAACCTCAGGTAGTATTTGGAATTTCATCTACTGAGAAAGAATTTTGTTTGTATCTAATAACTTTCTACGATAATTAAAACTACACTCCTAGAAAAAAATATCTTACTATTAAGAATTTTCATTTTTTACTTTTTCTTTAGAATCGAATTTTCAACATTTTATTTTCTGTCAACTAGCGTGATACTGTGAAATACTGTGAATAAGACAGATAAAATCTATGATTTTTATTATTGATAATATAAGTTTGAATAGATATAAAGTGTGATTAGGTTTTGTATAAAAACATTAAAATATGGTGTGTGTAATTTAAAAATATGTAAAGCTGAGAAGGTTTAATACACCCTTAGTGGACTAGAAAGATGAACGAGTTTACCTCATTGTTGGCCGGGGCGCAGTGGCGTACTGGCCTTAATAAGAGTGGGGAGGCTATTGAAAGTGTTATCATTTAAATTACTCTAACTTCCAAATAACTTATCAGATTTTAGTGAATTAACGCTTGTTTTAAAGATTATTGTCAGTACTTTTAAACATCGTTTTTAGTGGTACACGATAATTCTAAATAAGCGTGCTAGAAGACGCATTTCGTCATAATAGCAGCTTTTTTTATTTTGTCACGAAAACTTAAGCCGCGCGAGTTACAGCACCCTGTATAATGCTGTAATGATATCTCGTGTTAGTATAGTAATAGGATCGAAGCAGTCGTTAAACGCGGAAACACCAAAACCGCTGATTAATCATAGTCAACATAATTATTTAGTTTAAGTTGTTTTATTTTATAATGTAAGCTAAGCATATTCGACTTTATATATACAAGTAAGATACGATATTATGTTAGAATTTATTACGAGTGTTTCCACATTAAACATCGTGTATTTCTCTGTGTTTTAAAATTATAATTAAACTTGTTGTAATTTCGAAATAAAGTTTTATTGTTTTGAAGTGCCAAAAGGGCACTATCCAAATTGGCGCAGTCGTTAGTATAGGTTTGAGTGTATTTTTGACAAAAATCGCAAAGGTACACGTCGATTTTTATCGTTAAAAACCTGCAACCTACAAAAATTTAAAGTGACCAACATCGTCAACGAGGAAGGACATCATCGCCAACCTCAACAGCAGAAGCCACCACTAGCATAGGACAACACAGCCACAAAAGGAAGGACATCATCGCCAACCTCGAAGGGCCAAGTCAAGTATAGATAGAAGTGACCAAAAATCGTCAGCGCAGAAGGACAACATTGCCGACTTCATAATTAAGCATATGGAAAAATTATTGTGAGTAATTTTCATTATCCTTTATATATTTATCCCATAAATTTTATAATTGTGTATGTCTGACTCAGATAAAAATTTTAAGAACATTTCTAGACAAAATATTATTAAACCAGCCAAATTAGTGTTAAATTTAGAAAATAATTTTACGTTAGAAAATACAAATATTAAAATGACTGAACAAAACGTTTCTGCACAAATCAAAATTGAATCTTATCATATTAATGCAATTCCCAGTTATGACGGGGATCAAGCCACTTTGGCATTATTTATTGGAGCTTGTGAAAATTTCTTATCATCTTTTGTTGATACGCAAAATTTAAATAATGACCGCAATAATTGGATTCTTAGGATAATAGTTAATAAACTAGAGGGAAGAGCAAAATCTTTAATAGCTAGTAGAGAAGATGCCACAAATTGGCCCAGAATAAAACTTCTCTAACAACAATATTTTTCAGACCAGAGAGATGAAGATTGTTTAGCTAGAGACTTAATGTTACTTAAACCTAATCAAAATGAAACACCATATCAATTTGGTATGCGAATACAAGATGCTAGAAGTTTGCTACAAAGTAAATTAAGATTAACTATAGATGATAACAATATTCGTTTAGTAAAAAATGAAATTTATGACACAATGGCCTTGCAGACCTTTTTACATGGACTGCACGGAGAATTAGGACTTGCAATTAGATTACAAAAACCGATACATTTGGAGCAAGCTATGGCATTAGTCGTAGAGGAAGAAAATTTCCAATATGGCGAAAAACAAATGAAATATATGCATACTAGCACACCTAAAAAAATCAGTAATAGTAACAATTTTCAAAATAAACCATTCCAAAATAGTTTTACTTCTCAAAATCAAGGTAATTTTCATAAACCATTTTCTAGTAATCAACCATTTAATCAAAGACCATCTAATTCACAATTTTCGAGAAATAATTTTCCACAACTAAATCCTTTTGAGAGAAAACAAAACATTCAACAACAGACACCCAATTATCAACCTGTTTCACAAAATTTCGCAAGAAATTCTAATAGAAATGTTTTCCGACTCAACCCTAATTTTGTTCCGACTTATAAGCCTACCCCTATGGAAACTTCCACCAGAAATCATAAACCGTCAAATACCATACATAATACACAAAACAGACGATATACGAGTGAGGAACTTTATCATCACGAAGTACAATCTGACAGACCTATACAAAACAATGACTACAACGACACAAAGTTTAGTCAAGAAAATTATGAATATAATGAAACAAATTCTGAATATTATGAACCTGGTAACTTTTCAGAACCTTACCCTGAAAATTATTATGAACCTAGAGATATTTAATGATTATACCGAACATGAAGAAAATTTTCATTCGAGCCTGAATTTAGATCAGAACAGATAATACAGATTAATTTAGATAATTGCCCAAAACTACCCTATGTAATCGTGCCTGGTATAAATTTAAAATTCATGTTGGATAGTGGTAGTACGAAATCTTTATTGTGCCCATCTTTAGCTTATACTTATTACAAAATTTTTATAGAAAATGAATATTTTCAAATCAAATCCGTCCATCAGACAAGTACACATAACGAAATTGCAAAAATTCCCTTACCATTAATGTTCAACACAGGAAAAGCAAAATATAAATTTTACATTTTTAATATTAGTAACCAATATCATGGTCTGATCGGCTCTGACTTATTACAAAGATTAGGCGCCAGAATAGATTTAAAAAATAGAAAATTAATTACAGATAAAGCAGTAATTCCACTTTATTTGCCGTCTGAACAACAGAATATTAATAAAAGAACTTATAAAAATTTTAAAATTGAAATAGAAGCAAGAACAGAGAAAATTAGTAAAATTCCAGTTTCTTGTTCCACAAATACTGGCGTTTTATCGAAATTAACATTGCGACCTGGAGTAGAAATACCAGAGTCATTAGTTAACGTAGATCAGGGTTTTTCATATGTGAGTGTTTGGAATAGTACAGATAAACATGTACAAGTAATATTAAACTCGCCATTGAAACTTGACCCAATTACGGAAACAGAATTAAATTTCACTGAGCACTTTGACGAACACATGGACGTAGATTTCTCAGGGATTGAATTAGAATGTCTTCAAAATCAAAATTTAGAAAAACTTAGACTTGATCATTAAAATACTGAAGAAAAAACAGCAATTGAAGCTTTATGTAGGGAATATAAAGATATATTTTATTGTGAAGGGGTCCCTCTCACATTTTTACATCAAATAAAACATCATATTAGATTATCTGACCCAGATCCAGTTTATGTAAGACCGTATCGCTTACCCAATGTTCAACAATAAGAAGTTAAACGACAAATAGACGACTTACTAAAACAAGGTATAATTCGACCATCCTGTTCCCCATGGTCCAGCCCTGTATTAGTGATTCCAAAAAAAAAGGACAGCAGTGGTAAACAGAAATTTCGTATGGTAATAGATTATCGTAAATTAAATGCCAAAACTATCCCGGACAAATATCCTCTTCCTAATATTTCCGACATCTTAGACAAACTTGGACGAAGCCAATATTACACCACTCTTGACTTAGCTTCTGGTTACCATCAAATTGAAATGGCACCAGAAGATATTGAAAAAACTGCGTTTAGCTCGCAGATCGGCCATTTTGAGTACTTAAGGCTCCCTTTTGGGGTAATCAATGGGCCACCCTGTTTCGAGCGCCTAATGCAAAATATTCTTAGGGGTATACAAAACGAAAAATGTTTTTCCTATCTAGATGACATCATAGTATTTTTAACTTCCCTTTCGGAACATATCGAAAGACTAAAAGACGTATTTGAAAGATTAAGACAGGCTAACCTAAAAATTCAGCTCGATAAAAGCGAATTTCTAAAGAAGGAAGTAATGTATCTGGGGCATATAATCACAGATCGGGGGGTGAAACCTAATCCAGATAAGATTAAGGCCATAAAACAGTATCCACTTCCCAAGACCCGTAAAGAAATCAAAGGCTTTTTAGGTCTTGTAGGGTATTATCGAAAATTTATACGCGATTTTGGAAAATTGATTAAACCACTAACTAAATGCCTTAAGAAAAATGCCAATATAAGTCATGACAAAGATTTCCTTGAGTCTTTTGAAACTTGCAAAAACATTGTGATGAATGACCCTATCTTACAATATCCCGACTCTACAAAACCTTTTATTTTGACGACAGACGCTTCAAATGTAGCTTTAGGGGCAGTGTTATCGCAAGAACCTTTAGGTAGTGATAAACCAATAAGTTATGCATCGCGCACCCTAAATAATAGTGAACAAAAATATTCGACTATAGAAAAAGAGCTTTTAGCTATAGTTTGGGCGACTAAATATTTTAGGCCATATTTATACGGACGTAAATTTTACATTTACACCGATCATAGACCATTAGTTTGGTTAATGAAATTAAAAGAACCAAATTAAAAATTAACTAGGTGGAGACTAAAATTGGAAGAGTACGACTATGAAATTATATATAAAAAAGGCAAATATAATACGAACGCTGATGCATTATCTCGCATACAGGTAAATGCTCTAGATGATGAGATTTCATCTACGTTTAATAATGTATACAGTAATGAGAGACGTTTACAGGACTTTGACCGTGAACTAAACACACCTCCTTTAAGTATGATATTACCACAGCCGACAAATGAATATATACCACCTATGACACCACCGGAAATGTCTTTTATCCCAATCGAAATTCCTAGAAGTCCAAATTCAGAAGATATTCCTTTAAGTGAACTAAGACGTAATTTACTCGCACAAAAACCATCTGAAAACTCGGACGAAAGTGATCATTCTCAAGTAAATGTTGAACCGAAAAAAGGTATACAAATATCTGAAAATCCCATTGAAAAACAACCGAATCAATATTATATTTCCCCAGTAAATTATAACCCTAGACCAGTAAAACAGGTAAAAATTTATAATCAAACTAAATACTTAGTGCAAATTCCTCGACAAAATAATAGAGACCATATTGTTAAATTTTTACGAGATTATACCGTTTCAAATAAACGTTATTATTTTAATTTTGAAACCGATCAATTATATAAGGACTTTAGTAATATTTACACTGAACTATTTAATGATAATGGCCCTGAAATAATAAGCTGTCCGAAACGTAGAATTCCTTTGGCCGACACAGCTGATATTCAAGAAGTAATACAAAGTTATCACACATCTAGAACTAATCATCGTGGTATTAATGAGACACTTAAAGAAATAGCTAATAAATATTATTTTTCACACATGAAAGAAAAAGTTTCTGAATTTATAAATAATTGTGAAACATGTAAAAGAACAAAATATGACGGTAATACCTTTAATGCTTACAGAAACTCCAAGTAAACCTTTCCAAATTTTACATATAGATACATTTATAATTGAAAACCAAATTTATGTAACTTTAATTGATTCATTTTCCAAATTAGGACAAGCAGTAGCTATTAGTAGTAAAAATCCGATAGAAACCTGTAATGCTTTAATTCAGTATTTTTCTTACTACGGAACACCCGAGCAAATAGTAAGTGACAATGGTTCAGAGCTATGCTCAGAAACTGTGAAACAATTATTTAATTTGCACAAGATAAAAGTTCATTTCACCACCCCCAGAAATCCAAATTCTAACGGTCTCATAGAACGCTTGCATTCAACTTTATTAGAACACATACGCATATTACGTCAAATTTATCCAAAAGACCCGATAACAAAAATTATGTGTTATGCGATTATGGCATACATTCATTCCATTCATTCGGCCACAAATTTTACCCCGTTTGATATTGTCTTAGGTCATACTTCTAGTAAAGATGTGTATGATATAAACTACCAACAAGAACTCTTGCAAGAGTACCTATTACAACATAAAAATAAACTAAA
Source organism: Tillus elongatus (assembly GCA_964006375.1). Taxonomy (NCBI): domain Eukaryota; kingdom Metazoa; phylum Arthropoda; class Insecta; order Coleoptera; family Cleridae; genus Tillus; species Tillus elongatus. The sequence continues at coordinate 97,859,790 of OZ023264.1, read as the reverse complement.
TTTAATGTACGAAAAAATTAAAGAGAATTTAGAAAAAAATAAATTAAGAGTTGTGTCCGGCAGAAATTCCAAAGATGATACCGCTTTATTTAATAAGGAAACACATACTAAAGTAGATAACCGAAATAAAAATAATCCGAAATTCGAAGGTCCATTTGAATTGATAAAAGTTACAGATAAAAATGTTGCATTAATTCGAAAAAATAAACAAATAGCTAAACGACATCTACGAAATCTAAAACGACCTAATGTTTCAGGTCAATCCTCTTCCTCACCCATGTCCTTGGACAGGTAGAGTTTAACAGACTGAATGACAACCCTGGACTGCTACCCCTAAAAATAGGAACTATGCAAAACGCAATCGATAAATGGACATTGATTAGAACGATTAAACTACAACCACTTTTACAAGACTTTAACTTTTTACAAAACACATCCTATCACCTGAACATCTCTATACAAAACTCCCCTTATAATGAATCCTATTATGAAGAACTACGAAACTATCAAAATGTGTTATTCCATGAAATAAGTGAAACTAACCAAATTTTCAAACAAATTATACCATCAAGCTTAAATCGAAAAAAGAGAGGTTTGATAAACGGACTCGGAACAGTGATTAAGTCTATCACAGGAAATTTAGATGATAATGATGCTAAACGTTATGACTCAACAATTTTAGAGCTAACTAGTACCCAGAATAAATTAGAAATAATTCAAAAAAATCAAATGTCACTAACGGAAACCGCTATTACCAAATTTAATCAAACAGTTTACATTTTGACTAACAATCAAAAAAAGATAGTAGACCGTATTGAATTTCTAACGAAAAATTTTGAAGCTGAAGACTTAAGACAGGATTACATGGACATAGTAATCATAGCGCAAATGCTCTTTGTTCAGTTAATTACCGAAATAACGAGAATTAAAAATATTTTGGAGACTTTAGTTAATGCAATAACATTTGCCAAATTGAAGACTATGCATCCCTCTATTTTAGAAACAGATTATTTATTGATAGAGCTTAATAAAATTCAGAGACATAAAGTAAATTTGCCATATAAGGTAAATATAGATAAGATGGCCCTTTATGAAGAAATAATTACTATTAAAAGCTATTACAAAACCACTTAGTTAACATTCATTTTAGATATACCTTTAGTTGAGTCAGCATATTACGATTATTATCATTTATATGCCTTTCCCATTCGCAATAGTTTGACCCACACATTCCTAACATTAATTCCCCATTCAAAATACCTTTCCTTGAATGATGAAAATTACAAACTCCATGATGGACCATGTCGAGAAGTCCGACCAACTGAATTCCTGTGTCAAGCTCAAACAATGAATCACATCAGTCCAAACAGCCCTTGTGAAATACAATTAATAAAGTTCTCCACCCAGTATAACAATTGTGAGCATCACCAAATTTTAATAGAAGATGTGAAGATTCAGAAGATCAGCGAAAGTAAATGGATCATCATCTCTCCAGTAGAAAATATAGTCAACTACAGATGCAGCGATGACCGTAAAATCCTGACCATAGATGGTAGTTATCTGGTAAAAATAGAAACCGTAAGTTCTCATCAATCTGAAATTAAAAAACTTTTCTATGTGCCGTTACCCGAACTTAAATTTAGTGAACTGTCTATGAACTCAAAACTTAACATTGTGCCTTTACATCTAGAATCTATAAATTTAGTTGAATTGAATTTAGTGAAATCCCAACTACAACATCAGAAGGAATTACTACAAACAATAAGTGTTCCTGTAATTCATACTTCGATAAGTGTTTTTACTTTAACTGTTTGTGTTCTTTTATTAACAGTAGCATGTTTCTGTTTGTGGAAATTTATAGGCAGAATAACCAGTTCCGTAGCCGAATCCAAACTGATCAATGAACTTAAGAAGACCCACGAAGTTCCCCTGGAGGACATCAATTTCAAGATTTAGGTACCCTAAATCTCATCTGGCAAGGGAGGAGTTACAGCACCCTGTATAATGCTGTAATGATATCTCGTGTTAGTATAGTAATAGGATCGAAGCAGTCGTTGAACGCGGAAACACCAAAACCGCTGATTAATCATAGTCAACATAATTATTTAGTTGTTTTATTTTATAATGTAAGCTAAGCATATTCGACTTTATATATACAAGTAAGATACGATATTATGTTAGAATTTATTACGAGTGTTTCCACATTAAACACCGTGTATTTCTCCTTTGTTTTAAAATTATAATTAAACTTGTTGTAATTTCGAAATAAAGTTTTTTTGTTTTGAAGTGCCAAAAGGGCACTATCCAAACTCGCGGTGTAATTAAGATATCGTAGTTAAAAGAAAATTAAATTTTCATTGAAAATCTGAAAACGGCAGTTCGATATCTTTGTTCGTTTTAGAGTTATTGCCAAAATAATAATTTTTAACATTAGAAATTATTGTTTTCATAGTTTCGTGATCTAACATTCCATGACATTTGCCACATATAATATTTAAGTGACACTTACAATAAACGTTGAAAACACCGGTTCTCGTCAGATCACCGAAGTTAAGGCAACGTCGGGCACTGCTGGCACTTGGATGGATGACCGCCAGGGAACACCGTGTGCTGTTGTCATTTTTTAGAGGAGGACAATAGAAATCACCTCTGTGTACCATCATATCATATTCCATATATCGCAACCATATTTGAAGTGACAAGGCGAGATGGCCTTTAGAATTTGATTACCGAACATTTAAGTAGAACTGGCGTAAATGGACATGTGTTTTAAAATAATAAATGTAGATATCTATCCGTAAATTGGCAGGTTATCAAGTAGAAATAGAATTGTCGCGTATTATTAAGATTTGTGGCACATACCTTAAAAATGGCTTACAAGAATGCCGAGGCTTATGACATGCTGACTGAAAATGCTTCTAATGGGCCACGTGAAAATGCTACTAGACGAAGGCACTAGAGAATCTGGCTATTAGCAATACGTTTAAGACAACCGGGGAGTATACAACCCATTCCAGTTCCTTCTAGAAGGTGCCCATTAAGAAATGAAGACAATATTATAAACGTTCTTGCATATGTGCAAGTGGATCTTTATTTAAGCACAAGCGAAATTTGTTAACACTTACAAGTAATTCACCCTTCAGTTTTAAAAGACTTGCACCAGGCCCTATAAGAAAATGATGTTGATAGGCGGCTCGACAATTGCTATTGGCTAAGAGAGATGGGTAACGAACATACTCAAATCCTGACCCTCGTTTTTTGATGCAGCCACTTTTACTGGTCGTGGCAAACTTAATTTGCACGATATGCACTATTGGTCGTAAATAAAACCTCATGGGACTCAAATTCTACGCCACTGATACGTTTCGTAAACTGCTAATTAGAACAGAAAGAAGCAGTTTTCGAGTAGTAAATGATATGTAAAATTTGGCTTTCAAATAACGAAATGTTTTTGAGATATTAGCAAAAAAAACTATAAAAAAAGTAAAAATGAACACCCTGTATCTCAAAAACTAAAGGTTTTAGGACATACATTTATTAGAAATTTTGTCCGTTTTTTTAGATCCGCGATCACCCCCTTCTGTTTGTAAACCTTATTCTGTAACACTCTGTATATGTCGCCGTATGATTGTTAACATCGTTAGTTTATAATCACTTGCGATATTATAAACTGACTATAAATTGTAAACTTTATATTTTAACTTGTGTCGTGGAACTGTGGATTTGGTATTTGATACCACTAGGGGTATGCTCCTTCTCAGGCAGGTGAGCGACGCGAACAATTACGATAATTTGTAAATTGTAAATGGTTGTTCGTTGCAGTTAACAATTTTTCGTCAGTTTATAATATCGCAAGAACTGAGAATCTTACGGTCACATTATATGACTTATAGGCAGAGAAATAGGAACCATTTTTACCCAAATAAACTTATCCATGGCAGAACTAGGTTAAGGGCAGAAGATATTTAATTTGGTTTTCAAACATTGAAGCGGTTTTGAGATATTTGTGAAAGACAATAAAAAACTTCAACACCTTGTATCTCGAAAAACAAAGGTTTTTAGGACGTGTGTTTATAAAAACTCGTAATAATTAGCCTTTAGATTGCCACTTATAAGCACACTTCGAGAACCCAAATCACCGCAACATATTTTAAAACACCTAACGATCGTTTTGCTAACAAAGTTAGCCTCATCAGAGGATGAAAATCTGATGAAGCTAACGTTGTTACCGAAACGATCGTTAGGTCTTGTAAAATGTGTTGTGGTGATTTGGGTTCTCTATTCTCAGAATACGGTTATACTCTAAAATGATTAACCCCAAAATCATAACGGCAGCGTAGGGTTTTTTAAGCCGAAAACCTGCCATGCGCAAACACACTAATGTATCAAAAACGGTATAAACTTTTGACACTAGTCAAATATGCATATAAACGTAGTATAGTGCTTAAATTTAAAGAGTAAATGTCAGACGTTTCAGATTTTCGAAATTTGGACTTTAAAACTAATTATTTTAACATTGTACTTTATACACGAACAATGTACTGCTTTTGTGTCAGGTACTTTGAAAATATTTTATTAGATAATACATTCGGCAGCCAGACACCGAGGTGAACGGTTAAACGAGTAGGTATCGTAAATTATGATAAGTGTGTTAAAAGTAGGAATCGGAGTTTTTGATTTTAAAAATGAATCAAAATAAAAAGGCCGAACCCCCGGACAGGGGAAGGTTAGAGTCTGAACGTGTAGTGACAGATTGGTACAAAGAAACAGAAAAGGAATTACTTCAGGATAGAGAGATGGATTGTGAAACAAGTAAGGTAGGAATGGAAAAACAATCAAAAGATATCGGTGAAAAAAAAACAATAAAATAGATAAGGAATTGGTAAGTAACGTTTTCAATTCATTAAAAGATATTTCAAACAGGAATGTAAGAATACATATGCAGGATTGTCAAACAAGTGAATTAAATAAAACTAAATCAGATGATAAGTTAAATAGTATAGATAAACCATTTAGAGATATAAATAATTTTTACGATAATTTTCACAGTGGACCGTTTATTGTTTACATTCAAAATAATAACGGAAACATTGGTAAAAGCCATATAATTACCACATCACGAATAATTAGAAACTCAGTACCGGATACAGACAATGATATTAAATCAATTATTAGTGTAGGCTTAAATAAAATAAAAATAGAACTTACTAAGGCACAAAGTGCGAATAATTTAGTTAATTCAACAATATTAAAAAATAAAAATTATTTACCTTATATACCGCAATATTTAACGAGACGACAGGGGGTAATAAAAAAAATAGACATCGATATCACAGAAAATGAATTGTGCAGTATGATAAAACCGCGTATAGGAGATCATTTCCAAATAATAAGTGTACGCAGAATGAATAGAAGGGTGTCAAACGGTAATCAGGTCTCTTATGTCCCAACATAATCAATACTCGTCACATTTCAAGGTCAATACCTCCCCAAAAAAGTGTCTATAGAGAAAATTATCTTTGAGGTCCAACCGTATATTAGAAGGGTCATACAATGTATGAAATGTTTACGCTACAATCACGTAAGTACGCAGTGCAAAGGAAGGGAAAGGTGTGAAACATGTGGAGACGAACATAGTAATAGTCAGTGTAACCATACAGGCCCTCCGGTATGCGTAATATGCCGGGGACCACATAAGGCGACAGACAGAAAATATTGCCCAGAGTATGAAAAGCAAAAATCAATTAAAAATATAATGAGCATTGAAAATAAATCTTTTAAGGAAGCAACAGTTCAATACTCGCAGAGTTATGCAAATAGGGCAAAAGCCACTTTCCATAGTCCGAGTACGTTGTCAACAATTAGTACGAGTAAGATCAACTCTCCACCGAATGATTACTCCTTTTCCAACTCCCCAAGTCTTTCACAAACAAACTATCCCTAACAGTCACAACATTTAATTAAAAGGAAACGTACAAATATACTGCACGACAATAAAATTGACACAATACGACAACAACACCAACAAATCCTCACTACACCCACCTTAAACATGACACCAATTATAAATCCAATACCCCCCAATTATAAACAACCTAAAGAGGAAGACAAGACAGAAAAGCTTGTCTCATTTTTCTTAGAGACGTTAAAAAATATGGGGACGGAAAGCTTATTTGATGGGAATCAATTACATAAATTTAGAGTAGACATATCGCACATAATACATAACCAAAAAACCTCTTCGCGGTTAATATAATGCAATGGAATTGTCGGTCCTTGATTTCGAATAAAGGCAGTTTAGAAAGATATATTTATGATAATAAAGTTGACATAGCATTATTAAGTGAAACGTGGTTGAAAATGACAAATTGTGTAAATATGATAGGCTACAATATGCTAAGGGAAGATAGAGTAGATGGGTATGGTGGGGTAGCCCTACTCATATCAAATAAACTTGCATATACACAAATTGGTGGATTCCACCCAATAAACAACTTAATGTGTGTAGCAGCTAAAATAAAAATATCGTCTGAAAAAATTAGTAATTTTTATTCCGTCTATATTAAACCAGGAATAAGAATTTCAGCTACTGAGTGGGATAGATTTTTTAAAAGTTTAGAAAGACCATTTTTAGTCGGGGGTGACTTTAATATTCATCATGCAGCATGGGGCTGCACCAGTATTGATCTGAATGGACAAAATCTAACGACAGCTATAGATGATAATCAATTAACTTATCTCAATACTGGTGCAGAAACTCGCATAAGTAACCCAAACAGTATTTCCAGGTCGGCAGTTGATTTGACGATATCGTCAAATAATTTAGCACAAAATATAGAATGGAGCGTAAAAGGCGAAACACTTGGGTCGGATCACTTTGTAATAGAGTATAAACTTTATATAAATAATCTAAATAATAGTTTAGGTAGATTTAAAAATAAAGTTTCAAACAAAAAATAGAATGTAAGGAAAGCTAATTGGATACTATACACCCAAAAAACTGATCAATTTGCGACAAATATATCAGAAGTAAATTCAAACATTGGATCTAATGATTTTATAGATGGCTTAAATTCAATAATTTCAGACACAATACCTGAGAATAAAAGTAAGAATTCTAAGTTTAACAGAGCATGGTGGAATGAAAACTGTAAAGTAGCAATTGCTAAACGAAAAACAGCTCTACAATCTTACAAATTAAACCCCACGATGCAAAATTTTGTTGAATAAAAAAAAAGTGGCTTTAGCAAAGCGAGTAATTTTAGAAAGTAAAAGAAAAACCTGGCAAAACTTTTGTAATACCCTAAATAAGAACACAAAAATTAGTGACATCTGGAAAACAATAAAATGTTTAAATGGTATTCAAAAAGGTAACACACCAAGAAGTATTAGCAACGATTGGATGGAAGAATGTATGCAACTGCAGGTTCCGGCATGGGTAGAAAAAAATGTAACATATCCTAATGCAACATCAAACGACAATATAGAATTATTTACCATTCAAGAACTGAACTTCAGTCTGAAAAATATTAACAACACAGCTGCGGGGGCGGACAACATTCACTACTCCATGTTATACCACCTATCTGACACAGCAAAAATAGTTTTACTAAAGATAATTAATGACATATGGCTGGCTGAACAATATCCAGAAAGCTGGAAAATATATCTTATTCTAGCGTTTTTAAAACCGTCCAGATATCCCAACTTAGCAAGGTCATATAGGGGGATATCATTAGCATCGTGTTTACTAAAAACATTAGAAAAAATGATTAAAAGAAGGTTAGAGACATGGTTAGAAAAAGAGTTGAAATTATCCACAGATCAATATGGGTTTAGAAGAGGTTATTCCACAATAGAAAGCTTAACAAAACTTATTACAGATATTAACATCTCATTCACTAACGTAAAGTCAACAGTAGCGGCGTTTATTGATATTGAAAGTGCTTACGATAACATCGATCTGGGTTTACTATACAATAAAATGTTATACATAGGAATAGAGCAAAATTTTGCCCGTAAAATAACAAAACTATACCACAACAGAAAAATTAATCTATTAACAACTAACGACGAAGGTGTCTCCTGTAGAACCACATCAAAAGGTATACCACAAGGAAGTATTCTCAGCCCACTCCTGTATCTGATTTATACCCACGACCTCAGTTACAACATAAATATACAGATATTGCAGTTTGCTATCACACAACTACATCAATGGCCTCAAACTAATAATATGGATATATCAACTACAAAAAGTCAGATATGTATCTTTACCCGCAAGAGACAGCTATTACCTATTAATGTCAAGGTCAACGATATGGAATTCCCCGTTAAAGACAAGGTTTGCTTTTTGGGCATATTTTTAGACAAGAAATTACTTTGGAGAGACCATATTCAACATTTGACAACAAAGGCAGAAAAAGCAATGAATATTCTTCGTATGTTCTGTCATACAAAATGGGGGGCCGACACTAACATAGCCTTGATAATATATAGATCATTTATAAGAGCATTGTTTGACTACGGGTCATTTTTATATGAGCAAGCGGCAAAAACCCACTTAAATAAAATCAACATTGTTCAGAATAAATGTTTAAGGTTGGCTTTGGGAGCACTCAGAAGTACCCCTGTAAATAACTTGTTGGCAGAATGTTGTGAGATGCCTTTTCAGCTTAGAAGGAAAGTGATATGTATAAGATTTATGTTAAAGTTGCATGCAAAAAACAGCCCGATTCTACTGAAGCTAGGTCAACTACATGAACTTACACTAAGGCATAGATATTGGATTAGAAAAACACCTCCACTCACAGTTGAAGCATATATAGTTGCATCAGAAGCAAAGTCCGACATGTACACCTATCATATACAGCCATATCATCAAATGCATAACGAAGTATTTCAAAATCTAAAAATTGACTACCTGCAAGATTACTCTTACTTTCCTCAGCAGCTAAGAAACCAAATATTTCGAGAAGACTACAGAAAACTTGTCCAACAGAATAGCTGTCAAATTTTTACAGATGGTTCAAAAACAGACGATGAAACCGCATGTGCTTTTTTTGAAGTAATAAATTCTAATTTTAAAACCTTTAAATTAAACAAGAATATGTCAAACTATACTGCAGAGTTAATATCAATCATAGAAGCCTTAAAATATGCCACCAGTAAGGACGATACTCATTTTGTAATAATCACAGACTGTAAAAGTGTACTGCAGAAAATTGAAAACCTAAGAAACCACAGTTCAAATAACTACTTATTTGGAGAACTAGCCAAATGCTTACATAATTTACTCTTAGATAACAAAATCGTAAGATTTATGTGGATCAAAGGCCACTGTGGTATTGTCCAAAATGAAATTGTGGATAACTTAGCAAAAAAGGCGCTGGAAGTGGGTCAGTTAACTGAATATCTCTGTCCAGTAGAAGATTTGTTGTCAATAGGGTCAAAATATAGTAACAAAATTTGGGAGGAACAATATAATAATGAGACAAAAGGAAAATATTACAGAGATATTCAGCCTAATCTACCCAAAGTACCCTGGTTTAGCAATTGCTACTATCAAAAACATTTTGTAACGATAATCTGTAGGTTAAGGTTTAACCATGCTCTGTTCCCTAGCTATAAATATAGAATAGGTCTTACAGAAAACCCACTCTGTGTGTGTGGAGAGGTGGGTGATGCACAGCATGTCTTACTAGAATGTAGTAATAAACAAAACATAATTGAAACAATTTTTCAAATTATTATGAACCTAAATTTCATACAGAAACCATTTTGCATTACTCAGTTATTGGAAATGAAAAATATAGAAATATATAAAATCCTAATTGACCACATACACAGGCTGGGTTTAAGTCTGTAAGTAAATATAGGTGTAGATGTATATAGCCATGTTAGACTAATATAAAACATATTCATAACTAAATTAGGTAAGCAATCCATTTGTTCTACCCCTTATGTACACCTCATCTTATAGAAGTCTTCCTGTTCGTCTTTAAAGTTGCCTTGACAGACTCCTTGGCATGAAAATCTTTGTGTCCCTTGTGCATTTCCTGTAGGTATAAGTAATTAAAATAAATATCTATAAAAAATGAAAAAAAAAAGTTGTATATATGTATATAAATGTGTATTAAAATGCAAAAAGGTAAATAGGAATAATAAAAAATATTTATTTAAAAAATTCATAGAATAAATGAACAATATATGTAGTATATACCTACACAGAGTGATCCGATATGGCGGTATATATGTATATAATTGTGTATATATGTATGTATGTGTGCATATGTGTATATATTGAATGTAGATAAACTGTTGAGCTGGAAATGCTTTACGGCTAACCAAACTGGAAAAATGTGCTAATGGAAAAAAGCCGCAGCCATCATATATGAACAACAACAACAATATTAGATAATAAGTAATAAAGATAATATGTAAGTATAATAAGAAAGCAATTATTTTCAAACCATCCAGGACTTCTAATTTCTAAACTGTAATAGCGCCATCAAAATCAAATTACGTCTGAACAAATTTTATACGGGGTCGTCTGAGGGATAACCTGCTCTGTTGTTTAACTGCAAGCACTCAAATCTGGCAATGCGCCCACACACAGGACAAAGAATGTTTAGAAGACAGATGGTTTAGAATTAGAAAGAATGGCGCAACATTGAAACAATGAAACAGAAAACTAGACGAAATAACTTGTTATGGAGTTAGTCAATAGAATCTGTTCCCGCTAATTTCAAAGTTAAATGTTGAGCCCCGTTTTGTAATTGTGCGGACAATACAATTAATTAGGTTCTTTCCGTGCTCTTGATTTGTAGAATTTTTTAAATTTGATTTGTTTGCTACTTCTTGCATCTACCAGTGTAATGTGTTATTATTAACCACATTCAGCAATTTACATGAGAACAACATAAGATGACATTCTGGGCGACAATATAAACAGTGGGAGCGGGAAGTTGTAGTATTGATGTTCGTTGTAAACAATTAAGGCGGGGGAATCACTTGACATTAATTCTGTATACTATGAAAACAACTATTTTCAGATCAAAGTTATTTTGTTGTGAAAATGTAGGTAAATTATTGTCAATGTCAGAGTACATACCTATATGCAAGGAAACAATAAGTGACAAATTATTATTCCCACAACTGACATACTAGCATATAGGTAAATGTATTTAAATTTGTTTGTGAAAATTTTCATGTCGAAATCGATTTAAGCTAGGTTCATACAAGATCTATTGGTTCAGTTTAAATAATATGACGTTCTTATTTAAAATGAAACAATATAGGAAAAATTTCGTAATTCGGGAGTGTATGAACCTATCTTAACTATTATTACGTATGTAGATAAGTAGAACAGACGATTCTGGACCGCAAAATTAAATAACAATCTAGGGTCGAGGGAACGCGAATCATATTTGCTCGATTGCCGATTTTACAAATAATATACATTATTTGGTTTGTTCATGAATAGAAATTTAAGGATAGATGTATTCTCACCATAATTAGAAACGCAGATCGGTTTCGCTTTAATTAGAGCTCGTCAGTGCGCTATACTAATTACAGCGATAACACACCTATAAGTTAATACGGCTATGGTAGACAGTCTCCTAAAACATTGTGAGATGTATGACAGGGTCGCCATCTCGGTGCGGAACCAGGTAATATGTTGTATCACGACAGCTCCAATTAACACAACATGTTATAGAGACTACGTGTACAACCAAGTAACAATTTTGTAAATTGTCAGCCCTGGCGCCCTGTTTTAAACAAATTACTTGCAAAATCAGTAGTAATTAAAAGCTCATTGTGGACTACTATAAGGTTTAAGAATGTTAAAAAATAAGAGTGCAGGTAAGTATGACAAAACTTAAATGTAGTATAGCTTGAGCATGATGAAAGTTTTATTTGAACTATCTGCCCAAAGTGCTATCTAACAAACATATTTTCTCTATCATTCAAGAAATTTCATTGCGAATTTTCAAAAATAGCTCCAAAATCACTTTAAGAGACAAGAAACGTTAGGTTTTGTAATTTCTGATAGTCGTGGTTTCATTGCTTGTCACCAGTCTATTCTGAGATACCTATGTCTGGTCACGTAAAAAATATATTGGTAAATTTGCAGATTCTTCCACAGTCAGCTTTCTGTATATATGTATTTTTTCTGAAATATATTTATTATACCCATGTATGCATAAACGACAAAATAAATGTTATGGTTACAACCTCCAAGCAATTAACCGTACCCGGAACGAATTGGGGTGCTGGGCGGAGAAGAAAATTAAAAAGAAATTTAAGTGCAAAATGCGAAAAAATAGCAGCTTAGTTGAACTTTGATCAGAGGCTTTTTTTTCATATTTTGCAGCTTTACTTCCTTTAATTATGTTTACCCCATACCACACCATGAGTCCCGTATCTTTCTTTTATTTCGTGGTTTATAAAGGTGGCTATAAGCATGTTTAAAAAAACAAAAAGAATCAAACGTTTAGCCACCACTTTCTTTCCCAAAAGATTATTCTATTTGTCCAAATGAAGAGCTAATAATAGTCACATTAAAATGTACCCATATATAAATTTAGTATAAGTAGCTCGCTGGCATGGTTTGTAAAAAAATCCGAAAACAGACCCCGCGCTACCCCTCCCGTCCCCCATAAATGACGCCCTGGTCGCCAAAGCTCTAAAAGTGCAGAAAAAAAGATATTGTAGCAATAAGATATAGGTGTTATGCCCCCATGCAGATTTTGAGACACTGCTGAGCTTAGTTTGTCTCAATACTCTTATTTCTTCAAAAATGTATTTACAACCTGGCCAGAAATAGCCAGGCCGGTCTACAAGCAGTTGACCTTCTATGGCAAATTGGAATAAGTTAATAAAGATTGAGTAAAATTATACCAATGGCCAAGCGATTGCCATAGGCATTAAAAATAATAAAAAATCTATGGTTTTACGTCAAACTCGCTATTAATTGAAGCTGAGCACCACTCATACGGTCAATACTTGGACTTGGATGAGATAACCGGTTGGGTGTCGCTGATGTCACTCCGAGAGATAAATGTTAAGTATATGTAATATATAATACTTTTACTATTTACCCAAGTGGAAAAAGGGTATTAAAAACGCAGCGTCTCCATCAGTTTTACGTTCTCCAGTGCCTTCTACTTCTGGCATAAAAGCTCTTGCTCATGCGGAAAGAAGGTAAATAATTCTTTTTATCTTCCTATTTTGTAAACCTTTATTATTGTTAAAATTAATAAATTACCCGATAAAAAATTGCAGTCAATCGTTATCATCAACTCTTACTGCCTTGGAACTATCATGTTCAACAGGTGCGGCACTTGGCAGCCCTCCTGAATTAAGACCAAAAGCTAACATTACTTCAGGTCAAAAGTTAATATTCCTAGACTTAGAATTGAGGGAAAATACTAGAAACCATTTTTTTAAGTTATACTCTGTTCACTGAAAACTTACGAAATATCGTCCATTTTTTAGGAAAAAACTTCGTTATTTTGGATATATTTCCAGTTTATCAGGAACTCCAAAAACATCTTTTAAAAAATGGTCTATTGCTAAACGGGTAATAAAAAACAAAAGAGGACAATAAATATATTGCGCCAACAGAAAAGACGTCTTAAGAGTTTTTTACCAGAAATCGCTGATTGAGCATTTTAAAAGTCGTATTGCTTTTACGGAATATACAGATACATCCCTGAACGTCTCACTTTTGAGTGTTATTGAATTTATATCATTGCTTGTAATATTTTAGGCCTCTTTACCCACACAAATAAACCCTATTAAAGAGCTTTTAAAAGGTCCACAACGGAACTGTTCACCAGACGTAAGGTCGTTTGCTATTATCCTAAATTTTTATTCACACAAAGCTTATAATTACGTTCGAGAAAAATTTATGAAATCTTTGCCACATCCTCGAACCATTTCTAAATTGTTCCTGGATCCTGCAAAGAAGCATTTGCGGCTTTAGATTCAAAAAGGAGAGAAGCAGATTAAAAAGGTTGCAAAATACTTTGTAACCTAGTTATCGACGAGATGTTCATAAGACATCAAGTTGAGCGGACAGAAAAAAGTTTTGTGATAACGTAGATATTGGCGTGGATATGAATAATTCAAACGAGCTTCCAGAAGCTAAAGAAGTTTTGCTTTTCTTAATACTTGCTTTAAATGGCCACTGGGTGGGTTATTTCTTCCTATCTGTTATTTCTCGTGAAGAAAAAGCAAACCTATTAAATCAGGCTTTAAGTTTTATCCATCAGGCAGGAATAGTCGTTACTTCCGTAACTTTCGATGGAGCAGCTGCAAATATAAGCATGGTTAAATGTTTGTGAGCAAATTTAGATACATTTATTCAAGGAGGGGTACATTTTCAGATTACCTCCCGAACGCTTTTCAAAAAACTATTTTCAGAAACCTGACCAGCACCACCCCCCCCCCTGTATGCACAAACTACAAGAAAAATTTCTTGTTCACACCCCCCAAGGAAGTTACGGGACTAGGAGGGGTGCTGGGCGGGGTAGGTGGTAAAAAGGAAATACGAGCAGAAAATGCGAAGAAAACGGGCTTGAAAGCTGTCTCTTTCACATCTTGAAGCCATATATCCCTTAAACCCTGCCGTCTCTGCACAGTACCACTATTCCCCCAGGTGCCGTAACTTCCTTGGCGGGTATGTGCAAGACATTTTTCTTGTGCTTTATGTATGGTATTATATAACGAGGGTGCTTGTATGCACGCGAGAGAGGAAGGAAGATCCTCACGACGAAGCACCCACACCCAGCAACATCCCCCGCCCCGCCAACGTCACAAGTTGAACTGATGGTGGTGGTGGATGTCAGATTCGTCGTAGGCATTTTCCTTCCCCTCTCGTGTGCATACAACCACCCTCGTTGCATAAACCACAAGAAAAATTTCTTGTTCATACCCCCCAAGGAAGTTACGGGACCTGGGGCAAATAGGGGTTCTGTGCGGTGTAGGCGGGGTTTAATGGGGATATGGGTTCAAATATACAGCTTTCAAACAGTTTTCTTCGCATTTTCTACTCCTATTTCCTTTTTATTACCTACCCCCACCCAGCACCCCTATTAAATCCTAGTCCCGTAACTTCTTTGGGGGGGTGTGAACAAGAAATTTTTCTTGTGGTTTGTGCATCCAGGGGGGTCCTAGTAATATTTCTGAAAACAATTTTTTGAAAAGAGTTCGGGAGATAATCTGAAAATTTACCCAAGAAGGTTTAAAGGCTTATTTGCCGCATCCTGTAACCCATGAAAATGTATATATTTTCCTAGATGCTTGCCACATGATGAAATTAATAAGAAATTGTCCGGCAAGTTGTAGATCTATTAAACATGGCAGCACACAAATCAGGTGGTCATTTCTAGAAAAACTGGTAGAGCTGCAAGATATTGAAGGTTTTTCTTAATTTTTTTCTTACATTTTCTAGAAAAACTGGTAGAGCTGCAAGATATTGAAGGTTTTTCTTAATTTTTTTCTTACATTTTTGGTGAAAACACTTTTTACTGAATTTGCATAGAAAAAAATCGCTTGTGACGAGATCACAACATTGCAACATTGAGACTTTCAAACATTTTATTCGAGAAATCAATTCTATAAAAATTCATTACTATAACACACTTGTTGCGTCCAGACTTTTTAGTTAATAGTATACTTAAATAATGTATAGGTGGTTAAACATCTTTTTAATTTTATTTTATTTTTTTAATCGTATTTATGAAAATTTCATCCTAATTCTCGAGACGCCTATGGTCTAGGACTGTGTAAACAGACCTTGTAGCCAATGTTGGTTTCAAACATTAAACATTACAACGCATCGCATTGGGAGATGGTTGGTCTATCCATAGGTAGATATTCAAAGCTCAGGATCACAAACTGACGTACAAAATGTAACTCTAGTTTTATTAAATATTTGAAGTGTTACTATTTATCGTTAGATGGTGCGAAGATCATGCCCGTATCAAATGTCATCGCTGCATTGTTTATGTCAAAAAATGTTGACTGTGCTGGCAGCTTCTGGCGTCTGGTGAAGTCACCCGTTATTATTCTGAACTTTTACTTTTAACTAACACAATAACAAATTCCTTAAATCCTACGGAAACTTGATCTGTCAATTTTTGATGTTTTTAAGAAAATCCTGGTTGCAAAAAGGAATCAATTATTGTCCATTTGGGGGGTGCGTACTTTATCTTAAAGGAAGGACATAGTACAGTAAATTCACATTATTTACAAAATCATGCCGTGACGCTGTCATACACTACAAGCATCTTACCGACAAACTCCTATTACAGCAATAACACCGCAAAAACAAAATTATATTAAAGTATTTCCTAATACACCAACATAGCAGCATACAATGGTTACTGGTACAGCAAAATAGTAGCATAATTTAATGGCATTATCCCTAATTTGCCTGTACAGCTCTTTCACATGAACCGGAATTTCCTAGTACAGTTTTTTTTTGTACAGACCGGATCTATTACAAATAAAAATTCACCACTGGAGATATATATATATATATATATATATATATATATATATATATATATATATATATATATATACCTAGTACAATATTTTGTAGTATCTACCATATCCAATTATTATACTGCATTCTAATATTGGAACGGACCTATATACCATGGTTAAAAGGGTCTTCTCATAAATCTACACTGTCATGTTTAAAGAGCAACGATGCCAGATCGGTGAAGAGACTCAAGCATTAGATCGTGCTGTTTGTTTGTTTATTTCAATAAAAAGTAGATTATGGCATTTTATTCATAGAACTCGAAAGTTATTTAGAAATCTACCAAATTTAAGAAAATGAACCAGTCCTAATCTTGATAGTTTTTTAAATTTAGCATTATATGTCTTATTGATTTTAGTCACGCCAATTTCAATCATTCCTTATTTTAGTGAACTTTCTTTTAAAAAAAATCACTAATGAGGAGATCCCGACTTTTGAATCTTGATAAAATTACTTCAAATTAGCGCTAATTAGGCAATCTAAAACACATATCCGGGGTAAGTTAAAAATTTTATGTGTTTATATATATAGATATATATATATATATATATATATATATATATATATATATATATATATATATATATATATATATATATATATATATATATATATATATATATATATGTGTGTGTGTGTGTGTGTGTGTGTCACATCTATAACTGAAAAAATAATGGGCCGATTTTGATTAAATCGGGTGAGTTTATCGTTTAATGGTATCTAATTTTTGTTGAATTTTCGTAAAAAATCAATAAAGCCCAATATATCCGTTATGATACAAGATACAGAAAAAGTTGTATACATTAATTAAAGGGGGTCTTGAGCTACATATTCAAACAATATTTCTACAATCACAGGTGGCCCATAAGTCGTTGGTGATACAAATTTTCTTTTTGCATTTTTGCATTTTCCATCGAAATATAATGTATGTTTGCAAGAAATTCGGGACGCAGCAAGTGCGTTATGGTAACGAATTTTCATTCAATGTCTCAAATTTGAATACCTCAATTTGTTATTAACCTATAAGGTTGATCAAGAAACCAGTTTTTTTCGAGAACACGGTAAGTTTACTTTTAGAAATTTTTCTACATTTTCAAACAATAAAGTTATTTGTGGCACATTATTTCTACTATATAGGTTATACTGATAATTGATGCCTGCTTTTCAAAAAACACACATATTTGTTATTAAAAACACACACACATATATATATATATATATATATATATATATATATATATATATATATATATATATATATATATATATATACAATTTATTTCTACGGAAATGACAAAGAAATGGCAACCAAATTTGGTATGCGGGTTTGGATTATAAATAGTGACCCACCTACCAAAATTAGGGTGTGAGTTGAAAGACATAAAAGTTATAGGCATTAAAAAAATTGGGTTTTCCTCAAAACGTCTGTCTCGATTTAAAACGTGCGGATTATGTAAATAAAATGTCGCAAGAAGAGTCATTTCATCAAATTTGGTCACCAGTATAACCTATATAGTAGAAACATGTGCCATGTTTCATCAAATAACTGTATTCTTTAAAAATGTACAAAAATTTCCGAAAGCCAACTGAAAGTGTTCCCGAAAAAACTGGTTTCTTGGCCAACCTCATAGGTTAATAGGAAATTGAGCTATTCAAATTTGAAGCATTTAATGAAAATTCGCTACCATAACGCCCTCGCTGCGTCCCGCATTTCTTTTCTTACAGACATGCATTATATTTCGATGGAAAATGAAAAAAATGCAGTAACATAAGGCGTCTTCGATTAAAAAAAAAAGAAACTTTGTATCACCGACCATCCTATGATTGTAGAAAGATTTTTTAAGACTTAGCTTAAGACACCCTATAATGAATATATACATTTTTTCGTATCTTGTATAATAACGGACATATGGAGCTTTATTGTTTTTTTACGAAAATTCGACAAAAATTATATACCATTAAACGATAAACTCTATAGTTAAGACTACTGCCAAAGCATCAGAGGAAGGGTTTATTTAAAATGAATTTTCTGGAAATATTTAAGTAAGATGAAGGACAATGACGGTTGAAACTAAGGCATCAGGGTTTGTAAAACATTCTTCTTGACACATTTTCTTTCCATAGCCCGTATTGGATTCAGGTTCTTTGCCTAAATGTTGCCAATTTTGACGTTTTAAATCGCGAATTGGACGTTTTGAGAAAAACCCTAATTTATTTTTCTTTAAAAGCCTATAACTTTTTTACCATTTAACCTAAAGAGCTACATTTTGCTACGTAATTTACCTATAATGATAAACCCGCCTACCAAATTTGGTTGCCCTTACTTTGTTATTTCCGGAGATATGTTTTTTTCGAAATAAAGCACAAAATTTTCCGGGAAAATCTGGGCCGATTTTCCTGGCTAACAAACTTATCCAAGTCACAGGTAAAAGGTAGGTACTCAAAAAATGGTTGAAGGCAAATATTACCTCAACTTTTTTGGATGTGAATTTCATTAAATAAAATATTTAATAGTTTTCTGTGAAGAAAATATGTTTTTGGTTCACTTTAATGGGATGTACGGGTCTCGAGAAAAATCAGTTAGATAATTATGTTATGTACTATAAATCGGCGGTAACTTTTATCTGTGAATTTTTTAATTAATTTGAAAAGATCCGATTTCATTAAAGTTCATCGTCTGGTGTTTAATTACGTTTTGTACTGATGTACCACATTTTATTTGTTTTTGTTTCTTGATAGCTCGAAGGACCTGATTATGTTTTGTTAAGTTAAACGCTGATTTTAGTAACAACTTAACGTTTAATAACAAACTGTAAACTAATACAAAATTACTTATATTATGATATGCTTTAGAGTTCATGAGAACTCTACGAAATGATTAGTGATTATGCTATTACAAGCGTAGTGTTGCTTGTGTCGAGTCTGTAGAAGAACTCTATGAAATGATTATGATTATGCTGACAAGCGTGATGCTTGTTCGGAGTCTATATAAGAACTGCTTTTTATGAATATTGAATTTGCCTACGCTAGCTACTACCTGAGAGAGGGTAGCAGGCGTATGGCCAATTGCAAAGAAGAAAATACCCTTGTTGGGTTATTCCTAACCATCTTTAAAATTGCATTGTAGAGATGATAAATATCATAACAATGAACTCTACTGAGAAATATGTAAATTTTAGAGGTCTAATTCTCCAGACGAGACGCCTTAACATCTGGTGTATTAGAATTGCTGAGGTTAAGAATTTTGTAAAAATTAAACTTAAAATTGAGTTTCATATCAGAGGAAGCTATAATGTCATCATGTCAAGTTTTATACCTTGTGGGGGGCTGTAGCTAGCTCCTGTGGAGCTCTTTTATAACAGGAGTCTGTAATGTGTGCGCTTAAATGGCCCTCCTCACACTGGACTGGATCAGGCGACACATTCAGTATTGCAATACCAATTTTCTCCATCCCACCTTCTCAGCTGCCGGATACAAAATCCGTATCTCGCACAGACATTTCTAAAAGGTTATATTTACCTCTTAAAACACGATTACTAGTATAGTGGGCTGGTGAATTGGAAGATCCAAATTATTATTGTGGATAACATAATTATGTATACCGACAACTTCATAGCTTAGCCATATAATTAGGATTAATTAATAAAAGCTGTCCATGGCCGATGCTGGGCGCTCGCTGTGACAAACAGGGTATTGAAAATTTGGACCGTAATCCAGTATCCCGGATACACGTATCTCTCATATGGTATCCGTGCCTAAAAGAGCTCTTGTGAAGCTTTTTTCTGAACTTGTTTATACGATTATTCTGTTTTAATGTTGATAATAGAATACTTAGTTAAAATCAATATCACTATTTTTTCCCCCAGGGCTCGTCCGCGGCTTTGCCGCCCCGATAGCACTGCAACCTTTGGCTTATTGTGCATGCCCTTAGTCTTATATTTGTATTCTATGGCCTGCTAATTGAAAATATGAGAGTTTTGTTTTCTATAAAAAGTAACTCAATTTTACCTTGATTTACACTTATAGACACCAGCTGGAGGATCTTTATGATATATAATAATTTTAAATGAAATTTACAAAAAAGGATAAATACAAGTTACAATCCGTTCTCTAATATTTTATGGCATATGACATAATTTTCAAAATGGGTTTTTTCGAAAATCGGGTACCCTATCGAAGTGAAACACGAGCACATTATCTTCTTCGGAAACTGTCAAATTTTATAATTCATTATTAAAATATGTTTCACGTGATATATGTTAATAGGCACATTTTAATAAAGGCATATTAAGAGAGCAGAAAGTAGGCCATGGGACAAATGTTTCCTACAAACAGTACCTTAAGGACAATGAATCAATGCCACTTTTTTAAGCTTTTTTAGTTTTTAACGAATTTTCTTTTTAATTCGCTTATGGGGAGATCTGTGTATATATATATATATATATATATATATATATATATATATATATATATATATATATATATATATATATATATATATATATATATATATATATATATATATATATATCCGGTTCAGGTTTTCCCGGAAAATTTTGTGTTTTCTTTATAAAAAAATTCATATCTCCGGAAATAACAAAGTAAGGGCAACCAAATTTGGTACGTGTGTTTGTATTATAAAGTGAACTCTGTACCAAAATTTAGGTCCCTAGCTTTAAAGACAAAGAAGTTATGGACAGTTAAAGCAAAAAATTTTGGAGTTTTCCTCAAAACATCAAACTCGCAATTTTAAACGTCAAAATTGGCAATGTTTAGGCAAAGAATGTGAAATAAATACCGTTTGTGAAAAGAAAATGTTGCAAGAAAAGTGTTCTGCAAACCCTTTCAGATTCAACCGTCATTGCCCTTCATTTTACTAAAATATTTACAGAATATCCATTTCAAATAGACCCTTTTTTGATGCTTTGGCTGGCAGTTTAGTTAAGTTTGGTGGCTTTTTGGATATTTATTTGTAGGTTTAGTGAAGTTTTTGGTTTAACGGTCTATAATTTTTTTAGCTAATTATCGTAGAACAAATTTGTTAATGCATTTTTGCATTTTTTATCGAAATATGATGCGTTTATAAGAAAAAAATCTGGACGCAGTAAGTGCGTTTTGATAGCGAATTTTCGGTAAATTTGCAGATTAGCTCCCGAACGCTTTTCAAAAAACTGTTTTGAGAAACCTGCTTAGACCCCCCCCCTCCCGGACCCACAAAACCCAAGAAAAATGTCTTGTTCACACCTCCCAAGGAAGTTACGGGACCAGGAGTGAGTAGGGGTGCTGAGCGGGGTAGGTAGTAAAAAGGAAATATTGAGCAGAAAATTCGAATAAAGCGGGCTTGAAAGCTTTCTTTTTCACATCTTGAAGCCATACCCCCCTTAAACCCTGCCTACCCCGCACACCACCCCTATTCACTCCCAGTCCCATAACTTCCTTGGGGGGTGTGAACAAGAAATTTTTCTTGTGGTTTGTGCATCCAGGTGGGGTCCTGGTAATGTTTCTGAAAACAATTAGTTGAAAAGCGTTCGGGAGCTAATCTGCAAATTTTCATTAAATCCTTCAAATTTCAATGACTCAATTTGCTATTAACGTAAGCTTTGTTGGATAGAAAACCAACATTTAAGTTTATTTTCGGAAATTTTTTGTATATTTTCAAACCATAAGTAATTTTGATAAAATATAGTACATTTCTACCACATAGGCTATGCCGGTAATCAGATTGATGCCTGCTCGCATTTGCTATTAAAAACATTTTTATGGAAATTCACTTCCATAACACATTTGCTGCATCTAGACTTTTAAAAAATGTTTATATATTTTCAAACAATAAATTTATTTCAATGAAATATGGTACATTGTTTCTACTATATAGGCAACCGAGTTTGATGCCTGCTTTCATCAAAGAAAGACATTTGCTACTAAAAACATTTTAAGAAAATTCGCTACCATAACGCACTTGCTGCGTCCAGAGATTTTGTCTATAAACTAGTCAGTTTAACTTTTACTTACTAACAAGAAACTGCAAGGTTAATAGTATTATAATTATTACAGTCTTCAGAAAAATTCAGATAAAATACAAGAAAATTTTGTTTCTAAAGAAAAATAATCTGTTTTACTCAGATCTCCACTCTGATACCAATTACGTGTTCCAATAAATATTAAACAGTGATCAATTTTAAGTGACTCATGTCAATTAGTATTGCAAATAAAACTAACTAAAAAAATTTACTACTTATTAAGTCTCTCAATACAAATTTCAATACAGTTATTGGTAAGTGGTGAAGTATTATCTGATGAACTGTATTTTGTATATCATGTGCTAACATCCGATGAACAGATACACTCCCAATCCAGTTTGACATTGACAGGGAGTGTGCGCATGAAACATTAGGAGAAATAAGAGAACTAATGGCGAATCGACACCTAAAGAAGTTTTATATATATTTTCAACAATTTAATGTACAATTAATTCATAATTAAATAATTATACAGTCCATTCAATTGAAGTTTTAAACTAATTTACCATGGTCCATCGAGACGGATTCAAGCAGTGAAATTTGTATTGGATCAAGCGGCAGTTTATAGAATTTGTGTCGATTATTAATTAGTTCATGTCTTCTATCCACGTGGTTAACCCAAGTTTAGAATTTATAATTTCAACGCCGTATTGCAAATTTGCCTGGAGAAGAAAGCTTTAAAGTTCAGCTGTTTACCCGAAGGTCTAGATTTAACCATCGTATTGGTAAACTTGCATGGAACAGAGTAATTTGATTGATTCTTGTCTCCTGCCCAGGTGCTTAAGGTTGAAATTTCAACGTGGTATTGGTGAACTACTGGAGAAGAATATATATGATTTGGGTGAGTTCCATTCCTTTCACACTCATTTCATTTTTTATTATCCAATTTCCTCCTAATATTGTTGATTCTTGATTTATTTGAAACATAATGGGAGAAGAATTAACTGTTTTAACCCGTAAAAGGGGTAATACAAACATAAATTAAGAAATTTTTCTCAGTTTGTTCAATCACTTAAATTGAATTATGAGGCTAATGAAGAAATCACTGATAATCAATTTGCGGAACTTAAATTAAGGGTTCAAAAAGTAGAGAAAACTGGGGATGAGTTTGAAAATGTTCAAACATGTATTGAAATCGAATGTGAGGAAGAAAATTTGGAAGCTCAGTATGCTGAGCGTGATGCTTTTAATCAAAAATACATGGAATGCATGGCAATGGCCATGGTTATAATTGAAAAAACAAGTATGTCTCCCAACGTTCAAAATGCTGGAGATCAGCAAAGTATTAAAAGTAATTTGTCAAGCTCGCAGTCTGATAATAACAATATATCTAATCAAATTAAGCTTCCAAGTATCGAGCTCCCTAAATTCACTGGCCATTACAATGAGTGGCTAGAATATAGGGATACCTTTCTATCCTTGATTCACGTGAATCCTTCGATTAATAATATTCAAAAATATCATTATTTGCGTGCATCCTTGAGTGGTGATGCTATAAAGGTAATTGCATCGTTAGAATTTTCGGCAGTTAATTATCAAACTGCATGGGATTTAATATGTAATCGATTTGATAATAGACAGTTATTAGTTAAACATCACATTAAGGGGTTATTAAATTTGGATTCGATTCATAAAGAGCATGTCAGAAACTTGCGACAATTGTCTGATTCTATTTCTAAACATTTAAGATGTCTTCAATCACTTAATGTTGACACAACAAATTGGGATCCTCTTTTAATAGCAATTGTTTTTACTAAATTTGATAAGAATACTGCAGTCGAGTGGGAAAAACAAAAATATAATGGTGACATGCCTACAATTGATGAGCTGACAAGTTTCTTATATGATAGAGCTAATATGCTGGAAACAATTGAGTATAATGAAAATTATAATTCAAACAGAATTTATGATCCTCGGAAGAGGCAAAAAAATGTAGCCATGTTAAGTAATGTTAAAGCGAAATGTAATTTTTGTAAAGGACCTCATTTAATTTATTCTTGCAGAGAGTTTGCAAACTTATCATGTGCTGCTAGGAAAGAGAAGGTGATGACCTTAAAATTGTGTGAAAATTGTCTTTGTACAGGACACGTATTTCAAAAATGTCTATCTAAAATTAGATGTGAAGTTTGTAATCATCCTCATCATAAGCTCTTGCATCATGAGGCTGTAATGAAGATGCATGATACTAGCTCTAATGAAAATGAGACGGTAAATCTTCAGAATACAAACGAACAGAATATTTCACTGTCTGTTAAGGAAAATTCAGCTAGTGTTTTACTTTCTACTGTGAAAGTTCAAATTGAAGATTCAGATGGGAACTTTCAAATATGTTATGCATTGCTAGACAGTGGATCACAGTCGAACTTTATTACAAGCAGTTTAGTAGATTCTTTGAAATTGCAAAATTTTAAGGCTAAACTTGCAGTACTTGGCTTGAATAACTCATCGTCTACTATATCCACTAAATGTTATGTTACTGCAAATTCAATTCATAATAATTTCGAAGTAAAATTGACATGTTTCGTTTTTCCTACAATAACATAATTCTTACCCTCATCTGGGATAGATATATCTACCTGGAAAATACCTCAGGATATAAAACTGGCCAATCCAGATTTTGCTGTCCCACGAAGGATTGATCTATTAATAGGTGGTGGTCACTTTTGGAACTTAATGAGTAAAGAAACACTGCGGATGGGAAAGAACATGCCTTTATTACAGAATACTAAATTTGGATATATTGTTTCGGGACAAGTTAATAAAGACCAGGAACAAACTCATTGTTATTTTCAATCATCTGAAATGTCAGAATTGCACAGCGATCTGCACAAATTCTGGGAAATGGAAGAATGTGAAGTAAAATCATTTATATCTCAAGATGATTTAGAATGTGAGAAGTTTTTTCATGATACAGTCATGCGAAATGAAGATGGTCGATTTGTTGTAAGAATTCCGCTTAAATTGTCTAGAGACCTCCTTGGTAGTTCAAAGGAAATTGCTATCAAACGAATGTTAAATTTGGAAAATAAATTCAAAAACCATCCAAATTTGAGAAACGAGTATGTTTCATTCATGAGTGAATATTTAGACTTAGGTCATATGTCTGTGATACCTAATTATGAAGAATTCAACTCAATTTCATACTTCTTGCCGCACCATGCCGTACTGCGAGAAGAGAGTCTCACAACTAAGTTGAGAGTAGTTTTTGATGGATCTGCTCCGACAGATTCTCTGTATTCATTGAACGACATTCAACATACTGGACCGCCAATCCAGAATGATATTGTAAATATTTTACTTAGATTTCGTATGCATAACTATGTAGTAACATCTGACATAAGCAAAATGTATCGTCAGATATTGATTCATGAGGATGATAAGCCTCTTCAAAGAATTGTCTGGAGGAATAATCCTAATGATGATTTCAAAATATATACTTTAAATACAGGAACATATGGCACACGTTCAGCACCATATCTTGCTATTAAATGTATTAAAGTCTTAGCAGACATTTATGAATTCAAGGCGCCAATTGCTTCTAAGATAATTTCACATGATATGTATGTAGATGACCTAATCACAGGATTCAAAAGTGAAAGTGAAGCAGTTGAGAGGTGTGGAGAAATTTCAAAAATTTTAGGCTCTGCAGGTTTTCAGCTCCGTAAATGGAGATCTAATAGTAGATCAATTCTTGATAATTTAGAAGTTGATGATGACCCTATAAGTGTACTGAAGCTGGGTGAAAATGACACTTATAAAACACTTGGAATTCAATGGTCTTCGAAAAATGATATATTATCATATGAAATACCCAGACATATTGAATTTAAATGTACAAAAAGGGGAATTCTTTCAGATATTGCAAAAATTTATGATCCATTAGGATTGGTGGGACCTTGCATAATAATAGCAAAGATAATGATCCAAAGGTTATGGACTTTAAAATTAGACTGGGATGATATGATCCCATCTGATCTCCAATTGAAATGGCATTATTATCAGTCTAATTTACCATGTCTTAACGAATTAAATTTACAAAGACAAGTGGTAATACAAAATATGAAGACAGTACAAATTCATGGATTCTGTGATGCATCAACAGATGCGTATGGTTGTTGTATCTACTTGAGAAGTTTAGATAAATTTGAAAATGTGCAAGTATCTCTTCTCTGTTCAAAAACTAAAGTGTCTCCATTAAAGTTGATTACGATACCACGCCTTGAATTATGTAGTGCCCTATTGTTGGCAAGATTATTAAGACTTGTTCTAAATGCAATTAAATTTCAAGACGTTGATTGTTTTCTGTGGACAGATTCGTTGGTGTGTTTGCATTGGATACACACAGAATCCAATCGCCTACAGACATTTGTTGCAAACAGAGTTAGTGAGATACAAGAAATAACTTCAAATTTTAGGTGGAATCATGTGGGAACAAAGGAAAATCCTGCTGATTTGTGTTCCAGAGGCATCTTTCCGAATGACCTTATCCACTCAGATTTATGGTGGTCAGGACCTCCATGGCTTGCATCATTCAATAAGAATATTCATGTTTATAAATTTCAACCATCTATGAAAATTCCAGAAATGAAACGGGAGAAGGTTGTCGTAACTGTGACGTCAACAGAGAGTATCAATATATTTGATCGATTCTCCAATTTGACTAAATTGAAATATGTTGTCGCTTATTGTTTTAGATTCTGCTCAAATGCTAGAAAGGCAAGGGATTTGAGAACTACTGGCCCTATAAAGGTTGATGAACTGGATAATGCCATGAAAAGGCTTATTAAATTGAGCCAGGTGGAATCATTTCCTATCGAATATGCAGAAATTCGAAAAAATAAGCTATACACCAAGTTAAATAACAATTTGAAAGGGCTCAGTCCATTCATTGATGAAGATCAGTTGCTTAGGGTTGGGGGAAGATTAAAAAATTCAAAATTAAAATATGAATCAAAACATCCTCTGCTACTTGATGGTAAGCATCGTATCACATATTTAATCCTCATGCATGAACATTTACGGTTGCTTCATGCCGGTCCTCAGTTGCTATTAAATACTGTTAGGCAAGTATATTGGCCAACAGGAGGCATGACTATTGCAAAGCAGATTGTCAGAAATTGTTTAAAATGTTTTCGGTACAATCCAAAAACTTGTAACACCTATATGGCTGACCTACCAACTAATCGTGTCACAGATATGATACCATTCACAGTTACCGGTGTGGATTATATGGGTCCTTTTATACTCAAGGATAGAAAGGGCCCTGGTTCGAAAAAATACAAAGCATACATCTGTCTTTTCATCTGCTTCTCGGTGAAGGCCATTCACTTGGAAGTAGTCACAGATTTGACCACTCAGAATTTTATGGCCTGTTTTAAACGATTTACCTCTCGTAGAGGACTTCCAAAAGAAATATGGTCAGATAATGGGACAAATTTTTTGGGAGCATCTCGCTCATTAAACGAACTCAAAATTTTCTTTTCAAAATCTAAGGACGAAATTGTACGTTCTTGTGCTGATCTAAATATCATATGGAAATTCATTCCTGCTTCATCTCCACATTTTGGTGGACTCTGGGAGTCCAATATAAAATCTGTTAAACGACATTTATTGAAAGTAGTTGGTGATACTATTTTCACCTACGAGGAATTCTCCTCTGCTGTGGTTCAGGTGGAATCTGTTATCAATTCCCGTCCTTTGTACCCCATGTCATCCGATCCAAATGACCTGTCTGCACTCACCCCATCGCATTTCCTGATTGGGAAACAGCTTGTTGCTGTGCCAGACTTAAATGTTCTGTCAGTTCCAGTCAATAGACTCAACAGATTCCAGCTTGTTCAGCAACTTGTCCAAAGTTTTTGGCGTAGATGGTCACGTGATTATTTGAGCAGTCTACAGCAACGCAACAAATGGACCAAGCAAGAAAATCCATTGAAAGCTGGAATGTTAGTTTTGATCAAGAATGATAATTTACCTCCTAACAAATGGTTGTTAGGTAGAATTGTTGAAGTTCATCCTGGGAGTGATGGAATCGTGCGTGTAGCTACCATTCAGACTTCAACTGGTGTCTACAAACGTGCTGCCTCAAAGTTGTGTCTCCTTCCAACTCCTATAGACTGACAGTGACGAAGAGTAAGGTGAAGTGTGTGAGACAATTATAGTTGACCAATGACACTTAATGTGTTTGCTTACTTTCTTAATATCAAATTTGCCTCATTCTTACATTTGTTTATATGTTATTTAGAATAGTCCATTTATGTAAAAATATCCATGTTTGATTTTTTGTTGAAATTGTGTATTTCAAGGTTGGGGGTATGGTAAGTGGTGAAGTATTATCTGATGAACTGCATTTTGTATATCATGTGCTAACATCCGATGAACAGATACACTCCCAATCCAGTTTGACATTGACAGGGAGTGTGCGCATGAAACATTAGGAGAAATAAGAGAACTAATGGCGAATCGACACCTAAAGAAGTTTTATATATATTTTCAACAATTTAATGTACAATTAATTCATAATTAAATAATTATACAGTCCATTCAATTGAAGTTTTAAACTTATTTACCAGTTATAAAGAATATTACCTAGTCAAATAATTATTATATCGAAAGATATAAGTACATATTTTGAACAAGTTGCTCTGCAAATTTTTTTCCTGGGCATGTTATTAATTGTTTAAGTATTTAGCCACAGTGGTCTATATGGCTCTAAAATTAAAACGAGCATTTTTTCTTATCCAAAAACGCACATCATGCACACACACGCACGCATGTGTGCAGAGACGTATTTATATGCATTCCCATAAATATGCTTAAAGAATACTGACATATAGTTACACGTACATTTATTTTATATATTTTATATTATTAATATAGTACAATTTTCGGTGTGTGTTTGTGACTGATAAAAAAAACACAAAAAAGGGCTACATTCATGTGATCGATATTTCTAAAATGACAAATACCGACCACCTGGTACTTTTACTTCCTGGAAAATCGTCACTTATTTCACGTAGTTTCATTCAAATACTATATACTATGATATAAAATATTTACACATTTCATTAGCTCCTTATTTTAGCAAAATACCATTCTAGAAATTGTATATTTAGGATAGAAATTCCTACGAATTTATTTCTTTTTTTTACTTATTTTTTTTTACTTAACTCGCCTTTGCGGGTTTTTCACTGCCTGTAGACCTCTCTAAGTCTATTGAAGTTGTTTTTGGTACACCAAACAAAACCAAATGTATTTATTTGCTGTATCACTTGGAAAACAGAAGTGAAACAAAAAAAAGTCATCTCTTATCCCCGTTTGCACAAAGTTTTGTCCAACAAGCATCAACTAATAAAAGATTAAAATTAATGATGATTATTAGTTTTGTTGCACCAAAAAACATGTTCTTGGTTCATTAACAATTTTTCACAGAATTAAAAAAGAGCGCACTTGTTTTTGTGCAACATAAGTAATAATCAGTGAGTAATGAATTGTAACTACCAATTACCTGATTATTGTTTATCAAAGCTGTCTGACATTAGTAGCCTCAGTGCCATAACGGATAGAGCATGTTTGGCAAAAGGCTTGGATTCGACATCCGGGCGTGCTGAGGCGAGGAACACATTTATTTCCTTAAAAACATTACAGCGCAAACTATAGTTTTACCTCTCCCGAAGCCACCATACTGTTTCAGCAAGCTGAATGTGAGCATGCTCCGTTCTTCGGACGTGACTTAAAGCCTTCAGACCCGTGTGTATACCATGTTGGCACCTCCCTATCCTCGTTACAAAAAGAAAGGAGTTTGGCAAAATGTACAGGTTGGTCAGGTGAAACTCTTCCCTATTGTTGGTGATTGGCCATAGTCGCGGAAAGAGACCGACGGTAGATAAATAAAAAACACACAACACAACTGTGCATTACTCTATTAGGAATCCTAATCATATAGTAATAAATTGCATGAAACTATACATCTTCAACTTTTCTAGTAAATTACTGTATCAACATTTTCTCAAACTTATTAGGAAAAAATCCACATAGAAATAGACAACACATAAAAAATATTTTGGAAAATAATTTTAATGATACGCATTAAGTGGAAGTTTATTTTTGACAGGGTGATGATAAGATACTTGAACGATAAAATAATCAAAAACGTTTGCATGATTAGAAAACAATTTCTTATATTAATTTCATTATTATCGTCTGACCACATCAAAAATTGAATTTCATCTTTTGGAGAAATAGCGATACGTTTCCGATGATGTAAAAAAGTAAGTATAATAAAAAATGACGCTGGGTATCTCTTTGTACACATTTTCATTGATTTTATGTAAACAGGTTTTTTCCCTTAGGGCTCGTCCGCGTCTTTGCCGCCCCGATAGCACCGCAGCCTTTGGCTTATTGTGCATATGTGAACATGTACTACCCGATATTATCTGTGATCTCTTTTGGAGATCACATTATTTATCATACATATATAAAGTTTCCTGAAATATCCAATTACCATTTTTATAACTATAGCTTTTTTAAGTAATATTTAATAATCATTATATTAGAACTGGTGATGCGAATACATTTTGCTTAATATTATACATATTACTTAAACATATAAAGTTACAGGGAGTAAAATATTTTCCATGGCCGGTAAAAATTATGAACAGTGGCAACAGAGCGGAGTGCCAGGTACTTTGGATTGTAGACTGTTCAGTTGGCCTGTAGCATCAAAGGATGGTTGATTATTCCTGTAATGTAAAATTCCTGTAATGTCAAATTGGTGTATGAGGAATTTCTCGACACAACTTCTGTTACATCCTACACAGTATGCTGTACCACATCTGTTTTTCTCTCGTATTATCTTTTTACAATAGAACGCATTTAGTGTATCTTTCTCTGCCTAAAAAATATTGTGATTGAATTTTGCCTGTATAGATCTTTCCGGTATTACGATTTCACGTTTGGCATCAATATTATGCTAGGCAAATATTTTAACAGTGGGCGAAGTTAGTACCTGTATCCCGTACAATCACATTTTGGTAGGATGGCTTGCAGTTGAAATAAATATACATTACAATATATTTGTCGGTATTATACATTATTTTAATATCTCTTTCCTGTACTATATCATTCTTTTATGATAAATTCTATGGACCCGATTATTAAGGGGTCTTCCGAAGATAATTACTACCTGGGATTAGGATTTTTGTATTATAATTGAAAATGGAGACCCCGTATTGAGAATTAAGTACACTATGTCATATGTAGCAGAAAGTGAATTAATTTTATTTATTATTAGATTATAATATATGATTTAGATAATTGTACATTGAGTTCGAATTTTCTAAAAGAATTGTTAGGTATGATGTTGTGTTAACCAAATTATTAATTAATAATTTCAACTGTCGCTCACTGTCTGTATGAGTAATAGTTTAAAATCAATAGATCATTATTTATCTGAACTGATGTTTAAAGAAACATAATAATAAATATAGCAAACTAAAAAGATTACACTGTCCATGTTCTATTTAGTCAATGCTAGAATGAAGCAGACAATTGACTAACAGTAACATTCTAATGTTAGTCAATACCAGGACTAAGCCGAGACCTTCGTGTGGCGCATTCTACTGATAAAATCAGAGAGCGTTAATAAAATAGATTTTTTTAGTATTGTCAGATAGGGAAGTTAAAAAAATTCGCTATTAAAAAAGTAGAAAATATTTTAACAGAATATTCGAACTATTAGTCATCAAAATTGATCAACATTAGTAGACAATAATTTAGGAGATTTAAAAATTTTGTTGAAGCGATTGCGTTTCTGAATAGATACAGATCAATTAAATCAACTTTTGTTTGAACAACTTGCAATTTTGGTAATCTGAGACTTCAGGAAAACAAATATGTAACAGGTGTCGAACTAAACGTTACGTGTCTCAGTGAACAGTTTGGACACTTGACCTGCTTGAAAAATGCTATAAACGACATTTGGCTTCCGACTGTCGACACCCTACTCAAACTGCCCCGCACTGTACAAGCTTTCTACGAATTACCACACTTACCACCCGTGCGAAGCCGGGACGGGTCAACTAGCGCCTAGCCCTTAGGCAACTTTTTCAGCACTAACATCAACCGAGGTTGTGGCATTGTGTTTGAGCAAGTTGAATGTCTGTACGTTTCGCCATTCGGAGGGGGCGTAAGGCCGGCGGTCCCGTGCCCATGGGATGTTGGGCATGTTGAATATTCCTACTATCCTTGCAGAACGGCAGGGTTCGGCAAAATTTCCAGGATAGTGAGGTGAAACTACTCCCTGGCGTCGGTAGTTGGCCATAGTCGCGGAAGTAGACCGACGTTAAACAAACAAAAACATACACATATTTATTAGCTCCTAAGGCTGACTTAACATTAATTGAGCTAAAATTTCCATGGTCATAATGTTGAATAAAACATTTTTAAACATTAATATATAGTTGTATATTTATACGACGACTTACGTACATAATTAATAAGACCATTATATAAGCACCTATGCACTATCCATTATTCTAAGTGAGATGTAATGCACTAAACACGTGCCGCCACTTCGTTGCGGAACTAGATAGCCTACCTGGTTCCCCAACGAGATGGCGGCACGTGTTTCGTGTCTTACATCTAACTTAGTGTTGGAAGGCTGGCTACTATAACCGAATTACTTTATAGGTGTATTTTCGCTGCAATTAGTATGCCGTGCTGAAGAGCTCTAATGAGTGCGAAACCGATCTACGGTTCCAATTGTGGTAAGAATGCCTCTAGCCTTACATGTATTATTTTATTAAGCACGAGAATAATAGTCAATTAACCAATTACACATCAATAATCAATAGGTAAACGTTTTGCAAGTGGCACTACCTCGACGCTGTCTTAGAAAACTCTCGAATAATTCTGAGTTTTTGTAACAGAATTCCTGCTTTTTTATCTCAGAATTCTAACCTTTTATGTCACATTTTTAACTTCTTTATTTCAGAATTATAAAAAAAAAATTAACGTGACCCCTGGACGCCGTCGTATCCAACCATCTTTAAATTTCTTTTTGTTTTTATGTCTAATTGAATTTTTTCTTATTATATTTGAGAAGTGTGCTGCTTTCTGCTTCTCGACTGTTTCCTAAGTTGAGAACAAAAATATTTTTATCGCAAAACTTTAGTTTATAATCTGCAGGTTCTTAAAAAACTATGTGCATAGAAAATACTTATTACAAGCTATTTTTTATTTCATTCTGAAAATACACAGTTTCATTATAATTTTATTAGGTATTATAATAGTTATAATATTCAAGACATATGTTTAAAGTTTAAAACTATTTGTTTTATATTTACAATAATTACAAAAGTGCAGGAATGTGAAGGAAACAAAGAATACTAAAGCATAACAGATTTGGCAACGTAGCTAAAACTCATGTTTTTGCTTGTGTTCAGCTATTTACGCTAGTACTTATAAAGAAGTAGTGTTCATAGCTGGACGTCCAGCTATGATGCGGTTTGTCCACCAACTTACGCATAGTCATATGATTTGGTCCAGCAAATTGCGCATTGACATATATATATATATATATATATATATATATATATATATATATATATATATATATATATATATATATATATATATATATATATATATATACATACATACATATATAAACATATAAAAATTGAAACTGACCCCGGATATGGGTTCTAGGGGTCCTAGTTCGCGCTCATTTGAAAAAAAAATTGCAAAGTCTCACCATCGATACCTTTCTAATTGTGAATTTTTTTAAATAAAAATTCACTAAAAATTGACATACGTCAACGCTACTATATAGTTTTCCCCCTTTATATACGATCATATATCTTGCTCTCTCATTCTGTTCAATTAATGTCAGGTCATGTTTATTGTTTCTTTCGCTCTCTTCTCGATATCTTCACCGATCTTTCTGTGTGTGTACGATTCACTTTGTAGCTGTTCGTCTGTTCGTCCGTCATGTCTATGTATGCAACCAACATTACAATGTCTTTTTCTATCTTTGTCCAACTGAGTTATTTAATTTTATTACCCCCCTTGCTTTTGTTTATTTGCATCAAAGCTTCATCCTGCACCCTATTTAAACCTTTTTTTACATGCAATAACTTGTCCTTCATTTATTGATTCCAGTGTTTTATTGTTTTATTCTGATCCATTCGTTTTTTCTCTTCATAAGTATATATATATATATATATATATATATATATATATATATATATATATATATATATATATATATATATATATATATATATATATATATATATTTAGCTATAATTTTTTTTTTTTGTTCCCTCAGGGCTCGTCCGCGGCCTTGCCGCCCCGATAGCACCGCAACCCTTGGTTGATTGTGCATACCCCTAGTCTTACTCCACCCATTCCAAAATCACTGTGCCTTGAACTAGTCTGCACAGCGATTGGTAGGGTGAAGTTTTATATTGCTCTGTCTCCGGTCTAGAGTGACCGTAGAACAGTTGTCTTTTCCGGTCCAGAGCTATACACTCGCACAAGATGTGCTGGGCTGATTCCTCCCCCTCGCCGCAGAGTCTGCATGCGAGGTCCCCTTCGAACCGCCCCATTTTATGTAGGTGTTTCTTGACGGCCATGTGTCCCGTCAAGAGACCTGTTGTGTTTCTGAGCTGTCCTCTGCTAAGGTTTAGCAGCTCCACAGCTCTCTTTGAACTGGGTCCGTCAATTATTGACTTCCCATGTCTGAGCCCTGGACAGTCCGCCCAGTACACCTTGTGTTGGTTTCTGACCCAGGACTTAATGGCTCCCCTGGCAGTGCTCTTTGACACGCCCAGAGCCGGTTCTGGTCCCATAAATGGTTCTGCTGACCCCCTCTTTGCGAGACTGTCAGCTTCTTCATTGCCTTTGACCCCCGAGTGACCCGGCACCCAGATGAGGGTCACCTCATTCTGCCCAGCCAGGTCGCTCGTCTCGTCTCGGCACTCACTCACCAGCCAGGAATTTACCCGTGGGCTACTTAGTGCCTTAAGGGCTGCCTGGCTGTCTGTGGCTATGAGGATCCGCTTGTTGGTGTAGCCCCTCCTCTTGTTCTCCCGCACACAGTGCAGGATGGCGTACATCTCGGCCTGAAACACCGTTGCATGGGCTCCGAGGGAAATACTGTGACTTACCCTCGGTCCTTCCGAGTAAACACCTGCCCCCGTCCCACGCTCCCCGCCAGATCCGTCCGTGAACCAGACGAGCGCGTCCCGTGGTATGCCCGGTGTCTCCTCCCGCCATGCCCCGCGATCAGGGATTTCCACTGTGAAGTTGTTTTCCCTGCACATTCGCGGGCTCGCGAAGTCTGACCTCATTTCAAGCATGGGTTCCTTCACGATCTCCTGAATTTTGCAGTGGCCCCTGAAGCCTGGGTTGATCTTCAGTCTACCATTGCAGGCTAGTCTGTATAGTCCTAGCCTGGCCTCTCCCATAATAACGAAGTGTAGGGGGGGTAGATCCAGCAACACCTCCATGGCGGCTGTTGGGGTTGAAGACATGGCCCCTGTGATGCCTAGGCAAGCCATCCTTTGGATCTTGCCTAGTTTTTGTTTGGCACTGGATTGTGTCACCTTAGGCCACCAGACCAGTGCCGCATATGTTAACGATGGTCTGACCACCCTTGTGTACAGCCAGTGGGCCATACTAGGTCTTAGTCCCCACGTTTTTCCATATAGCCGCCTAGTGACGGCTAAGGTCATGACTGCCTTACGCAGTATTTTTCCAATGTGACCATTCCAGGTAAGCTTAGAGTCCAATACGACCCCAAGATATTTTACCTCCCTGGCCATTGGAACGCTCCTACCGTATAGAGTGAGAGTTCTGTGGCTTTCACACTTCCTCCTCCTCGTAAACGGCACGACGGTTGCTTTCTCGGGGCTCACCCCGAGCCCTTGATCAACCGTCCACCCTTCCACCACTTTCAGTGCAGTCTGCATACGCTCCCACACTGCCTGTGTGACCTTTCCTCGGACTATGATGACAATGTCGTCCGCATAGCCCTGTACCTCATACCCCCCTCCCGAGAGCCTCCCCAGCAGGCCGTCCACGACTAGACACCAGAGCAAGGGAGACAGAACGCTCCCCTGCGGACACCCCGCCGCGACCCCCGCCAGCAGAGTCCCTCCCGCGAGTGAGGTGAACACCGCCCTGTCCCTGAGCATGGAACCGATCCACCTGCAGCAGGTCTCCTCTATTCCACGCTCCCGGGCAGCTGCCAGAACCGATCCGAACGAGGTGTTGCTAAAGGCCCCCTCTATGTCTAGGAAGGCCCCCAGCGCCACCTCCTTGTTCTCCAGCGTATTCTCCAGTTTCAGCACCAGTTGGTGCAGTGCTGTTTCTGTTGAGAATCCTGCTCTGTATGCATATTGTCCGCAGTGTAGAGGATATGCTTCCAGTACACCGCCCCTAATGTGCCGGTCCAGCAGTTTTTCCACTGTTTTCAGCAAGAAGGACATGAGACTTATTGGCCTCAGGGACTTTGCCTGGTCTGTTGGACGCCCAGGTTTAGGAATAAATACAACCCTGGCCAGTCTCCATGCCCTCGGAATGTACCCCAGAGCCAGGCTGGCCCTCATAATGAGGGTAAGCACCGGCGCCAGTATATCTATCCCCTGTTGGAGCATGATGGGCATTATTCCATCAAATCCCGGCGATTTGTATGGCTTAAAGCTGTTAATGGCCCATCTGATTTTGCTCCAGGTAACCACCTCTTTAGCGACTGTCCAGTCTACTCTAGATGCCCGCCTATAAGGCGCCTCTATTTCTGAGTGTTCCCAGTCCGGAGGTGATTGGTTTATTATGTTACAGCCGGGGAAGTGCGTCTGGAGTAAAATTTCCATAGTTTCCTCCCCCGAGCTTGTAAAGCCTCCCGTGGGTGTTCTAAGGGAGCCTATGTTAGTCTGAGGGCCCTTAGACAGGATCTTGTGTAGTCGAGCACTCTCGGACGTGTTTTCCACTTCTTCGCAGTGCCTCCTCCACGACTCCTTCTTGGCGTCCCTCAGTCTTTTGTTATAGGTCGATAGGGCCTGTCTATATTCATCCCATGCTCCCGACCTTTTGGCCGCGTTAAACAGCTTACGAACCTGCGTCCTCCTTTGCCTGAGGTCCTCGTTCCACCATGGGACGTTCCTGGTGGACACCCTCATTTTCAGAGGGCAGTTGGCGTTATAGGCCGAGGTAATTGCGTCTCGCAATTGGACTGCTGCAATCTCGAGGTCTATTGAATCCCTTATGGCCCTCTCAACCCCCCGCAGTTCCACAGCTAGGTCTGCCCTGTAGGCTTCCCAGTCCGCCTTGCGGGGGTCCCGGTACCATACCGTTTCTCTTTCGACTTTGGCGATTTCAAACCGGATGTATCTGTGGTCTGAGCTACTCACTTCCCCAGACACAGCCCAGCTTTTAACAAAGTCACCCAGAAACTGGGTGGAAACTGTTAGGTCTAAAACTTCCTCACGCCGTGTTGTGACGAATGTCGGTTTATTACCTCTATTCAATATGTCTAAATTAAATTTCATAAAGAATTGTAAAAGTGCCTCACCCCTAGAGTTTGTGTCCGAGCTACCCCACAACTCATGGTGCGCATTCGCATCCATGCCGATGATGGTCTGCCATCCACCTGCTCTGCTACCCACCATCAGCTGCTCCAATTCGTTGGGTGGAGGAGGGTCCGTGCTGTCCCCTGGCAGATAGGCTGACGCGACAGTAATGTCCCTCAGCCCATCCGCTCCTCCACATCGGATTTTGATCGTTGCCAGGTCCCTGGAACAGAAATTCATTAGAGGGAGAAACTCTATCCCTTCCCTGACAAAAATGCAGGCCCTCGGATTCTCGCTGGACCTGCTGTAGATGAGCTTTCCATTAGCTCCGCCGAGTCCCTTGATCTCTCCTTTGTAGGAGTACGGTTCCTGGATGAGGGCCACATCCGTGTTCCTCAGAGCCATTAGTAGTCCGGCCGTGGCTGCCCTACTGTGTTGGAGGTTGACCTGAAGGAACCTAAGTCCCATTAACCCTTAATTGCTTCCCCAGTGGGCGGAAGCTAACCCTTCCCATGCCCCAGAATGCCTTGAAGGAGGTTCCTTCAAGGGCTCTGTAAGATGTCGGGTCGATCGAGAAGGCGAGCGTCTGTCCTTTCTCCTCTGCCTTCCTGCTTAGAACCGACCAGTGTTGCGTCCCCAGTTCAGGGTTCTGGATCTTAAGTCTGCTGATCACCGTCTCCTGCGGGACGGTGTCAGGGATCCGTACGAGGACCTTGCGTCTCTTTGGGAGTTCCTTGGGCTCGACGGCTGTCAAGTCCGCCCCCTCCCAAATCTGACCGAGGCCCCCGATCGTTTTCCGCAGCCAGTCCCGCGACTGCGGGCCGGCACAGGTTATCCAGAGGATGCCCCCCGTCAGGCGCGTCCGGTGGAACTGAGGCGGGCTCTCCCCTTCCTGAAGAGAGTCCACTGCAGCTACCACCGCAGCCTGGATCAGGTCCGCCTTCCCCTGGTCTAGCGTGACCTCAGGATGACGTCTGTCAATCACCGCCATCCCGAGGCCCTCCGCAGCCTCCCTGTAAGAGCCAGTCTGCGCCGGTGTTCCGGCCTTAGTTCCTTTGGGAGGTCTGTCTGTAGTAGGCGTGCTAGAGCCAGAGCGCGGCGTCTTCCGACTCGCACTCTCCTCTTGCGCCTTTACAGGCACCCTGGCCCTTTTGGAACGTCTGTCTGTAGTGGGCGTGCTAGAGTTCGAGCGCGTCCTCTTCTGACCCGCACTCCCCTCTTGCGCCTTTACAGGTTTCTCGACCGTCCAGGTCCCGGCCGCCATTTTTTGCGCCCTCCGGAGCTTCTTTCTTTGCGCCCCGGAAAGACGCTTGGACTGCCGGGGCAGTCCCTCTACTCTAACAGTAGAGTCCTCACTGGTGGAGGGGCCCCCGGAGTCCGCGGAGCTCGCCGCCCTCCGGTGGGACCCAGCCTCCAGCTTGGGTGTCGGGGACAGGTCTCTGGCCGAAGCTACCCCCTGATCCCCCGTATCTACGCCGGTCGTGGGACCTCCAGAGTCCGCTGCCGCACCCTGGCTCGTCTCCGTTTCCGGGATAGACTCAAGGCTCAAGTCTGTAGCCGGAGCCACTCCTCGAGCCTCATTGGTTTTGGTTTTATATGTATTTATAATCTTCATGTTGTTCCCACGAGAATGGGGGAAATACTGTCCACACCATCAGAACCCCCTGTGTGGTGCAAGGCGGGTTACTCTGGAGGGTTGCCTGGTACTCCAGAGGTTCCGTTCACGACACCATCGCCCTGGTGCCATCCATCCATAGGCACGGGTCACGTGACACCGTAGATTGGGGGAGTTTAGTTCGGCCTCCTTGTCTAGATCCGTCATGTTTAGTTATTAGCAGGGTCACCTCGTGCAGGATGCGGATTTTTACCGCGCATGACGGTCTTGGGGAAAGCTTCATCGGGAGTTTATGTTGTTATTTCCACTTCCTCAGCTTGCCCCCTGGAGTCCTTTGGCCCGCGACTCCTTAACCCCATTTAGCTATAATACTTGTCCCACGTTCTTGGGTATCATATTGCTATGTTTTTGTGAAGCAGCCACTTGTATGCTTCTTAACTAATTATCTATTATTTTACCAATGTATCAAAAGTAATTATGTCTATTATTATTCTAATAGTGCTCTATTTTGTTTTTATTATTGCCCCACGTTGGGCGCCATTTTGCTATGGTCTGGCTTTTTAATTAATGATTTGTTAATTACTAATTAGATGCTGATATTACATTAATTACTTCTAATCATAAATCTATTTTCTAATATAGCTTTATATTAATAATTTATACCGTTGGAAGCCAGGCAACTCACTGTTTGCCAATATCATTATTTAATATACTTTTAATAAGCCAAAACCTGCAAATATTACCCCGTCAATTAGAAGATAATTTATTTTACTCACTTACCGTCTTAATTACTTCTAATTTCCATTTGCTCAGCCCTCTCAGGATTTTAAGGATTCAACTTGTTTTTTTGTTTTTTTTTTGGTAATTTTTTTGTATAATTGGTCTTTGCTAATTACTTTGTCTTTTTCTATTTTAATTATGCATTACCACTTCTATAATGTAGGCCAAATAGGAGATTTAAATGAAAATCTAATTATACAAAGTTAGGCATCTTTAATGGTGATTACCCATTGAAATTAAAATTCACAAATATTAAATAACAAATTAAGGGACAAATTAGTTGCATAATATACCATAATAGGTTATTAATAACAGAAACATATTATTCAGTATCAAATCACTTCGCCTTATCGGCTGTTTTGCCTTCGACCTGGCCAACCGGTCCTTCCTCACCATCAATCTCACCACAAGTCTCTTATCACTAGATAGCAAACCATACAAAAATTGTTTGTTTCACTTTATCTTGCTTTTTATTTCACGATATCTACTGCATTATCAATATATTTTACTTTAACTTAATACTAATTCTTATAAAATAACAACATAAAACTTCTTTAGATTTCCATTTAAATTATATTCCTTTAGTTCTATTGCACTACTAAAATAACTTGACCATTATTTCTTAATATTATTATTCTAATTTCTATCCTATGTCTATACATAGCAAATTCCCCCAAAATAAAAATTAAATTTTTCTGCTGACAAATTAAATTTTGTTTAAATTAAACATTCATAACATTAATATATATTCAAATTTATAATTCATGGTATTTGTACAAATGCTCTACATTAAATACCCCCGTATCCTATCATTGTCAGTTTCTTTCAGCACATAACTATTTTCTGGGTTTTCATTCTCTATTATGAATGGTCCCTCTTTATCTAAAATGTATCCCAAATTACTCTTTCTTGAAAGAATTCACATTTTTCTAAATTAAGTTTTAAACCTGCTTCATCTAATTCTTTCAAAATTTTTTCGACATGTTGATGTACTTCCATACTTTCGGAAAAAATTAAAATATCATCAATATAATGCAAAGCAAAATTTTCATATTTATCTAACAATTGATGTATAGCCCTAACTAACCCACTACAAGCAGACTGAATCTCAAACGGGATTACTTTAAACTGATAAACAACACCATTTATGGAAAATCCAGTGTATTTTCTACATTCCTTTTGGAGTGGAATCAACCAAAAACTGTGTTTAAGATCTATTTTTGTAAACACAGATGTTGGTGTAATATTTCCAAAAATTGCATCTATTGCTAATGGACTTTCATATTAGGGAATTGAATACTTGTTAGGATTTCTTGCGTCCAAACATATGCGTAGCTCGCCATTAGATTTTTTTACTATAACAATGGGGTTGATAAATTTCGTATTACTTCTTTCTATTATACCGTTTTCAAGCATTTGTTCTATTTCCTTTGAAATTTCATTTCTATATTTATAGGGAATTGGGTATGTACGTACT
This sequence comes from Tillus elongatus, assembly GCA_964006375.1. Classification (NCBI taxonomy): domain Eukaryota; kingdom Metazoa; phylum Arthropoda; class Insecta; order Coleoptera; family Cleridae; genus Tillus; species Tillus elongatus. The sequence goes on along the minus strand of OZ023264.1, from coordinate 97,817,765 downwards.
TTAAAATCTTGTATATTTTGAACTTCAAATTTATGCAAATAATCTTTGGCAAAACGATTTTCTTTTGTGAATAATTCCTTATTTTCTTCTAATAAATTCTTAACCATTTCTTTACATTCATTTGGACATTTTATGTGGTCAAATTCATTCATATAATTTTCTCTTTTATACAACACAATTTCTTCATCACTATTTTCTTCTAGCCTATCTAATTTATCATAACTTTTTTTATAACCATAATTATCTTTAAATCTTCTGATCTTTTTAACCATTATTTTATTTCTTATTATATCTTCTGTATCTTTAACTAACTTCATCTCTGTAATTTCATTCCTAATTATAACTATTTTCTTTTTATAATCTAATATAAATTCATACTTTGACATCATATCACTACCACATAAAATATCTACTTCCACATTTTTTATAACAAACAATTGCACCATAATTTCTGTTTTGCCATCGATTTTAATCCCTATATTAATTACTTGATTTATTTCTGTTATTTTCTTATTATTCACTCCTATAATCGATATTTTCGGAATTCTAACTATTAAATTATTTAAATTGTTTTTGTCAACAAATGCTTGATTTACTAAAGAAATTTCTGACGCGGTATCTAATAAAATTTCAACATCATTGTTATTTATTTTCCCCCTTATGTAAATTAAATTACTTTCGTTACAGTCCTGACTTTTATTTTCATTCAAATTTATAAATTCCACTGGATGTTCGTATAAAATATTCGTTTTTTTAATTTTAAAATTTTGTTTACTATTATCGGGCTTTAATGTTGTTTCGAGTGTGGGTTTTACTGAAAATTTTGTGCTTGTCTATCTTGCATGAAATTGGGTACATGTTCCAATGGTGGTATGGGGTTTTCCTGTTTAATTTCTGCCCTCTCTTCACTTTGATTAGGGACAGCCTGTTTATTTTCTGCACGGTTCATACTGTATACCTGTGCGTTTCTGGACATATTGTCGCCATTGCTTGGAGGGTTTGGTACACTTATTCTACTATTCCAATATTGATTTCTGGGTGGATCCTCATCCCTTCTCGGCGGATAGGGACGATTATTATTACTACTATTTACATTGGCGTTATCCGTACTGTTGTTATTGTTAGGCCTCTCATTTTTATTGTAATTATTATTATTTCTATAATTGTTATTATTATTATTGTAATAGTTCTGCCTAAATTGGTTTTTTCTAAAAATTTGTTCCCCACTTCTTCCATTATTCCTTTCACGGCCACTATAGTTTATATTTTGGCCTGTATAATTTTGGTTATTTTCTTCTTTACTCCGCCTACTTCGTTCAATTCTAGTCAAGTAGTTCAATAGCTGATCCAAGCTTCTTATGTTCTGGATAGCTATTGTTTCACTTATCTGAGTGTCAAAATGTCTAGCTATGTACATAATTATTTCCTCGTCAGACATTTTCGGATCGAGATGTTGGGCTATATTATACAAAGTCAAACAATAATAATTATAATCTTTATCCCTTCTGCTATTATACCTGACAAAATATAAGGTTTCCCGGAACAAACTTTGATTATGTTCCCTCCAATAAAATTTCAAAAATTTTTCTTCGAATACCTCGAAATCCTGAATTTCGTTTTCCTTTGTTGAAAACCATAGTAATGGACCACCTACCAAATTTGCTTTTATTATGCTATTCATATCCTGTATGCTATGTACACCTTCGACTTTATTCTTAATATTATTTACAAATACTTTAGGGTGTAGTTTCCCTATATTCCCGTCAAACTGTAAACATGGGTTGTTACCACCGGGTGAACTATACCATATCCTGTCAGGTACAGGCATGGACTTTAGCATTTCTGACTTGGCTTCTTTCCAAATTTGTTCCTTTAATTTCTCCACATTTTCTTCATTTATTTTCTTCATTTTTATGTCTACTGATTGGATGATGTTCTCCACCCTTTTTACCTCCTTGTTTCTTGTGTTTGATTCATCATACAATTTGTCATGAAGCATTTGGATTCCTTCATCCAATTTTCTGTCATATTTTTCTTGATAAACCTTACAGTTTTCTTCTAAATTTTGCACATCTGCTTGTACATGATATATATAACCTTTGCATTTCTTCTCAAATTCCTCCTGTTTTGTGTCCACTTTCTTCAAAACCACTTCTTGATTTTGTTGCATTGTCATTTTTAGCGCTTGTATACTAGATTCAGTCTTTTCTTCTAATCGTACAATATCTTCCTTAAGTTGTCTTACGCTTTTTTCAGTGTGTTTCATTATATCTTTCTTATTCTCTTCATTTTGTTTCTTATTTTCTTCCAATTTGTTCTCCATTTTGTTTCCCATATCTGCTATATCTTTTTTTATCATTACCGCTAATTGTTGTAATAGCAATGTATTTGCATCCTCTTTGTTCGCGCGCTCTGACTGAGACGGACTTTCTATCATTGTAATGTTTAACTCTTTTTCTTTCTCCATCATCAAGGTCTCTTCTTCCTGTGATGAGTGTCCTTCCTCTTCTTCTTCATTGATCTCTTTCGGTGATCTCCATTCCTTAAATTGTTTTGGAATTGCTTCTATTTCCTCTTCCCTAATGGATCTTCTTGCTTCTACTTGTTTTCTTTCCTGAGACATTTTGTTGTAGGTTGACAAATATTAACGGTCTGCTATAGGTTTTTTATATTTGTTTTTCCAAAACTATTATTTTTGATTAAATTTTGCTTAAAATATTTCAATCTCTATTTTTATTTTCATTTATTTTACTATTTATAACGTCTTAAACAGGGTTTTCTAACGCCTAAAATTTATCTAATGCTCTTAAAATGTATCTAACGTTTCTAATAAATTTTTTAATGTTTCTAACATTTTTCTCATTTTTCTCATTTTTTCTAATGCTTCTAATTTTTTTCTAATGTTTCTAATATTTTTCTAATACTTTAGTGTTTTCTAATTTTTTTAAATGTTTTTAATTTTTTCTAATTAATTTCCCCTACGTTAATTAGCGTCATTTAGCTATTATACTTGTCCCACGTTCTTGGGTATCATATTGCTATGTTTTTGTGAAGCAGCCAATTGTATGCTTCTTAACTAATTATCTATTATTTTACCAATGTATCAAAAGTAATTATGTCTATTATTATTCTAATAGTGCTCTATTTTGTTTTTATTATTGCCCCACGTTGGGCGCCATTTTGCTATGGTCTGGCTTTTCAATTAATGATTTGTTAATTACTAATTAGATGCTGATATTACATTAATTACTTCTAATCATAAATCTAATTTCTAATATATCTTTATATTAATAATTTATACCGTTGGACGCCAGGCAACTCACTGTTTGCCAATATCATTATCTAATATACTTTTAATAAGCCAAAACCTGCAAATATTACCCCGTCAATTAGAAGATAATTTATTTCACTCACTTACCGTCCTAATTACTTCTAATTTCCATTTGCTCAGCCCTCTCAGGATTTTAAGGATTCAACTTGTTTTTTTTTGTTTGTTTTTTTTTTTTTGGTAATTTTTTTGTATAATTGGTCTTTGCTAATTACTTGGTCTTTTTCTATTTTAATTATGCATTACCACTTCTATTATGAAGGCCAAATAGGAGATTTAAATGAAAATCTAATTATACAAAGTTAGGCATCTTTAATGGTGATTACCCATTGAAATTAAAATTCACAAATATTAAATAACAAATTAAGGGACAAATTAGTTGCATAATATACCATAATAGGTTATTAATAACAGAAACATATTATTCAGTATCAAATCACTTACATTGTTTTATACAAAGTTAGGCATCTTTAATGATGATTACCCATTGAAATTAAAATTCACAAATATTAAATAACAAATTAAGGGACAAATTAGTTGCATAATATACTATAATAGGTTATTAATAACAGAAACATATTATTCAGTATCAAATCACTTACATTGTTAGAACCAGAGATTTGGCTTGTTAATTATCGGTCACCTTACACATTCCTGTACACCATGTCCACAAAGATGGTATTTGGATTCTTTGATTGCATTGTTAGAACCAGAGATTTGGCTTGTTAATTATCGGTCACCTTACACATTCCTGTACACCATGTCCACAAATATGGTATTTGGATTCTTTGATTGCTCTTTTATGAAATTCTGTTGTTTTGGTTGATTAGCTTTAACTGTTTTATTTATTTTCAGTCATTATCTTCTTGCTTAACTACCCCTGGCAACTATATTATTACCAGGCACCTTCTCCTGTGGACCAGGCACCTTCTACCTGTTCACTCCTCAACGTTCTCCTGCTGACTTCTCTATTGGTAATTTTCGGTACCGACCTCGAGCCACTACATTTACTTGTTTGCTCTACGACGCTCTCCAACTGAATCCTCATTTTACTGTCTCTCCGAGCAGCGCTCGGCTTATCGGCTGTTTTGCCTTCGACCTGGCCAACCGGTCCTTCCTCACCATCAATCTCATCACAAGTCTCTTATCACTAGATAGCAAACCATAGAAAAATTGTTTGTTTCACTTTATCTTGCTTTTTATTTTACGATATCTACTGCATTATCAATATATTTTACTTTAACTTAATACTAATTCCTATAAAATAACAACATAAAACCTCTTTAGATTTCCATTTAAATTATATTCCTTTAGTTCTATTGCACTACTAAAATAACTTGACCATTATTTCTTTATATTATTATTCTAATTTCTATCCTATGCCTATACATAGCAATATATATATATATATATATATATATATATATATATATATATATATATATATATATATATATATATATAGTGTAATAATTTCCCCTCCCTAAACTATATTTTAAATAGAAAAACTCCCCTTTTTACACAGACATATGAAACACTATTATTAGTAACAAAATTTGGGATAGCGAGTGAATAAAACGTTGTCCCCTCCGCCACTGGGCGCCGATACCACTCACGGTATATCCACGCACAGTGATTGAGAGCCACCTACCTTGAAAAACTCTTCCACCTGCGTCTTACAGTTGTCTGACTTACTATTGTAACTTTTGGCTCATGACTGTCCAATGGGAACCTACGTAGTAATAAACGGTTCTAAACCATGAATTGAAGGGTTTAGAGAGAAAGGAGAAAAACACAATTGTTCATTTAACTCGATTTATTGCATAAAATGTCAATCATATCCAATACAACAGTTAAGTCACGGAGTCAGAACTTAGTGGCCACTTTTAAACAGATGATTCTAAACTAAAGCCCCTTTATCGCTACCAGATGTGGTATGCATTGCCCCCTTTTACTTTCGAAGGTAAATGGCCGAGGACGCATACCAGGGCTCCCAACTCTGTGTGCTTGTTCCAGTTGCGTGCGGATTATAGATTGATAATTCAAGTAACATAAAAATTTCGTATTAAGGTTTTTCTTTATATTTCATTAACATAGCGGAAGCCTGATACTCATCTGCCCAGCGTATTTCAAACTTCCCTTCATGTCAATGCATGAATGTTCACTTTACGAGATATGGGATATTACGCATCTTGGCTGCCTTTCCCAATTTCCATTTTGCTTAATAGGTTTGTTTCGCGTTACTCTTCATGGTCTGCCTGTATCAGGTCTTAAATGTTCGGATATTAGCACTCCAAAAAACGGGAAATTCGCCCAGGCGTTGTTTGCCTCACACAGAAAGATTACGCTGCAGTGTACGTGATGGGAAGGTTATCCTATGGGTTTTATATTTTCCAAAAGCTCGACTCTACAGATAAGAATAACGCTAGACTCCCGTTCACTTCCCTTCATGCGGAAAACATATACGCGAGTTAACACATGGCTTCTCACGATATGTCACGTAGATGGTATCAAGTTACATTTGCATGCAGCAGTTCCCATAAGCAGATTCTACGAATTATGCCGACCGTTGCAGATAGTGCCAGCAGTGCGAAATCAGAGGAAGCTAGATCTGCATGTTCTCGTGAGAACCTGCAACGAACACTTATCCGATTATTATATAAAGCCACTGTTTTGTGTAATATTTGTTCAGTATTAATTTAGGCAGTAACTATGCTAGTTTGTTGTTAAATAGTTTAAGTAGTTTAATAATTTTTTAAAAAAAGCAACCTAAGTACAAGTGTTGTTAATTGGCGCAGTCGGTGACGGATCTCCCAGCAACCTAAGGCATCAAAAGAATATTGGTTCCTTGGTTTTTTAAGAAGAACAAATGGTCATCTGGTTCCTACTATTACTGTAAGTTGCTCTCCTATATTTTCTCTGTTCCTTTGTCATATGTATATGAATATATGTCGGATATTGATGAATTAATAAGCAGACTTAACCAGTTTAATTTTGGAAATAACTTACAAGTCATTCCTGAAGAAAATAATTTAGATATTGTTGAACAGGAAGTTCAGAATAATTTTACTCGTAATAATAGTATTAGTCTTGTAAAACAAATTGATAGTAACTTAATTAATACCACAGAATTTAGCATAAACATGGCTCAAGCTAACAATATGGCAAACAACTTTAGTGAATTCTATTTAAAGATGATACCTGAGTTCAATGGGGAACCGGCAAATGTTGGTAACTTTCTTAAGGCATGCGATCTCATTATGAACACATTTTATAACGCTGAAGATGAAAGATTATATTTAAATCATTTTTTAGTTAATTTTATACAGTCAAAATTAACCAGTCAAGCTAGACCTATAATTAGCACAAAAATTATTAATAATTGGCAAGACCTAAGACAAGCTATAGTGCAAAACTTCACGGACCAACGAGACGACACTAGTCTTTTGAGCGAACTTTTAATACTCAAGCAGAAACATAATGAGGATGCTTTAACATTTAGTAATAGGTGTAGATATATTGAACAACTTCTGGTTTCTAATTTAATTTGTAATGAAGACAATCAACAAATATTAGAAGTGAAAAGAGCCATTTACGCTCAACAAACATTAAAAGCGTTCCTCGGGGGACTTAGAAACCCTCTAGGAATGGTAGTAAGATCCACTGCACCTGCATCAATTGAAGATGCTCTTAAGTTTATAGTTCTGGAAGAAAATTACGAGTATAGAGATAGGACATTTCTTAAATCAGGCAATTATACATCGCCAAATAATAAAACCCCCAATCCACACCAGGTCTTTTAACAATCGTTCTACTCCCCAAAACTTTCCAGTTATGCAATTTCAGAAACCATTTAGAAATAATCCCCAATATCAGAGCCAAAGTAATCAAACTTCACAATTTAGGAATACTTCCCAATATCAAAGCCAAAATAATCAGAATTCACAATTTTCTAGACCGCCCTCTTTTAAACCAGAAAACGCACGAGAACATTTCCAAAACAGATATCCTGAACCCATGGATATTTCGAGTGGCAACACAAGGTTTACAAGACATTCTAATAATTTTTCAACACAGTCAAGAATAAATAACTTCCCTGCTAATCAGCAAAGGTCCACAGTTCCGGGAACAAGGTTTAATTCTGACGAACTATTTACTCATGAGATTGATACACCTTCCGAACTTTACGATCGTGAAAATCAAAATTTTCCTACACCGGGCACATCAACCGAAAATTCTTAATAGAAATAAACAATCTCAATTTATGTCAACTTCCTTATGTTGAAATCCCCGAACTGCCTGGAAAATTGCTCATAGATTCGGGAAGCAGTAAAAGTCTTGAAACCAGATATTGTTCAAGAAAAATATAAAAATAAAATCTTTCAAAAATCATTTCACATTAAATCAGCTCATGGATTCTCCGTGCACAAATACAGGGCAAATATTTTACTGAATTCAATTACTAATCGTCCACACGAATTTTGTTTATTTAATTTTAATGATAACTACACGGGTTTGATAGGAGCCGATTTTCTCCTTGCAAGTAAAGCTAGGCTAGATTTTAATAATAGGAAATTATACTTAGGTAGGTTAGAAATTGATATACATTTTCCTTATGAATATACTCTTGAGCCAAATACGGAAACTAAAATCAATGTTTCTGTCAATAAGTCCAATGGATATGGACTTGTTAACCAAGTGTTAATTAATAATTTATTTATACCTGACTGTTTAGTTAAATTGTCAGATAGTGAGGCCAGTCTTAAAATAATAAACCCAACTTCTACACAAATTAATGTCAGATTTACTAAACCTTTAGAGACCATTGAATTAAATAATAATGCAATATATAGCAATTACAATCATAAATATAATAATAGTGTTAAGAGAAATTGCGATGATAACTGGGCCTTAAAAGAAATACGTATGGATCACTTGAATCAAGAAGAACGTGAACAACTAATATATTTATGCAAACGTTATTCAGATATATTTTATAAAGAGGACGAAAAGTTAACTTCCACACACGTGGTAAAACATAGGATTAGAACGACTGACGATATACCTGTACATTCGAAATTATATCGTTACCCACAGGTGCATAAAGAAGAGGTACAAAAACAGATGGATAAAATGTTACAGCAAAACATTATTAGGCATTCACATTCACCGTGGTGTTCACCAATTTGGGTCGTCCCAAAGAAAGCAGATGCCAGTGGGAAACAAAAGTGGAGAATCGTTGTAGACTACAGAAAGCTCAACGATAAAACCATACCAGATCGCTACCCTATACCTAAAATAGAAGAAATATTGGATAAAATTGGTAGATCTCACTATTTCACTACAATTGATTTGGCATCAGGTTTTCATCAGATAGAGATACATCCGGACCACATTGAAAAGACGGCATTCTCAACAGATCTAGGTCATTATGAGTATTTAAGGATGCCATTCGGCCTTAATAATGCTCCAGGCACGTTTCAGCGCCTAATGAATAATGTTCTACACGGATTGATTGGGAAAACTTGCCTTGTCTACATGGATGACGTAATTGTGTTCTCGACGTCTCTACAGGAGCATCGAGACAAGCTTACACAAGTTTTTGAAAGGTTCAGGAACTTTCAGCTAAAGATACAATTGGACAAAACCGAATTTCTAAAGAAGGAGGCTGAATTTCTGGGACATGTGGTCAGCCCAGAAGGAATTAAACCTAACCCACGGAAACTCGAAGCCATAGAGAAATTTCCGATTTCTAAAACACAAAAAGAAATCAAATCGTTTTTGGGTTTAATAGGATACTACCGAAAATTTATTAAGAATTTTGCGAATGTCACAAAACGTTTAACAAAATGTCTAAAGAAAAATTCAAAAATTGATATTAACAACGAAGATTATAAAGAGGCATTTGAAACATGTAAACATATTCTAATGAACAGTCCAATATTACAGCCACCAGATTTTACAAAGAAATTTATATTAACTACGGATGCCTCCAACGTCGCACTTGGAGCTGTCTTAAGTCAAGGCGAACCGAATTCAGACCTGCCTGTAGCTTATGCAAGCCGAACTCTGAATGAGACAGAAAGCAGGTATAGTACAATCGAAAAAGAGCTACTTGCAATAGTCTGGGCTGTAAATTACTTTAGACCCTACCTTTACGGCAAAAGATTTACCATAATGACTGATCACAAACCACTGAAATGGCTATTTTCATTAAAGGAGCCCAATTCGAAGCTAGTAAGATGGCGTTTAAAGCTTGAAGAATATGAGTACGATATAGAATACAAGAAAGGAAAAACAAATAACGCCGACGCTTTATCACGTGTAGAAATTAATCCTTTGGATGTTGATAATCAATCAGTAATTAATAATGTAGATGAAACAGAATGGCAGAGAGATAATGAGAACGCTGATGAGGAAATCGAAGAACTAGATACAGTTAATTCTAACCAGGAATCATATGCCGCACCAGGCATTCCTATTTTGGAAGAGGAAATTATCAATAATAAATCCAATCAAATATTCTTTAGTTGCTCGGAGGAACCCGAAATTCTACACGTCAGAAAAGGCAAGAGAAATTTTATTCATGCTAAATTTAATTTAGAAGATCCAGACAAGATAGCGGAATTTGTAAAGCAGCACTGTTTGCCTCAAAAGAAATACTATTGCCTATTTATTAATGAGAGACATTATGAATTAGTTAGTTCGGCTATCAATCAACACTTTAATAATGCGCATGCGCCACAATTTTATAGATGTGATAAAGTTTTGGAAGAAATTAACAGTGAGGATGAATTAAAGGATCTTATAATAGCATATCATCAAGGTAAAACTAACCATAGGGGTCCGGATGAAACTTATTTAAGGATGAAACAGAAATATTATTATCCTAGTTTAAAACAAAAAATTTTAGAATTCATTTTAGACTGTGCGACATGTAAGCAAGCAAAATACAATAGACATCCCATTAAAATACCTTTAGAACACACTCCAACTCCTTCGAAACCTCTAGAATTAATTCACATAGATACATTTCAAATCGAATCATCTCAGTTCTTTACAATTCTTGATCCTTTTAGTAAATTCGGTCAGGCCTTTCCCAATAAAAGCAAGAATGCTATCGAAATTTCCAGGGTATTAATAACATATTTTTCACAATATGGTACAGTAAGAGGCGTCGTTTCCGACTCTGGTACAGAATTCTCAAATGACACTGTCAAAGAGCTCCTAAAGTCATATCAAATTGAACTGCACATAACTACACCTCATAATCCTAACTCTAACAGCCCAGTAGAGAGATTCCACAGCACACTCATCGAACACTATAGAATTTTCAAAATAAAATACCCAAATCTAAAACCTCCTGACTTGATACCCTACTGCATCCTAGCTTACAATTCAAGCATTCACTCTCAAACTCTCAAACCACCTTTTGAGCTAATATTCGGATACATCCCAGAAATCTTCAACTTTGATCCCGAAATTACACTCACTCAAGAATATAACCAAAAACACAAACATTTTATGAAAATAGTTTATGATATCGTATTAGATCGGATAGAAAAATCGAAAGAAAAAATGTCCCTCAGAACTAACGTCGAAGTTAATCAGCCATTTAAAGAGGGCCAAACAGTATATAAAATGATACCCCCTGGATTTCACAAGAAGCACAAAAACCCCTATACAGGCCCATACACTATAATATCCCTCTTAGAACATAAAGCTTTACTCATAAATCACAAGAATGACGAGCAATGTGTAACTCATTTAAGAAATCTTCGCCTTTCAGGTGGGCATGCGGAGGGCAGCCACAACTAGAAGATTTAAAGAACAACCCTGGGTTTTTACCTCGCAAGTTAGGTAGAAGCTATTGCCAAAATGACGTATGGCGCCTTATACATGTATATAATATGGAACCTTTATTTACTGACTACAGTAAACTTAAATATAAATATTATCTTATAGCCAATACTTTAAGTGATAATTTTAGATCTGAATACCATAATTTTATAATCGCCCTTAATTATACTGTAGATAACATAGATGACACTTTCCTTAGAATTTTCCCTGATAAGTATAGATTTAAGAGAGGTTTACTCAACCCTTTGGGTACAGTTTTTAAATCAATCACTGGCAATCTAGATGCTGATGATGGCGAAAGAATCAACAAAGCCCTTCAATTATTAGCTGATGATCAAAATAGAATGCATGAGCTATTTGACGAACAAACATCTGTTATGATAAATGCAATAAATGAATTTAACCAAACAGTAAATACTTTAACTCATAATCAAAAAGAAATTGTCAAAAGAATGTTGGCACTTCAAAACATTACTAAAGATTTAGCTACTAATATCATGCCTGTTCTCCAGCGAGCACATATTCTAGAACTGTTGACTGAAATCGCTAACCTATTTAATGTCATAGAATCGATAATATTAACAACTGAAAATGCTATAACGTTCTCTAAATTAAATACTTTTCACACTTCTATCATCAAACCAAAATTCATTATTAAAGAGCTTCCTGTAATAGAAAAATACATTTCACAATCTATATTAGTAAGCAAGAATGACTTATCTTTGTATGAAAAATTATTTAAAATCAAGTCTATCCAAACTGGATATAAAATTATATTCCAAATTGATATTCCACTAATAGACAAATCTGACTATATTTACTACCAACTGTACTCCCTACCTATACAAACCAATCCTAACAGCTTCTCAATGATAATACCTCGATCCAAGTACCTTATCCTAAATGAGCAACAATACGCCTTCAGAAACAACCCCTGCCAGGAGCTTACGAACGAGATCTATGTCTGTACAGAAGATACAATAGCAGATGTCAGTGAAGATCCTCCCTGTGAAGTTAGGCTAATTAATTTCCAAAAGCCTATCAATAATTGCGAACAAGAGACTGTAAAAATTACCAAGACTATCGTTTCCAAATATGGCAACACACAGTTTATGGTGGTGGCTCCAAAGGAAACCAAGATGTCAATCAAATGCTCGGGAGAAGAAAACCACAAATTATACAAGGCACGTATATGGTGACACTCAAACCAAGATGTCAGTTGTCGATTGGTGGTAAACGATACAGTACGGTGCAGAGCTCAGTTGAGACACAACAATTGTTCTCCTTACCAAAGTTAAGAGAAGATCCAGAAAGCAAAATGAACATAGAAGAATTGCCAGCAATGGAACTGGAAAACGTCCCTTTGCACGACGTAAGCAACATCAGGGCTCAGCTGCAGTCTATAAAAAGTAGAATTCCCAACAAAATTAGACTCCCGTTGTACCACACAAGTGTTTGGACGATCCTACTCTACATCATACTAATCCTTCTAGCAACAATATTTATTACAGTTTTTGTCAAAAGAAGATGTGCCCAGCAGAATGAAAGAAGCAAAGCAGAAGCGGAAAATCCCTTAAGAATTCCGAAACCCAAGGGTTCCGTCCTCTAATGGGGGGAGGAGTTAACACATGGCTTCTCACGATATGTCACGTAGATGGTATCAAGTTACATTTGCATGCAGCAGTTCCCATAAGCAGATTCTACGAATTATGCCGACCGTTGCAGATAGTGCCAGCAGTGCGAAATCAGAGGAAGCTAGATCTGCATGTTCTCGTGAGAACCTGCAACGAACACTTATCCGATTATTATATAAAGCCACTGTTTTGTGTAATATTTGTTCAGTATTAATTTAGGCAGTAACTATGCTAGTTTGTTGTTAAATAGTTTAAGTAGTTTAATAATTTTTTTTTAAAAAGCAACCTAAGTACAAGTGTTTTTAATTCGCGTGAACTGAAATACTTCATGGACCTCCAGGCTGCCATTTCACACTAATTATGCCTAATTTGTTTGTAAATCGCATGGACTTCATGTCCTGCCCGTTATCGGGTCTTGTATATCGGATATAAGCAGTTTATTGAGTGAAACTTCGCTTGGGTGTCCCTCCAAGACGGAACTGCGAGTTAGGCATTGTACAAAAATTGTCACATAAGGTGAATCAATCTAATGCCATGAAGGCTTATCTTACAAACCTTACTAAGCTACAAAAATGCATACCATATAATATCAAGGGAATATCTTCGATTTCAAGTTTCAGATTTAGTATTCTATTTCAAGACGTAAATATCTTTGATTTCAAGTTTCAGATTCAGTATTCTATTTCAAGACATATTCCCCCTTTATAATTGATTTCAAGTTTGATGTTCAGTGTTCTATTTCAAGACATATTTCCCCTTTATATTTATTTCAAGTTTCAGATTCGATATTCAATTTCAAAACGTAAATATCTTTGATTTCAAGTTTCAGATTCAGTATTCTATTTCAAGACGTATGCCCCCTTTATATTTGATATCAAGTTTCAGATTCAGTATTCTATTTTAAGACATTTTCCCTTTATATTTATTTCAAGGTTCAGATCCAATATTCAACTTCAAAACATGTTCCCGTTTTATATTTTATCTCAAATTTCAGATTCAATATTCTATTTCAAAACATTGTGACGATAAATTTATTTTATATAAAGTCTATTTAGAAAGGATACATTCCCGTTAATCATAAGTATTTTTGTATCACTTTTAGTTTTATCAGTACAGTCTGTCAGTATAACCTCTTCAAGTAAGTAAAATTCAAGATGATGTTGTCGAGTCTTGTTTCAGATATCACCCTGTAGTTGTTTATTTTATTTAAAGTTGAATTCATTCTGCTTTTAGGCAATCTGTCATCAATTTTCCTGATATGTTTTGTTTTGGTTAATTCAATTCTATAATACATTATTATGAAGTGTAAGGTTAAGGTAAGGAAACAGAACATTTAAAACCTACCTTGTTATGATGGGAACTATGAGAAATGCTGCATTATGCTTAGTTTTGTATTTGATTGGAATGTTTGCAATTTTACTGAAACTGCAGTGTTGTGATTTGTTTATGTTCAAATGAGAGGATACATTAATTTCGTTTCAAAATTTAGGTCAAATCTCGACTTGTCAGTGCTGCCAGTCCGAAATTGAGATTCCCTCCGCCTAGAAAAGTAGTACCTTGTCTTTTAATTTTAATTTCTAAGAATGGTTTAGTACGTTTGTTTTGTTCTTATACAGGATATTTAGTTAGTTTGGCTTCCGTTGGCTGTCCGCCTTCTTCACAGGAAACCGAATAAGTATAACTTTTTTCATTTGCTGATATTTTGTTGTTCAAGAAGTCAGTCTCTACAGTTCTCTACTACATTCTCTACAACCAGCAATATTCTTTTTAACGAAAAGAACTTTTAATAATAATTGAGTGTTAGCTATGATAATTTTACAGGTGTTGGATTAAACCCATTGAGTTTAAAATCAATAATTTATACCTCTTAAAACAATTTGAGCATTGTAATGTGACTGCGCGCGTTCATAATTTCATGATATTTATTTGTAAACCCAAGCTAGCAACATATTATGAGATTTTATCATATTACTTTATGCCTCCCCTAAGTACCTAATAACTAATTAAATTTATATTTTATTAAAACTGAGTGTATTACTACTTTGCAACTTATTGTGTCAAATTTGGACGACTTCTACTCATGTTTGGTAATTTGCATGGGCATACTTAAGTTCTTTAAGGAGTCAGGGGTCTTAAAATTGCCTGGCGCCTTTAAAAATTAAAGAAACTGGACCCACTCCCTCACCACTGAGTAGCCGCGGATTTAACTCCTTTAAGAGTGTTACTACCATCAGATAAATGTTACATGATAACCATCTAAGAGCAAATTATACCGTAACATCTTAATTTGGCGCCCGGTTTGCCTTTAGTTTGCAAACATGTGGGGCTCGATCCAGATAGATTTATTAGTGTAATTGATACGTTTTTAATCATAAGTACACTTGGAGAACACCCAAATCACCACAACACATATTTCAGATACCTTACGATCGTTTCGTTGACAAAGTCAACAAGTAGGTATTGCGCCACTCTGGCCAGACAGTGACGTCACAGGTAGTGGGGGTAGGAGTGGGGGTACCCCCTCCCCTAGCCCCACCCCTTGTGGGCACGCCCCCCAAGATGGCGTCCAGCCACGCCCCCAAGATGGCGTCCAAGATGGCTTCCAATGTAACCTGCATTCTAAGGTCATTGACCTGTCTAGGAAACTTTGGCCAGACAGTGACGTCACACGACTTGGGCCAGACAGTCACATTCCAAAGTGTCTAACCTATTACTTCAAATTATTATATTTTGAAAAAAACCATTTGGAGCAGGTGAGTTTCGAACCCGGGGCATTCAGATGGGAGGCAACGATGCTACCCGTTGAGCTAAGCAGACGCTTGTTAATTTATTGTTTTAGGCTGGTATATATATATATATATATATATACGACTTTTAATTACAAACAAACCATACATGTAACATAATTAAAGTTTTTGTTATTATTAGACAAATGGATGATTTACAAAATAATAATATGTTTAATATTAGAGGCGGAACCAAAACGGAGGAACCAAAATGGCGGAATAAAAAATGGCGGAATGAAAGATGGCGGTCTAACCTGTGATACCTTAAGCTGACATCCCTGACATTATAAAAATGGCGGCTTTCGTTCTTAAAGATGGTGCCTTTCGCTGATAAAGATGGTTGAAGACTCCATTATTTAAAGATACGTCACCCCAACCTTTAGAGCCGACAAATGAGAGTGAGGTTGATAAGCGAGAATAATGGTATTGGTCGAAGACTCCATGATTTAAAGTTACGCCCCCCATTAAAACAAACCATTCATAAAGCTTTTGTTATTAGACATAAGACATAATAATTAATATGTTTAATATTAGACAGACTATTAGATTTCGCATAGAAATTAGCCGAACGCCACAATTGTTATATGGGTAGGTTCTAAAAATAACACACAGAGGTCGTTGGCAAACAAAAGAAGGAAGTTCAGAAACAAAATAGACAACAGGTTCAAATAGGAAACCAAATATCGTAGAGACAATAGAGGTCGCTGGCAAAACAAAGAAGCTCAGAAACAAAATGGACAACAGGTTCAACTCTTAAGCTTAGAAACAATGGTTGGTTACAGGTTCAATTCCTTTCTCCACGTGTTTAGTGTCATGTTACTCGTCTAAGTAAGCAGAATTAAAAAATGGCGACTAAAATAAGATAAAAAACTTTAAACCCTTATCGCGGAAGATCCGTGAG
The DNA here is from genome assembly GCA_964006375.1 of Tillus elongatus. Lineage (NCBI taxonomy): Eukaryota > Metazoa > Arthropoda > Insecta > Coleoptera > Cleridae > Tillus > Tillus elongatus. Next base: position 97,801,256 of record OZ023264.1, on the reverse strand, counting down.
ATGTACGAGAGAACCAATACATGCACGGTGTTAAGGAGGCCAAATCAAATTGGAATATACAATAAAATGGCCACTTCCGGTCTAAACTTTAAATCGTTAAATCTTTTCAACGGAAAGTGATAGAAAGGAACCGACTTCAAAAATATATCGTTTCATAACAAGCTCTACAAGAAAATGAGATAAAAAACTTTAAACCCTTATCGCGGAAGATCCGTGAGATGTACGATAGAACCAACACATGCACGGTGTTAAGGAGGCCAAACCAAATTGGAATATACAATAAAATGGCCACTTCCGGTCTAAACTTTAAATCGTTATATCTTTTCAACGGAAAGTGATAGAAAGGAACCGACTTTAAAAATATATCGTTTCATAACAAGCTCTACAAGAAACTGAGATAAAAAACTTCAAATCCTTATCGCGGAAGATCCGTGAGATGTACGATAGAACCAACATATGCACGGTGTTAAGGAGGCCAAATCAAATTGGAATATACAATAAAATGGCCACTTCCGGTCTAAACTTTAAATCGTTATATCTTTTCAACGGAAAGTGATAGAAAGGAACTTTCAAAAATGTATGTTTCGTAACAAGGTCTACAAGAAACTGAGATAAAAAACTTCAAATCCTTATCGCGGAAGATCCGTGAGATGTACGATAGAACCAACATATGCACGGTGTTAAGGAGGCCAAATCAAATTGGAATATACAATAAAATGGTCACTTCCGGTCTAAACTTTAAATCGTTATATCTTTTCAACGGAAAGTGATAGAAAGGAACTATCTTCAAAAATGTATGTTTCGTAACAAGGTCTACAAGAAACTGAGATAAAAAACTTCAAACCCTTATCGCGGAACATCGGCGAGACGTACGATAGAACCAATACATACACGCTGTTCAGCAAAGCAAACTCTATAAGCATATTCAATAAAAATGTTACTTCCGGTAGACACTTCCGGTATAGCTATTCTTAGAGCTACATACATGTGTGACACATCAAAATAATCGTCTTGTTGAACAGAAGAAATATAATATTTAAGTAAGTTAGAACAAGCTGTATTAACACCTAAAACCAACACACACTCTCTTGTACAGGCTGATTACCCTGCCATCCAATTGTTAGTAAGGTTATGTTTGTATTTGTTATTTGAATACAAACAGACATAATAAGAAGAGTGTACTTACATACAGCAAGAGACGTCATCCTTGTTTCACGACTTAACACATACTGAACAAGTATCTCTCTTGTATTGAGGAAACAAACTGATGTAAGAGAGAGGGGGTCTTACAAAGGATAAACAACGTTTTTTACAGTTGTTAACCTTACAGAAAGGGGTTAATAAAAATGCAACAAAATAAAAATAAAACAACTGATTTACATACAATAAAAATTTATTAGGATTAATTAAGTTGTACATATTGATACATAAATGACATACTATTATTACATAATGGCTCTAACGATACCCGTTAGAGGTTTATATTCCATTACACTGTCATGAATAACCAAACAATAAACACGAGTATTTTTTGGGAAGTTGGCGTGACTCATGAACTCCACCTTAATGTCCACCGTTGAAGACTTGATTGACTCGTTCTGGTGCTGACAGTCAATCACAAATAGAGCTCTGTCTTTAAACTCGTCATAATTCAAGATAGGCTCCGACATGTTTTTATAACAGAAGCTTTTTTGAAAATCTGTATACATGTTATAGGCTTCTGCATATTTCGATTTCTCAAAATCCATATTCATAGATTCATAAGGGTAGCATTCTGAATTTAGAAACACTCTGAGGTCCAACATACCAATGTTATCGAAATAGTCTGGCCTCTTCTTCACGTTGTCCTTACGATCTGTTTGAAATGCTATAATCACATATCGAGGTCTTTCCAAGTTGGTTGCAATTTTAACAGCCCACACATCTCTGTTGATATCTCTGAGTGCTGGTAACTCATATATGTCCCATTTGCGGTATGCGAGAAATATAGAGGTGTCTTTGGCTATTTTCTCCATCAGTTCCAATTTCATTTTATCATTGGGAAATACATGTTTTACCTTTAAAAACATATTGGTTACGGTAATTTTTGCTCGTGCCGTACCTGTGCTGTAATAGCCGTTGGAATCGTTTCGACTTCTTGTAAAGCGGAAAGTATGTTTGCCACAGAGAACTCCTTTGAAATGATGAAAGAAACTGAAGAGGAACCAAAGAGGTAGGAGCATGTGAAACTTGTTATCATTTAAGGTGATGTGCTCCGACGACACATTCAGACCGGCGTTGCTAAGAGATTGGGCTTCATTCTTACTGAACGATAGCAGACTTTTGATGATGGTTGTGGTGTATGGGTCTCGCACTCGTTCCACTTCCTTGTTATTTAACTCATAGGTCATTGATTCAAACAGAGCTGCTCCTCCATTATTTGACAGATAACAAGCACCAGTGGCATTTTGGATTGCTACAGGTTCCAGAGCACCTTCGATTATTAGAGCTGACTCGGCCAGACATACGAACGCATCTTGTTGGTTGATGGCTATTTCAATTTCATCGCTGTTACCAAACGATTTAGTTGGTGAATAGTAAGAGCGCAGCTCTTCTCGATCGATGCCATCATCAAACACGGGTTCTTTGAATATTTCTAGTTTTGACGACATGATAACCCAGGCTTTGCAGGAACTCAATATTATCGGGACGAAGCGTACCCTTTGACGTGTCTGACTCAACTGAATTTGATGTGGTAGATGCACTTGCTTTTATATCCTTGAAGACCAACATACTAAGCAACTTTTATAAGTTTTAAGCGAACAGACACCTCTTCACCTTGAAAGTTGACAGGAACTGAATCTTGGTCGACGATGTCGATGCTTATATTGGAAATCTCTTGCTTGTTCACCGGCAAGTAAATTAAATTTTTAGGTTCTATGTCGATTGCGTAGCCAGGATCAACCATCGGAGCAAACTCATACAGCGTATGTGAGGGTTGTCCGTTATAATAGGAACCAGACACAATATTGGTTTCGATGCGAATCTGTCTAACATCCACTATATCAACAGGTAAATCAGATTCATAAAAGGTGTCCGGCTGAAGAACTTGTTTTGAAAAGCCCAACATTCGCCCAATCGAACCATCAAATTCAAAACTGACATTTGTATAACACTTTAGTCTACATTTGATGGTGTTCGGATTAGGTCTCAGAATCAGAGCCTGTTGCTTTTGTTCGTGTGTTGCTGTAGCACCAACAAGTTCATTTTGAAGTAACTCTTCCAAGTGTGTTATTTCATAAGCACCGGTGGGTATCGTGATGGTTCGCCAACCGGTTCCTTCTTTTACATGAAATTTGTTTTTACCTTCATAGATGTTGGGTATGTTGTTGTAGGTGTGAAAGCCTATCAAGGCAACAGCATAATTACCATCCAAAACAATTGGTGGATGGTAGTCTGACGACAGATGGGAGCTGCGGTCTTTCAACACAAAGGTGTGCGCCATGACATACACACAGGCTACTGTTTGAGTCTTTTATTGCAACGGTTTTTGCAGATACAACCCATAACCGGAGCGCTGTTTCTTGAGATACATGCCTTTGCCCAGTCTCTTGCATTTTGGCTTAAATTTCAAGCCACTCCCTCTCCTACACATCGCGATGGCTTCCATTGTTTTGTTGTGCCGTTCTTCCTCCTCTAGTTTCTGTTTCGCAGACTTGGCATCGTTCACGGCTTTGGCAATACCTGCAGCACCACCACCCAGAGCTCCTAGTGCTGACAGCCCACCAAATATCAGAGGCAACAGCGGAAGGAAGCCTCCACTTTTAGGTATTGGAATAACTCGAGGTTTCTGCACATTCTTACGTCCACCAATGTTTCTAACGATTGTATGAGCTATATCAAATACGGCGTTCGCTGTTGGAATAAGATTTCTATCTTTTATAACTTCCTCAATCAGACTTAGTATGTTTTTAAAGGGAACCTTCTTCTTTGGCTTCGAGTTGATTACATAAAACCCCTCATCAAGTTTTCTGTTAACTTTCATGGTGTTTGTAACGCCCCGCAACGTTTCAACAAAACCTGTATCTGTCTTTGTTAATAACAACCCTCACTCTGTGACACCAACATGCATACTGACTGGGTGTCTCACTTGCATTCATATATATACACACCCAAATAAAATATAGTTTAGTTTAAGTTAAGATGCGTACCAGCAAACACGCTTCTGCCTTACCCATTACAAATATAGACGATGTTGTTACGGGCACAGCTCAACAACAACTGAGACATGGTCCTCTCTTTCCAAACACCGTTCGCTGTATCATATGTGGTCCGAGTGGGTGTGGTAAAACTAATGTCATGCTGAGTTTGTTGTTTGAAGCAAACGGTTTAAAATTTGATAACGTGTATGTGTATTCAAAGTCTCTGTATCAACCGAAATACAAGATGTTAAAGGAGGTGATGAATGCAACAAAAGGTGTTGGTTACTATCCTTATAGAGAAAACGATGAAATATTAGATCCGGCAGATGCCAAGGACAACTCTGTGTTTATATTTGATGATGTAGCTTGTGACAAACAAGATAAAATAAGAGCATACTTCAGTATGGGCAGACATAAGAATATTGATTCATTCTATCTCTGTCAAACATATACACGAATACCCAAACATCTGGTACGTGACAACACCAATGTTATTGTGTTATTCAAGCAAGATGAAACCAATCTAAAACACGTGTATGACGATCATGTGACCACCGATATGGACTTTAAACAATTTAAAACTATCTGCCACCAATGCTGGAAAGATAATAAGTATGGTGTGTTGGTGATTGTGAAGGAAAACGATGTACACAAAGGTCGATATAGAAAAGGATTCGATAGATATATATTATTCTAACAAACGATGATAGACAGGACAGTCAGCTGTCTAACACAGATGTCATACAGGTGTCTAACACAGCTGTCTAACACAGCTGTCTAACACAGCTGTCTAACACAGCTGTCTAACACAGCTGTCTAACACAGCTGTCTAACAAGACAGCCAGACATCGTGATAAATAAGAAGGCATGTACCATGAAGGAGTCAGTATATGTTAAACCACCACACAACCTGTATCGCTCAAACAAATTATTAGACCAGCTGGTAATACCGACCAGTTGTAGCACAATGGAAGCGCTGGGTAAGGAAGAGCGAAAAGTTAAGAAAAGGATTTTACAACTTGCTGACAATATTCGAAAAAAACATTTAATGCTTAAACTTAACAGAGCCGAGAATGATGATGCTCTGCAACGTTTATATAAACCACTTGTTGAGCCCTTAAGTGAAATATCTAAAAACACAGCAGCACAGCAGCAGCAGCAGCCCCAGCAACAACCAAAGGCTGAACAAATCAAAGACGAAGTCGATATACCAGAAACGAAACCCCAAGTACAGTTCCTTAAAGACCATGAAGTTTTTGAAGCTGAACCTAGGGAAGAGGCTGAGGAGACAAGTTCCGATGAGGATATCCCAACATTTGAAGAGCTTGAGGCAGACCTACAAACTGTCACATCCAACCCTGCATATCAAGAATTTTTGGAGCAATATCCTGAACGAGTTCGATATTATGTAGACAAGTATTTTACTGAACCACCAAGGCTCGCTACCATTGATCAAACGTATGGTGCTCGCTACGCTAAAGAGCTGGAGTCTTGGCAATAAACACTTGGATTTTACTGATAATGACATTCGACTAGGTCAACGGAGATATCCGCAAACACAAGGTCTGCTAGAATTGATATTTATGAAAACACCTAGAGGGTATACCTATGACGATCTTCAACACTATAGAGATATTCTAGAAGCAACTAGTGTGCATAAAATGAACTATGATCCTAACGCACGAACCAAGGGTTGTTCCTCTGAAAAGTATCTGACTCTAATAAAACCGGTGATAAATCCACGAGGTCGTAGATCCTCAACTCCTCAAGGTTTTGGTTACGACACACATCATAACGCAGAACAAAAAACTGAACCTAGAGCTCAGAATGTAAGCAGCAACACTAACAACTATATGCTACAAAATAACAAACAAATAGAATATGTCTATTGGGATGACATAAATGAGCTGGTTGATAGACTTAGACTTTTAGTAGCTTCCCAGGCTGCTGGTAATAATGCTCATAACAATGAAATTCAGTCAATCATTGAAGAACTGAAGGAGGTTGGTGTTATCGCCTAGTATACCTACATATATCACAGACATACCTACCTTAGTGCTTAGTATAAAAATGTCTATCGATAAGTTCGGACGTCCCCAATCCAATAAAGGTTCTAAGTTTAAAATTATTGAAAGAGAGATTTTCCCAAGAACTGATAGTGGTAATTTTGATTTGCAAAGCCATAGATTGTGTAACATAGCTGATCCAGTCGATGCAACAGATGGTGTAAATAAAAAATTTGTTGATGTATGGATAGACGACTATCAGAAGAACAAAGATGAGGTAAAACAAAGAATCATTGCCATACTACTTGAAGCTGTACACAAACCTGAGTTGGAAGATTTAAAAAACGAATTTGAAAATAAATTGAAAATTTTAGCTAAGAACATAACTACTCAAGTTTTAAAAGATATTGATGTGTTAAAGAATAATAAGCTAAAGAATAAGCTGGGAGAAATAGACAGCAAACTAAAAGATTTACATGATAAGTGGATACTTTTAAATCCAACATCACCATGAGACGCAAAACTGTTGAACCATCTAGTGGGTTAATACACTACCTGATGTCACTGCTACTTACAACGCTACTGTTCATCGAACAACTGGTGTAAAACCTCAAGATGTTAACAAGAAAAATGAAAAAGCTATTCTGAAACAAGTTTACTCAAATCTGAAAGTGTTTAACAAAAATAAATTTAAAGTGGGTGATGTTGTACGTATAAGTAAAAGCAAAAACTCAATTTGAAAAGGGGTATACACCTCGCTGGTCAACAGAATTATTCAAGATTGTTAGTATTCATTTCACAAATCCAGTAACATACTTTCTTGAAGATATGCAGGGGAAACCAATCAGTGGAGGGTTTTACGAGGAAGAACTACAAACGACTAAACAAACAGACATCTATCTGGTTGAACGCATCTTGAGGAAGAAAGGCAAGCAGCTCTATGTAAAATGGCTGGGTTTTGATAAATCTCAGAATTCTTGGATAAATTCAGATGATGTTAAATAAGCTTATATATTTAATGTATTAATGTACTTAGAATAAAATAAAAGTCTTTATTAAAATAATGTTATTTTATTTTTTCATCTGGTTACATACAATTAAGCTAAGTGAACAATTACAATTTATGTCGTAAATCAATAATATCCTGAATAAACTTCTCCTGAGGTACATCTGCTATCTGTAGATCGTTTCTCTTCGCCTTGAGGTATTCGACTTCGGTCTTTATTCTGTTAAAGAGATTTACAGAATTTGGATCATACAACATGTTTAAAACTACTTCGGAATCAGGGTGTTTATTTTTAAAGTTCTTGACAGCTCTTTTAAAACTTTTCTTCTGAGTCCTTACAGCATGATATGGATAGGTAGCATCCTTCTCATTTCTTGAAAGCAAACCAAAAACACAAAGTTTTTCAGGGTTGCTTGGTTTTGGAGATATATCTTCTAAATGTTCTGTGATTTTAGCATTTGTTTCTCGCATACGCTGCACTTCATCATCTATCTCCATTAATTTCACTTCAATTTCTTTGAGGTTATCCTTGTATTTTTGATTAAATTCACTTACGAAAAAATCAAAAATAATTTGGTTGCACTTTTCATAGAAACTATTGGATATCCAACAAGCCAAATTTAATATTAAATCTTTACAGACATATGTACCAGATATCAAGCTGTTTTCAGCTTGCCTTCCACCAAAGTCCACCAAGTATGTAGCGGTTGTAGGTGTTAGTTGAGATGTTGCTTCCAGCACATCTAGGGGGCCGGAATTCCGGCCCCCTAGATGTGACTCTAAGTGGACACCTTCGGTTGAAATATTAAGGGTATCGGTATTGGTTGGTACATAGACTGTTTCTTTAGCTGACCGTTGTAATAGACAATCAACTCTTTAGTTTTCTTATTTTCCAGCCAATGTCTGAATCTTTTCTCACCATTTTTACACAGCTTAGTCGCATTAAAATAACCAGTGTTCTTATCGATAATTAGTTGAAAGTCTCCAAATAAACCATACCATACCATACCATCTATACCTACTACACAAGAGAGTGTGTGTGTTGGTTTTAGGTGTTAACACAGCTTGTTCTGGCTTACTTAAATATTATATTTCTTCTGTTCAACAAGACGATTATTTTGATGTGTCACACATGTATGTAGCTCTAAGAATAGCTATACCGGAAGTGTCTACCGGAAGTAACATTTTTATTGAATATGCTTATAGAGTTTGCTTTGCTGAACAGCGTGTATGTATTGGTTCTATCGTACATCTCACCGATGTTCCGCGATAAGGGTTTGAAGTTTTTTATCTCAGTTTCTTGTAGACCTTGTTACGAAACATACATTTTTGAAGTCGGTTCCTTTCTATCACTTTCCATTGAAAAGATACAAGGATTTAAAGTTTAGACCGGAAGTGGCCATTTTATTGTATATTCCAATTTGATTTGGCCTCCTTAACACCGTGCATGTATTGGTTCTCTCGTACATCTCACGGATCTTCCACGATAAGGGTTTAAAGTTTTTTATCTCATTTTTCTTGTAGAGCTTATTACGAAACATACATTTTTGAAGTCGGTTCCTTTCTATCACTTTCCGTTGAAAAGATATAACGATTTAAAGTTTAGACCGGAAGTGGCCATTTTATTGTATATTCCAATTTGATTTGACCTCCTTAACACCGTGCATGTATTGGTTCTATCGTACATCTCACGGATCTTCCGCGATAAGGGTTTAAAGTTTTTTATCTCAGTTTCTTGTAGAGCTTGTTATGAAACGATATATTTTTAAAGTCAGTTCATTTCTATCACTTTCCGTTGAAAAGATATAACGATTTAAAGTTTAGACCGGAAGTGGCCATTTTATTGTATATTCCAATTTGATTTGGCCTCCTTAACACCGTGCATGTATTGGTTCTATCGTACATCTCACGGATCTTCCGCGATAAGGGTTTAAAGTTTTTTATCTTATTTTAGTCGCCATTTTTTTAATTCTGCTTATTAAACATATTAATTATTATGTCATGTCTAATAACAAAAGCTTTATGAATGGTTTGTTTTAATGGGGGGCGTAACTTTAAATCATGGAGTCTTCGACCAATACCATTATTCTCGCTTATCAACCTCACTCTCATTTGTCGGCTCTAAAGGTTGGGGTGACGTATCTTTAAATAATGGAGTCTTCAACCATCTTTATCTGCGAAAGGCACCATCTTTAAGAACGAAAGCCGCCATTTTTTATAATGTCAGGGATGTCAGCTTAAGGTATCACAGGTTAGACCGCCATCTTTCATTCCGCCATTTTTTTATTCCGCCATTTTGGTTCCTCCGTTTTGGTTCCGCCTCTAATATTAAACATATTATTATTTTGTAAATCATCCATTTGTCTAATAATAACAAAAACTTTAATTATGTTACATGTATGGTTTGTTTGTAATTAAAAGTCGTATATATATACCAGCCTAAAACAATAAATTAACAAGCGTCTGCTTAGCTCAACGGGTAGCATCGTTGCCTCCCATCTGAATGCCCCGGGTTCGAAACTCACCTGCTCCAAATGGTTTTTTTCAAAATATAATAATTTGAAGTAATAGGTTAGACACTTTGGAATGTGACTGTCTGGCCCAAGTCATGTGACGTCACTGTCTGGCCAAAGTTTCCTAGACAGGTCAATGACCTTAGAATGCAGGTTACATTGGAAGCCATCTTGGACGCCATCTTGGGGGCGTGGCTGGACGCCATCTTGGGGGCGTGGCTGGACGCCATCTTGGGGGCGTGCCCACAAGGGGTGGGGCTAGGGGTGGGGCTAGGGGAGGGGGTACCCCCACTCCTACCCCCACTACCTGTGACGTCACTGTCTGGCCAGAGTGGCGCAATACCTACTTCAACATCTTCAGAGGAAGAAAAATTCTAACATAAAAACTAGATCCCGTATATTTATATCGCGTCAAGGTAAACGAACTATTCCGAAGTAAAGTTGTCGTCCAAGAACGATCGTTTGTTTATTGCGCAGTGAAACAGGTCGGAGATCTGCTTTAATCTTTTGGTCGACAAATTTATGACCCTTATGTAATATAGGTTTAAAAGGACCAGAGTTCTTTAAAGAATCAGCACGTTTCCATTCGATTAAGAAATTTACTATGTGGATATTGGTTCATGCCGATAAAGACATCTGGTGAGATAAAGAACATACTCAACTCATCTCTTTTAAAAATAGAAAACTAAAAACCCAGATGTCTGTCTCACCGTGTTAACTTTAACAATGGAAAAATAGTTCAACTAAAATACTACATAAAAACTATATTTATATTGATTTTAATTCTACGTGAAAATATTTATATTGACTACATAGATACAAAAAACCGAACAGGTATTTAAATCAAGACAAACATAGTGATTAATATATGTATAAGCCGGTCGAGTTATTGACAATAATTTATTATTCTACCAGACAAATTAGGAGTATTTAAGCGGTCAAATGCAAAGAGAAAACAAAGGGCTAGAAATTACAGGTGCCGCACGATTTAATGAAGTTTTGTTCTTAATAGACCTTAATATAAAAATACTTTCTAATGAATCAAGCATAGTTTGATGTCTGACATTTTTGACAAGTTTCAAATTTTCTTTTTCAATGTGGTGGTTATTATCCCATATATGTTGTGCCACACATGATTTGTCCACCGTACCATATCGTAACTGTGCGAGATGTTCACGAAATCTGGTGGCTATGTTTCTCCTAGTTTGGCCCACGTATTTAAGATCACAATCTTTGCAACTAATCTCATAAATTCCGGACATTTCAGTGACTTTGTCTTTGTCTTTCGTATTACCCAACAAATTTTTTAAATTACTTTTCGTCGAAAACGTAAAATGTAAATCGGCTTTCTTAAAAATACTTTCCAAACCCTTTGTGATTCGTCGTTCATAAGGTAAACACACAAATTTTTTCTCGATTTTATCATTCTTAAATGACGTACATTCAGATATCACCTTCTTTATCGGCATGAACCAATATCCACATAGTAAATTTCTAGATCGAAAGGAAACGTGCTGATTCTTTAAAGAACTCTGGTCCTTTTAAACCTATATTAGATAAGGGTCATAAATTTGCCGACCAAAACATTAAAGCAGGTCGCCGACCTGTTTCACTGCGCAATAAACAAACGATCGTTCTTGGACGACAACTTTACTTCCGACTAGTTCGTTTACTTTGACGCGATATAACTATACGGGATCTAGTTTTTTATGTTAGAATTTGTCTTCCTCTGAAGATGTTGACTCTGTCAACGAAACGATCGTAAGGTCTGTGAAATATGTGTTGTGGTGATTTGGGTGTTCTCCAAGTGTACTTATTAGTGCTCATCACAGGTTCCAGTTTTCACATAGCGTTTTTAATCATATATAGATATACTCAGCTGGTTCTAAGCTAATTGGCATATTGTCATTTTTCTTTTGTAGAGGTGTGTAGAGATTGGAAATTTAAGTTGACCTTTTGAAAATTTAATAGAGAATAACTCTGGTTGGTGTTTATTTTTAAGGTTAATTAGGTTTTATTGTTGTTTTGTCAAATTAGGTACTGATTTCTAAAGGGATTTATTGGTTTTATGCTGTATTTAAGAATTTATTGGGTAGGATCCCTTCTATTTGGTGTATTCTTATGCTAGGCTGTGCATTATTGGCCTGATTTTGAAATTATTATGTGTGCCATCACATAACTTATTCATTATGGATTTCAAGCTAGATGCTGGTCGACTGTCGAAGGATGAACTTGAATACGAATTGAAAATTAGAGGTTGCGTAGGAGTAGGCACTGTGGAGCGAATGAGAAGTTGCCTACGTCGCATTTTGAAGCTAGAACAGTCCAGTCAGAAATTAACATACCCTGAGTATAATTTAAAGTGTGCTAATGAACTAGCAATTGTAAAGACTAAAGTTGAAGAATATTGTCAATTAATTGAAGATTTAGATACAGGTCGAAATTCGGGCCCGTACAAAAAATTGAAGCTAAATTGATACACATTTTAAAACGCTTAGATCGGACAAAACCTACTGATGATAATTCGACCAAACTACGCAGTGAATTATTGGCATCTATTCTCAACCTTGAGAAGAAAATCAATGTGTTGGAAAACAGGGATTCTGTGCCCTTAGATATTAGCATGGTAGAAAATTTCTGTAGAGGAACCCCTCAATGCTTCAACTAGTAACTCTGTTCCGGATTTTGCCTTTCAGAGCCCTTCGGTTGATATTAAGCCCGTACCAGTTCAGAAGTGGAATATTTATTTTTCAGGTACGCCAAAGGATATGTCTGTTTCTGCATTTTTAGAACGCATTGACGAATTGAGAGTAGCTCGGCATGTATCTGAGCAACATTTATTTTACTCAGCTGTCGATCTTTTTCGAGGTCAAGCTCTTATTTGGTATAGAGCAAATAGACAGTATTTGCGTAACTGGAAATCTTTAGCTAGTGCTTTAAAAGAACAATTTCAACCTCATGATTATGACCAATGTCTATTTGAGGAAATAAAGCAAAGAATTCAAGGAGAGTCTGAGCCTATCGGTATTTATTTGGCTGTTATGTCTCATTTATTTTCACGTCTCTCATGTAAAGTTTCTGAATCTATGAGACTTAGAATTATGGCTCAGAATATTCTTTCGACTTACCAGATGCAATTAGGACTCGTGGATTTCCACACTATAGAGGAACTCAAAAGGCTTTATGTAAAATTAGAGACCCAACGTCAAGGAATAAAGAAATTTATATCCCCTTCGAGGCGTAGGAATAAACCAGAGCAAGATTTTGCTTATTTGGATGCGGGACACCCTGGAGCTTCTGCTCACTTGAATGAATCTGCAGTGCTGGAATTGCAGTAAACGAGGACATCGTTCGATTCAATGCTCTGAAGAGAAAAGGAAACATTGTTACAGATGTGGTTTGCCAAATTTTACGTCAAAAACTTGCACCAGATGCAAGTCAAGTTCTGGAAACGACCAAGCGGGTCGCTAGTTTGTCGGCTGGATGACTCGCAGCTTGTGTTTAAATCGGCAACAATAAACGCAAGGGTAAATGAATCCACACTCTGCATCTGATCAACGACCTTACTTGGCAATTTCTGTTTTTGGTCATAAGACTATTAGGACTTTTAGATTCTAGAGCAACTAGGACCATTGCTGGTTCTTATTTTTGAAATTTATTGCATGGATTTAACTTGGAATTGAATCAAGATGACCAACCTGTATGGTGGAACTTGTAAGAGCATCGGTTCAGTCACTGTACCAGTACAACTGATGAATAAAGTAAAGCTCATTGATGTCATTATAGTACCTGATCTGAAGCAAAGGTTGATATTGGGTCTTGATTTTTTGAAGTTGATGAGTATCGTCCCTGATTTGAGGAATGATGTATGGAAGTTCGGTGATGGGCTTTAGGACATCTCAGAGGTGGATTTTGTCGTTTCTAAGCCTGAATTGACGTCAGAAGAGCTTGAGCATATCGAGTTATTTTTGGAAGGGAAATTTAAGCTGATGGGAAATTCGTTGGGATGCACAAATCTTGCGGAGCACAAAATTATTAGGGAATCACAGCCAATTAAGCAGTGATATTATCCTGTTTCGCCTACTGTTCAGAGATATATTGATGATGAATTGCAGAAGATGCTGGATCAAAAAATTATTGAGCCATCTTCTAGCTCTTGGTCTTCTCCCATAGTTCTTGTTCCAAAAAAGAGTGAGGCTATCGCTTCTGCGTGAACTACAGGAGACTAAATAAGGTTACTAACAAGGACGCATATCCATTGCCATTTGTGTTGGCAATTTTAGATCGGTTGAAGGGAGCTGAGTACTTGAGTTCCATTGACATTCAGTCCGCTTATTTTCAGATTCCTATAAAAGAATCTGGTAAAGAGTATACCGCATTTACAGTGCCAAATAGAGGTCTTTATCAGTTCCGTAGAATGCCATATGGATTTTCTAATGGACCTGCAGCCTGACAGAGATTAATGGATAAGATAATTACCCCAGAATTGGAACATTTTTTTCATTTGTGTATCTTGACGATGCAATAATTGTAGCCCCAACGTTTGAAAAGCACATGGAAATATTGGAGATCATTTTCAATAGACTTTTAGAAGCCGGACTGACAGTCAATAAAGACAAATGTAGATTTTGTAAATCTGAGCTGAGATATTTAGGATATGTAGTTGATAAAAGAGGCTTGAGAGTTGACCCAGACAAAGTTCAGGCTATTTTAAGGATACTGACGCCTGAAAATGTGAACGCTGTTCGCAGTTTCTTCGCAACTGCTCAATGGTACAAGCGTTTCATCCCAAATTTTTCTACAGTTATCTCCTTATTGTGTGCTTTACTAAGGAAGAAGCAAAAGTGGTTATGGAATACAGATTGTGACTCTGCCTTTAAGACAGTTAAGGAATATTTAGTGACTGCCCCAATCTTGAATTGTCCCGACTTCAGTCGCCCTTTTACGGTTCAGGTAGATGCGAGTTCTTTTGGACTAGGAGCTGTATTAAGTTAATCTTTCCCAGATGGGGAACGAATAATTTGTTATGCCAGTCGCTCGTTGACAAAGAATAAAAGAAACTACAGTACAACAGAAAGGGAATGCCTTGGAGTAGTTTGGGCATTAGAAAAGTTAAGGCCTTATATAGAAGGAAGTCATTTTACAGTTATTACAGTCCACTATTCCTTACTGTGGTTGTTGAATCTAAAAGATTCTGCTAATGGGAGATTGTGTCCCTGGGCCATTCGATTACAGCAATATAACTTTGACATTATCCATAGAAAAGGAAAGGAACATGTTGTACCTGACCTTTGTCTCGATCTGTCCCAGCTATTGATGATATCGTAGATGAATTGGAATTTTGTGAAAATTTTAATGCTGATGAAGTGAAAGAATTGGTATTTAAAGCTGAAGGATAAAATTGAGAGTCAACCTATTCGATACTCGAAATGGCGTGTGCTAGACGGAAAAATATTGAAGTACGTAAAGTGCAAAGTTCCTGAGTTAAGTCAGGACCGCGATTATTGGAAGTGTGTAGTACCACGAGAATTTCGCAGGGGATCAATGCACAACTTTCACAGTCAGCTTACCTCTGGTCATCCAGGAATATTCAAAACCTACCACAAAATAAGTCAGTGTTACTTTTGGCCAAAGATGGAATCAGATATCGTTCGTTTTGTTAAGGGTTGTTCTATTTGTGTAGCACACAAGGTTGAACAGAAAAGACCTGCTGGACTTATGGGAAGTAGACCGACTATCAGTAGATGTTTTCAGATGTTGAGTACAGATTTAATAGGACCTTTACCCCGATCGTCTATAGGTTACTAGTACATTGCAGTCGTGTGTGACTACTTTAGCAAGTTTGTGTTAACTTTCCTTTTGCGGACACCTAATGCAAAGTCTATATGTAAACATCTTGAGGAAGATGTCTTTTTGTTGTTTTCGGTGCCACAATATATCTCATATGTAACAATGTAACAATGGCGTTCAATACAGAAGTAAGGAATTTCAGCAGCTTTGTTCTAGGTATAATGTAAACATTCTCTATAACGCCCTTTATCATGCACAACATAACCCAACTGAACGGGTGAATCGAGTAATTAAAACTATGTTGGCGTCTTATGTTCGAGACAATCATCGGAATTGGGATTTGCATCTTGCGTCAGTATATTGTGCAGTTCGCACCTTGGTACACGAAGCTACAGCCACCCCATTTTTTGTGAATTTTGAAAGGGAACACATTATAGATGGAGATAATTACAAAAGGTAGGATATTGAGACGAAAGAATCGATTAATATTGAAGGAGTCCCTAATCAGTCAGAAATAATTATAGATTTTAAGAAGATGCATGAAGAAATTAAGATAAGATTAAACCAGGCTTATGAACGAGTAGAAAGTATTACAACTTGAGACGAAGACCTGTGGAGTATAAAGTTAATGAAACAGTGTGGAGACGAAATTATGCACAGTCAAACAAGGTAAATTATTTTGCAGCTAAGTTCAGTCCCAAGTATCTAGGACCATTCAAGATCAAGAAAAAACTAGGCTCATGGACATACGAACTAGCTGACCAGAATGGTCACTCGAAAGGAATTTGGCACGTCAAAGACTTACGATCAGGACCGAATGAAAATTTAAAATAAATTTTCATTTTGTAAGTGGGAGAATTGTGACGATAAATTTATTTTATATAAAGTCTATCTAGAAAGGATACATTCCCGTTAATCATAAGTATTTTTGTAACACTTTAAGTTTTATCAGTACAGTCTGTGGGTATAACCTCTTCAAGTAAGTAAAATTCAAGATGATGTCGTCGAGTCTTGTTTCAGATATCACCCTGTAGTTGTTTATTTTATTTAAAGTTGAATTCATTCTCCTTTTAGGCAATTTGTCATCAATTTTCCTGATATGTTTTGTTTTGGTTATTTCAATTCTGTAATACATTATGTATGAAGTGTAAAGTTAAGATAAGGAAACAGAACATTTAAAACATACCTTCTTATGATGGGAACTATGAGAAATGCTACATTATGCTTAGTTTTGTATTTGATTTGAATGTTTGCAATTTTACTGAAACTGCAGTGTTGTGATTTGTTTACGTTCAAATGACAGAATACATTAATTTCGTTTCAAAATTTAGATCAAATGGCCAGTTGTTATGCCAAATCCCGACTTGTCAGTGCTGCCAGTCCGAAATTGCCTAGAAAAGTAGTAGCTTGTCTTTTAATTTTAATTTCTAAGAATGGTTTAGTATGGGTAATTATTTTGTACTTATACATGATATTAGCAGTTATTTCTTGTTATACAGGTGCACTACATGTTTAAATCCGCATTTATTTATCGGCTCTTATTTCTAGTGCACTATGATTGTCAGTTAGTATGGCGTAGGATTCTTGGGGATGCAAAAAAACCGCGCATAAAATCGGTTTGAAAAAAAAACAAGAAAATAATCGGGAAGAAGTCTTTTTTTGTCCTGATAGTTAAGAAGTTAAGAAAGCCACGTTGACCTTCTTTTAATTTTGGCTTTTCTTCTGGAAATCACGCTGAGTCGTTTAAGAGTTTTACTCTATCAAATATTATTTCGATATAGTATTCACGCGGCTTAAAATATACTACTGTCCTTTGATTTGAGTTTAATTAGTTGATATAGTCTCAATATTGGTTGGTGGTAGTAATATAGTCTGAAAATATTCAGGATAATCACTGAAGAAAACCAAATAAGCTGCCGAATTAACATCTTTCGGTAAGGTTTATTATTCATATTCATTCTTTCTTTTGACTATCCCATATTTTATTGGAATTTATAGGCAAGTTGGATGTTGGAAATTGGGAATTAGAAATTGGAAACTGTAAATAAGAAATGGGAATTGACAAACAGAACCAGAAAAGACAACGAAAATAGGTATTGATAATCAAATGGAAATAGGTCATAGCAGATAAGAAGTAGGACACAGCAAATAGGAAGCTAGCAACATATTGTGAGAATTTATCATATTATCACTTCACTTTATGCATCCTTTAAGTATTTAATAACTAATTATATTTATATTTTGTTAATGCTGAGTGTATTACTAGTTTGCAACTTATTGGGTCAAATTTGGACGACTTCTACTCATGTTTGGTAATTTGCATGAGGATACTTAAGTTCTTTGAGGAGTCAGGGGTCTTAAAATTGCCTGGCGCCTTTAAAAATTAAAGAACCTGGACCCACTCCCTCACCACTGAGTAGCCGCGGATTTAACTCCTTTAAGAGTGTTACTACCATCAGATAAATTTTACATGATAACCATCTAAGAGCAAATTATACCGTAACAACACGTTCCCCCCTTATCTCTAATTTCAAGTTTCAAGGTGTGGCAAATTTCTAATATTAGATGAAATATGCTCAATTTTTCTATTACAATTTAGATATCATTTACGGTTTGTTACTTCAACTTCAGCAAATTTCAAATTTTAGCCTCGGGGCCTAGGTGTCTAACTCGGAGGTACAGGGCACTGGACATACAAACATTAAAACTTAAAACTAATAAGACATAATACGACCGAAACATTCCAATTTTCCAGTCGTTGCTACATTTTGACGTCAATAAGTGCAAATTTTCACATTATAATTATTATTATACAAATGAAACTAACATACACATATTAAGTGCTATTCAGTGGGAGCAAAACTTTCATTTTTAAGAATATACAGCAATACCAGCTGGTAATGTTTATGATTGCAAGTTTCAATTTAATATTATTTATCTTGGCAACATGTGATCAATGTCTCTACACAAGGTGCAAATATTATTCTAGACATCGAATTTAGTTTAAATTACTTTGGCAGCCCTAAAGTGAACACATGAAATCTCAGCGTTTCAGCTCACCTTGAATACAATAGCAACATTTTAAATGTATACATAACTTTTTTGCTTAAAATTCAGACAAATAACATTCCAGCTTTAAAGTTTTAATTTACAACAAGTTTGGTAATATCTAAATGAATAATAGTTCTCTAAATGGTGTGCGTACAGGTTAACTTACGGGGCTCATGATCAGATTACACATATTAAATTTGGCAATATTTAAGTGTATGAATGATTTCTTTAACGAATAATTTTCCATGGCCCAAGTTTAATCCAAATATCGAACCTCGCAATGTTACAGCTGCCCTCTTATACCACCCCTGCTGCTGGATAGCACTTCCAAGGCACGCAAATCTTGTTAAAGGCCGGGTAATTTATATCACTATTAGCATGAGTCATACTAAGTTTCAACTCACCGTTTGCTGCACCTTTGTCCGCTCTGTCAGGCTGCTGCATGGTCTCCACTTGGGGACGGTTACTCATATCCTGGGTTTCGTCTATCTGAGGGGACGGTTCCCACATTTTGGGTTTCCGGGTAAGAAAGAGCAAACTCGAGAAATGGGCCTGCGTTCGGAGCTTCCTTGCTCTGAGGCGAGCGTGGAATTTTTCAGAAAAAAAATCCCCTATCTCGTTATCCGTGCGCAGGGATCTGGCATTGGTACCAAACACGGGCTTTCTTTTTTCAAGGGTGGACGTCTGAATCGCGGGGAATAACCAAAAGAGCTCCCCTGCGGCCGCACTAGTGCGCGATGCTCTGGCACTTAGTGCTTGGCACGGGTCTCTCTCAGCAAGGGTGGATGTTTGACTCGCGAAGGTTGGCAGCAGAGTCCCTGTTTGGACACCAGTGCGGGAGGTTCAGGCACTTGGTGCTTCGCAAGTTCTCTCCTAGCACGGGTGGACTTTTGGCTCACGAAGGTTGGAAGCAGAGTCCCTGTTTGGGCACCAGTGCGCGAGGTTCAGGCACTTGGTGCTTCGCAAGTTCTCTCCTGGCACGGGTGGACTTCTGAATCGCGAAGGTTGGCCGCAGAGCCCCTGTTTGGGTACCAGTGCACGAGGTTCAAGCACGTGGTGCTTCGCAAGTTCTCTCCAAGCACAGTGGACTTTTGGCTCGCGAAGGTTGGCAGCAGAGTCCCTGTTTGGGCACCAGTGCGCGAAGTTCAGGCACTTGTTGCTTCGCAAGTGCTCTTCTAGCACGGGTGGACTTTTGGCTCGCGAAGGTTGGCAGCAGGGTCCCTGTTTGGGCACCAGTGGCGAGGTTCAGGCACTTGGTGTTTCGCAAGTTCTCTCCTAGCACGGGTGGACATTTAATCGAGAGGAATACTAGCCGAGTTCTTCGTTTCAACACTAGTGCGCGAGGCTCTGGCACTTAGTGCTTACTACAAGATCTGCCTACTAGTCACGGGGGGTTTGAATATCGCGAAGGAATACTAGCCGATTTTTCCCTTTTCAACACTAGTGCACGAGGCTCTGGCACTTAGTGATTACTACAGGATCTCTCTACTAGTAAATGTGGGCTTTGAATATCGCGAATCAACACTAGTGCGCGAAGCTCTGGCACTTAGTGCAGGTTCTCCTTACTAGTCAAGGTGGGCTGCCGAAGAATGAGACTTTTTGAAGAACAAACTAAGTCTAATTTTTGTCTGCAATCGTACGTTCTTTTATATCGGTTTGCAGGCCCTGTTGTTAAAGTCGACAGCATATAAAATGTTTGTATCATAGTCGACCTTATTACAGCCCGCTCGTGATTTGTACCGTGTTCCCCCTTTGTCCTGCGTACACGTCCTACATAGAAAGTATCCTGTACATACTGTCTGCAGAGCGTATGTTCAATTTATTTACATCATAATTGCAAACACCCATTACTCAATTTGTGATGCTTATTCTGCAAGTTTACCCCTGCGCAATTACTTGTTGCTTTTTCGTTGTTGCCGGCATTTATATTTATGCAATAACACCCTTAATTTACGTAAATTATACAACAATAATAATATGCTACGTTCAAATGATTAATAAACCAAACAAAGAATAATGTCCTTATTGTGCATACGACACTAAAACAGTATCAAATTGCCTTATGTTAAAATAACTGCACATGAAACATTCTGTGTCTCGTTTGTTTTTTATATAATCACGATAATGCACCTGTTTACCCTGAACTTGCAATAATTAAGGTGCACTTATTTCTCATACGACTGAAATTCAATTTTAAAAATTATCTACCTTTTAAATTTGATTTTACAAATTCCTAAAGTGTTGCAGGTCAGCCCATAGTCGACAGCCAGTCTGTATTTTATTAGTGCAAGCCCTATAGTCTCGCGAGTTTGCCAGGAAAATATCTGCAATAAATATATTTATGTGCCTCTTATTCATGTACAACGAAAATATCGACTGATAAATGACGTTGAAGAATCTGCCTATTTAGCAACTAGACCCGTGACCAGCGCGATCTAGGAAAGTAAATGACCATGCCAAATAATTATTTCATTGCTGATAATAATCGTGGAAGCGATTACAATCACATTTCAAAGTGTAGACAAGTGAAACGTGTTTTAAAAATAACACCACACGCCTTCTGCCGTCATAATACCATGTCTGCAAGAACCCATAACTCGCATTGATATTGCCCTAGATATCAGCAATTTTAAGACAAAGGCCAGATGTCCTATCTCATTTAGTTATACAGCCAGCAGGTGTTCCTATTGAATTCCGTTGTTCTTTGTTATTTACCCTGCCTGTCTGGCTCCAAAGTCAGATGTTTTTCTTGTATTCCCATCACCAGACACTAATGCAATAATTAAGGTGCACTTATTTGTCATATGACTGAAATTCAATTTTCAAATTTCTCTACCTTTTAAATTCGATTATACAAATGCCTAGTGTTGCAGGTCAGCCCATAGTCCACAGTCAGTCTGTATTTTATTAGTGCAAGCCCTATGGTCGCGTGAGTTTGCCAGGAAAATATCTGCAATAAATATATTTATGTACCTTTTATTCATGTACAACGAAAATATCGACTGATAAATGACGTTGAAGAATCTGCCTATTTAGCAACTAAACCCGTGACCAGCCCGATCTAGGAAATTAAATGACCATACCAAATAATTATTTCATAGCTGATAATAATCGTGGAAGCGATTACAATTACATTTCAAAGTGTAAACAAGGGAAACGTGTTTTAAAAATAGCACCACACGCCTTCTGCCGTCTCATTACCATGTCTGCAAGAACCCATAACTCGCATTGATATTGCCCTAGATATCAGCAGTTTTAAGACAAAGGCCAGATGTCCTATCTCATTTAGTTATACAGCCAGCAGGTGTTCCTATTGAATTTCGTTGTTCTTTGTTATTTACCCTGCCTGTCTGGCTTCAAAAGTCAGATGTTTTTCTTGTATTCCTATCACCAGACACCCTAGTTGACACTATCACACTCTCTAAAGTGTGTAGATTAGGCACTCATCCTGTTTCAAGTATTATGATCTCCAGACAAGTGCCCTCAACTTCGACCTTTTACATATTATGCGTGGAAACGTTTGCTTATAACGTGAGACATTAACCAGACCTGTGTTTTATTGAAATATCCAAACTGCGTTTACTTTCTGCATTGTTTTATCGTTACCGAACATCAACCTCATAATGCGAGACAATGCAATTTCACTGGGATTGCTCTTGCATATTAAAATACCCCACTGTTACCTGTCGAATTCTCGAGATAATCTTATATATTTATTATGGGCCACTGGAAATATCGGCGACTCATTTCTGATTCAACCTTCGTCTGCCGGCTTGAGTAAATAAAAACAATTTGATCGCTCCTATTGGGGCGCTTAAAGCAACATAAAGTAAAAGAAGAGCGCAGGGACCATAAAAGAAAAACAATAAGGCACCTGCTCACGGTTTAGAATTATACGTGGTCACTGAGAGCCTTGTTCGCTAATATACCAGGGCCTCCAGACTATAGAACAATTAAATTCAAATGTAGAAAGACAAAAAAACTCATCCAAGACAAGGGCATACCAATTAAAGGGTTAATTCTGCCTGATTATTAATAGTTTTATTAGCCAATTCCCCCCACACTACTATATATATATATATATATATATATATATATATATATATATATATATATATATATATATATATATATATATATATATATATATATATATATATATATATATATATATATATATATAATTTCACTTATATATATATATATATAATATATATAATTTCACTTATTTTCTTTATTTTCAATATTTTTCATAAATCATATCATTTCTCATATCTATATCATTATTTCTATACTTCTTTATAATCACCATCTATATAGTTGCTGGAACATGGATTATACATTTTTAGGTATTTAATTTCACTATTTTCTCTGTCACTTATTTATGCCTTTTTCATTTAAATTCTTGTCCTAGACTTTATATACTAGGGATTAGCTCTATGCTACAAATTATATATATATATATATATATATATATATATATATATATATATATATATATATATATATATATATATATATATATATATATATATATATATGTATGTATGTATAAATATATAAAATAAATAAATATTTTATCTCCCTCATCTAGACGAGCACGGTGATACCCCACACATGAGTTTTTAACCATACAAATAAAAAAGTTGGTTAGCGCCTGCGCTGTCAGACATATTTTTATGTGTCATTTTCACTAAAATATAAATAGTGGGCTCTCTTATTTTGACAGGTTTGTTTATATGTCTTTTAAAAATTCAAATTTCCCAGGCTTTTCACTTCTGGTCGGCCATCTTGGCCGCCATCTTGAATTACTCATTCTAAATTTTTTTCTCTATATATTCATCCCCCATTTTTGTTTTATCACTTTGACTACAAACTCACCAGATTTTTCACTTCCGGTCAGCCAACTTGGATCACGTCATCTCAGGTCAGCTCTCTTTTCTCTCTCTATCCGATCCGTCATCTTATTTCGTCACACGCAGGCGCAGAGCCTGGCGGTGGCTCCAGAACTCCTCATCTATACCTTCTTAATACCTACTACCCTCCTTACAGAAAGGCAGGATAGTAAGGCAAAACTGCACCCTAGCGTTGTGATTGTCCATAGTCGCGGAAATAGACTGGCGTTAAAGAAACAAAAATACAATGTAGTAGTAGTAGTAACAGTAGTGGAGAGGCCAACGCCAAGCAAGTAGGCCACAATGGGCCCTTTTTGCCAACCCCAGCAACCCAGCAACCATTCTCTACTCTTCCTCGGTTCCGTTGCCAAACCGCCTCGACCTCGAGATGAAGGCCGTGACAGTCTTCAATTGGACGGTACTTACCTGATTCCTCTGCAGAGTCCTCGATCCGAACAATTCTACCCGAAGACTCCCAAAAGCCTCGCATTCACAAAGGTAGTGGTAGGACGTTTCTTCATCCTCGCCGCATTCCTGGCAAATGGGATCCCTCTCTACGCCTATCAATGTGAGGTGTTTTCTAAGGGCGCAGTGGCCTGTCAGCACCCCAAGGATGCGGCGAAGCGTAGATCGACTCCTTCCGAGTAGCCAGACAGTTTTATCTCTGTCCGGCCCCTCCACGAAGTCCCTCGCCTGCCTGCAGCCACCAACCGACCCCCAGTGCCTCTCCATTGCTTCCTCGGTCCATCTGTCTAAGGCGACAGAGACTGTCTTCCTACTTATGCCTATTGCAGGCTCCGGTCCACAGAACGGCCGCCGGGAACTGAGTCTTCCGAGATTATTCGCCACCTCATTCCCCGCTACGCCACAGTGTCCCGGAACCCACATCAGTTGCACCTCCTTCGTCCTGGCTAGTCCACTGAGGGCGTCAGCGCACTCCTGAACCAGTGTTGACCTCATTCTGGCCGCGCAGACTGCCCGGAGGACCGCCTGGCTATCCGAGCAGATGTACACACATTTCTCGGGACTCCTCTTCACATCCTGTCTATTGGCCACAGACAGGATAGCATACACCTCTGTTTCGAATGCCGTGGTATACGCGCCAAGAGCATAGCACTCGCGCACCCCCAGGCCCTCGATGTATATTCCTGCTCCGGAGGATTGTTGGTCCTCCTGCCGCGATCCGTCGGTGAAACAGAGCAGGCTTGCGGGCTGGAATGCAACCTCATTTTCCCTCCACTGATCCCTACTGGGGATCCTGAGAATGTATGGCCTAGTCAACCTAATGTCGTCCTCGGCATCCCGCACCTTTATAGCGGAAATCGGAATTTCCTTTTCCACCTCCTTGGCGACTCTTGCATGCCCTATTACGGCTCCCTCTCCGCACCAGTTTCCTGAGTCTCGCATTCTAAGATGCGACGCCATAGCCTCTCTTCTGATGCAGATGGGAAGCGGTGGCAGCATCAACAGGACCTCTAGAGCGGCTGAGGGTGTCGTCCTCATAGCGCCTGTGATACCTAGGATTGCCAGCCTTTGGAGTTTGGCCAGCTTCCTGCTGGTAGTTGGGTTCACACCACACCACCAGACCAACTAGGGAATGGTTTATTCTACACTGACAAGAAGCGGGTCCATTGGGGCATTTTCGGTTAGTGGGGTGTGAATGACTATGCTGGGAGAAAATCAGTTTCAGACTATACCTTAGGTTCGGACAGGTAATATTCAGAGGAAAAGTCAGCAGAAACTCACAGCCACTACCACCAGTCCAAAACTCCACAGGAAGTGGAGCAGACCCTTCTGTGAGCTAAGGAGGGACACATCCTCCTGCTAAGTTCTCTGGGAGTGACACCTAGAGCAGGGATAAACCCACATACAAAACTGGCTCCTTTAGAGGAGGGGGGGTAAAACATACTTTGCCCTCAGAACCTCGAAAGGGAGCACCAGGAGATCTGGAGCTAACTTCTGTAAGAACCTACATTTGATGGGTGAGATTTTAAGCAATTGGGCATGAGCCAGAATAGACCTAAGGTTGCAGTGGAGGAGCTGAGATAGAAATAGCCCACTAACTATATAACATAAGTTAACCCAACCATAATGAAGTGGCAAAATGCATTTTTAAAACAAGTATTCTAATAAAACATATACAATAGACAATGTTAACCTTTAACAAATAATGTCAATGATATAACTACAATAGTCTTTGATTTACAGGTTAGTATGTATGGACTCCAGGTGGTAAATCAAAAAATTTGTATATCAGCAGCTGGTTACTTTGAATTTAGCAGAAGAATGCTGTTTGAGGTAAAATGTTTTTTATGCCATACTTGAGTGTCAATTATTATCACCTGATTTTTAGGTACTAGCAACAATTGGGTTATATATGTTTGTACTTCTTCAAATAGACGATGGAAACTAAATATGAATCAATGTAAAGCCTTATTTATACATTATATTCTATTGCCCCAAAGCTAATAATAATAATCTTTATCTATGCCCTGGTAATTTTACAGACAGAAGAATGTTAATGTGTAACCTTATGTAGTTTTTATTTTATTTTTAATTATAACTTTTAAGAGCAGGATACGAAAGTGGCAGCTGTAGAAATCTCCGTGTGGGGGGCTACTGTATCAACACTTGAATATTTTTAAATTATTAGCATTGCTCAGAACCATGAGAAATAACGTGTTTATTCAATAGGTATCAACTCCAATCGCCTAGTAACAAAGATTTAATGAATGAGAGAGCAATTTAGATTCTGTGTAACGTAGGTTGCTAGGTGACACATAAACTACTTAGCAACGCAAGCCGTAAATTAGTAACCCATATTCGTTTTACCGGTTTACAAAGATCCGTATTATAATATTATCACTGCATAAACTTATTTTAATTCTACTGCGCGAACGAGAAATTTGACGTAAAAGGAACCAATCAAATAAGACGACACATGTGGCGCGCGATTCAACCTTCTTATAATAAAGTTCGAAAAGAGAAAGGAGAGATTTAATGTTTATAACTCTGAGCAATTCCATAATGTTTAGTATCCCGTAACCAAATAAGTATTCTAATGCTTGTAAATCTTAATTGTTATTATTAATGCCTCTATTCAACAAATTAATAAATTATAAAAAACCTAAAACAATGTTATAAATATTACATTTCCCTCTTCCAGTTCCAAATCAGATGGATTAAATGTAAACAATACTCTTCTAACCTTATGTAGATGATATCAGTTTTAAACGAAGTTGTACTCTAGTGTTTGCTAGAATATGCGTTTTATTTTATATTTGGCGAAAACATAATTAAGATATGTTGTAACAGGCATCTTTTTTATTTTATTTCTTTTTATTGTATCTAGAATTTTAAAAGTTTTGCAATGATATTTGTTCCAGAACGTGTTAAGCCATAAAATAGCAGAGCTAGAAAACGCGACTAATGAATATTATAGGACGATTATGTAACCACAATAACTCTCTAGAAGATTAAATGCCTCGACCTGGCCTAACCGTTTTTGGCGCTTATGCAATCAATACTTTAGAATCAGATGATTATAAAACCAACCCGATTGGCATAACTACTCTAACGTCCTTTTTAGCTGTTTGTTTTTAATTTTTGACACGAAAATACATTCGTTATTAATTTTGCAAATATTTATATACAATACTAAATATACACTCTTGTTTCATTACTTTTCTAAACGCATTTATTTTTAAATTGGCGGTCATCTAAAATCAAACAATTTTCTCTAGGCTTATTACAGTAGGATATAATTTTTTTCAAAATATATTTGATGATGCTTTAAATGACTTGAATCGTCTAGTGTTGGACATTGGTCAATGTTACCAAATAGGTACTAGCATTTTGCAATGCTGAATGGAACCCCAATTACCAATCTACTTATCATCACTGTACAGGCTAAATTTTGTGGTCTGACATGGAATATAGCGTTCTGTTGGACCGAAACAATAAGACTGCATTTAACTCATTCCGATCTTCATGAATAATATAGCCCGTTTGTGTATTATTACATTAAGAGTGTGCGGAATCCAATTGCGACTAGCCTAACATCCTCTTTCATTTATTTATTTATTTCTTTATTTCTCTATATGCTGAACATATTTAAACTCTTTGAGGTAGAGCTCTAAAACGGGAGTCGAAACGATGAGATATCAATAATTTCAATAATTTAATTAGCGGGTCCGCCAGAAAACCTGCTATTTCACACATTCAAAACCGCTGGAATATATATATATATATATATATATATATATATATATATATATATATATATATATATATATATATATATATATATATATATATATATATATATATATATATATATATATATATATATATATATATATATATATATATATATATATATATATATATATATATATATAAATATATATATATATATATATATATATATATATATATATATATATATATATATATATATAGTGTTGAACATGTAATTATTATCTTATTATTGAGCATAAAAATTTAGTTAAGACAAATTTAAGCCATCGACGGAGGGAATAACATGCTTAAAAAAAGTACTTAATTATACATCTTTTTAGAAAAAATTGTATTGATTTTAAATGCCTCAAAAAATATGTACTTATTAGCAGTATAAAACATCTTTACAATAATGGGGATTTATTTTTAAGTAGCTTTTGGTTTTTCACGATAATTTTTAATTTTTTAACAAAATTTGTTTGTGTAGCTTATAAGGATTCAGAATAGAGCACACTGATCCTGTCTCGAGGAATAGTTACCGGTATCAAAAATATTTTAATCATAAGAATTTTTTTGTAAAAATGCATGTTTTTGTGCTTTTTCAGTTTTCTTCTACTTCTATTTTTATTTTAAAAAATCACTAATAGAGAGGTATAGATGGTGAGACTGCAAAAAAATTTTCAAATGAACGCGAACTAGGATCCCTAGAACCCATATCCGGGGTCAGTTTAAATTTTTATGTTTATATATATATATATATATATATATATATATATATATATATATATATATATATATATATATATATATATATATATATATATATATATATATATATATATATATATTGTAACATCCCTAAGATTCTAACTAATTTTTACAAATAAATAACAAAACAGCAATGCAACTAATATGGCAACATAGCACGATATTGCGTAATGCATAATTTAAACACTGTATTTTAGAGAAAAGTATTTTAGTCTGTTTTGCAATGTTGACTAATACGTAATTAAATCACTGACTACATTAAATCACCGCAAAGGTCCTGAATGTACTCACTTACCTTACTTTAAAGGCTTTTACTTTTGCTTACTAAGGATGACTAATTTCCTGGGTTATCAGGATAAATACATTGAGGCGTTAAAGTCTAGGGCAGGAACAAGTTGTGTAGGTTCTAACCATGGCGTCGGGACATTGTGAAGAAAAACGCAAAAAATTCGCAAACACTTAGTCTATTTAACAAAGCTTCCCATTTGACAAGTACAGTGGAACAGACATACTGCACAGGCATCTAGGCACCTTTCGCTACACGGCCGGGGTAATTCTAAACATATGGGGAATGCACTAGCATAAAGAATTTGGATCTCCCGGAGGATTAATGACCTGGTGCGTATCGAGATCCCCGATATCACTCCGAGTCTCCACAGTGGCGTAGACCTAAAGATTGATATTTTCATTTCAATTTTCATTATTTAGGTTTCATAGTTTTAATCGTTTATCTCTCAATTTCATCTTATTACTGTGGGGCTGATTGAGCATCACCGCAGAACAGGACACCACACCTGGGCATTCGTTTGGGGTTCACCGGTTCCTCCCTCTACGTCCCATATACGACCATTAATTACTAGGTAATGACGCATTGCGCATTTGGATTGCCTTTTCCACCTTCCGTTATGCTAACGGTATGTGTTTACCGTGTCCTTCTTGGACTATAGCCTCTCTGACGAGGTCTTTGATTTTCGGATCCTAGCAAGTCAGGAAGTAGAAGGTTCACCCAAATACCGCTTGCAAGTTTTTTGCTTTGGACGTGTGGGTTGTATGAGACGCAGGGGAAAGGCATTGATAACAAATCTACTATGACCTCACCCAATGTTATGACGTACATTACAAGACTTTCAACTAATTACTGACCTTCAGGTTGCCCTTTTGCCTTATTCATTAGTATTTTATGGACTATAGCCTCCCTCATGAGGTCTTTGATATTCGGATTTTGGCACTTCGTAAAACGAAGCTTCACCTGAATGTCTTTCTAGATATAAAGAGAATAATTACACAACTTGGTCAAAACACCGAGGGAGATACTTGATTTACTTTAAGTCCCTTTCCTTTTCTTCTCCGCATCGTCCAATGCATACCACATACGTTCAATCTCAAGTCTCAGTTTTAAATACACAAAGGGGAGCTAAGATGTCTGTTTCAGGTACAAAATAACTTCATCAGGTAATGTGCAAAACAATAAGATTACTAAATTCAAGATTCAGTTTCAAAGTGCATTAAAATGGTGCCACATGTTCGACTTCAAGTTTCACTTTCAATATTACACAGAAATGGAATAACATACATTTAGTTCAAGTTTCCAGTTTAAAATTACATTATGCAGAACTAGATACTTATGGTTTTGCGATTCAAATTTAAATTATATTATAAAAAGCTACATACTTCTGGTTTCAAATTTAAATTATATTATAAAGAGCTACATACCTCTAGTTGAACGATTCAGATTTAAATTATATTATAAAGAGCTATATACTTCTGGTTTCACGATTCAAATTCAAATTACATTATAAGGAGCTACATACTTCTGGTTTCACGATTCAAATTTAAATTATATTATAAAGAGCTACATACTTCTGGTTTCACGATTCAAAATTATAATTATATTATAAGGAGCTACATACTTCTGGTTTCACAATTCAGATTTAAATTATATTATACATAGCCACATACTTCTGGTGTCACGATTCAAATTTAAATTATGTTATGAAGCGCTTCATACTCCTGGTTTCAAAATTCAGAATTGTCAAGTGAAGACAAGATGTCTATTTCCAAATACAAAAATGGTTTCGTTCGGTAATACACGAGCTAATAACATTTCCGATCTAAAGTTTTCAGTTAAATATTGTTTAATGGGGACCAGACGTCTATTTTTAAATGCAAAAATAATTTCATTAAGTAATACACCAGCAAGTAAAGTTCCTGATTTCGAGTTTCAGTTTAAATATTAAGCGACAAGATTTATGCGTTCAAATGTAAAGTAATTTCATTAAGTAATACACAAACAAATAAAAATTCGAGGCTTCAAGTTTTAGTTTAAAGATATCAAATTTGGCAAGGTTTTAAATGTAGAAATAATTTCTTTAAATAACATACAAGGGAATAAAATTCCAGCCTGCACGTTTCAGTTTAAATATATTAAGTTGGGCAACATTTAAACACGCAAATAATTTATCTACCTAGTATACAATCAGCTAAAATTCCAGATTTCCAGTTTCAGTTTAAATATTAAATTTGGCAACATTTAAACGCGCAAATAATTTCTCTACACAATATGCAAATGAACAAAACTCCGGATTTCAAGCTCAGTTCAAATATATCGCATTTGGCGACATGTAAATGCACAAGTTAATTTTTCTACTAATACACAAATAAATAAAATTCCGATATCGATCAGGGACGAGTGCTAGTAATTAAACCCATATGGGGAACACCTATTGATAAAGTTTCTACAAATCGAACTACTGTTGAGATTTTTAGTTCTACCGGCTTTGCGCTTGCTTAAATAAAGGGGGGCGGGCGATAAAAGTTATTTGCAAAGGTATACTCACCGCTTTCAGCGTTGACCTCCATCTCGTCTGGTTTCTGCTAGTTCGAGCTAGTCTGCTGATCTATCAGGTATCTTGGAGAAGGCCTGAGAGTTTTATTATCTCTGACCCAATTCAGTGGATATATGGGAACCTGGACTGCAGGGAGCGGATGCAGTGAATGGCGCTCGGGACGGCGGGCCTGTGCTCAGATGAATTCCAACCTGTATGGGGCCAGTGATTGCCAATAGACAAGAGAAAATGGGTTTTACAGAGGAACACCCTGTATCAGCAAGTGCAGTCGACACGAATTGAATCTGGCACCAGCCACTTGCGCTAGGATATTCCAAACTGTATGGGAGCGGCAGGGACTACCAATAGACAAGACAAAATGTGTTTTACAGAGGAACATCCTCTATGAGCTAGTGCAGTCGACACGAATTGAATCTTGCGCGAGCCACTTGCTCTAGGATATTCCAAACTGTATGGGGGCGGCAAAGACTGCCAATAGACAAGATAAAATGGGTTTTACACAGGAACACCCTGTATGAGCTAGTGCAGTCGACACGAATTAAATCTGGCACCAGCCACTTGCTCTAGGATATTCCAAATTGTATCAGAGCGACAGGGACTGCCAATAGACAAGACAAAATGGGTTTTACAGAGGAACGCCCTGTATTAGCTAGTGCAGTCGACACGAATTGAATCTGGCGCCAGCCACTTGCTCTAGGATATTCCAAACTGTATGGGGACGGAAGGGACTGCCAATAGACAATACTAAATAAGTTTTACAGAGGAACATCCTGTATGAGCTAGTGCAGTCGACACGAATTGAATCTGGCGCCAGCCACTTGCTCTAGGCTATTCCAAACTGTATGGGGGCGGCAAGGACTGCTAATAGACAAGACAAAATGAGTTTTACAGAAGAACACCCTGTATGAGATAGCGCTGTTGACACGAATTGAATCTGGTGCTAGCCACTTGCTCTAGGTTATTCCAAACTGTATGGGGGCGGCAGGGACTGCCAATATGCAAGACAAAATAGATTTTTACAAAGGAAAACCTTGTATAAGCTAGTGCAGTCGACACCAATTGAACCTGGCGCCAGCCACTTGCTCTAGGATATTCCAAACTGTATGGGGGCGGCAGTGATTGCCAATGGACCATTCTGGGAGTCAAATCTAGTCTCCCTGTTGTGTGCAAACGCAGGTTCTTTTATATGAAATCCGCCCTTCTGTATGTGTGGGAACTATGAACAGCAGACATAGTCATTACGGTTGAAAAGATACCAGTTGCGTAAACAATTATCGACTTTACAACTGCCTACGTGATATGCAGCATACTACTCTAGTCTTGTATATAAAAAACGGTCTGGATACTCACATACAATGTAACGCGTTTTCTTCTAGTTAAAACTGAATTTTTATACATGTTCTATGTACGATAACCATTTCGCAAGTATACATACTTGAGAATGCCCACTTGTTCCCCTAGTTATTAACAATACACAAAAAGCATCATTTGTCTCCTTCTCTCTACTTACTAATTGCATAAGAATGAATACATGTTTAGGTAGCTAAATTACAATAATACACCCACTCGCCACGAACGTGTGCTAATCTGTACATATACCTGGCAGTCTAACATTCGCAAATCCTTAATATCGGACACTTTTACAATATAACTTCATCGTGGCAATTTCCTGAAAATGTCCACAAAGTATCACAGAACTAAATATGGCCAACGTTGCAGAAATATGCGCCTTAATGTAATAACGAGGTACCTAAATAACGGCAAGTATAGCGACCGTGTAAACCAGTACAGAAAACATCGCGAGGCTGCTATTTCGGCTTTTACAGACACAACAAATGAGTAAATGCATATTTTCATGAAACATTCGCTAAGCAAATCATGAGTGTTTCAACTTTCTGTTCGATCAATTGGTACATAGCAAGTCTTTCTTGACTAATGAATTTTCGTATTACAGCTTGAGTGAGTAGTTACAATACCTTTACCCCTTCATTATGCTAAAAAACGAGGGTAAATTGCAAAAAGTTTAATGAACGTAGAAACGCGTGGGAAGCTATTTCTTTTACAAAAATCTACATATAATTAAAGTGCATAGCTCATAAGCTGCCTATTTCTAAACATTTGCATAAACATTAGCGGTTAATACATAATCTGCAAGCATTGTTCTAATTTCTTCTTTTTTTCGTAAGAATGTTCAGGCAGGTGACACATGGCTTCTCGCTCCCACGGTATGCTTAAGCCCCGACCAACTATAATGACTTCTAATTGTTTTCAGATATTCGAAACTACACTTACAGCCCTGTTAACTGAATATTTCCAAAGTTCTTAATACGCAGACTTGATAAAGGGTCATCTGGTGTCTCCGAACTTGACCTTTCATCATAGGGCATGAGAAACATCTGTATCAGCTGTGGTGTTTTTGAATTGCACACGGCTGAATATGTACGGCGCTTTCCAGATAGGTGCATACCTTATTCCACAGTGCTTGGAAGAACATACAGACGGATTCATGAAACTGGCTCCATTAATGAAATTCATCGTGAAGTTTCAACCTCGAGGCTCAATTCTAGGGTAGATGAGGTAATTTTGGACTCTTTCGAAGAGGATCCCACGACAAGCACTAGGAAAGTTTCCTATTCTCTGGGCGTCTCGCAGTGGAAAGTATGGCCAGTTCTGTATCGGGAAGGACAGCACCATTAGCATTACACGCCAGTTCAATTGATTGCAGCTAGGTAATCCAACAAGAAGGCCCCAATTTTGCCATTTCATGTTGAACGCTGATAATGAAAATATAAATTTCCTGTCTAGAATTATGTGGACCGACGAGTCAAAAATTACTATAGAAGGAATATTCAATTGTCATAATTCTCATTATTGGTCTATGGAGAACCCCAGATTAACTAAGGTAACAAGTTATCAAAGACGATTCACAACCTAAATGGTGAATATTATGAAAATTTATTATCACATGATCTTATGGAGTTACTGGATGACGTACCACTAGCAAACAGATGTGATATGATTTTCCAGCAAGACGGGTGTCCGGCACACTGTTGTCGCAACGTGAGGGCGCTATTAGATCGCTGGTTTCCAAACAAGTGGATTGGGAGGGGAGGACCAATACCGTGGCCGCCAAGGAGTCCAGATTTAAGTTCAATAGATTTCTATGTATGGGGTCGTATGAAACAAATCGTTTACGAAGTGGAGATTCACACACGAGAGCAACTGATTTACTGATTTCAGCAAGCAGCAGGACAAATCAAAAGCAATTTTTCTAGTAGGATTACTAAAACAGAAATTTGCAAACGAGCTCGTGCGTGTATAAGAAATACAGTGTATAACCATTTTGAGAATAGTTTGTGAGACTTTTTTAGTTAAGTTAAGTTTTTACAGTATTTGTAGACATTTTTGTTATCAAATTTTCTAAAGAAACGTTTTTGAAATGTTAAATTGATCTGAGTTTTTTCACGATACTGATAATTTTTGCCCTCACATGTCTTTACTGTTATCCTGTTCAATATAGTAATGATTGCACAGCGTGAATTAATGTCTACACTATCTGAAAGAAAAAAAAATGGGGAAGTGCTTACCACTTCTTTTAAAATTTGAATATTAGTAGCAACACATGATGAATTTTCGAAAAATCATTAAAAGTGAAATAACTCGAAAACCAGAGGACTTTGTATAATGTGATATATGGTTTATTATGTTGCAAAAGAGATGTACTATCACTGTCTCAAAGGAATGTAACCACTTACAGTCATCATATATATATATATATATATATATATATATATATATATATATATATATATATATATATATATATATATATATATATATATATATATATATATATATATATTGCTATATCATAGTTTTTGAAAAATGTTCGTCGGTAATTCATTCTCAGGATAGTAAAAACAAACAAATAAAATAAAAAAGAATTTTGGTGGATGTAAGGGGAATTATACCTGGTTAAATAAATTTTTTGAGGTTAGAGTCTGTTGCTAGACGACAAGTAACAATAATATAAATTTTAAATACACACAAATGGAATCATTTTGAAAATTATACAATATGCATAATTATACAATATGTATAAAAATAGGTAAATTTGCGAGCCTTTAGATTTGAAAAAAGCCTGGACGCAGCAAGTGCGTTATGGTAGTGAATTTTCATAGAAATGATCTGGCACAAAATATTTTATAACTTTTTTTTCTTGTAACATAGAAATCTAAATTTTGGTGTATAGTTTGCTTTTTATATCATAAACCTACCTACCAAATTTGGTTATCATAGATTTTTTATTTTTTAAGATAAAATTTTTTTTCAAATGAAAACTCAAAATTTTCCCGGAAAACCTCGTCAGATTTTTTTTATTAACGAACTTGTCAAAGCCTTTTACAAAAGGAAGGTACGTGCCAAATTTTATCAAAATCGGCCTATTATTCTTTGAGATAAAAATTTTTTTCGAATGAAAACTCAAAATTTTCCCGGAAAACCTCGTCCGATTTTCCTGACTAACAAACTTGTCAAAGCTATTTACAAAAGAAAGGTACACGCCAAATTTTATTAAAATCGGGTAATTACTTTTTGAGATAATAATTTTTTTCGAATGAAAACTCAAAATTTTCCCGGAAAACCTCGTCCGATTTTCCTGACTAACGAACTTATCCAAGCTATTTACAAAAGAAAAGTACATGCCAAATTTTATCAAAATCGGCCCATTATTTTTTGAGTTATCGGTGTGATACATATATATATATATATATATATATATATATATATATATATATATATATATATATATATATATATAAACATATAAAAATTGAAACTGACCCCGGATATGGGTTCTAGGGGTCCTAGATCGCGCTCATTTGAAGAAATTTTTTCAAAATTCAAAAGTCGAGATCTCCTCATTAGTGAATTTTTTCTAAGAAAATTCACTAAAAATCAGTTTTATAAAAAAAAGTTCAATATAGTTTTCAATTGGCAATTCCCGTATCATACGAAATGAAAGCAAAATTGTAACGTTTTAACCAACTGTGTATCCATAGCAATAAGACTTAGTAGTAGAAAAAAAAAGAAGGGAAAGGAGAACGACAAGTTATCAGTAGGAAAGGAAAGTTAGAAGATTGTTTTGAAGTAAAATATCAGCCAAAAAAGGCATATATTATTATACATACATCACGTCGTCAGAAAGCAGTAACACAGAATTTAGAGAGCGAGAAAAATTGGAGAACATCACTAAAAAATACATAAGTGAGTCTTTTACATCATCACAGACATAACATCAAGATCAACACAAGGTGTACAGGAAACTGGGAGACATTAACGAATCAGGCAAAGAGTTTGATTATAGATAGAAGTATTAAGGCCGAGGAATGAGGTAAAAAAGTGTTCGAAGTTATCAATATTGTCAAGGAAAAATTGTGGTGAGACATTCATAAGAATTTGTATTGTTTCTTCCAAATATTATAAGCAGTTAATGTGGTAATTATACATAAAACAATAATACTAGAGAAACAAAAACATTCCTTTTTAAATTAAAATAAATTCACAAATACAATTTAGCTAGAGAGATTAGTAGACTAGTGTATCGTTTTAGACAGCTTTGTTGTTTAAGTGTTCTCATTTTCATTTCTTTTATTGTATGAATAATTCATTTAGCTTTAATTATACTGAGTATTTTGAAAATTTTGGTTTTATTTCATTTGTCTAGTTTTTAATAAGTTGATCAATCCGTTTGTTTTAAGAAATAAATTATTTAATTTAAATTTTTGTCAACTTTATTTGGAAGTTTTCATAGTGCCAGAACCCCCTCTGAGAAACAAAATACCTTAATAAATTATAAAAATACTATAAATATTGATACCGTAATAAATGGCGACCAACGTGGGGCTTATAAAGGCACAAAAAAGACTGGATCATTTCCAAATTCCAAATTCTAAAATTAAAAAAAAACTAAATTGAACATACAACTTTGCCAGAATATAAAGGTTCACAAATAATTTTTAACTTTTCAAGTATATATTTCTTTTTTCTAGTACCTATATTCGATTTGTGTGGTACTTTACAAACATATTATTAACTAACAAATATCATAGATAAGCCACTTTACATCACCATAAAAATTTTACGATTGTAGATTCATATCTGTCATTACCTTTGAATTGAGTGTCAGTGAAATTATAATTACTGTGAGGGAAATATTTATATATCAATTTAGGTTTAACTTTTAACTCATATTTTCTTAAATTCACTAATGTCTGGTAAAAATTACAAGAAGGTTCCAACAAACGAAAAGCAAACAATGCAAACCCAGAAAGAAAATGAGGAAAACGTATAGCCACAGAAACCACAACTATCGTATTAAGAAGTACAAGTAAAACGGTTATACCGGAGAAAACACCAGAAGAAGATGAAGGGGATGGTGTTATCCATACAGGTGAGCAACCACTAATCACAGTAATGGATATGTCAGTAATCATGCAGATGTTAACAGCTATACAGGAACATAACAAAAAATTTGTAGAGGAACAAGAAAAAAGAGATAAAAAATTGGTTCAGAATATTGAAGAGAACACAGTGGACCTAAAGTAAGATGTAGAAAATAAGCTAAATGAAGCAAAAAATGAAATATATTCCAGGGCAGAAAAAAAGGGTTGTAGAATCTGACAAGAAGATGGACAATTTACTATTAAATATTCAAATAATCAGTCAAAACGTTGACATAGTAGAACGAAGACTCATTGGACATGTTGATGACAGATGTATAGAATTAAAGCAAGATATTTCCAACGTAGAAGGAAAAATGGAATTGCGTTTTCAAGAGGAAGAAGTGGCAAAAGAAGCACCAAAAAGATTTATCAGGAGATAGGAAACATCACAGATGGACTAAACAACGTACAACACAACATATTTGAAATAAACAAGGGACTAAGCCAAATGATTATAAACGTAGAACGAGAATTTAAAAAAAAAGAACAGCTAAAAATGTACACGAAGGAGCTGGTATGAATATCAGATATAATGCCATACCAACGCTAGAACTGGGGATATCTTTCGATGGGGATGTACGAGTACATCCCAAAGTTTTCGTAAAGA
This sequence comes from Tillus elongatus, assembly GCA_964006375.1. NCBI lineage: Eukaryota > Metazoa > Arthropoda > Insecta > Coleoptera > Cleridae > Tillus > Tillus elongatus. The sequence goes on along the minus strand of OZ023264.1, from coordinate 97,762,851 downwards.
TGATCGAAAATTGTGTGAGAAGTATATTAAGCTTCGAAGACGTAAAAGAAATCCTAAAAAAAATATGACAGGGACTGCAGCAATATGGTTTGTAGCACGAGAAGGAATAATAAATGATATGCAAACATTCAAGGAGGAATTCTTAAACCAATTTTGGGGAGAGGCACAACAGTCAATTTGTCGAGAACGGTTGTATTTTGTTAAGTACCATAGTAAGGGACTCAGCAGAACTGTATATGCATTACAACACTACAATCAAGCACAGCATTTGGAACCAACGCTGGAAGAATGCGAAATAATCATGTGCATATCAAGGCATTTTAACTATGAGATAGAAAACGCTGTGATGATGCAGAACATTAACACCTTCCAACACTTTAACGAATTCCTTATGAAGTTGGATATAACCATGGCAAGACATGAACGCAAAGATCATACATCAAGAACATATCAAGAAAACCGAAACGCCACCCGACAGAACTACAGAAACAATCAACCCAGACTACTAGAATATAATAATGGTAATGGAAATCGCTATTACAACAACTATAAAAACAACCGACAGAACCAAGAGCGACATAATAGTGGGGATCAAAATATGGATATTACGAGACGTTACTATCAGAATCAACAAAAACAGCAAGAACGGATGCCACGAGTAACAATTCCACAACCTAGAGCAATGACATCACATCAACAACTACAATCACCTGAAATGGAAAGGCGTATGCATAATATGATTGTCAGAACTGAAGTTCCGATGGAGTATGCACCGGATTTTCAGGAGGGCACGAGCCAAAACGGAATCTAAACAATTATGAACATCCTCAGGAATTTGCAATGGAAGATTATGTTAATGACAAGGATAACGCAAATGGATTTATATTCATCAACGGAAAAATAAATAATCAAGAGGTACAAATATTGTTAGATACCGGATCAGAGGCATCTTTAATAAAAAGATACTTAATCGAAGTATGTCAACTTCAGAAAAATGTAATAAAAATTCCTAAAACGACTTTAATGGCAGCAAATAATAAAAATATTTTTGAAACGAGAATTTGTAGTAGTGGACATCATTAGTGAACAATCAAGCATCCAACTTCAACTGTTAATTGTGGAAAACTTGAATAACGACATCGTAATGGGAACTGATGAAATGCATCGTATGAAGGCAATCATCAGTTATCAGGAAAAGACTTTTGAAATACCAGATAATAAAACAATCTTGCAAATATATAGTTGTAAAATGGGGAAAGGGGAAGAAAAGAAGAATTATATCATATTAAATCAAACAAATATAAATAATGTTAAGAATAAAGGGTATGAAAATGAAGATAAAATATATCAAGCAATGCAAGTAATAAAATGTGATGACAAGTACAAGGATCATATATATCATTTATTTATTAAATATAAGAATTTAATCATCAGCGAAAATCGAGTATCGCACAACTATATACACAAAATTGAGGTTAAAGGAATAGAAAATTTCAAAGCAAAAACGTATCCTATACCATATCGATATCGTCAAGAGGTTAACCAAGAATTGAAGAATATGCTACAAAAAGGAATCATAGAAAAAAGCAATACACGTTTTATAAATCCACTTGCTGTTGTTAAGAAAAACAACGGAGAACTTCGATTATGTCTCGACGCCAGAAATATAAACAAATATACAATACCTCAGTATGAAGCACCGATGAATATTGATGCCATTTTTGGAAACATTACAGAAGCAACAATCTTCACAAAGATAGACTTAAAGCATAGTTTTTGGCTTATTCCATGGCATGAAGACTCGAGAAATTACACTGGGTTCAGTGTAGAGGGTGTTGTCTATAGATTTAGAGTAGTCCCATTTGACTTGCAAAGTGCCTGTTCAGCACTCGTAAGGGCTCTATATCAACTACTAGATCAGTATGAAGATTTCACACTTCACTATATTGATGATATACTGATCTACCCAAACAATATAGAGGATCACAAGAAACACATAGATATTATTCTCGGAACGTTAGATCAAGCTGGATTAAAGATTAATCCGGAAAAGTGTCAATTTTTTCAAAAAGAAGTAATATATTTGGGTTACAAATTGACAAAGGAAGACTTGGAAATGGATGAAGAACGTATACGTCTCATCAAAGAATATCAACGTCCATCAAACCTTAAAAAGTTACGAGGATTTCTAGGTCTCATAAATTATTTTAAACGATTGATGCCGAATATCAGTCAGAAAACACAAAATTTACTAGAACTACTAAGAAAAGGAGCACGATGGTAATGGACAACAAAACATGAAGAAGCTTTCATCAGAATCAAGAACGATTTTGAACAGGGGCTCAAGATATACCATCCCAGATATGACCAATCTTTTATACTCATGACTGACGCTTCAAAATTCAGATTTGCAGGTGTGTTGGTGCAGGATCAAGATGGAAAAGAGGTGCCCATCTGTTTTGTGTCAAGAATCACGAAGCAATACGAGATAAATTACAGCGCCACAGAGCTGGAATTATCAAGTGTAATTTTTTGTATACAGAAGCTTCGTTTTTACCTGATGGGTGCTGAATTTCGCATTAGAACGGACCATTCTGCAATAACCACGATAGTGAACAATAGGTACGGAAACAGCAGAGTGCATCGTTGGCTATTAATACTTCAAGAATACAAATTCGTCGTGGAACAGGTACCTGGCAAGGATAAAATTTTGTGTGACTCATTATCCAGGGAGGATGGCCAATCAGCGAATCAACCAAGGACGTTGCAGATTGGGGTGAAGGTGATGAGAGACCAGACTGGAATATTCTCCTTAGAAGAAATTATGAATAGCCAGCAGATTCTAACTCAAAAAGAAAAGGATGGTAGTCTCTTCAAAAATAATGTGTGGTATAAAAAGATGGAAGATTAGGAGTTGTACGTCATCACAAAAGAGTTGGCAAGGCAAATCATAACAATTTTACATGGGGAGAACGGACATCCCGGATCAAGAAAAACATGGCAGTTATTTCGAGAAAATTTCATCACAAAAGCAGACACGACTATTGTCAAAGAAGTAACAAAAAGCTGTCATACGTGTCAACCTTCAAAACACAAGAATCATAAGAATCAAAATATGATCAAAACCATCATAGCAGAAAACTGCCTAGACATAATCGCCATTGATTATGTTAGTGAACTAATAGAACGTCCACATGGAAACAAACACATTCTCATCATGGTGGACATCTTCACAAAGTATATCAAACTCTATCCATGTCGGAGAACCAACAGTATAAATGTCATACGAAGTTTTACTGCATATTTCGCAGAGGTTGGCACACCACGAAGAGTCATTCTTGACAAAAAAATTCAATGTGTCAAATTTCAAAAGTTTTGTACCAGAAACAACATATAATTGAGATATACAAGCGTCAGACATCCAGCAGCTAACCCAGCTGAACGGTATATCCAAGAAGCGGTCAAATTTCTTAGAATAGTATGCGTTGAGGATCATAGGACATCGGGGGATCATCTGCCCACAATAGAAAGGTTTTCAAATAATACACCAAACACAACGACAGAACAAACACCAATATTTCTAATGAAAGGTGAAAGCCCTCAAAGAAGATGGGAAATTGTAGATGGACAGCGATGGGCGGACATTTTGGAAATAGTACGAACGAGAGTCAATAGAAGCAAGAAGAAATGGGTACACGGGAGCAGAAAAAAATCAAAAAATTAATTTCATTTTAGAAAGGCGACTTAGTAGTAATAAAAAGTATGCAGGTGGCGAACAGAGAGAAAGACAAATGTGGTAAAATACAACTTCCACTAGAAGGACCCTACAGGATCCTAAATGAACAGGGAACAAACAGTTACCTGCTAGGACACCTGTATAACGATAACATTCTTGGAATTTTCAACATCAGTCAAATATTTAAATATGTATCTGTTTCAGAAGAACATATGAAGAAGAATATTTAAAATCACATCAGTTCTTAAAACATTATGAGATAGTTAAAAGAAATAAGTAATTACGTATATAAATAGTTAGTTCATAAGTAGGTTATAGATTTCATTTGTATATAATAGGGTGTTTTTTTTCTCGTTTTTCAATTAATATTAGGTGATACCAAATTACTTTTCATCTAACTAAATAGTCAAGTACAATCGCTGTCAAACTTTTGGGACAGCTTATAAATTAAAATGTAATTGATATTGTTTTTGTCAAAACAAAAGAAGCTAAATTTTCCCAGTATTGAAAAGAATTATCTCAGAACATTTGGGGAATTGCTATGATATAGTTTTTGAAAAATGTTCGTCGGTAATTCATTCTCAGGGTAGTAAAAACAAAGAAATAAAATTTAAAAAAATTTGGTGGATGTAAGGGGAATTATACCTGGTTAAATAAATTTGTTGAAGTAGAGTCTGTTGCTAGACGACAAGTAACAATAATATAAATTTTAAATACACACAAATGGAATCATTTTGAAAATTATACAATATGAATCCATAGGTAAATTTGCGAGCCTATAGATTTGAAAAAATCAGTTTTATAAAAAAAGTTCAATATAGTTTTCAATTGGCAATTCCTATATTTATCATACGAAAGGAAAGCAGAATTGTAACGTTTTAACCAACTATGTATCCATAGCAATAAGACTTAGTAGTAGAAAAAATAGAATGAAAATGAGAATGACAAGTTGTCAGTAGGAAAAGAAAGTTAGAAGATTGTTTTGAAGTAAAATATCAGCCAAAAAAGGCATATATTATATATACATTCATAAGAATTTGTATTGTTTCTTCCAAATATTATAAGCAGTTAATGTGGTAATTATACATAAAACAAGAATACTACAGAAACAAAACCATTCCTTTCTAAATTAAAATAAATTCGCAAGTACAATTTAGCTAGAGAGATTAGTAGAATAGTGTATCGTTTTAGACAGCTTTGTTGTTTAAGTGTTCTCATTTTCATTTCTTTTATTGTATTAATAATTCGTTTAGCCTTAATTATACTCAGTATTTTGAAAATTTTGGTTTCATTTCATTTATCCAGTTCTTAATAAGTTGATCAATCCTTTTGTTTTAAGAAATAAATTATTTAATTTAAATTTTTGTCAACTTCATTGCGAAGTTTTCATAGTGCCAGAACCCCATCTGAGAAACAAAATACCTTAATAAATTATAAAATACTATAAATATTGATACCGTAATTATATATATATATATATATATATATATATATATATATATATATATATATATATATATATATATATATATATATATATATATATATACTAACTATAACAGGATTTATAACACGGCATTTCTGTACTATACAAGGAAAAAGGGTTAAGGGCAAAGCCGCAAGGAGACAACCGTATACACGTGTTTCAAGCTTATTAGCCATCATCAGTACGGTATAGCCAGGTGAAGATGGGAACACTCTGGATGAAGATGCAAAAATACACAGAGTCACAACAGGCAACCAGTGCACATTTGCAGCAACATTTGGAAGACCCTCAATCCGAGGGAAACAACCAAAAATAGCCACGGAGGCAATTCACTGCAGGTGATTTCTTTGCCTCCGTGGCTATTTTTGGTTGTTTCCCTCGGATTTAGGGTCTTCCAAATGTTGCTGCAAATGTGCACTGGTTGCCTGTTGTGACTCCGTGTATTTTTGCATCTTTATCCAGAGTGTTCCCATCTTCACCTGGCTATACCGTACTGATGATGGCTAATAAGCTTGAAACACGTGTATACGGTTGTCTGCTTGCGGCTTTGCCCTTGACCCTTTTTCCAATATATATATATATATATATATATATATATATATATATATATATATATATATATATATATATATATATATATATATATATATATATATATATATATATATATATATATATATATATATAAAGCTGGGGCACCTGGAGCAAATAGGCGTGGTGGAGGGGAAAATATGTTTAGGAGGAAGTGTTGATTTAAAAAGTGAAAAAGGCTGCTTATAGAGGTCGAACTAAGTTATTTTTATTGATTTTACCTTACCGGTAAATGTCTTTTACTTACAAAAAAAAAAAAGAAATTTGTTTTTGTGGATTATATTTATTACTGTATCCATACGCAGCAGCCAGATTAATCATTTTTCAATTTAAAATAAATTTCGAGACGCAGCCAGTGCGTTATATTAGCTAATTTTCATAAGAATTGTACCTACACTATTATTATACGGCACATTAATAAAGTTAATACTTTAAACTTACACAGACCTTGAAGGTCGATTTTAGAGGTCGTAGTATGCACACATTTATAGAATTCTTTCGACAGTGTTCCAATCTATATCTCTCTATTATCAAAAAAATCTTGCGTTCTAACTCCTTTTGAGGAAAATGCCCAAAACTCAATTTTCTATTAAACTAAAGAAACAATTTTGCTATATCTGTAGATAGTGCAAGTCTCTTTAAAAGAAACTTGTATTACAAATTTGATTAGAGTTTTACAAAATATTTCCAGAAGGAAACTTAATTCATATTTAGAAAAGTAAAGTATCTGCCAAATTATAAACGTAGCAGTTATTTTTCCTTATTAATCGCCAGTATGATTTCGCTTTAGTCAACCTAATCAAACAGGTTTTTCAATATCAACAATAACAAAATTATAATTTCAGACTCAAAGGTGACAAACTTATTAAGGCGTTTTAAGCAAAAATGAGATCTTGTTCAAAGCGTATGAGATCTGTGCACTATTGTTTCTCCAAATGTCAAAATAAAACATAAAAAACATACATTCATCGAGCTGGATTCGATCGCATAACCTTCTGCTTAGGAGGCAAGCGCTATGCCCTCGGCGCCATCTAAGCATACGTCAACTAACGTTTTACTTGCGTGATGCTTTAGATCGGCTTCATGCCCGGGATATTATATTCAAAGTATACGTAACAATTAATTACAGAATTAGTAGAATTACCATGGAATCACATCCCACGACTGTTTCGGCCTTATATGACGTCTTATGTTTAAGTTTTAAGATAACAGAAACTATTTTAGAATCATTTTTATAGACTTGGCTTGATTTTGTTTACATTTCTACTATATTATGCGACAGCACAATATATCTATGCTGCGGTAAAACTCTAGGGCCGTTCAAAAAGCTACAAATATAGTGTATTTTAATAATTGATTGAATCCCCCAGTTAAATAATAATAACTTGGCAAACTTTTAATTTCATGTCGTCTGTCATTTTCCACAATTGCGGCAGAGATTTCACGATTGTTGGTTCGGGTAGTATGTTTTGTGTCTGGTATATATTTAGTTTGGTTACCGTTGATGTTTGGTTTATACCTGTTGTATGAATCAATCTACGTGTGGCAATTAACTACTCTGTCCGTCAGACCACTAAGTCGTTTCAACGCATGTCTTTGGGATTTTATTTTTAATTTGGAAAAAACTCTAAATATTGTGTACCAAATAACTTAAAATTCACAACATATGTTTATTTGCATTATTTATAGCCACATGTAAAATCTCATTACAGTTACTCTGATACTTACAAAAATATAGCGTTTTCAAAAAGTTTTTCCCGAAGTTCCACCGGAAAAACCTGAGCATAAAGGCTGATTAACGAACTCGACCTCTATTTTCGCCCAAACAAGATTTTTGCCAAGTTCGAAATCCGTTTAGTATTTTTTGAGTCATCGCTGGGATATATATATATATATATATATATATATATATATATATATATATATATATATATATATATATAAGTAGGTATACATGGACTAAGACTACCACCCAGCCACTGCGCATGCGTGCAGTGAGGCCACTGGGTGGGGGACCAATAGGGGTCTAACCTGAGATGACGTCCAAGATGGCGGCCGTCAAGCGCGAAAATTCAAATTTTGAATCGAGATTTGATCTAACCTGTCCAAATAAGAAGACCTGTCATTTTGATTTTTATGAAAATGACGTATGTAAAGATGGCAGTTTGTGCATGCGCAAACCAACTTTGTTACTTTTTAAGTTAGCCCGCACGTGTTTGGTATCATGTTACTCGTCGTGACGAGTATAATGGAGTGCCACCACAGGAGACGGTATTGGAGGCGGTGGGGGATGCGCCCCCGGTCGGAATCTAGATCTAGATCGGGGTCCAGATCTAAGTCGAGATTTAGATCTAACCCATCTAAATAATAAGACCTCTCATTTTGATTTTTATGAAAATGACGTATGTAAAGATGGCAGTAGGGGGCGGCGTAAACCAACTTTATTATTAGGCGGTGTGGAGGTATAGTGTTTGGTATCATTTTACTTGGATCAACGAGTATAATTCAAATATCGCATATGCGCAAACCAACTTTTTTCTTATTTCTTAGTTTAGAGGGCAAGTGTTTGAGGTAGCCTCATCTGAACAACCACATCGTTTTCAACTCTCGTTATCTTCAGCATTTCCGCCAATGGACCCTGTTAGCAATCTGGTTTAAGGTTAGAAATAAAACAATTGATTTAAATACAATTAATTTAATAGGATTAATAAAACAAACATATTAAATTATTACATAATAGCTCTTGCTTACCTGTTAAAGAAAATTTAATTAAAAATAAAACAATTACTTTATTGAATTGGTTCACAAGACATATATTAAATTGTTACATAATGGCTCTTACGATACTAGTTAGAGTTTCATATTCAAATACACAATCATGAATAACTAAACAGTAAGCTCTGGTTCTATTAGGAAAATTGTCTTTGCTCATAAACTCCACTTTGATGTCCACCGTTGAAGACTTGCTTGACTCGTTCTGATGCTGACAGTCGATTACAAATACAGCTAGATCTTTAAACTCATCATAATTTAAGAGATGCTCTAGCATGTTTTTATAACAAAAACTTTTTTGAAAATCTGTGTACATCTGGTAGGCTTCAACATATTTAGATTTCTCGAAATCCATATTCAGAGATTCATAAGGGTAGCATTATGAATTTAGTAACACTCGTAGATCTACTATACCGATGTTATTAAAGAAGTCACCTTTCTTGCTTACGTTGTCTTTCCGATCTGTTTGAAATCCTAGAATCACATATCTAGGTTCTTCTAAGTTGGTTGCAGTTTTAACAGACCACACGTCTATTAATATCTCTGAATGCTGGTAGCTCACATATATAGTCCATTTGTGGTATGCGAGAAATATAGATGTGTTTTTTGATATTTTATCCATCAGTTTCAACTTCATTTTATCGTTTGGAAATACGTTTTGTTTTAAAAACATGTTGGTTACAGTAATTTTCAATCGTGTTGTAACAGTACTGTAATAGCCTTTGGTATCATAAATTTAAGTATACCCTCTTAGACTTATTGAAGTTGACAGATAGCACAGGCAGCTGTCAAGTTTACCTAACAAACCGAAAGTAAATGTCTTGAAGAACACTCTTCAAGTTTCGTAAACCAACACATCTATCATTTCAGAGTAATCTTAGCCATGTGACCAGTCAAACTAATTATTTTGAGGTGTAGCTTTCAAGTTTGTAAGCCATCACATGTCAATCATTTTAGAGGAACATATTGATGTAACCATTCAACTTATTTTATACTTACACATATTATTTTAATATATATCTTAAGTATGATAACATTCATTTTAAAATACAAAAAGAGTTATAAAGTACAAAACTAAGAAAATAACAATTATTTGTTTTCACACATTCATGCTAGTTTACCAAACAAACCAAACTAAATGTCTTGAAGAGTAGCATTCAATTTTGTAAACCAACACGTCTCAATCATTTTTAGAGTGCTCTTTGTCGAGGTGTAGCTTTCAAATTTTATTTGTTTTCAAACATTCATACTAGTTTACCTTACAAACCAAACTAAGTGTCTTGAAGCCTTCAATTTTCGTAAACCAACACATCTCTATCATTTCAGGGTAATCTTAATCATGTGACCAGTCAAACTAATTGTCTTTAGGTACAGATTTTATGTATGTAATTTAAATTTCTATAGTGTAAAACATTACAAACTTTGATATCTAAAAAATAAGAAGACAAGATAGTTGATTGCTTATTACAACAACAAGCTAGAGTCACATTTAGAGTCTCATCTAGGGGGCCGGCATTCCGGCCCCCCACTCCAACCGTCCCGATACACTATTCCTCCGCTCGGCCGCTTCCCCTGTAATCCCGGGAAAATCGGAGCCTCGGGAACGTGGCCCTCAACCGCCCAAGCAAAGCCCGCGAGCGGCGCCCCTGGTGATAATGTCGGACAGCGGCTCCCGGCAGACCGCGCCGCATCTCCCGAAGGCACCCAGCACCGTAACAGAGCGTTCAACAATTCTACCACAGGCTCACTAAATAATATTAGACGGTCACGTACCTGGCATTCCGGCCCCCTAGATGAGCCGGAAACAACATCTCAATTAACACCAACAACCGCTACATACTTGGTAGACTTTGGTGGACCGCTGACTGTAAAAGACATGATATGTGATACATATATGTGCAAGGATTTGATATTAAATTTGGTTTGTTGGATATCCAATCATTTTTATTAAAAATGTGACCAAATGATTTTTTAATTTCTGCATAAGTGAATTTAATCAGAAATATGGGGCCAATGTTCAAGAAACCGAAGTAAAATTATAAGAACATTAAGAACAAACATTCTGATACCGAAGTGATCCGAAACACGTTGTATGAGTAAATTCTGTAAATCTCTAACAAAATAAAGACAGAAGTCAGATACCTTAAGACAAATAGAAACGACATGCATACCAGGTGTGGCTGAGGAGAAGTGTATTCAAAACATTATTAATTTACTTAGTTTTAATTATACTAGTATAACAGTCTATGTAATATTATGGAAAAACTAACAAAACAAAAAAAAACGTATTAATTTTAACAAAAATTTTTCTTTTTCTTCACATATAACATCTGAATTCATTTAATAAGTGTTAGTGTATGGAAAATATATATGGAAATATACTCATTCAACAAATCTAAATCTGTAAACTTCCAAGCAATCAGACCAACACAACACAGCACAGCACAACACAACACAACACAACACAACACAACACAACACAACACAACACAACACAACACAACACAACACAACACCGACCGACCGACCGACCGACAGACCGACCGACCGACCGACCGACCGACCGACCGACCGACCGACCGACCCACCGACCGACCGACCCACCGACCGACCGACCACCCGACCGACCGACCACCCGACCGACCACCCGACCGACCGACCAACCAACCGACCAACCCACCAACGAACCAACCAACCAACCGACCGACCGACCGACCGACCGACCGACCGACCGACCCACCAACCAACCAACCAACCAACCAACCAACCAACCAACCGACTGTATTGAGGTGTATATTTTATATATGTATGTATGTAATTTAAATTTCGATAGTGTAAAACAAATATTTGAGATATAAAAAATAAGAAGACAACGGATCCTGGACACTATTTAAATACATGTAAATTTTGTAGCCTACTATGGACAATCAAGTTTATCTCTAAACATTTAAGTCAACCCTGGACATAATTATAACGGTGTTTAAATACAAATAGATTTAATTATTTTGCGGAGAATCAGGTATGGACAAGGTATTATTAATAATAAAAAACAGAGGTAAAATATAAAAATATAGTATATTTACTCATGTGTACACTACAAGTTAACTAGTTTCAAAATTGTCCCCCTTTGCAATTCTGCTTTTTTATTTAGACCCAGTTCCATTAACTGGGTGATCAGCTGTTTCTTTTGAATTTGTTTTACTCTGTACGCTTTTCTGATTGCAATTCCTTTTTCTGTTTGGTAAAACAGTCTTCTCTTTTTATTAGCTTCTTGTCTTCTACGAATGTCCGAAGCTCCTCTGTCGCACTGACAAGTCTCTTTATTGTGCAATTCTTTTACTGATACTTATGTTTAAGTTTTAAGATAACAGAAACTATTTTAGAATCATTTTTATGGACTTGGCTTGATTTTGTTTACATTTCTACTATATTATGCGACAGCACAATATATCTATGCTGCGGTAAAACTCTAGGGCCGTTCAAAAAGCTACAAATATAGTGTATTTTAATAATTGATTGAATTCCCCAGTTAAATAATAATAACTTGGCAAACTTTTAATTTCATGTCGTCTGTCATTTTCCACAATTGCGGCAGAGATTTCACGATTGTTGGTTCGGGTAGTATGTTTTGTGTCTGGTATATATTTAGTTTGGTTACCGTTGATGTTTGGTTTATACCTGTTGTATGAATCAATCTACGTGTGGCAATTAACTACTCTGTCCGTCAGACCACTAAGTCGTTTCAACGCATGTCTTTGGGATTTTATTTTTAATTTGGAAAAAACTCTAAATATTGTGTACCAAATAACTTAAAATTCACAACATATGTATTTGCATTATTTATAGCCACATGTAAAATCTCATTACAGTTACTCTGATACTTACAAAAATATAGCGTTTTCAAAAAGTTTTTCCCGATGTTCCACCGGAAAAACCTGAGCATAAAGGCTGATTAACGAACTCGACCTCTATTTTCGCCCAAACAAGATTTTTGCCAAGTTCGAAATCCGTTTAGTATTTTTTGAGTCATCGCTGGGATATATATATATATATATATATATATATATATATATATATATATATATATATATATATATATATATATATATATATAAGTAGGTATACATGGACTAAGACTACCACCCAGCCACTGCGCATGCGTGCAGTGAGGCCACTGGGTGGGGGACCAATAGGGGTCTAACCTGAGATGACGTCCAAGATGGCGGCCGTCAAGCGCGAAAATTCAAATTTTGAATCGAGATTTGATCTAACCTGTCCAAATAAGAAGACCTGTCATTTTGATTTTTATGAAAATGACGTATGTAAAGATGGCAGTTTGTGCATGCGCAAACCAACTTTGTTAGTTTTTAAGTTAGCCCGCACGTGTTTGGTATCATGTTACTCGTCGTGACGAGTATAATGGAGTGCCACCACAGGAGACGGTATTGGAGGCGGTGGGGGATGCGCCCCCGGTCGGAATCTAGATCTAGATCGGGGTCCAGATCTAAGTCGAGATCTAGATCTAACCCATCTAAATAATAAGACCTCTCATTTTGATTTTTATGAAAATGACGTATGTAAAGATGGCAGTAGGGGGCGGCGTAAACCAACTTTATTATTAGGCGGTGTGGAGGTATAGTGTTTGGTATCATTTTACTTGGATCAACGAGTATAATTCAAATATCGCATATGCGCAAACCAACTTTTTTCTTATTTCTTAGTTTAGAGGGCAAGTGTTTGAGGTAGCCTCATCTGAACAACCACATCGTTTTCAACTCTCGTTATCTTCAGCATTTCCGCCAATGGACCCTGTTAGCAATCTGGTTTAAGGTTAGAAATAAAACAATTGATTTAAATACAATTAATTTAATAGGATTAATAAAACAAACATATTAAATTATTACATAATAGCTCTTGCTTACCTGTTAAAGAAAATTTAATTAAAAATAAAACAATTACTTTATTGAATTGGTTCACAAGACATATATTAAATTGTTACATAATGGCTCTTACGATACTAGTTAGAGTTTCATATTCAAATACACAATCATGAATAACTAAACAGTAAGCTCTGGTTCTATTAGGAAAATTGTCTTTGCTCATAAACTTCACTTTGATGTCCACCGTTGAAGACTTGCTTGACTCGTTCTGATGCTGACAGTCGATTACAAATACAGCTAGATCTTTAAACTCATCATAATTTAAGAGATGCTCTAGCATGTTTTTATAACAAAAACTTTTTTGAAAATCTGTGTACATCTGGTAGGCTTCAACATATTTAGATTTCTCGAAATCCATATTCAGAGATTCATAAGGGTAGCATTCTGAATTTAGTAACACTCGTAGATCTACTATACCGATGTTATTAAAGAAGTCACCTTTCTTGCTTACGTTGTCTTTCCGATCTGTTTGAAATCCTAGAATCACATATCTAGGTCCTTCTAAGTTGGTTGCAGTTTTAACAGACCACACGTCTATTAATATCTCTGAATGCTGGTAGCTCACATATATAGTCCATTTGTTGTATGCGAGAAATATAGATGTGTCTTTTGATATTTTATCCATCAGTTTCAACTTCATTTTATCGTTTGGAAATACGTTTTGTTTTAAAAACATGTTGGTTACAGTAATTTTCAATCGTGTTGTAACAGTACTGTAATAGCCTTTGGTATCATAAATTTAAGTATACCCTCTTAGACTTATTGAAGTTGACAGATAGCACAGGCAGCTGTCAAGTTTACCTAACAAACCGAAAGTAAATGTCTTGAAGAACACTCTTCAAGTTTCGTAAACCAACACATCTATCATTTCAGAGTAATCTTAGCCATGTGACCAGTCAAACTAATTATTTTGAGGTGTAGCTTTCAAGTTTGTAAGCCATCACATGTCAATCATTTTAGAGGAACATATTGATGTAACCATTCAACTTATTTTATACTTACACATATTATTTTAATATATATCTTAAGTATGATAACATTCATTTTAAAATACAAAAAGAGTTATAAAGTACAAAACTAAGAAAATAACAATTATTTGTTTTCACACATTCATGCTAGTTTACCAAACAAACCAAACTAAATGTCTTGAAGAGTAGCATTCAATTTTGTAAACCAACACGTCTCAATCATTTTTAGAGTGCTCTTTGTCGAGGTGTAGCTTTCAAATTTTATTTGTTTTCAAACATTCATACTAGTTTACCTTACAAACCAAACTAAGTGTCTTGAAGCCTTCAATTTTTGTAAACCAACACATCTCTATCATTTCAGGGTAATCTTAATCATGTGACCAGTCAAACTAATTGTCTTTAGGTACAGATTTTATGTATGTTATTTAAATTTCTATAGTTTAAAACATTACAAACTTTGATATCTAAAAAATAAGAAGACAAGATAGTTGATTGCTTATTACAACAACAAGCTAGAGTCACATTTAGAGTCTCATCTAGGGGGCCGGCATTCCGGCCCCCCACTCCAACCGTCCCGATACACTATTCCTCCGCTCGGCCGCTTCCCCTGTAATCCCGGGAGCATCGGAGCCTCGGGAACGTGGCCCTCAACCGCCCAAGCAAAGCCCGCGAGCGGCGCCCCTGGTGATAATGTCGGACAGCGGCTCCCGGCAGACCGCGCCGCATCTCCCGAAGGCACCCAGCACCGTAACAGAGCGTTCAACAATTCTACCACAGGCTCACTAAATAATATTAGACGGTCACGTACCTGGCATTCCGGCCCCCTAGATGAGCCGGAAACAACATCTCAATTAACACCAACAACCGCTACATACTTGGTAGACTTTGGTGGACCGCTGACTGTAAAAGACATGATATGTGATACATATATGTGCAAGGATTTGATATTAAATTTGGTTTGTTGGATATCCAATCATTTTTATTAAAAATGTGACCAAATGATTTTTTAATTTCTGCATAAGTGAATTTAATCAGAAATATGGGGCCAATGTTCAAGAAACCGAAGTAAAATTATAAGAACATTAAGAACAAACATTCTGATACCGAAGTGATCCGAAACACGTTGTATGAGTAAATTCTGTAAATCTCTAACAAAATAAAGACAAGTCAGATACCTTAAGACAAATAGAAACGACATGCATAGCAGGTGTGGCTGAGGAGAAGTGTATTCAAAACATTATTAATTTACTTAGTTTTAATTATAATAGTATAACAGTCTATGTAATATTATGGAAAAACTAACAAAACAAAAAAAACGTATTAATTTTAACAAACAAACAGCACAGCACAGCACAGCACAACACAACACAACACAACACAACACAACATAACACAACACAACACAACACAACACAACACAACACAACACAACACCGACCGACCGACCGACCGACCGACAGACCGACCGACCGACCGACCCACCGACCGACCGACCCACCGACCGACCGACCACCCGACCGACCGACCACCCGACCGACCGACCAACCAACCGACCAACCCACCAACCGACCAACCCACCAACGAACCAACCAACCGACCGACCGACCGACCGACCGACCGACCGACCGACCGACCCACCAACCAACCAACCAACCAACCAACCGACTGTATTGAGGTGTATATTTTATATATGTATGTATGTAATTTAAATTTCGATAGTGTAAAAAAAATATTTGAGATATAAAAAATAAGAAGACAACGGATCCTGGACACTATTTAAATACATGTAAATTTTGTAGCCTAGTATGGACAATCAAGTTTATCTCTAAACATTTAAGTCAACCCTGGACAGAATTATAACGGTGTTTAAATACAAATAGATTTAATTATTTTGCGGAGAATCAGGTATGGACAAGGTATTATTAATAATAAAAAACAGAGGTAAAATATAAAAATATAGTATATTTACTCATGTGTACACTACAAGTTAACTAGTTTCAAAATTGTCCCCCTTTGCAATTCTGCTTTTTTATTTAGACCCAGTTCCATTAACTGGGTGATCAGCTGTTTCTTTTGAATTTGTTTTACTCTGTACGCTTTTCTGCTTGCAATTCCTTTTTCTGTTTGGTAAAACAGTCCTCTTTTTATTAGCTTCTTGTCTTCTACGAATGTCCGAAGCTCCTCTGTCGCACTGACAAGTCTCTTTATTGTGCAATTCTTTTACTGACACGTAAGCTGATACGTTTTCAACTCCTTTTGATGCTAAACATAATATTTCATCTCTTACAGAAGCACAGGTTCTTCCTCTACCATGCAGCCAAGAATCACAGTACACTCGCCTAAAATAGTGTTCCACGAACACCATGACCATCTCGTTGAAGAGGTTTCTACCCATTTGCACAAGCAATATACCTTAATACTCAAACAGAATGATCTAAGCAAATTACTTTCTTGAAAGTTGTTTTAGGATGCAAACGTCGCCCTACACGTTGCAGCTTCTTTTTAAATCCCTGAACCGTAGACCCATTTGTAAAATGTATCAAAGCGTGCATGTGTTCATACACCACACTTCCATCATCTGCTTCTAGATAACACCGACAAATCGAATGCCACTTAATATTTGGTACACAAACTAACAAATTATAATCTTGTTCATTTAAGAGAAGATGAAACCAATATGTAGCACACTCTTCATAATCTTTGGTTATTTCTTGTGGTGAAATCGCCTTAATACCATTAATATTTAGCAAACTCAGGTAATCAGCTTTTGACACGGAAGTCATCTTGTAAGAACGAAATAAACAGAACGAATGTCCAGAGAATACTAACCGTGTACACCTAGACTATTCCATTATATGGGACATCTTTAATTATCGCATATTGTGGTGAAACATCGGTGTTGTTCAGATCAAACAAAACATCGGTGTTGTTCGGATCAAACAAAACATCGGTGTTGTTCGGATCAGACAAACAACCAGTCAGCTCGTCTTAATATTCGACAGAGAGCACAGGCAGGACAGACAGCTGTCTAACAGGACAGACAACTGTCTAACATGACAGACAGCTGTCTAACAGGACAGTCTAACAGATTTAGATTTGTTGAATGAGTATATTTCCATATATATTTTCCATTTTTCGGTCGGTCGGGCCGAGCGGAGAAATAGTGTATCGGGACGGTTGGAGTGGGGGCCGGAATGCCGGCCCCCTAGATGAGACTCTAAATGTGACTCTAGCTTGTTGTTGTAATAAGCAATCAACTCTCTTGTCTTCTTATTTTTTTATATATCAAACTTTGTAATGTTTTACACTATCGAAATTTAAATTACATGCATATAAGCTGTACCTCAAGACAGTTAGTTTGACTGGTCACATGATTAAGATTACCCTGAAATTATAGATATGTGTTGGTTTACGAAAATTGAAGGCTTCAAGACACTTAGTTTGGTTTGTAAGGTAAACTAGTATGAATGTTTGAAAACAATATACCGACAATAGGCATGGATGCAAAATGATGAAAATGTTTTGTATCCTCCTACTATGTCGAAAATCATAACTACTGGACAATTGATAGTCCCTTTATTAATCTTATTTTTAAAGGGGTAGACATTGATCCAATCCAATCCATAGCAGGTGGTAGTGGAATTTTCCTTTATGTAATAGTAAAGGATTTTTTCACGCCCGAGGAGGTACCACCCCATACATCAAGGGGCCGGTGAAGTCCCAACGGACGTTTCCGGTTCTGGTGTGTGAGTCGGTTTCCCTTATAAGCAAAAATGATGATGGCTCCTCCTTGTATAAAATATTCCGGAGGCAAAATACCCCTCCATTCGGATCTCCGGGAGAGGGGTGTACAGGGGGCGCCAACATCAAGATTTAACATATCCTTTTCGAATATATGTGGCCTAAATTCTAACCTGAACTCCGTCCACCATTTCCTCCAGGCTAACAGGCCCCAACTCCTCTTCCTCACCGAAACCCAAATCAGTGCCAAAACAGCCACTAATCACCTTAATTTCCCGGGGTATGAGCTCCTTACTGCCTTTAGATTGCATGGAGGCGTGTGCGCATACGTCCGTAGCAATCTACCCTGCACCAGACTTCCCAATTTAGAAGCTGGAAGAAAAGACATACTATGGATAAAACTCTCTCAGGGCTGCAACTAAATTCATCTGTTGCATTTACCGGTCACCTTCTGACAACAACTTTGTCCAGCTCTTTGACTACCTTTCTGAAAAAACCGACTATCTGATTTCTGAATATCCTTCCTCCGAGGTCACTATTCTTGGCGACTTCAATGTCCATAATAAGGAATGGCTAGGATCTTCAAAAACCGATCCACAAGGGAGAGCAGCGGAGGCCTTTGCAGTCAGCAATTCTTTGGCCAATATGGTACAGCAACCTACTTACTTTCCTCGTATCCCAACACACAGCTCAAATCCCTTGGATCTCCTTCTTACTACAAATCCTGAATGCTATAAGATATCAGTCACCGCCCCCCTTGGTCGCTCAGACCACGGCATGGTCACTGCTTCCTGTGCAATGCAACCCGAGGTCACACAGTCATCACACCCACGTATCGTTTGGCACTACAACTCCGCAAACTGGGACGAAATGCGGGATTACTTTTCCTCATTTCCATGGGCGTCTGTCTGCTTCTCTCATCCTGACCCCTCTGATATCTCACAAAACGTCACCGAAATTATCCAAGCTGGCAGGGAATTATTTATTCCACGTACACAGAAAACCTCTTCAGCCACTCAAAAGCCCTGGTTTTCTAAATCCTGTGACAAGGCCAGACTTGAAAAGGTCAAAGCTCATAAAACGCTTCTACACAATCCCAGTCAAGAAAATCGTCAAGCATTCAACGACGCAAGAAACCGCTATCTCCGCATTCTTTCTGAGGCAAAAACTCGTTTAATAACCACATCAAAAACAAAGTCCTCTCAAGCTCCAACGGCGGCAAACCCTTCTGGACTCTTGCTAAGTCTATTGGGAATAATTTCTGCAAGAGCACGTTCCCACCTCTTGTCTCAGGTGATGAAATTGTTTCTACCGCCCTGGGCAAGGCTGAACTTTTTGCTTCGTTGTTCGCCGGAAATTCTACTCTCAACCCACCTCCAAATGTTCAACCACCAACAGTCCCCAATGTCGCGCATAAAATGACTGATATCATTTTCCAAACTAAAAAGGTACGAAAGATGCTCTCTTCTCTTAATACCAGGAAAGCCTCTGGCCTTGACGAGATCCCAGCAATTGTTCTCAAAAAATGCGCACCAGAACTTGCTCCTGTCCTGACTCGTCTGTTTCAGATATCTTACAATAAAGGCATATTCCCTAGTAACTGGAAAACTGCTCGAGTACAACCCATCCCCAAGAAAGGATCCAAAGCGCTTCCTAGCAACTACAGGCCTATTTCTCTCCTTTCAGTCATTTCTAAAGTGATGGAAAAGTATATAAACACCGAACTACTAAAATTCCTTGAAAAACACAGTCTAATCCACGACAGGCAGTATGGATTCCGTCAGCGCAGATCGACTGCCGACCTCCTTTCCTTTGTCACCCATTCTTGGAACAAGTCTATGGAACAACACGGTGAATCCCAGATTGTTGCTCTAGACATATCCAAAGCATTCGACCAGGTCTGGCACGCAGCGCTGCTTAATAAACTTCCGGCCTATGGCCTACCACCAAAACTTTGTACCTGGACAGCAAATTTCCTCTCCAACAGGAGCATATCTGTTGTTGTGGATGGCCATTCCTCTAAACTGTATCCAATTAATGCAGGAGTTCCTCAAGGTTCAGCTTTAGCCCCTACTTTGTTTCTTCTCCACATCAATGACCTCCTCTCTAGCACATCCAACCCAGTTCACAGTTACGCGGACGACAGCACCCTCCACTCAAACATACAATATTCTAAGCCTGTCTCTTTAGCCCAATTAGATGAGGATCGCAGACTCATGGAGGGTTCTGTCTCCGTAGACCTCCAAAAAATATTAGACTGGGGAAGTAGAAATCTTGTACAATTCAACCCCACCAAAACTAAGTTTTGCTTTCTTTCTCACAAGAGATACACCAGCCCTAGACCGATCACAATGAACAACCAAGTTATTCAAAGTAATGAGTCCTTTTCTCTTGTTGGCATTACTGTGGATCAAAATCTTAATTGGCACCAACATGTTACATCAATTGCAGAAGCGGCTGCTAAGAAATTGGGTTTCCTCTTCCGGGCTCGCAAATTCTTTTCACCAACTAATCTCTATACCTTATACACTTCACAAATAAGGCCAAACCTCGAATACTGCTCCCACATCTGGGGTGCAGCTGCCGCTTCTACACTCGCTATCCTGGACTCCATTCAAAAGAGAGCTATACGTCTCATCGGTGACCCTACCCTCACCCAAAGGCTTCCATCCCTTGCCCACCGACGTGCCGTTGGTGACCTCTCTCTCTTTTATAGATATCTGCACGGGCACTGCTCAGAGGAGCTTTCCTCCATAATTCCCCCACCTGCTGCCCCCAGCAGATCTACCAGGGGAACAGAGCGAATGCACCCTTTTAACGTCCAGGTTACCAGACATAGAACATCTTGTTATGCCCGCTCTTTTGTCCCGAGGACTTCCAAGTTGTGGAATTCCTTGCCGGCACATGTTTTTCCTTCTCCTCCGAACCTCCAAACCTTCATGTCCAGAATTAACAAGCTGCCTCTTTCCTCCTTGTCAACACCCACGGTACGATAGTATTTAGGCTGTAAGCCCTCGTGGTGTGTTGTTGACATAAAAAAATAAAAAAAAAATAAAACTTGAAAGCTACACCTCGACAAAGAGCAGTCTAAAAAGGATTGAGACGTGTTGGTTTACAAAATTGAATGCTACTCTTCAAGACATTTAGTTTGGTTTGTTTGGTAAACTAGCATGAATGTGTGAAAACAAATAATTGTTATTTTCTTAGTTTTGTACTTTATAACTATTTTTGTATTTTAAAATGAATGTTATCATACTTAAGATATATATTAAAATAATATGTTAGCAAACGAAGTGTAAGTATAAATTTTAATAGAATTACCAAATAAAATGAGCTAGTCACGATGCAAATTACTTGATCCCATCCTCGTAACTAGATAATGTGTCGACACAAAAACGTATCGAATGCAACTACATACAATGATTGTTATATTATGAACTTATTCATATTTTTACCATATAAAAAGTGAAACACAGTTTAATAAAGGTAGTTGTAATTATGAGAACCAGAAAGTGAAGTAAACCATAACTATAATAATAATAATAATAATAATAATAATAATAATAATAATAATAATAATAATAATAATAATCCAGTCATTAACAGGAAAAAATAATCTAAAAAAAGCGATACATTAGAACTATTTGAAATTTTGCTCATTGACCTTTTGCTCATTAACCTTCCTTAAGAATTCTTCTTGAACATTGCTCAACATTTGCGAAGTTATTGCCCTCCAAGCGACTGCAATTTTATTTCTTAGTTCCTGTGGGGCGTTGGACGGTGTTTGATACATAATTTTCTTGATATAGCCCCATAGGAAAAAATCTAGACATGTGAGGTCAGGGGATCTTGCAGGCCACGAGACGGAACCATCTCGCCCTATCCATTTATTGGGGTACCAATCATTTAAAAATCGGCGAACATTTATGTCATAATGTGCTGGTGCCCCGTCCTGCATAAACCACATACGTCAATTGTTATCTAGAGGCAAATCTTCCAGAAAAGCCTCTACATCTTCCTCCAATATACGCAGATATTCCTGCCCGTTGAGGTGCCCATCAAAGAAATATGGCCCAATAAGATTAGTCCCAATTATTCCAGCTCAAACATTTATCGTAAAACGGTGCTGGTTGTCAACTGATCTGTAAAAGTTCGGATTTTCTAGAGCGTAATAATGAAAGTTGTGCCCGTTAACCCTACCACAACTTGAAAATGAAGTTTCATCACTGAACATCACGTAATTAAAAAAATTCTCACTTTCATTGTATTTAGCTACTGCCCACTCACAAAAACTGAGGCGACTTATCTGCATGCGTCAATGCCTGCTGCAGCTTCACTTTATATGGATGAAACTTGTATTTTCTCAATGTTCTGTTCACTGAAGGTTTTTATTATCCTAATCCCTCGGCAAATTTCCTTTCGCTTGTGTGCGGATTATCTAATGCCGATGCAACAATGGGAAATTCGTGTTCTTCAGTGCCGCTTACTCTCGCTTTGCGTGTGGTCATTTCATAATTGGCGTTAGTAGTTCACAAAAAACGGTACAACAATTTGATGAAACATTTTTCCTAAGGATGTCTTTGGTTTGGATATGTTTGTGCGTATACACGAGATGCTAAAAAACAATTTCGCTGACATTCGCCTATAATAAGTGTCATATCAACTAATTCTTCAGTATTATAATTCATTTTAAATTAAATAACACAAAAGTTAGAACATTAGACTTGGCTCACAAACCTGAGAACTGAAAATAGTTATAATTTTGGTCCGGTGTCGTTTATCTGTCATCTGACAATAAATATTAGTTGTTTCCTTCTCTGCGCCTACTGTATCTGACAGTACCATTATTTTTACAAGCGAAACAAAAATAAACCACTATAACTCAAAAACTATCAACTATAGCTATGCAGAATTTAATGATCTACCTGATTAATTCATAAAAAACAGGGTGTTCTGTTTGAAACCGACCGACCGACCGATCGAAAGCGAAACAAAAATAAACCACTATAACTCAAAAACTATCAACTATAGCTATGCAGAATTTAATTATCTACCTGATTAATTCATAAAAAACAGGGTTTTCTGTTTGAAAAACACAAGTTATGTTGCTTTAAAGTTAGATATTCTGTAACCCCAAAATAATACACCCTGTACAATGATAATAAATTATTCTTTAACCATTTTAAAGTATTAAATGTCGTCTATTGATATTTAGAATTTAAGTTAGCAAAACTCAAAACTCAGCTCACAACAGACGTTTCAAATGACACATAAATCGTAGCATAAAAAGAAGGAAGTCGTGATATTTTCAAAAATATCAAAGATTGCTATAGGGAATGCTACACAAAGTTACACTTACTTTTTAATCTATATCCAAAAATGCAAAAAAAAGTATAGCATTCTATTTAAAATAACGAAGTTGATAGCTACTTCCGGTGCAACCGGAAGTTCAATAAAGCTGAATATATTTTCTCGATATAGCTTAGATAATCACAAGAAGTTTTCTCGGCTAGCTCTAAGGGTAAGGGATATATAGAGAAATTACACACTATTGGGACACCTGTATATATATATATATATATATATATATATATATATATATATATATATATATATATATATATATATATATATATATATATATATATATATATATTAAAATAATATGTTAGCAAACGAAGTGTAAGTATAAAAATTAAGTTGAATGGTTACATCAATAGGTTCCTCTAAAATGATTGACATGTGAAGGCTTACAAACTTGAAAGCTACACCTCATAATAATTCGTTTGACTGGTCACATGGCTAAGATTACTCTGAAATGATAGAGATGTGTTGGTTTACAAAACTTGAAGAGAGTTCTTCAAGACATTTCCTTTCGGTTTGTTAGGTAAACTTGACAGCTGCCTGTGCTATCTGTCAACTTCAATAAGTCTAAGAGGGTATACTTAAATTTATGATGCCAACGGCTATTACAGTACTGGTACAACACGATTGAAAATTACTGTAAACAACATGTTTCTAAAATCAAAACATGTATTTCCAAACGATAAAATGAAGTTGGAACTGATGGATAAAATATCAAAAGACACATCCATATTTCTCCCATATCGCAAATGGGATATATATGTGAGCTACCAGCGTTCTGAGATATTAATAAAGACGTGTGGTCTGTTAAAACTGCAACCAACTTAGAAGAACCTAGATATGTGATTCTAGGATTTCAAACAGATCGGAAAGACAACGTACGCAAGAAAGGTGACTTCTTCGATAACATCACTATGGTAGATCTAAGAGTGTTCCTAAATTCAGAATGCTACCTTTATGAATCTCTGAATATGGATTTCGAGAAATCTAAATATGTTGAAGCCTACCAGATGTACACAGATTTTCAAAAAAGTTTTTGTTATAAAAACCTGCTAGAGCATTTCTTAAATTATGATGAGTTTAAAGATCGAACTCTATTTGTAATCGACTGTCAGCATCAGAACGCGTCAATCAAGTCTTCAACGGTGGACATCAAAGTGGAGTTTATGAGCAAAGACAATTTTCCGAATAGAACCAGAGCTTACTGTTTAGTTATTCATGATTGTGTGTTTGAATATAAACCTCTAACTAGTATCATAAGAGCCATTATGTAATAATTTAATGTCTTGTAAACCAATTCAATAAATTAATTGTATTATTTTTAATTAAATTTTCTTTAACATGTAAGCAAGAGCTTTTATGTAATAATTTAATATGTATGTCTTATTAATCCTAATAAATTAATTGTATTTAAATCAATTGTTTTACTTCTAACCTTAAACCAGATTGCTAACAGGGTCAATTGTCGGCAATGCTAAAGATAACGAGAGTGGAAAATGATGTGGTGGTTCAGATGAGGCTACCTCAAACACTTGCCCTCTAAACTAAGAAATAAGAAAAAAAGTTGGTTTGCGCATATGCCATATTTGATTTCTACTCGTTGATCCAAATAAAATGCCATCAAACACTATACCCCTACACCGCTTAATAATAAAGTTGGTTTGCGCCGCCCCCTACCGCATACGTGATTTTCATAAAAATCAAAATGAGAGGTTTTATTAATTATATGGGTTAGATCTAGATCTCGACAGATCTGGACCCAGATGTAGATCTAGATTCCGACAGGAAGGCCACCCACCGCCTCCAATGCCGCCTCCGGTGGCGGCACTGCATTCTACTCGTCACGACGAGTAACATGATACCAAACACGTGAGGGCTAACTTAAAAACTAACAAAGTTGGTTTGCGCATGCTCAAACCGCCACCTTTACATAGGTCATTTTCATAAAAATCAAAATGACAGGTCTTCTATTTATACAGGTTAGATGAAATCTCGTTTCAAAATTTGAATTTTCGCGCTCGACGGCCGCCATCTTGGACGCCGTTATCTCAGGTTAGACCCCTATTGGTCCCCCACCCAGTGACGTCACTGCACGCATGCGCAGTGGCTGGATGGTGGTCTTAGAACCCCCCATATATAACTACTTATATATATATATATATATATATATATATATATATATATATATATATATATATATATATATATATATATATATATACAAGTAGATATTACTATGGGTCTTTTGGCTCACTTCCCCATGTTAATCTCCATAAGATGCAGACAGGTGAGAGGTGACAGCTGTCACGTGACATGTGACAGGTGGGCAAACATGCGAGGGCTGCGCACTCGACCAGGCAGAGGCTATACACTCGGTCAGGCAGGGGGCTGCGCCCCGGTGTTGTATTGGAATCAAGCCCGTAATCGGGATCTGGATCGAGATCTTGATCTAACCTGTCTAAATAAGAAGACGTACCATTTTGATTTCATATATCGTGACTATGTAAACATGGCGGGTGGTGCATGAGCTGCTGACTCAACGGTTAGATATTGATGAACACACTGCTCGCTATTTTGTAATCTTATTAGTAATTTAGATTGGTTAGCAGGAGACAGTTGGCTTAGTGATTATGGATGTTAATTGCACTTGATATTAAATCCATACGTAAACATTTAATATAACTTTATTACTTCACTAACTGAATAAACTATACGATACATTTAACTATAATACACTTTAATAACAATTACAACAGTACACGAGTACATAGCAGTTCACTGCAGCGGTTGGTAGCGAGGAGGGAGAGAGAGCTCGCCTGGTGTATCTTATATGCGGTATTTCTTGACAGCTGGCTGTCGCATAACGTAACGCAACGTTTAGCTGTCAAATGCAAAAATTGAGTAGTGTTGACAGAAACACTGCGGTCGGAACCACCGCCACATACTCCCTTCTCAGTGGCAACGCTATTAGTTCAAGTATCTTCGTGGAAATCGAACTCTACGTCCATGGCGTGTAGTTTGAACGGGAACGGGAACTTCACTGTCACTTTCAGTTTCACTAGGTGTTGGACTTTCACTGTCACTGTCAGTTTCACTAGGATGTCTCTGAGGCTGGAAAGTTGTCTGTTCGTTATCACAAAGAATGAATGCGGGTTTAAGACGGTCAACAGAAATTGTCTCTTCTCCGTGTGATTTCTTGATTGTGAAGACTTTGTCAGTTCGGGATAACACTTCAAAGGGGCCGTCATAAACTGGTTCGAGGGTTTTTCGCGGAATATCAATGCGAACAAAAACAAAAGGAGCTTCCATAAGCTTAGGATGGACAAATACCTTTTTTGCAGTATGATGTTTAAAAGGTACTGATCGAAGTTTCCTTATGTCTTCTTTCAGCTGAGATATAAGTGGTGGAACATCATGAGCTTGTGTGCTGTTGAAAAAGTCGGTGGGAAGTTTGATTGATTCTCCGTAGACTATTTCAGCGGGTGTTGAGCGATATTCTGGAATTATGTACGATCTGAGTCCTAGTAACACAATTGGCAATTTAGCGACCAAGTTTTCGTCCATATGAGCTTTCAAGGCCTGTTTCAGAACTCTATGCCATCTCTCGATTACACCATTTGCTGCTGGGTGGTAAGATGTGGTCTTGATGTGGTCTGCACCTAGTGTTTTAGTGAGGTGTGTGAAAAGGTGGCAATCGAATTGTTTACCTCTGTCTGTGGTGATGTATTGCGGAACACCGAAACGAGAGATCCAGCATGATAAAATAGTGTTCGCTACTGTTTCTGCTGTAATATCTGACAATGGAATTGCTTCGGGCCATCGAGAAAATCTGTCTATTATTGTTAATAGATAGCGTTGACCTTGTGATGGTGGTAATGGTCCCACAATGTCAACATTTATATGCGAGAATCTTCTCATGGCTGGGGTGTATTGTCCAATGGCACTGGAAGTGTGTCTCCATATCTTGACTTTCTGGCAGGGAATGCAAGTTTTAGACCAAAGAGATACATCGCGTTTCAATTTGGGCCAACAAAACCTATCCTGGACCAGATCGACTGAAGCTGATATGCCTGGGTGAGATAAATTGTGGATAGAATCGAAAATCTTTCGCCGAAATTTGAGCGGAATGAATGGGCAAGTTTCTTTGAAGAAGAATCGCAAATAAGATTCAATCCGTTGTCAAGAGGCATGTTTTGAAATTTGTATGAGGAAGATTTAGACTGCAGAAGGTGTTTGAGTTCCTCACAAGATGACTGAGCTTGCGCAATTTCTTGGAGTGACACAGTGGAAGAAAGTGAAATTGTTTCAATGCGAGAACAATAGTCTGCGGGAATGTTTGTAGGACCTGGTATGTAGCGAATGTCTGTGGTAAATTGACCTAGGAAGTCTAAATGTCGTAGTTGCCTTGGAGATGCTTTATCGACGCGTTGTTCAAAAGCGTATGTCAAAGGTTTGTGGTCCGTATAAATGGTGAAATGGCGACCTTCTAGGGTATATCTAAAGTATTTAACTGCCTGATAAGCAGCTAGAAGTTCGCGATCGTAGGTGCTGTAAGATTTTTGGGCCGAAGTAAGCTTTTTAGAGTAGAAACCTAGGGGTTCTAGTGTTTGATCACATAGTTGTTGGAGGGAAGCGCCTACGGCATAATCAGAAGCATCGACATGGAGAATCAGTGGTAGCGAAGAAGACGGATGAGCTATTAGTGTAGCGTTTTTTAGTGCCTCTTTCAAACGTTCGAATGCTTCTCGAGTCTGAGGAGTCCACTCGATTTTACGTTTGTCGCGTTTTTTGGGATTCTGGCAGAGGTCGAATAGTGGTTGCTGAATTTCCGCAGCACGTGGAAGAGAACGACGGTAGAAATTTATGAGACCTAGAAATCTTCTGAGTTTTTCAATGGTATCGGGAAAAGGTAGGTCGGTAATAGCTTTGATGCGTTCAGGAAGTGGAAATAATCCAGATTTATTAACACGAAAACCTAAAAATGAAATTTCGGCCACTCCGAATTCACATTTAGATGAATTGATACGGATGCCGTTGTCTTGAAGTGTCTGAAAAAGTTTTGCTAGATGCTCTTGATGTTCTTTTTCAGATGCGGATGCAACGAGAATATCGTCAAGATAGGAGTAGGCAAAGTCAAGATGTCTTAAAATTGAATGTAAATATCTTTGAAATGTTTGTGCTGAATTACGAAGGCAAAATGGGGTTTTAACAAATTCGAATAACCCAAATGGAGTTATGACTGCTGTTTTGGGAATATCTTGAGGTGCTACTGGGATGTGATGGAAAGCGCGAATGATATCTAATTTTAAAAAAATACGTTTGCCTTCTAACTGGGCATTAAAATCCTGCAAATTTGGAATGGGATATTTGTCTGGGATTGTTTTAGCGTTTAGTGCTCGGTAATGCCCACATGGTCTCCATGAGCCATCCTTTTTTTGCAACATGTGGAGGGGGCTTGACCATGGACTTTTGGAGGGTCTACAAATTCCCAAGTTTATCATGTGCTGGAATTCTAGCTTTGCTTGAGCTAGCTTTTCCGGGGGCAATCTTCTAGCTTTTGCAGTGACAGGTGGTCCTTCCGTACTTATAGTATGGAAGAACTCAACCTCTGGAAGGTTGCTAGAAGAAGTTTCCTTAAAAAGGTCAGGAAATTGTTGTAGCAATTTGAAGTACTGGTGTGTCGGGTCTACGAGATGAATTTTAGAATTAATTCCTGGTGGTTTAGCACCGGTCTTAGAGAGGTTTGTCTTTGTATCGATTAAACGTCTATGTTTCATATCCACAAGTAAAGCAAACTCTGCTAGAAAATCAGCGCCTATAATTGGTTGCTTGATATCGGCAAGTGTGAAGGGCCAGCAGAACCTACGGCGTAAACCTAGATCAAAATCTAATAGTTGTTCGCCATAGGTATGAATAGGGGTCCCGTTTGCAGCATACAAGCTACGTTTCGATTGAAATTTCCGTTGGTCGTGAGTAGGTGGAATAACTGAAATATCCGCTCCAGAGTCGATTAGAAATTTCATATTGGAGCGTCTATCAAAAATAAAAAGGCGGCGTGTTAGGTGGCTCTCGTCTCCTGGCGCGTGGAGGGAGTGCCTTATTAGTTTTCCGACACATGTTTTGCTTTAAAATTACAAGGTTGGATGCAACGTTTGGCCTTGTTGCCAAATCGTTCATGATACCAACACGTGGAGGTTGAGGAATTTGTGTTTATGGAATTTCGAGAAGGCTTGGGTCTTTGTCGGGAGGTAGATCGGGAACGCGTTCGCAATTCGTTGACTGATGCTGTTAGCTTCTCTAATTGCGCTTCTAACTTGGCTAGCTTGACGGGCTCACGTGACTGAATTCCAGCCACGTTGTATTTATCTTCGGAAAATTCCACGATTTTGTCTGCTGTAACCGACAAATTTTCTAGAGAATCGTTGCTCAAAGCCAAAATTGAACGAACGTTGACTGGTAAACGTTGTAGAAATAAAGTTTTAAGGAAATCCTCTTTAATCTGACTACCGGCTAAAAACTTCATTTCGCGTAAAAGTTGCGATGGTTTTCTGTCGCCTAATTCTAATTCTGTTAAAAGTTTATTTATTTTGCGACTTTCCGACTCTTCAAATTCTAATAAAAGACGTTTCATTAGATCTGATGATAACGGTTGGGTTAAAAAATCTGAAATTGACTCTGCGACATCAGGATCGAGTATAGCGAGTACATGACTGAATTTTGTCTTTTCAGAACTGATCTGCGATATATCAAACTGGGCGTCAACCTGCATTTGCCAGATTTTCACGTTACGTCTCCATATAGGAGGTAATTTTATTGCAACCCTTGCCATGATATTGCTGCTTGAAGAATCTTCGGCCATTGTGAAAAAAATTAGATAATTTTTAAATTAGAAAGGACTGACCTGTTTAGATATTCGTTTTCTGTGGGCATGGGCGCGTGCCTGGAAGTTAGGCGACGTCGGCTGGAACATCAGGCTCGGCATCTTCGGCTTGCGGCACGGGGTCACCAATATGGAAGTTAATTGCACTTTGTTACGTACTTCCTAGACTCTTGGCCTATGGTTACGTTGCCAGTTCTTTTGATGTGGTATGCAGTCAATGAGAGGGTTGTTAAATAAATAAGATAAGGTCAAAATTCAGGGCTCAAATATATAATCATTCGAATTAAATAAATAAAATAAAACTTAATAGCTCTATGATTTCTAATCTATCCTACTCTAAAATCTACCATTTCCCG
The DNA here is from genome assembly GCA_964006375.1 of Tillus elongatus. Taxonomy (NCBI): domain Eukaryota; kingdom Metazoa; phylum Arthropoda; class Insecta; order Coleoptera; family Cleridae; genus Tillus; species Tillus elongatus. The sequence goes on along the minus strand of OZ023264.1, from coordinate 97,732,017 downwards.
AATTGTCACTATAAGGTAACGTAAAAGTTCAAACTAAAATATAATATAATCATGCGAATTAGATTACCTCCTACCATATGACATATCTCCTAACAAAATCTAATATGTGATTCTTCCTCTATGATTTCTAATCTATACTACTCTACAATCTATACTACTCTACAATTCCCGAACTGTCACTTTCTAGCATCGAACTAATGAACTAACTAACCTCTTAGCATATGACATATCTCCTAACAAAATTTAATGAAACAACTTCTACTCTTCTTAACCCGCACTATTCGGTGATAAAAGGAAATATTAAATTGTTTCCCAAAATTGCAATTGCAGTCTTGTTTACATCAGACTCATATAAAATTAGTACATCCGCAATTAATGGATAATTATGCGAATTCCAGGTAAGCTAATGCTAACACTAATACTGTAAAAATGTGAACTCTGGTTTGAACAATTACTTATTGCCGATCCTTAAAACTATTTACATAAAATTACGACTTAGCTGTTTATTCCAGGTACGGCTCCAAGACCTCACTAATTACACTTGTTCCCATAACTAATAACTGTCCATGAATATAATTTGGTTTTCCAACTCAATCAGCTACTGATGAACGAATGTGATAATCCCATACTAGCCATACTTGGTTTTATGCATGCAGCATAACAACCAGAACCGTTCAAAAGACAGAATCCAAGCATAAGAAATCCAGAAATACTGAAATACAGGAACCCCGATACAAAAATTTACCAGGAATCCAAAAACAGGCCGGAAGAGAAAACCCTAAAATGTTCAAAATATGAAGGCAACCCTGGTTATTTAATTTCAATCTCCAATCACTTACCCAGGCACAGGGGTTTCCTCACTTATACAAATAGCTTCAACTAAATTCTAAAAATCATAATTGTGAAAATTCTCTAACATTTATATTTTTCATTTAAGTATCTTAAATATTCACTACAAGAACTTGTGAGAGAATAATACTAAGAGTGCATAAATCAACTGAAATTTCACGCCCTCCTTATCTCTTGATCGCCTGGTTGATATGAAAATTGATTAAAATAAAATCAACTGGAAGATAATTAAATACAATTTTAAAGGAAATTCAAGTTCCCTTACTCGACTATAGGGGGAGACACCTTCCGGTGGCTGGCTTTCTTATCAGAAGAAAAATAGTAAACAACAGGATAGTAAACAAATGAAGATTTTAACCAAACTATGCATCCACCTAAAGTGAAATAATAGTTTAATAATAGTATTTAGTGTTTTTAAGTGTCCAGTGCATACAGAGAGTTTGTTAAATAGGGTTTTGGTATCCTTTTTATATAGAATTTATGCAAAATAGTCATATACACGGCCAGACCGTAACATCCCCCCCTCGCTTCCAGAGGAATTCTCCCGACATTTCAGAGCCCAAAACCAACGACCAGAGGCATTTACCCCCACCCCCCAAGGGATTTGTATGAAGATGATTCCCAATGCGCAACGGATTCTGTAGTGGCCTTAGTGGGCGAAGTCAATGTCTCCGGGTAACTATCATACATCACTGCCTAATCATCTCTCACAAGTTCACAGTACGAACAACCTTAAGCTCTAACACCACCTGTACCAGTGCCCCCATTATTCTTCTCTACATATTATCTTCCTGGTATTCTCGATGCGGTTTTAGATCACATACATGGTATACTCCCAAAAGCTTCCGATCAGAAAACCCCTCCAACCTATAGACATTGTTGGACACCTTATCTCTAACCCTACACTTGATAAACTTGGGCGAAAGTTTGGCGGAAATATATTTCCCAGCATCTGATAGAACATGGTTCCGCCTCCAAACTATGTCCCCTACGTGATAGGTCACGGGACGACGTCGCAGGTTATATCTGCTTGCACTTTGCCTATAGGCATCCTGTAATCGCTTAGCAACTTCCTGCCTAACTTTCTCTATCGCCTCAATATGTTGAAGTAGTTGTCCCCGATCCTCCCAGCTGACCGGCTGAGGCGTTTGCGCCTCTGGGGCTTTCTTCCATATTAGCTCCCTCCCAAAGGTCAAGTAAGCCGGGGTGTGACCAGTTACCTCGTGCACTGCCGTGCGTAGGGCATATCCTAGCTTAGCTAGATGCTGGTCCCAATCTCTCTGACTTTCCTGTATATAGGAGCGAAGCATAGTCTTCAAAACCCTATTCATTCGTTCAGTTGGATTGCTTTGTGGATGATAGAGGGGATTTAATACCATATTACACCCATACCCCTCGACCATTCCCTTAAGAGACCTACTAACATATTGACGACCATTGTCACACAACAAGACCTCCGGTACACCAAACGTCAGAAATACATCGTCCTCTAGATGTTGTTTTATAGCAGGGACCGTTGCAGACTTAAGTGGAAACAGCCATACAAACTTGGTAAAAACATCTGCAACGACCAGCAGGAACCTGTGTCTTTTCCTACTCATTGGGAAAGGGCCCATAAGATCAGTACAGTAGACCTGTCCTGGCCGTGAAACTTTCCGAGTCCCCATAATACCTGCAGGTGCTTGTTGTACTGGCTTTTGCGACTGACAGACTTCACAGCTGAGAACGTATCTTGCAATATCCGCAGCCATTCCCGGCCAATAGTGTGTCTGGCCTACCCGACATTTTGTCTTGAATATTCCCAGGTGTCCTGACATGGGGTCATCGTGGCATTCTCTTAAGATGGTCTTACTTCGTGACTTTGGAACAACTAACTTCCATAGAAACCCTTCATCTAATTGTGGCGAGCGACATGTCACATACTTATATAGCTTATTACCATCAACTTTCCAAAGAGGGTACTTGTCCGGCATCTGGAGTACATTAGCAAGCTGTCTGTGATACCACTTGTCCTTCGGGGTTGCCTCAGTCTCAGCTGAACATACCCCGGAGACGGATCGAGACAAAGCATCCGGGACCTGGTGGTATTTTCCCTTTCGATGTTCGATCTCAAAATCGTAGGCTTGCATCTTTAAGACCCAGCGTCCCAAGCGGCCGCTCGGATCCTTCAGGTTTGCAAGCCACTTAAGGCTGGCATGGTTAATCACTACCTTTACTTGACCCCCCTCGATATAACCTCTAAACTTTTCTAATGCCCACAGCACCGCTAGACACTCCAGTTCAGTGGCACAGTATTTTGATTCCCCTGATGTAAGGCTTCTGCTAGCATATGCAATCACCTTTTCCCCTTCTTCAAACTCCTGCACCAAGACTGCACCCAGTGCTCGTTGACTGGCATCCGTCTCGATCGTGAATGGCCTACTAAAGTCTGGGCATGCAAGGATAGGAGTCGATATCAAACATTGTTTAATATCAGTGAACGCATTCTCAGTCTCGTCATTCCATACAAATTTCTTCTTCTTTTTGGTCAGATTTGTCAACGGCGCGACCCGGGCCGAAAACTCAGGTATAAAGCGTCTGTACCAACTCGCTAAGCCTAGGAACCGTCTCACTTGTTTGACAGTTCGTGGTGTAGGAAAATCCATAACAGCTGCCACCTTGTCAGGGTCCACTCTCAACCCACACCTGTCAACTATAAACCCTAAATACCTTAGTTGAGGCTTTACAAACTCGCACTTTTCTCGATTAACCGTCAATCCTGCCGAAGTTAAACGGCTAAGTACCGCCTCAAGTACTCTCATATGGGTCTGAAAGTCCGGAGTCGAAATAACAATATCATCTAAGTAGACAAATACAAATGGTTCTAGATCGTGGCCAAGTACGTTATCTACAAAACGCTGCCAGGTTCCAGGTGAGTTATGAAGACCGAAAGGGAGTCTGGTAAACTGAAAAAGACCCCGACCTGGAACAACAAAGGCCGTTTTTTCCTTACTAGTCTCCTCCAACTTAATTTGCCAGTAAGCCTTCTTTAGGTCAATGGAACTCAGCCAGCGTGCATTCCTCAATCTATCCAGGACTCGATTCATATTAGGAATCTGATATGCATCCCTTGTGGTGATTTTATTAAGCTTGCGGAAATCCACACAGAACCGATACTCATTGTTAGGTTTTTTCACCAATACCACTGGAGAAGCCCAGGCTGACCTTGATGGTTCAACCACACCCAAACTTAGCATTTTGTCAAGTTCATCGCACATTACTTTATGCATGTATGGCGAAGTGGCATATGATCTTTGCTTGATTGGAGGGTGGTTTCCTACCTCTATCTTATGTTCAACTCCCCTCGCACAGCCTAAGCCGGTACCCATTTTCCTAAAATTCTCATTTAGAAGCTTACTTAGAACGTGTACCTGTTCGTCATTCATTAACTCCGGGTTTATCACACAACAAGAATTTCCACCAAATTTCCAACAGCCATCCGTGACTGAAGCACACATTCTAAATTTATCCCAAAAGTCTACCCCCAAGATAATATCCCCCTCAACCTTAGGAACGACTAGACACTTGATAATCTTTGTCTCTTTCCCAAATGACATTGGCAACTGGACACAACCTAATACCTCACATGACTCGCCACTAGCGACTCTCACCGATCCATGCTTACTAGACTCCACTATACCAATGCCCAACTTCCTCAATCTTCCCCAACCTTTTCCTCCAACGATGCTCTGAGAAGACCCTGAATCCAATAAACAAAGAAAAGCGACACCCAGAATCTGAATAGTAAGATATGGCCTAGGATCACCCTGGTTTGCCGTAAGAACTGGCCTTAGTTCCTCTATCCATGATTGAAATGACGTATCTGCCAGTTTAGGTTTTCTCGCAGAAGGCGCTTGGCAGGAACGCCCTTGCTCTAAACGGTTAGGGACTGCATCGGCGTCTGGCCTGTTACAGTTTGGACAAGATCTGGCTGTAACGTCAGCGTAGTTACATCGAAAGCATTTCCGAATTCTGGGTGCACTACACCTTGTTGAGATATGTCCAACCAAACCACAGTTGTAACATCTAATGTTATCGTTTACATTGGTGGAGTAAACTTGAGGTGACCTCCTAACTGTAGATGTCCTCGATGCTTCCACTTCTGGATGGTTATACGCCAGGTCTGGTTCAACGCAGGTACGAGGTGCACTGGGTGGTTGGTAATTATCTACCCTAAATTTCCTTGCCTCCAGTTTGAGGCATTCACCCTCCAACTCATCCAGTGAGCTGACCTCGGGTAGCTGCATCAGGTAAAATGGAGCTAAGTTCATACGAACAACGTCTAGTTTCACATCTTCCGTCATTGAGCCATGCCTATTAAACAAGGTTTTCATAACCGTTAGATATTCTATGATGCTTTCGCTTGGACCTTGAGTCCTGGCGAGAATGTCCTGAAATAGCCTCACTCTGTAATCCGGGGGCATATAATGACGCAGCAATAGGTCACTTACTTATTTCCAAGATTCACATCGATCACGTACTGACCTAAACCACCATAATGCCTTTACCTCAAATAGATCTAAAGCTGAAGTGAAAACCTGTTCTATTGTTGCGCCCCTTGCTATGCGTAACTCCTCAACTCTTTCTAAAAACGAAATCACTGACATGCCCGAAGCATCACCTGAAAATTTCAGACCCCAGTTATATACAGGAACCTTGCAACTTGGACCCCTATAGCAGTCATCTGTTGGTGGCGCCAGGGCATCTTCTATCTACCATCTGTCATGTTATCCTCACCGTCTCTATCGGCAGAACTGGCTCTCAATGATCGACTTAAGTTTGGGGAGCTAACTGTCGGCTGTCGAGTAGCCAATGTCTCCAGCTTGCTTATTAGTGTGGCAACCATACCGATCCATTCGCTCCTGAAGTTTTCCACTTCTTGTTCCACTTCCTCAGTTGGGATCAGGTTGACTCGTCCCAACAAGTGCAGTACCCTAGATAACAGACGTTTGAAAACTCGAGAATTTCTGCTTCCCTTAAATTGACTTATCTCCGATGAAAGTTCCCTGTATTTAATCATAATGGCTTCACCATCGGTTTCCTTCTTGAAAGTGACCTTGGGGTATTTTACCACGTTTCCAGCCCTCTCCAGATTTATCAACGGCCTTAGTGCCGATCTCATCTCCTCGACTGTCTTATCAGTAATGCATACCCCACGCCAAGTTAGCTCAAACTGAAGCTCATCCTTCTTCAGATCATTTACCGACATCTTATCCGTCGCCATCTTTAAGCTATCTATAAATTAATACCTAATCCCTAGCGGAACCTACCTACTCCTTGTCTAAGGCTGCCTTATTGTACAATAACCCCTTTTGAACTAGAGTACCCAAAATAACCTACCTATTAGAAAACTGTGAATATTATCAAGTATAAACCAACAGCTATTTAGTAAAAGCAACCCACTATAACCTGTGTCAAAGACCCAACCCCTTTCTGTACACCAAAGTCAACAGCTAAGCTGATCATCACCCTAACATAGTAACTAAAGTAAACAAAATTAAATAGTAGTAAGTAACTAAAATGTAAGTAAATAGAATGATCAATTTAATGTCGCATAATTGTTCAACTAACCTGTAAACCACCCTCAAAATTGACTACAAGTTCTAAACAAATTTCCACATCCTGGCAGGGCCGCCAAAATATGTTACGTACTTCTTAGACTCTTGGCCTATGGTTACGTTGCCAGTTCTTTTGATGTGGTATGCAGTCAATGAGAGGGTTGTTAAATAAATAAGATAAGGTCAAAATTCAGGGCTCAAATATATAATCATTCGAATTAAATAAATAAAATAAAACTTAATAGCTCTATGATTTCTAATCTATCCTACTCTAAAATCTACCATTTCCCGAATTGTCACTATAAGGTAACGTAAAAGTTCAAACTAAAATATAATATAATCATGCGAATTAGATTACCTCCTACCATATGACATATCTCCTAACAAAATCTAACATGTGATTCTTCCTCTATGATTTCTAATCTATACTACTCTACAATCTATACTACTCTACAATTCCCGAACTGTCACTTTCTAGCATCGAACTAATGAACTAACTAACCTCTTAGCATATGACATATCTCCTAACAAAATTTAATGAAACAACTTCTACTCTTCTTAACCCGCACTATTCGGTGATAAAAGGAAATATTAAATTGTTTCCCAAAATTGCAATTGCAGTCTTGTTTACATCAGACTCATATAAAATTAGTACATCCGCAATTAATGGATAATTATGCGAATTCCAGGTAAGCTAATGCTAACACTAATACTGTAAAAATGTGAACTCTGGTTTGAACAATTACTTATTGCCGATCCTTAAAACTATTTACATAAAATTACGACTTAGCTGTTTATTCCAGGTACGGCTCCAAGACCTCACTAATTACACTTGTTCCCATAACTAATAACTGTCCATGAATATAATTTGGTTTTCCAACTCAATCAGCTACTGATGAACGAATGTGATAATCCCATACTAGCCATACTTGGTTTTATGCATGCAGCATAACAACCAGAACCGTTCAAAAGACAGAATCCAAGCATAAGAAATCCAGAAATACTGAAATACAGGAACCCCGATACAAAAATTTACCAGGAATCCAAAAACAGACCGGAAGAGAAAACCCTAAAATGTTCAAAATATGAAGGCAACCCTGGTTATTTAATTTCAATCTCCAATCACTTACCCAGGCACAGGGGTTTCCTCACTTATACAAATAGCTTCAACTAAATTCTTAAAATCATAATTGTGAAAATTCTCTAACATTTATATTTTTCATTTAAGTATCTTAAATATTCACTACAAGAACTTGTGAGAGAATAATACTAAGAGTGCATAAATCAACTGAAATTTCACGCCCTCCTTATCTCTTGATCGCCTGGTTGATATGAAAATTGATTAAAATAAAATCAACTGGAAGATAATTAAATACAATTTTAAAGGAAATTCAAGTTCCCTTACTCGACTATAGGGGGAGACACCTTCCGGTGGCTGGCTTTCTTATCAGAAGAAAAATAGTAAACAACAGGATAGTAAACAAATGAAGATTTTAACCAAACTATGCATCCACCTAAAGTGAAATAATAGTATTTAGTGTTTTTAAGTGTCCAGTGCATACAGAGAGTTTGTTAAATAGGGTTTTGGTATCCTTTTTATATAGAATTTATGCAAAATAGTCATATTCACGGCCAGACCGTAACAACTTGTTGATATTACATCCATATGTAAACATTTAATATAACTTTATTACTTCACTAACTGAATAAACTATACGATACATTTAACTATAATACACTTTAATAACAATTACAACAGTACACGAGTACATAGCAGTTCACTGCAGCGGTTGGTAGCGAGGAGGGAGAGAGAGCTCGCCTGGTGTATCTTATATGCGGTATTTCTTGACATCTGGCTGTCGCATAACGTAACACAACGTTTAGCTGTCAAATGCAAAAACATAGAGTAGTGTTGACGGAATCACTGCAGTCGGAACCACCGCCACAGTGATAAAGGTAGTTAGAGAAAGAGAGACAGATTAACTGGAGCGCGAGTTAAGAGCTTGGAAAGTAATGAAAACAGCCGATTTCAATTAACACACTGTTGAATTTGCAGAGGTATGGTAGCGAAGATGGGAAACAACTTATCAACTAATCCCCCGGTTCGTAGAAAGTATGTAAGGTTACTAGACATATTGAAAACCTTGTGAGCTATTGTTGTTTACTAGTGAGTTAACCAGACGGCATCTACCCATACACTAGATGAAGACCCGGCCTTTTTATGAAAAATAGCTTCTCAACGAATTTTCATAATATTTTTAATTGCTATACGGCAAGTAAACGTATGAAGATACATCAAAAAGTTATCTATATAAACACCCTAATAATGATAAAACGTTATTTCTTTCAATATCGATGTATAACGTTTAACATTAAAAAAAATCACAGCTTTATATTGGACACTATTTATATCAAGCATACATTAATGATCAGCACTTGGAATCAAGTAATACCTTCTTATCTATTTAATATAGAGAACATCTTGGTCAAAAGTAAAAACCAGGATTTTAAATGGTTGTAATATTAGTATTATACGTAAAATTAGTCCCATACAACTAAATATGTGTAACACCATAAGCTTATTGTTGTATTGTACTTTTATTTTTGGAATGAAGTTGTGAATTTTCTGCTGTGCATTCAGTGACACTTTTTAGTGGCTACACTTGTCCTATAATTTTGTGATTTGTACCATAGGATCAGTGACGTTTGGTAGCTCATAGTGAATACTGTTGAATTATTTACTTTCACTTCTGAGGCCTAATATTTGAGGTTGTTTGAAATGAAATGCGGAAATAGTTAATGTGAAAAACCTTATCAACAGTTGATATTGGACTGATAACAATTAATCTCTTGTTGGTTTTTGTGTCTGTGTGTGGAAGGAATTGGCTTCGAACATTACGTCCATTGGCCACAAAACTCTGCAGTGAATTTGTACCATTGCTATATATATATACATTGTTATAAAAGCGAGTCTCCCTCAAATATATTCATAATTTGCTGCATGGATATCAATACTTAAAGCAATAGGCAGGATTAAAGCGAAGTGTAAGCTCTTGCAGAGTATGACCATTTCTAAATGGCTATAGCATAAGCAATATTTATCTCCTAACATATCAATTTTTTCAAAATATAAATGCTTGTGTTCTTTTAGTGAATTTTCTTTAAAAAACATCACTAATGAGGAGATCCCGACTTTTGAATTTTGAAAAATTTCTTCGAATGAGCGCTATTTAGGACCCCTGGCATCCAAATCCGAGGTCGGTTTCAGACTTTATATGTTTATATATATATATATATATATATATATATATATATATATATATATATATATATATATATATATATATATATATATATATATATATATATATATATTGCTATGATATCATAGTTTTTGAAAAATGTTCTTCGGTAATTCATTCTCAAGATAGTAAAAACAAACAAATAATATAAAAAAAGAATTTTGGTGGATCTAAGGGGAATTATACCTGGTTAAATAAATTTGTTGGGGTAGAGTCTGTTGCTAGACGACAAGTAACAATAATAAAAATTTTAAATAACCACAAATATAATCAATTTGAAAATTATACAATATGAATCCATAGGTAAATTTGCGAGCCTTTAGATTTGGAAAAAAATCAGTTTTATAAAAAAGGTTCAATATAGTTTTCAATTGGCAAGTCCCATACTTATCATACGAAATGAAAGCAAAATTGTAACGTTTTAACCAACTATGTATCCATAGCAATAAGACTTAGTAGTAGAAAAAAAGAAATCAAGTGACAAGTTGTCAGTAAAAAAAGAAAGTTAGAATTTTTTTCAAGTGGACCATCAGCCAAAAGGGCATAGAAGAGAATACCTATATCACATAATCAGAAAGGAGAAAAACAGAATTTGGAGACAGAAAGAAATATGAGAACATCAGCCGAAAAGGCATATAAGCGAGTCGATTATATCATTAGAACAGAAAACATCACTATCAACAAATAATTTGAAGATAACTAATTTGGCAGAGAGTGTAAACAGGGACACCAAAATTTAGATATTTGTCATTAGAAGTAGGAAAAAGAATTCTGGTGAGACATTAAAAAAAAATTGTGTAGTTTAGTCCAAACTTCATAAACAGTAAATTAATAGTTTGACAACACAGGAAGAAGACAGGAACAAAACATCCACTTTGTAATCAAGAAATTCATAAGTGATTTTATTAACTTAGAGAGACAAGTAAGATATTTATAATTAGAATAATATGGAAGCATTTTTAGGTAGTTTTATTGTTTAAGTGTTTTCATTTTCATTTCTTTTATTGTATTGATAATTCATTTAGCCTTAATTATACGCAGTATTTTGAAAATTTTGGTTTCATTTCATTTGTCCAGTTCTTAATAAGTTGATCAATCCTTTTATTTTGAGAAATAAATTATTTAATTTAAATTTTTGTTAACTTCATTGAGAAGTTTTCATAGTGCCAGAACCCCCTCTGAGAAACAAAATACCTTAATAAATTATAAAAACGCTATATATATATATATATATATATATATATATATATATATATATATATATATATATATATATATATATATATATATATATATATATATATATATATATATATATATATATATATTGATACCGTAATAAATGGCGCAATCAACGTAAGGCTTAGAAAGGCACAAAACGAACTGGATCATTTCCAAATTCTGAAATTAAAAAAAAACTTAATTGAACATACAACTTTGTCAGAATATAAAGGTTCACAAATAATTTTTAACTTTTCAAGTATATATTTCTTTTTTCTAGTACCTATATTCAATTTGTGTGGTACTTTACAAACATATTATTAACTAACAAATATCATAGATAAGTCACTTTACATCACAATAAAAAATTTACGATTGTAGATTGATATGTCATTACCTTTGAATGGAGTGTCAGTGAAATTACTATTACCGTGTGGGAAAAATTTATATATCAATTTAGGTTTAACTTTTCACTCATATATTCTTAAATTCACTAATGTCTGGTAAAAATCACAAGAAGGTTCCAACAAACGAAAAGCAAACAATGCATACCCATAAAGAAAATGAGGAAAACGTATTAGCCACAGAAACCACAACTATGGTATTAAGAAGTACAAGTAAAAGGGTTATACCGGAGAAAACACCAGCAAAAGATGCAGGAGATGGTGCTATCCATACAGGTGAGCAACCACTAATCACAGTAATGGATATATCAGTAATCATGCAGATGTTAACAACTATACAGGAACATAACAACAAATTTGTAGTGGAACAAAAAAAAAGACATAAAAAATTGGTTCAGAGATTGAAGAGAACACAGTGGACCTAAAGCAAGACGTAGAAAATAAGCTTAATGAAACAAAAAATGAAATATATTCCATGGTAGAAAAAAGGATTGAAGAATCTGACAAGAAGATGGACAATTTACTATTAAATATTCAAATAATCGGTCAAAACGTTGACATAGTAGAACGAAGACTTATTGGAAATGTTGATGACAGATGTATAGAATTAAAGCAAGATATTTTCAATGTAGAAGGAAAAATGGAATTGCGTTTTCAAGAGGAAGAAGTGGCAAATAAAATCATCACCAAAAAGGTCAACAGATTACACCAAAAGATGTTAAATGAAGAACAAGACTTAAAGAAAAAGGAAGAAATGAGAAATTCACAGAAAATAGGTGGTATAAACATCAGATATAGTGTCATACCAACACCAGAACTGGGGATATCTTTCCATGGGGATGTACAACGGGTGCATTCAAAAGTTTTCGTAAGGTTGATAAAAAATTCTGTGAGAAACATATCAAGCTTTGAAAACATAAAGGAGATCCTAAGGAAAAATCTGACTCTTACAACAACAATACGGTTCGCAGCACGCGAAGAAATAATAAATAAAATGCAAACATTCAAGGAGGAATTCTTAAACCAATTTTGGGGACAGGCCCAACAGTCAATTTGTCGAGAACGATTGTATTATGGTAAGTACCATAGCGAGACACCTCAGAGAAGATGGGAAATTATGGATGAACAGCGATTAAGGAAAATTTTGAAAATAGTAAAAACGAGAGTCAATAGAACCAGGAAGAAATAGGTACTACGGGAACAGAAAAAAGTCAAAAAGAGAACTCTATTTCATAAAGGTGACTTAGTAGTAATAAAAAGTATGCAGGTGGCGAACAGACAGAAAGTCAAATGTGGTAAATTATAACTTCCACTAGAAGGACCCTACATGATTCTAAATGAGCAGGGAACAAACAGTTACCTGCTAGGACACCTGTATAACGATAACAATCGTGGAATTTTCAACATCAGTCAAATATTTAAATATGTATCTGTTTCAGAAGAACATATTGAGAAGAATATTTAAAATCACATCAGTTCTTAAAACATTATGAGATAGTTAAAAGAAATAAGTAATTACGTATATAAATAGTTAGTTCATAAGTAGGTTATAGATTTCATTTGTATATAATAGGGTGTTTTTTTTCTCGTTTTCCAATTAATATTAGGTGATACCAAATTACTTTTCATCTAACTAAATAGTCAAGTACAATCGCTGTCAAACAACTAAATTAAAATGAAATTAATATTATATTTATCAAAACAAGTACAAAAGAAGCTAAATTTTACCAGTAATGAGAAGAATTATCTCAGAACAGTATTTGGGGAATTGCTATGATATCATAGTTTTTGAAAAATGTTCGTCGGTAATTCATTCTCAAGATAGTAAAAACAAACAAATTATATAAAAAAAGAATTTTGGTCGATGTAAGGGGAATTATACCTGGTTAAATAAATTTGTTGTGGTAGAGTCTGTTGCTAGACGACAAGTAACAATAATATAAATTTTAAATACACACAAATAGAATCATTTTGAAAATTATACAATATGAATCCATAGGTAAATTTGCGAGCGTTTAGATTTGGAAAAAAATCAGTTTTATAAAAAAGGTTCAATATAGTTTTCAATTGGCAAGTACCATATTTATCATACGAAATTAAAGCAAAAAACTCGGGACCCAGCAAGTGCGTTATGGTAGTGAATTTTCATAGAAATGATCTGGCACAAAATATTTTATTATAACTTTTTTTTCTTGTAACATAGAAATCTAAATTTTGGTGTATAGTTTACTTTTTATATCGTAAACCTACCTACCAAATTTGGTTATCATAGATTTTATATTTTTTAAGATAAAAATTTTTTTCAAATGAAAACTCAAAATTTTCCCGGAAAACCTCGTCCAATTTTTCTAAATAACGAACTTGTCAAAGCCATTTACAAAAGGAAGGTACATGCCAAATTTTATCAAAATCGGCTAATTACTTTTTGAGATATGAATTTTTTTCAAATGAAAACTCAAAATTTTCCCGGAAAACCTCGTCCAATTTTCTTGACTAACAAACATGTCAAAGCCATTTACAAAAGTAAGGTATGTGCCAAATTTTATTAAAATCGGCTTATTACTTTTTGAGATATGAATTTTTTTCGAATAAAAACTCAAAATTTTCCCGGAAAACCTCGTCCGATTTTCCTGACTAACAAACATGTCAAATCCATTTACAAAAGGAATGTATGTGCCAAATTTTATTAAAATCGGCTTATTACTTTGGAGATATGAATTTTTTTCGAATGAAAACTCAACATTTTCCCGGAAAACCTCGTCCGATTTTCCTGACTAACGAACTTATCCAAGCTATTAACAAAAGAAAGGTACATGCCAAATTTTATCAAAATCGGCCCATTATTTTTTGAGTTATCGGTGTGATACATTATGACGCCGCCGCGCTTCCTTTTATACCAGATGACAAATGCTCAAATAATTCCTAACCTATCAACAAATCTAATTTGTCATTGGCATAAGCTAAGTTACCGGGAAGTTAGAGGGCCGCCAGCTTTTATACAGTGGAGATGGGCGTGGGTTAAAATAAGATCTTAATTAGGGGCGCCACTTGATTGTTTAACCTCTACTCCCGGATATTCTAATAAGATGTTTACTAATATGCTTCCTTGCCCAGATCCAACACAACCAAGAATTCTTGGATCACACTGGCAACTATAGCCAACCACAATCGAGCACAGGAAGCTACAAGGGAGATGTAATTACGATAACACAAACTAAAGTTCAGAACGGTATGGTCTCATAGACCCTCAAATAAAGATAACGGTAATGATCTAATCTATCAACAGTCCTGAAAGAAAACACAAACACACAAAACCAAAACACCTAAAATATGATAAAATATGGGCTTTTATTAAGCTTCTTTGGCATACAAGAATTTATTAAAAGTTGTTTTAAAATTCTGATCTAAATTAATATAAATAAAAATATAAAGTCTCTATAATATCACAAAGATGGCTTACTACCAATTAATCAAGATCTTTACTGGGTATGTATGAATGTACTACAAATATCGTTGTTCTACGGAAAATTCCACTTTTCGTGCACGCAAAGCTCACAAATTATTTTCCCCAATTATTACTTAATTACATGATAAGTACGGTAAGTGGCTTGATTGAAGATCAAGTCCCAAAAAGTAATCAAAAAGCTTGACTAACGCTAACAATATGTGACAACTAATGGTACTATCAAAAGTGAAGCAATTATATTAATAATGGTCTTATAAAAATCTGTACCACATTTAGTGAAGTTAAAATAAAATAAATTCGGTTTGATTTTATTAAATTTAACACAGATGAATATTAAAAATGTACCTTATCAAGAATGTCTCTTATCACTTTATACGTTATCACAAAACGGAAAATTCTTACTTGAATTCCTGGACTTCTAGGCCATCTAATTACCATCAATTTCCAAACCAAACCAAGGCCTCTCGGGATACGGGACTGCAACCACGGGAATAATGCAACCACGAAAATAATGCAACCACGGAAAGCAATGCGACGACGAAAGGGAAGACCTTCTCACTGAGATCTTAATTCAATTCTCCATTTAATTCAATATCCATATACTTTGTTCGGTACATAAAAATTCGCTCAGCCATGCGAGACTTTATACTCCAAATTTACGGGACGTGAATTTACCAAAGATATCGCCCAATACAATAATGTCAGCCGGTACTTGGAATACTTCCTCCGGCACAAGGAATGCTCCAGCCGATACAAGGAAATCCAGCCGGTACAAGGAGAATCTCTCCGGTAACAGGAATCCTTCCAGCCGGTACAAGGAAATCCAGCCGATACAAGGAAAATCCAGCCGGTACAAGGTCCCTAAAAACAACAAGTAACCGAATGCTAAAGATGTTATAGGTATGAGAGAGGATGATTTCTTACCTCCAAAGAGGGAAACGAACTTCAACACGTGACAACACCAATGTGGTCCTTAAATCCCCTTAACGGGTTTATCTACAGCCTTCAACGTCAATTACGCAACTTCCGATATCCCCAACAAGACTGTAGATGTGTTCTGAGCGCAATTTAAATCCACCAAAGGGGGATAATTAATATCCAACTTGCCTCCCAGAACGAACCACGTGTTAACTTGCACAATGACCAACCAACTCTCCCCGCAACCTTCGGCGCCTTCACGTCTCTTACTCGAAAACACAGGTGCTGCCACCCCCATCGCTCTCTCTCGCATCACATACGTCCCCAGCCATCTATCCTCTTCATCACGCGGACCCTTTCCGAACTACGGCCACGGCAACGCAAGCGTATAAGCCGGCCCGATATACCAGGGGTAATACAAATATAAATAATTTACGAAAGATCTAAATTCGATTCATTATACGAGGGATATCCAGAAGAATTAACCACCGTTGTCGCCAATAATTCTTTTTACAACGCAGGGGAGGAACCACAATTACGTCCAAATTAGCTTAGATGTTTAGCTATCCAATTTATACCGTTACAAAATCCCCCCCTACTTTAAAAGATTTTACCCAAAATCTTTCAATTCATGCATCATCTGGCGGATGGGCCTTCAAATCTTTCGCATGCCAAACACCCTTATTGGTCCCACTAGAATCCCTAAGTTCATATGTCCAAGGTGACAAACGCTTAGCAACGGAAAAAGGTCCAACATAAGGTGGTGCTAACTTAGCGGTGAAATATTTACTAGGATCTGAAAGGACATAATTCTTCCGCCACACTAACTGATTAGGCAAGAACTCTTCGTCTCGACGACGCAAATCATAATACTTCTTATTATGTTCATATGCCTTAACCAATCTAGATCGAACATCTTGATACACCTTGTGCAATGCTGTTTCTCTTCCTTCCGATCCTCCTCGATCAATGTCAATGGGACCATCCGAAAGAGTGCACGACTTACGATCCGGGACTTCTCTACCAAAGACGATAAAATTAGGTGTCAACTCGGTAACCTCATGTTTGCTAGACCGAATGGCATAACCTACTTGCGACAGATTCTTATCCCAATCTCTATGGTTCTCACACACATAAGACCTCAACATCGTCTTAATAACCTTATTGACCCTTTCACAAGGATTCGCCTGAGCATGATAATTAGCGGTATATCTGACATTAATATCACGAGACCTCATCAACTGAACAAACTCGCGAGAACGGAACTGAACCCCATTATCCACAATAATAGCATCTGGACACCCAAAAACCGACAAAACATGATCGTTAAGTAACCTACAAATGGCTGACGATGTAGCGGAACGCAAAGGATAAATCAACGTAAACTTGCTAAACACATCGGCCACCACAAAGAGGTACTGATGACCCGAAGTAGACCTGGGCAAAGGACCCATAATATCGGCACACAACAACTGAAACGGACGGGATACGGTAGGCTGTACACTTCTCATAAATCCAATAGGCTTACGCTGTTCCGGCTTAACAGCCTGACACACCCTACAACGCCTAACAAATGAAGCTATATCACAACGCATCTTCGGCCAATAATACTGAGCGGCTACCCGATGAAAAGTTTTGTAGACACCCAAATGACAATTAGATATATGTGCCTGCTCAATGATCTTTCGTCTATCACACTTCGGCACCACCTCACGCCAAAAATCGGAGCTAGAACTTAATTCTGGGTATCTTGCCTCAACACGCTTGAAAAGTTTATTACCCTCAACATACCATTGCGAAAGCTTCCTGGGACTACTAATGACTCTATCCCTAGGACGATCCAACCACGGATCTCCTGATAACTGAAGATTTTCCTCAATAGGTGGTCTAACGGAAGCGGAATCTACAACCGGAACTGAACGTGACAACAGATCTGGCACGACATGTTCTTTACCACGCCTGTGGACAATCTCGTAATCATACTGTTGAAGTTTTACAGCCCATCTGGCCAATCTACCGCTAGGTGTCTGCAACCGGTTTAACCACACCAAACTATAATGATCTGTAACAACGGTAAACCTAGAACCTTCAACATATGGCCTTAACTTTTCTATGGCCCACAAGACTGCCAAACATTCACGCTCTGTTGTCGAATAGTTGCGTTCATTGCGAGTCAATGACCTAGACAAATAGCAAATTACTCGCTCAACTCCATCAACCTGTTGAGTGAGGACCGCACCAATCCCGTAACCGGAAGCATCTGTCTGAATCGAAAACGGTACCGAAAAATCAGGACAGGACAACACCGGAGCCTTCACAAGATGTTCCTTCGCCAACCTAAAAGATTCCGCACATGCTGCATCCCAACAGAACCTATTATTCTTCTTAAGCAAATTGGTTAAAGGAGCTATCAAAGTCGAAAAATTCGGAAGGAACCTACGATACCAACTAGCCATACCAAGAAATCGCCTAACCTCAGTAACATTCGACGGATTCGGAATATTCAAAATTGCACTAACCTTCTCGGGATCTACATGTAATCCCCTACGATCCACAACATAACCTAAAAAACGTAATTCGGGCCTACAAAAATTACATTTATCTTTCGCAACAGTTAAACCCGCAGCTATTAAACGCCTAAAAACCTCAGACAAAATCTCCATATGTCTCTCAAATGTTGGAGTCACTATCACGATATCGTCCAAATACACAAAACAATGTGGCTCCAAATCGGGACCAAGAACACTATCGATTAAACGTTGAAAAGTCGCTGGACTATTCGCCAATCCCATGGGTAAACGCTTAAACTGATACAGCCCACGACCGGGAACAATAAATGCGGTTAAAGGCCTGGAAGCCTCCGCCAAAGGTACCTGAAAATACGCAGACTTAATGTCTATGGATGACAGAAACTGTGTGTCCCGCAATTTATCCAAAGTGGCCGAAATATAAGGAAGTGGATATGCATCCTTCTCCGTAACTGAATTGAGTTTACGATAGTCCACACAAAATCTGTAAGTATTGTCCTTCTTCTTCACCATGACTATCGGACTAGCCCAAGGACTGGAAGACCTCTCAATTACATCATCCGCTAACAATTGCCTCAACTGCTGATCGATATGACCCTGGATGAATGGACTAACTGGGTAATACCTCTGCTTTATTGGTGGGGAAGATGTTTTGATTTCATGTTCCACCAGACACGTGCAACCCAACTTATCACCCATTGCCTCAAAAGAATCAGACACCAACTGCTTAAGCTCAGCAGATTGCGCAGACGTCAACGGACTCTGATCAATAGGAGCAACCTCCAAAATATCAACCTCACAACTCGAAAACTTCCAATCGCCACGACGCAAATCCGGTACGATACCCATACCTCTCCAAAAGTCTGCACCCAAAATAAGTGTATGCGGAAAGTCCGGCACCACCAAAACTGACATTAGCTTTAACCGATCCCTCAATTGAAATGGCAACTGTATCGAACCCAATGCTCTACACTGATCTCCACTTGCGACTCTACACATAATACTATCACGCTTATCGACAGTCAACCCAAGATCTTTAAGCAAATTCCAACCTGGTCCTCCTAAAATAGTATGCGTGGCTCCTGAATCTAATAAACCCAATAATGTACGACCAAGAACCTTAACCTCCAAATACGGACGCTCATCGTTCTCAGCATGAGCCAAAATAAAATCAATGACAGCTTGGTTCTTCATGGTGACAACATCACAGTCTTTGACCGCTGAAATGCTAGACGAAGACCGACTGCGGCCGACTACTGCCTTCGATTCCCGTTTGGGGAACTCACGTTACATTTGGGACAAGAAACAACCGTGTGGTCAGGAGTGCCACACCTAAAACAATGTTTCCTAAGAGGACGCCTACAAGCATTAGACCTATGACCAGGTTGCTTACAATTCCAACAAACGATATCGACTCTAGGCGAAGCTGACCTAACGGAACTAGTAACCGAACCGGAATCACTATACACATAAGCCAAATCTGGTTCCAATAACCCTGTGCGAGAACGAGACGGTGGAATAAAGGCCTCAATATTTTCCTTACGTGCCTCAAGCTTACGACCCAACTCAAGTAACTGATCCACGGAATCGATATTTACCAAACCTAACTGGTTTTGGTAGCACGGAGCCATATTAGACAACAAAATCCTAAGCCGAGTCTTCTCATCAATAGGGACTGTTAATCTACGAAACATATTTTGCATCACTGCAATAAACATCCCCATATTCTCAGATGGACCTTGAGTTCTATGTTTAATCTCCTCAAACAACCTATCATTAAAATTTGAAGGCTGAAACTGCAACCGTAACTCCGATACTAAAGCAGACCAAGACGAAACCTTAGATCTCATTGACCTATACCCAACCAAAGCTTTACCCGTAAAAAGATCGGCGGCAGAATGAAGTAGCTGGTCTTTACTAACATTTCGAGAAATCCTAAGTTCTTCTATTTCCTCCAAGAAAGCATTCAACGAGACTCTCGAACAATCTCCACTAAATTTGGTAAAATGCCATTTTGAAACGGGTACCCCAGTAAACTGAGCACTGACGGCAGAATCTACAACAGATGTATTAACGACAGCGGGAACAGACTCATCATCTGAGGACTCCTCCGAAGAAGTTTCCCCTAACTGCCCTGTCTGCGAAATTATAGTCAAGTCCAAAGGACCTGCAGCTCCCTGTTCAAGAGATCGTCGAAACTTACGAGCCTTTGACTTAAGCTCAGCTTGTAACCCCATAAATTCGACCAGAAAATTTGTCCGGATAGTTTGCTCTGCCTCCTTAGTCGGTACAGACCTATCTGCTCTTCTGAAATAATGTAAAAGCTTAGTAAACATCTTACGGTAAGTCGAAGAACTCTCACCATCAGAAAAATCAGCAATCAGACTCTTTAATTCAGTCAACTTAGTGGTCAAGACACCATGATCCACGGAAAATGAAATTGGATACTTAGGATACGAAACCTTCGAGGAACTCTCCAACCTAATAAATGATCTTAATTTCTTCCTCATCTCAGACACAGTCAGATCCTGAGAGCATCCACGAATCTCCAACTCATACTGCAATTCGAAACGTTCAAGGCGATTGACTTCCAATTTTCCTTCCATAGTTGTAAATGGCTAAAAATAAAACGAGAGAAATCCAAAATTATGTGACACGAAACAGTTAACCAAATGCCGACACTAAAATCAAAGAAGTGTGCTCAACTAGCAAACGGTAGGATGGTAACGATAAGGTTTTCCACAATTAATAAAACAAACGGTAGAGCGGTAACGGTAATATTTCTCAAAACTAATAAACGGTAACGGTAATCTTAAAAATTCTTCCCAAAATACACTACCCAACACCTAAAATCCAAATACATGCAACACTCAATAATCTTAACTCCAAGGGACTGCTGAAAAATTTGAAAAAGTTGTGCTAAAATTTAATTCCCTACAAACTCGAGTCAAAATTTTCAGAAAACTCGAGGGCCGAAATCCAGACAACTCGAGTGCCCCACGTTGGGCGCCAAAATTTATATGACGCCGCCGCGCTTCCTTTTATACCAGATGACAAATGCTCAAATAATTCCTAACCTATCAACAAATCTAATTTGTCATTGGCATAAGCTAAGTTACCGGGAAGTTAGAGGGCCGCCAGCTTTTATACAGTGGAGATGGGCGTGGGTTAAAATAAGATCTTAATTAGGGGCGCCACTTGATTGTTTAACCTCTACTCCCGGATATTCTAATAAGATGTTTACTAATATGCTTCCTTGCCCAGATCCAACACAACCAAGAATTCTTGGATCACACTGGCAACTATAGCCAACCACAATCGAGCACAGGAAGCTACAAGGGAGATGTAATTACGATAACACAAACTAAAGTTCAGAACGGTATGGTCTCATAGACCCTCAAATAAAGATAACGGTAATGATCTAATCTATCAACAGTCCTGAAAGAAAACACAAACACACAAAACCAAAACACCTAAAATATGATAAAATATGGGCTTTTATTAAGCTTCTTTGGCATACAAGAATTTATTAAAAGTTGTTTTAAAATTCTGATCTAAATTAATAAAAATAAAAATATAAAGTCTCTATAATATCACAAAGATGGCTTACTACCAATTAATCAAGATCTTTACTGGGTATGTATGAATGTACTACAAATATCGTTGTTCTACGGAAAATTCCACTTTTCGTGCACGCAAAGCTCACAAATTATTTTCCCCAATTATTACTTAATTACATGATAAGTACGGTAAGTGGCTTGATTGAAGATCAAGTCCCAAAAAGTAATCAAAAAGCTTGACTAACGCTAACAATATGTGACAACTAATGGTACTATCAAAAGTGAAGCAATTATATTAATAATGGTCTTTTAAAAATCTGTACCACATTTAGTGAAGTTAAAATAAAATAAATTCGGTTTGATTTTATTAAATTTAACACAGATGAATATTAAAAATGTACCTTATCAAGAATGTCTCTTATCACTTTATACGTTATCACAAAACGGAAAATTCTTACTTGAATTCCTGGACTTCTAGGCCATCTAATTACCATCAATTTCCAAACCAAACCAAGGCCTCTCGGGATACGGGACTGCAACCACGGGAATAATGCAACCACGAAAATAATGCAACCACGGAAAGCAATGCGACGACGAAAGGGAAGACCTTCTCACTGAGATCTTAATTCAATTCTCCATTTAATTCAATATCCATATACTTTGTTCGGTACATAAAAATTCGCTCAGCCATGCGAGACTTTTCCACTCCAAATTTACGGGACGTGAATTTACCAAAGATATCGCCCAATACAATAATGTCAGCCGGTACTTGGAATACTTCCTCCGGCACAAGGAATGCTCCAGCCGATACAAGGAAATCCAGCCGGTACAAGGAGAATCTCTCCGGTAACAGGAATCCTTCCAGCCGGTACAAGGAAATCCAGCCGATACAAGGAAAATCCAGCCTGTACAAGGTCCCTAAAAACAACAAGTAACCGAATGCTAAAGATGTTATAGGTATGAGAGAGGATGATTTCTTACCTCCAAAGAGGGAAACGAACTTCAACACGTGACAACACCAATGTGGTCCTTAAATCCCCTTAACGGGTTTATCTACAGCCTTCAACGTCAATTACGCAACTTCCGATATCCCCAACAAGACTGTAGATGTGTTCTGAGCGCAATTTAAATCCACCAAAGGGGGATAATTAATATCCAACTTGCCTCCCAGAACGAACCACGTGTTAACTTGCACAATGACCAACCAACTCTCCCCGCAACCTTCGGCGCCTTCACGTCTCTTACTCGAAAACACAGGTGCTGCCACCCCCATCGCTCTCTCTCGCATCACATACGTCCCCAGCCATCTATCCTCTTCATCACGCGGACCCTTTCCGAACTACGGCCACGGCAACGCAAGCGTGTAAGCCGGACCGATATACCAGGGGTAATACAAATATAAATAATTTACGAAAGATCTAAATTCGATTCATTATACGAGGGATATCCAGAAGAATTAACCACCGTTGTCGCCAATAATTCTTTTTACAACGCAGGGGAGGAACCACAATTACGTCCAAATTAGCTTAGATGTTTAGCTATCCAATTTATACCGTTACAAAATATATATATATATATATATATATATATATATATATATATATATATATATATATATATATATATATATATATATATATATATATATATATATATATATATATAAACATATAAAAATTGAAACTGACCCCGGATATGGGTTCTAGGGGTGTCCTAGTTCGCGCTCATTTGCAAAAATTTTTTCAAAATTCAAAAGTCGGGATCTCCCCATTAGTGAATTTTTTCTACGAAAATTCACTAATTATAACGTTTTAACCAACTATGTATCCATAGCAATAAGACTTAATAGTAGAAAAAAAGAAATCAAGTGAGGATGACAAGTTGTCAGTAGAAAAAGAAAATTAGAATTTTTTTCAAGTGGACCATCAGCCAAAAGGGCATATAAGAGAATACCTATATCACATCATCAGAAAGGAGAAAAACAGAATTTGGAGACAGAAAGAAATATGAGAACATCAGCCGAAAAGGCATATAAGCGAGTCGATTATATCATTAGAACAGAAAACATCACTATCAACAAATAATTTGAAGATAACTAATTTGGCAGAGAGTGTAAACAGGGACACCAAAATTTAGATATTTGTCATTAGAAGTAGGAAGAAAGAATTCTGGTGAGACATTAAACAAATTTTGTGTAGTTTAATCCAAACTTCATAAATAGTAAATTAATAGTTTGACAACACAGGAAGAAGACAGGAACAAAACATCCACTTTGTAATCAAGAAATTCATAAGTGATATAATTAACTTAGAGAGACAAGTAAGATATTTATAATTAGAATAATATGGAAGCATTTTTAGGTAGTTTTATTGTTCTCATTTTCATTTCTTTTGGTGTATTGATAATTCATTTAGCCTTAATTATACTCAGTATTTTGAAAATTTTGGTTTCATTTCATTTGTCCAGTTCTTAATAAGTTGATCAATCCTTTTATTTTAAGAAAGATATTTATAATTAGAATAATATGGAAGCATTTTTAGGTAGTTTTATTGTTTAAGTGTTCTCATTTTCATTTCTTTTATTGTATTGATAATTCATTTAGCCTTAATTATACTCAGTATTTTGAAAATTTTGGTTTCATTTCATTTGTCCAGTTCTTAATAAGTTGATCAATCCTTTTATTTTAAGAAATAAATTATTTAATTTAAATTTTTGTCAACTTCATTGAGAAGTTTTCATAGTGCCAGAACCCTCTCTGAGAATCAAAATACCTTAATAAATTATAAAAACACTATATATATATATATATATATATATATATATATATATATATATATATATATATATATATATATATATATATATATATATATATACATCCTACAACCTTTTAGGCGGCCGTACATTGTATTATTACATATGATTCTGCGTCCACCGCCTTTGTGCGTCTTTATACGGACGCAGAAAATGTTTGCCTTGTTTTCTATGGGTTGTAGTAACAAATGCGTCCTCACACGGCGTGTGCTTGAACTGTTAGTCCTACTTCATGGATATTGCAGAGAAAAAAGTAGTTTACTTTAACGACAAAGACGTACCGAATTTTTGTAGTGTGTGCAGAATGGTTGTATTATGTACTTTTTAGACAAACGTCTAGTTCAGCAGTTTGCTACTAGAGGCGCTTCTCATTCACAGTATATCTTAGAGAGTATATGTCGTTTACATAAATGCGATGATTGAACGTCTGGAGAAGTGGCAACGTTTAAAATACCGTTAACTGAATTTAGGACCGTGGCCGTGCTAATAAACATTGCTGGTAGATAAATAACAGGGTTTCAGATTCCAAGAACCTGTTTCGGATTTAGGTGTTTATTATTGATTTTAAGAAAATATTATATTTTCGCCTGTGGTGGATTCATTGTTTCGTCTTTAAAATATAAATTACCATTTACACAATCGGTCCTAAAATTTATCACATGTAAACCACCAGAGAATATAAACTGCATATTTATCAGAAGGTTTATGGAAAATAGTACATAGATTTAAAACATTTCACATGTAAATATAATCAAATGAACAGTTAATTCAACTCTATACCGACTTTATTAATTTATAGTTTTCTACGAACAATATATGCCTAGTTATAATTATTAATATTATATACACAAAGTGGAATCTTTGCAATATGTGCGACCACTATAATGTACATATAGGTAAAACCTACCTCAACATAACTGTTTTTTTACACCCGATAATCGTTTCACTAACAAAGTCAGCTTCATCAGATAATGTTAAGTGTACTGGTTAATATTATATTTACATGGCTTGGAAACTATACGTAACATCACAGTCTAAATGCGGTGTCGCAATCTCGTCTCAACAATGAGTCTGTTACCAGCAGTAGCTATTTATTTCGTTGTAGCTATCGCACTTTATCAATTGGGCTAGTTTTTTCAGAAGTTTTTCTGTTGGTCTACCTTTTCTGTTTCTCCATGTATGTGTGCCTAAAATAATGTTGTTAGAAAGCCTTTCTCATCTCAATTTTTTTCAGCAAGCATATTTTTTCTCTCACCTCTTATAGCACCCTTTTATTCGTCTTTCTATCGGTATGCCTCATCTTTGTAATGCTTCTCTATGTTTACGTTTCAAAAGCTTCTATTCTCTTAATGGTGTTTATTAAAATTTTAGCCTTCCGCACCGTACATTACAACACCCCATACATATGATTTGATGCACCTCTTCCCTTGGTCCTAGTTTTAATATTTATTATTGAGTATTTTGTCTCTTATTATGCATGGTTTGCCATTGCGATACACCTTTACAGTTCCTTGCTGCATTTATCATTATCCATAAGAATACTCAACCTTTCTACTTGCTTAAGTTTTGGCTGTTTAGCTTTATATCGACCTTTGTAGTACTGCCCTCACATATTTTCATTGTTTTCGTCATATTAATTTATAGTTTAATATTTCTGAACACCTCGTCTAGTACACTGCGTACACTGCGGATCCTTTGCTAGTCTTTTTTCATTTTCCCACATCAGCTCTTTTGTCATTTGCGGACCCTTAATGGTACATTTGTCTGTTTAATTTTATTCCTGATGTCTTCTCCAATAGTCGGCTATATTTTCTATAAATAAATTAAAAAAATATGGTGAACACCTTTTTTTATTTTATCTTTAATTTCATATCCGTTAGTATGTATTATATTAGTTTGATTTATGTACAGATTAAGAATAATGCGCCTCTTTTTCGCTAACGAATGACGCTAACTTTGTTAGCGAAACGATCGTCAGGTCTTTAAAAATATGTGTTGTGGTGATTTGGGTTCTCCAAGTGTACTTATGCGCAACAATTTTATGAAACAATATATAGGTTATAATACTCATATAATATTGTACAACTATACCTATTTTGTAGTTTAACTTATTAAATACACAGCAACGAAACACAAATCAATAAAGATTTAGCGTTGAATGCATTTTTTTTCTTATCATCTATTGGTTTACTTTAGATCTGTGGAACAACTTAGCTTAACATTTTTGACACAATTGTAATGGTCCCTACATATCATTTACAGACATGATTTTATTTATTTTTTACTCCAACTAATGGTTACTAGATATATTATTATCTTACTTTTCTTAAAGTTTAAGTTTTTGTTATAAAGTTTTTGTTTGCTGAAGACTGGAGTAAAAAGTCTTAATGTTTTATGTTTAATGAAGTTAGAATTCAAGATATTAGTTTTATATTAAAGACATTTAAGAGACAAAATACTATCCTCACTAATAAAGACTGTAACTTACACTGGTGAAATAAGTTCACCATAAATCATACCTATGGAGTGTTATAATGTATGGAGCGGAAAGCTGGACCGCGGATAAGCAGGATAATATGAAAATAATATAAAAATGTGCTAGAAGAGTCGAGAGAAGAAATACGTTTACCGAAATAAATTCAGAGGAAGCAAAAATTTTTTGTGTTATTAAGTTGTATGTGGTATTTAATATATTTACTACATTTAAATATCGGTTAAATAACTAATGCTGTAAAAGTCGTAGGCACCAAAAGTTTCTATATTAATAATGATAATTTTCACCGGCGACGGTAAATAAAGCAGAATTATACTACCAAAGAAAGGATAAATGTGAATCTTTTAAAGCCCAATCCAGGCTTGTTAAAAAATAAAACATGGACCAAGATAAAAGTACTGGTGCAAAATATTTACACAAGTAAAATAAAATGTAAATTAAATGGCTAAAGACAAACAAAAATGAAGTATACTAATAGATTCACTATTGTTTTAATCCTTTATCCATTCAATCCTTTTAACATTTATAATGAATAACATTATATAATATCAGTAGAAACAAAATTAGGCATTTCTCGTTTAAGAGTTTAAGGTTAATAATTAGTTATATATTTTTTATTTGTTTTATGGAGACATAAATAGCACATAAAGTTTGTTCTATCTCTTTTTGTAAACTATCACAGTAGGAAACTAATATTCATAAAATGTACCGCCAAATTAATTTATTTATAATTTTTTAAACTGGAACTCTTATATTAAAACAATGTTCTACAATATTAACTTTGTATGTTAACATAAAATAAAATCCCATCCTTGTAAGAAAATGATTAGCTTGTAACACTTCCAACTTTAGACAAAAAAACAGTTTTTTGGAAGTGGGCATTTTAAGGTTTTTAATATGAATTTTTTACCGGTATATTTTATTACATATGCTATGTTACTGAAAACTACTGTGTCCTAGTATACTTTGAAGAATTACATCGATAATGATGACGCAGCCCTAAAAATTGTGGAAAAATAATTAGTACTAATGTTTTTCTTGTCGTTAATAATAATTGTTAATACAACTACAAAACAAGCCAATGTTATACACAATCTAATAGCCAGAGAAAAATTGTAAAGCTTAATTTATATTTGTATCTTTTCCGAAAATTTTCATGATATTTCATAACGTGTTTTGTTAACCGACTGAACGCGCAGGCACGCGTGTGGCTGTGTGCGCGCGGGTGAGTGTGTGCGCACGTGCATGTGTGTGTGTGTGTGTGTTGCAAACCAGCGAGACAAAACATTTTTAAATGATTTTTTGTTGTTCTCAAACTCGTAAATATCGCTTTGTTATTAGTCCAGTAAATATTTTTTGAAGTCTTGTAATTTTTTTCTAAACATACTCACTTTAAAATGGCAATCGTTTTCCTTTAAAAAATATTTTATCGTCATTATTATTTCACCAAATTTCGATAAAAAAAGTATTTGAAGGTGGACTTCAGAGATACCAAATTTCTATTTTCAATTGATTTTTTGCTAAATTTAAAGATTTTAAAAGGGTGACGTGTGCGTGGAAAGGTATTATAAACATGGCAATTAAATAAAATCGTGAGCCAATGACTTCTGTTTAGGTACATGCAATTCTTATAGACGTAAAATGTATTGGTTAAACAACTAACCAGATCAATTGACTTTCAGGATACACTTTTGTTTTTGTTTCTTTGTAATTTTTTTTAAAAATAAAATAGTATCATTGTTACTTGTTTAAAATCATTATATGAGGTATGTTGCACATAGAACGCCAAAGAGCCTAAATATAACCTTTCTTTGTTAAACAGAGACATTTTAAAATGGCGGCCCCTTTCAAAAAACGGTATATCCGCGTCACTACTGATTGACCAAACACATCTGACGATGTCGTAAAAGCGCGAAACCGGTCACAGAGAAGAAAATAAGCAATTGTGAAGCCAGAGAAGAAGTATCTATATTTGATAGGGGACGGTTTCACTAAGTAAGGGAAACAATATTTAATGATGTGTGATGATGATATTATTTGAAATGTAAAGCATTTAGTACTAGATTGTTGTTCATTTCTATTGCGATAAAAAATATATCAATAACAAAGAACATTCAGTGTAGCCTGTTTGGATAAGAACTTAATATAGGTATTTGACTATGGATTTAATTAGGACCATTTAATGGAATTTCTGATCCCAATTATTAAGAGATTATTTTGTTGTTGGGTTATCTGATGATTTTGCAAGCCTTTAAAGAACTGCCTAGGAAAATCAGGCACAGTGTTGTTTGATATTTTACTATTATCAAAGAGTAGACTACTAACTGTATGTAGCTAGAAGTTAACCTTTTATACCTACCTGACCTTACCTACACGGACTTTACTTGACCTTACCTGGCCTGACCTGAAGAATTGACAACTTTTCAACCAGTGAGGTAAATCCTGTTTAAAGTATTAATTTAGGTTTGTTTTAAGCACAGTTAAGTCGTTAATCGTAGTATTCTTATAAAGAGCCTCGGTGGTCCAGTGGTAAGAACGTGTGCCTCAGAACTTCGGGGTACTGAGCTCGATCCCCAGGGTTCCCCTTTCACCGAGGTTCTGGCATTGTATTTGAGCAAGTTGAATGTCTGCACGTTCCGCCCTTCGGTGGGGGCGTAAAGCCGTCCGTCCCGTGTACCAGGAAATGTTGAGCACCTTAAAGATCCCCACCCTCCTTACAGGAAGGCTGGAGTTTGGCAAAATTTCCAGAATAATGAGGTAAAAAACTGCTCCCTGGCGTCAGTGATTGGCCATAGTCACGGAAATAGACAGACTTTGAGGAATCACAACACGCACGCAAGTATTTCTTATAAACTAAAAAATAAGAAACCTAAATAATAAAATTGCTACTACTCTACATAACATGTGACGTTTGTTTGATGCGCGCCGTAAAACCTTGCCGCCAACATAACATTAGTCGTATGTAGTAAAATGTAGTTACCAGAGGATAATTATTAAACTTATATTTCCTTTTTTTAAGTATGTAGATGCTTTAGCGCTAACGCGGCAACACTGCCTGGGCGCAGAATTATCGACAAACCGGAAAGAAATACTCACGCGGTCGTCAAAAAAGCTGTATAGTTGACGATATTTTCAACTATACACGGGATGCTCAAGCAGATTTAATTTGGTTCGACGCTGAAAAGTGGGGTAATGTAAACCTTTGCTTTTTACAAAAAATAATAGAGTATAATTCCCAGTTTCTCCATGTACCCTGTCAGACCAACTTGCTATGCAATATTCTCATCTAAAAAAGTCATATACTTGACCAGACGCAGAAGCAGAATGGTTTTGTAAAGACGCCGAAACAGTATTGGGATGTATATATATATATATATATATATATATATATATATATATATATATATATATATATATATATATATATATATATATATATATATATATATATATATATATATATATATATATATATATATATATATATATATTGATACCGTAATATATAGAGGTGTGCGAAGCTTCGAAATTCCGAACCGAACCCGAACTCGAACCGAACCTTCGGTTCGAAAATATGTTCGCACAAGCGATGTTGAAGTAGTTCGAAATATGTAATTCTTCAAAATAGTTCGAAGTTCGTTGCTCAAAAATACTTCGAAATTTCACTTTACAGGCATTGAATGTTGCCAAAGGTAGCGAAGTTGCGGCACCTTTAACTCGGTAGCGGCACTTTAAACTCGTTATCGGTCTCATTGAATCGATAGCGTAATTTCAGGAGATTTCACTCATGCATTATTTTGACAGTAGATGGGACACATTGAGACACGACGGAGTCATTTAGCAATCACAGAATCATTTTTCTTGTATATCCTAGCCTCCCAACACCTATTTCAGTAACAACATTATGATGGCGGTGTTCGAAGGCGATCGGTAAAGTAAATTTTCAGAATTTGAGGATATTGCAGATTTTCTTTGGAAAACACTGGTTTCAACATGCTGTATTTCACAGTGAGCCAAAACAGTTAAATATTCAGGAGATAGTTCAAACTTGTAAGTGGTTATTTTATACCTATCGTGCTCACTTTGAACCCTCTCAATCTGTTTGCTAAAACTGCCTAGCCAATACTAAACAACAACATATGAGCTTATCTATAGATCTAGAAATCTAAAAAGTTTAAAATATTTTTTGTTTTTGTGTTTTTAGTGAATTATCTTAAAAAAAAATTCACGAATGAGGAGTTCTCGACTTTCGAATTTTGAAAAAATTTCTTCAAATGAGCGCTATTTAGGACCCCCGGAACCCAAATCCGAGGTCAGTTTCAGACTTTATATGTTTATATATATATATATATATATATATATATATATATATATATATATATATATATATATATATATATATATATATATATATATATATATATATATATATATATATATATATATATATATATATATATTTATATATTTATGTGTCACACCTATAACTTAAAAAATAATGGACCGATTTTGATAAAACTTGCTGAGTACCTTCCTTTCGCAAATGGCTTGGATAAGTTCGTTAGCCAGGAAAATCCACCGAGGTTTTCCCGGAAAATTTTGTGTTTTATTTCGAAAAAAATCGATTTTTTTTTTATATTTTCAAAATTAACAAAGTAAGGGCAACCAAATTTCATACGCGGGTTTATATCACTATTGGCAAGTTACATACCAAAATTTAGCTCCGTAGGTTAAAGGACAAAAAAGTTCAGGCATTCAAAGAAAAATAAATTTGCGTTCTCCTCAAAACGTCAAAATCGCGATTTTAAACGTCAAAATTGGTGAGTACCTTCGTTTTGCAAGTGGCTTGGATATGTTCGTTATCCAGGAAAATCCGACGAGGTTTTCCCGGAAAATTTTGTGTTTTCTTTCGAAAAAAATTTATATCTCCAAAATTAACAAAGTAAGGGCAACCAAATTTTATACGCGGGTTTATATTATTATAGGAAACCTACCTACCAAAATTTAGCTCTGTAGGTCAAAAGACAAAAAAGTTATAGGCATTTAAACAAAAATAAATTTGGGTTTTTCACAAAACGTCAAAGTTGCGATTTAAACGTCAAAATTGACAACATTTAGGAAAAGAACTTGTATCTAATACGGGCTATGGAAATAAAATCTCTCAAGAAGAATGCTTTACAAACCCTGAAGTCTTAGTTTCAACCGTCATTGTCCTTCATTTTAATAAAATGTTTCCAGAAAATTCATTTCAAATAGACCCTTTCTCTGACGCTTGTCACTAGTCTTAGCTATAGAGTTTATCGTTAATGGCATATAATTTTTGTAGAATTTTCGTTAAAAAATCAATAAAGCTCAATATATCTGTTATTACACAAGATATGAAAAAAATTTGTATATATTAATTATAGGATGTCTTGAGCTACATCTTAAAAAATTATTTCTACAATCACAGGGTGGCCCATAAGTCGTTGGTGATACAAATTTTCTTTTTTTTTTAATCAAACACGCCTTATGTAATTGCATTTTTGCATTTTCCATCGAAATATAATGCATGTTTGTAAGAACAAAAATTCTGGACGCAGTAAGTGCGTTATGGTAGCGAATTTTGATCAAATGCTTAATATTTGAATAGTTCAATTTGCTATTAACCTATAAGGTTGACCAAAAAACGAGTTTTTTCGGGAACACTTTAAATTTACTTTCGGATTTTTTTTTACATTTTCAAACAATAAAGTTATTTTGATGAAACATGGCACATTGTTTTTACTATATAGATTTTACTGGTAACCAAATGTGATGCCTGCTTTCTTAAAAAACACATTATTGCTATTAAAAAATAGTTTTATGAAAATTCACTACCATAACGCACTTGCTGCGTCCAGAGTTTTTTTATTAGTGAATTTTCTTTAAAAAAATTCACTAATGAGGAGATCTCAACTTTTGAATTTTGGAAAAATTTCTTCAAATGAGCGCTATTTAGGACCCCTGGAACCCAAATCCGAGGTCGGTTTCAGACTTTATATATATATATATATATATATATATATATATATATATATATATATATATATATATATATATATATATATATGTTTATATATTTATGTGTCACACCTATAACTAAAAAAATAATAGACCGATTTTGATAAAATTAGGTGAGTACCTTCCTTTCGCGAGTGGCTTGGATAAGTTCGTTAGACAAAATTTGGTGTTTTCTTTCGAAAAAAATCGAAAAAAAAGTATATCTCCGGAATTAACAAAGTAAGAGCAACGACATTTGGTACACGGGTTTATATCAGTATAGGTAAGCTACCTACCAAAATTTTGCGCTATAGGTTAAAGGACAAAAAAGTTACAGTCATTTAAAGAAAAATAAATTTGGGTTTTCCTCAAAACGTCAAAGTCACGATTTTAAACGTCAAAATTGTTAATATTTAGGCAATGAACCTGAAATTAATATGATCTATGGAAGGAAAATGTCTCAAGAATAATGTTTTACAAAGCCTGAGCTCTTAGTTTCAATCGTCACTGTCCTTCATTTTACTAAAATATTCCCAGAAAATTCATTTCAAATACACCCTTTCTCTGATGCTTTAGCAGTAGTGTTGGCTATAGAGTTTATCGTTTAATGGTATATAATTTTTGTCCTTTTTTGGTAAAAAATCTTCAAAGTGCAATATATCCGTTATTATACAAGTTACAAAAAAAAGTTGTATACATTAATTGTAGGGTGTCTTGAGCTACATCTTAAAAAAATATTTCCACAATTACAGGGTGGCCCATAAGTCGTTGGTGATTCAAATTTTCGTTTTTTTAGTGAATTTTTTTAATCGAACACGCCCTATGTTATTGATTTTTTGTATTTTCCATCGAAATATAATACATCTTTGTAAGAAAAGAAATTCGGGACGCAGCAAGTGCGTTATGGTAGCGCATTTTCATTAAATGCTTCAAATTTTGAATCAATTTGCTATTTACCTATAAGGTTGACCAGAAAACTAGTTTTTTCGGGAACAATTTAAGTTTACTTTCGGAAATTTTTGTACATTTTCAAACAATAAAGTTATTTTGATAAAACATGGCACATTGTTTCTAATATATAGATTATACTGGTAACCAAATTTGGTGCCTGCTTTCTTAAAAAAAAACATATTTGCTATTAAAAACATTTTTATGAAAATTCACTACCATAACGCACTTGCTGCGTCCAGAGTTTTTAACGTTCACCCATCTTTACAACGATCAGCACCGGAAGGCATTTTCACACAATCAACCTACAAATTTGTCAAACCCTTCCTTTTTGTAAAAGAGTGGGAATCTTTTACATATCAAATATTGTATGTTACAATATTCCTAAATTCTGTATTTAAGGAAATGATAATATATGAACACTGAAAAATTTTGGGTAGTTCGATGTTCGATTTTGAATTTCTAAGTAGTTCGAAGTTCGACTGTGAACCTTAGACATACCTACTATTTCAGAGGTTCGAAGTTCGAGGCAACATATTTTTTGCTTGGGTTCGTTCATAGTTCGGTTCGAACAAAACATGGGTTAGCACACCTCTAGTAATATATATATATATATATATATATATATATATATATATATATATATATATATATATATATATATATATATATATATATATATATATATATATTCAAATGTCACACCTATAACTAAAAAAATAATGGACCGATTTTGATTAAATTTGGTGAGTACCTTCCTTTCGCAAATGGCTTGGATAAGTTCGTTAGCCAGAAAAATCCACTGAGGTTATCCCGGAAAATTTTGTGTTTTCTTTCGAAAAAAATTTATATATACAGAATTAACAAAGTAAGGGCAACCAAATTTGGTATGCAGGTTTATAACATCATATGTAAGTCACCTACCAAAACGCCAAAGTCGCGATTTAAAACGTCAAAATTGCTAATATTTAGGCAATGAACCTGAAACTAATATGAGCTATGGAAGGAAAATGTCTCAAGAAGAATGTTTTACAAAGCCTGAAGTCTTAGTTTCAATCGCCATTGTCCTTCATTTTACTAAAATAGTCCCAAAAAATTCATTTCAAATAGACCCTTTTTCGGATGCTTTGGCAGTATTGTTGGCTATAGAGTTTATCGGTTAATGGTATACCATTTTTGTCGAATTTTCGTAAAAAATCTTTAAAGCTCAATATATCCGGTATTCCGGTATTATGCAAGATACGAAAAAAATTGTATACATTAATTATAGGGTGTCTTGAGCTACATTTTACAAAAATATTTCTATAATTATAGGTGGCCCATAAGTCGTTGGTGATTCAAATTTTCTTTTTTTTTAATCGAACATGCCTTATGTTATTGATTTTTGCATTTTCCATCGAAATATAATGCATGTTTGTAAGAAAAGAAATTCGGGACGCAGCAAGTGCGTTATGGTAGCGAATTTCCATTAAATGCTTTCAATTTGAATAGCTCAATTTGCTATAAATCTATAAGGTTGACCAAGAAACCAGTTTTTTCGGGAACACTTTAAGTTTACTTGTGGAAATTTTTGTACATTTTCAAACAATAAAGTTATTTTGATGAAACATGGCACATTGTTTCTACTATAAGGTTATACTGGTAACCAAATTTGATGCCTGCTTTCTTAAAAAAAACATATTTGCTATAAAAAACATTTAAATGAAAATTCACTACCATAATGCACTTGCTGCGTCCAGAAATTTTCTTACTTATTATTAAGGATAGAAACAAAGGATACTCGCTTCTCGCCCAGGTGTCCTGCAGGGCATTTTTTAAACAAACAACACTGTACAGCTAATG
This sequence comes from Tillus elongatus, assembly GCA_964006375.1. NCBI lineage: Eukaryota > Metazoa > Arthropoda > Insecta > Coleoptera > Cleridae > Tillus > Tillus elongatus. The sequence continues at coordinate 97,696,053 of OZ023264.1, read as the reverse complement.
ACATGGGATAAAAAACAATAGGTGAGACAGTACGAAAACTAAATTTATATTAATATTATTCTTAACTAAGGCTAATACTAAAATACACATATAGAGAAACAACAAAACTAAATTTTAATTTTTGTATGCCAAATGAATTTTATAAGATTATAGATTTTCAGATTTTCAGGCTATTTGTACAAATAAGTGTTGATAAGTTCACAGGAAACTCTACTCCTGCATCTTTGAGTTCTTTCCAGAGTTGTTTACGTATCGGGTTATACAAACTGCACCGAAACATGAGTTCCTAGGTAACTGTTGTCACATGTACAATAAGGATTGTTACTAATGCCTATTTTATGTAGGTGTTGTGGAAAGCAGGTGTGATTCAGTTTCATTCTGGTAATTATAGTAATATAGTACCTTGGCATAATAAACTCGTCAATATGTGGCATTTTTTAGGCACCATTGGCCATATAAGTGTAAATCGATTAGTTGTTTTGTTAAAAAAATTCACGCCAAACACTTTCACATGTTTCCCTTATTTCAAATTTAATTTTTTGATTTACATCGTCAGCAGTAATCCAGTTTATTATTTTGTTTGGACTTTCAATAGATTTTTTAGCTAGTTTGTCAGCGGTTTCGTTGCCTACTAGTCCAGTGTGCCCTTTTATCTACATAAATATTACTCGATTACCACCATCCTCTATCGACTGATACAGACTGATAATGTCAGATATTACTGGATTTTTGGCATGTTTGGTGTAATATTTAAGTGAAAGTAGAACTGATTTGGAACTGATAAAATTAGAGTATGTTTAATTTTGTTTTCAATTGACCATTGAAGTGGCTCATACAAGGCATATGCCCCCGCAGTGTAAATAGATGCAATACTATTTAATTTAATTTTTTGGTATCTACCGTCTTGGGAATAAAAAGCACAGTCTGTCCCAGATAACTATTTGGAACCATCTGTATATATTTGTGTATATTTATCAAACTTTTCCAATGTTGCTTTAAGTATGGAACGATTTAGAGATGGGAAAATGGTATAATTTGGAAATATTATATCTATTTTGTGGATTTTTTGATAGAGTAGGGTAAATATTGGGATTTTGTCTTTTGAAACAATCGCCTCAGCAAAGTGCATTGTATTACTGTATGCATCAACCAATGGTGGATTGTTTTTGTTGACCAATAAGTATTAGACAAACATTCAAGAAAAAGCCAATATAATACCTTTAATCGTAATGGATAATAGTGTGGCCATTCGATAACTAGTTTTTTGGCCAAAAATGCCCTTCTTAAGTATATCGGTGGTTCCTGGCTTTCCACCAGGACCGCATTATTTGGTGATGATTTCATCGCATCAATACATATTTTAATTGCTTTCGTTTGTATGCGATCTATTATTTTTAAATTAGAGTTTGAAGAAGATCCATATACGACGCAACCATAATCTATAATCGACCTAATATAACATCTATAAAACATTAGACATATCTTAACATCTGCACCCCACGTTGAATTATAAACTGACCTTAGTAAGTTAATTCCTCGTTCGCACCTTCCCTTAATATATTTGATATGCGAAGTCCACAACAATTTCGTATCAAAGATAACACCCAGATATTTATATTCTGTAACTATTGGTATATCACAATTTTGAAGTCCTATTGTATTGATTATTCTTAATCTATGCCTAGTAAAAAACATAACGCAAGTTTTTTGAGGACTAAGTTCAAAGCCTTGCTCAAAGAGCCACTTATTTAAAATTGACATAATATACTCAAGTTTATTGACGCAATATTGATATGAATAACCATTAATGTATAAACAAATGTCGTCAGCGTCTTGAATGCACTGCACTGAATCATCAAATAGTTTATGCAACTCAGCTGTGTAAATATTAAATAGCAAGGGGCTTGGAATGGATCCGTGAGGCAGACCTCTAGATGTAAGTAATGGACCATGTAAGTTGTTATATGTATCTCTAATATACATTTGTCTTGCATTATATAACTCAACAATGTTACTGGCAACTCTATCCGACAATCTGTCTAATATTAATTTGTTTTTCAATATTTTTAAATTAACAGAATCATATGCTCCCTGTATGTCCACAAAAACACAACCTACGTAATTATTTTTAGAAAAGCTGCATTGAATATCTGACACCATGTGAGAAATTGCATGTATAGTACCTCTACTTTTGCGAAAACCATATTGGTTTTGCGGCAACAATGATCTATATTCATAAAACCATTCAAATCGCGCCTTTATCATTCTCTCAAAGGTTTTGAAGGTGCAAGAAAGTAAGGAAATAGGACGGTATGAGGACGATAAATTAGGAGCTTTGCCAGTTTTGTATAAAAGACAGATGATGATATATTTTATAGAGTCAGTTTACCCACCAATGTTGTATATTTGAACTAAGTATACTTTTGCAGTATCTGACATGTTATAGGTAAATTTGTCTTTACCTGGTGATGTGTTTTGTGTGTTTCTGAGCAGTATCCAACTCTTCCCTGTTAAAGGGTTGACCCATAATGCTATTATCACCATAACTGGCGCCCTCAGTGATCAAAGACTGATATGCAGATGGAGGTGCAAATTGTTGTAATATGTCACTAATAAGAGATTCTGGTAAAGGCATGGTTTTTGAACTGAAATTTTTATTACAAATTCTCCTCACAAAGCGCCATATATCTGACAGCCAGGTCGTGCATTTTTGCATTTAAGTTTAAACAAACGTTTTGACTGAGCTTCTATATTTTTATAAGTTAAATAATTGATTAAATACGACGTTAACTGGTATGTGTGCAGTGCATTCTTACGCTTAGCTAGTACATCAAAACATTCATTATCGAACCAAACTGGAAGTCTGGATTTTAAGTATTGAAGCTTTTTTAAGTTTCATTGAGCTATCCGCAGTGTTTGCTAAATAATCCACAAAAAAATACAAATTTCTCTTTAGAGGACATGTTTTTGGATGCCTTTGACATAGCTTTATCTAAAACATCTTGGAATGGATTCCAGTCTGCTGATGTTTCGCTTCATTTCAAATATGGCTTAGTGAATGAATAACAGTAACTACTGGGAAATGATCAGAGCCAAGGGTATCATCAAGCACCCTCCAAGTCGAACGATGGGCTGGCCAGTGTTATGTCAATAACTGACGATAATTCATTAGGTCTAGTGATCTTAGTTGTTGTTCCATCGTTCAGTACTATAATATCATGATTATCAATAGCATCTGCAAGGCGAGTGCCTGCAGTATTATCTCTTGGACAAACTTATTTGTTATTTAGTTTAAGTTAAATCGATGTGGATAGAGGAACCGGAGCCAGCAATCAATTAGAAGAGAGCTCCACAATCCAACACCATGCGTTCCACCGTTCATACGCCGTGTGTGTGTGTGTGTGTGTACGCATTAACATATATGTGGCAGACTCTGGCAAGTATAGTACCAGTTTGTGACGGATTTTTTGGTCCGCCACAATTTTTATAGCTAAGAAACCGAATTACGAAGGTTAGTTTTGTACGAAAAACATAAAACTATGAGATCCGTTATAATTCGCTTACGGGATAGCAGTACTTACCTTGCTTAGATAACCATATTTGTGACAGTTTGAATAAAACTAGCAACAGCGCCCTCTGCATGAGTGTTTTAAAATAAGCATTACCATATTTGTGGAAGATTTTTTCAACACAGACACAACAAGTTTGTGGCGGATTTCTAAAAATAGAATCTGCAGTGTTGCCGATTGAATACTGGCTCTTTGGAATTGGAGCAGTTCGTTTGTTGTGTCTTGAGTACAATCTTGTATGACTAAAAGGTTCAAGCAGGTAGTTTCTTTTGTCATCATGGAATAATACGGATTATATTATACTGCTTCTAAGGCAAGATATCCACTAAATTTCATTAAAATAACTTTGTAATATACATGGTAAGGTCTCTCCCAAGGAAACATATGTAGTAAATAGCCATCAATAAAAGAGGCACTTGCCAAGTTTCATCACAATCGGTTAATTATTTTTTTGAGTTATCGAATGGATACCTATATATATATATATATATATATATATATATATATATATATATATATATATATATATATATATATATATATATATATATATATATATATATATATATAAAAAATATGACCCCGGATATGGGTTCTAGGGGTCCTAGTTCGCGCTCCTTTGAAAAAAAAATGTGCAAAGTCTCACCATCGATACCTTTCTATTGGTATTTTTTTTAAAATAAAAATGCACTAATACTTGACATTTGTTCGTTAAAACTCGAATAATATAACGTTTCATTAAAACAGATTTGTTATTTTCGGAGAAAAAATTTTTTTCTAAAGAACTCAAAATTTTTCCGGAAAACCATGTCCGATTATCCTGAATAACGAACTCAAACAAGCCATCAATAAAAGAGAGGCACTTGCCAAGTTTAATCAAAATCGGTTAATTATTTTTTGAGTTATCGGATGGATACCTATATATATATATATATATATATATATATATATATATATATATATATATATATATATATATATATATATATATATATATATATATATATATATATATTAATATAACGTGTTAGGGTTTGTTTATTAGAAAACTTTTAATTTCATCAAACAGCTGGTATTCTGTGCTGAAATCTTTAACGTGCCCAACATCCCATGGTACATGAGACTGACAGCTTAACGCCCGCACTTAAGGGCTGACCGTGCAGATGTTCAGATCGCTCAAACACAATGCCACAACCTCGGCTAATGTTAATTTACAGTATGTACTGAAAAATAATTTGGCGTTTCTACTGTGAGTTGAACGCGGGAGGCTTAGGCTTGAGCTATGTTGTTTATGTTTGCTGATTTTATTGTAAAGAAATACGAATCTGATTTATTGTACAAAGTAATGCAAACTAAAAGCTCGGTTTTTTGTTAGTTTTCGATTTAAAAAACATAATATTTTCAAGGAGGCATTGGCTGTCCATCCGTCGGTTCTTCCGTCTGAATGTTACACCTATAGTGTCCACATTCATTGATATAGTATTTTACAGTTCACATACAGATGTACTTTCACACTTAGACCTAGGGGAAAGTAGTTTGATCTCCCTGTTGTCAAAACTACCCATGTAACGGGAAGGGAATGCCAGAAAAATAAACTTCCGTAAATAGTGAACCTAATAGTCCCTCCAAAGTTAGAAAACTATGAATACTGGCTCTTTTGTAATGGGAGCAGTTCATTTGTTGTGTCTTGAGTATAATCATGTATGACTAAAAGGTTCAAGCAGGTAGTTTCTTTTGTCATCATGGAATAATACCGAATATATTATACTGCTCAGGGTAGTGTTGTGTTTGTAATAAAACCTTTAAGGCAATATCTGTCTTTTATAATAAGAATATATATTTTATACTTATAAGATGTGCATTTTAATAATAAATCGAATGCCCAAGTATTGAAAACAATACCGAGACGAAGCTTCATATATAAATAAATTTAAAAAGTTCGGGACGCAGCAAGTGCGTTATGGTAGTGAATTTTTATTAAATGCTTCAACCTTGAATAACTCAATTTTCTATAAACTTAGAAAGTTTAGTTTTGGTATGTAGTAAGGCCTTTCCTAAGGCAAGATATCCACTAAATTTTTTAAAAAAGCTTTGTAATATTCGGAGAAAATAATTTTTTCTAACGAAAATTTAAAATTTGAATAACTCAATTTTCTATACACTTAGAACGTTGATTTTGGTACATGGTAAGGTCTCTTCCAAGGCAACATATGTAGTAAATTTCATTAAAACAGATTTGTTATTTTCGAAGAAAAATTTTTTCTAAAGAAAACTCAAAATTTTCCCGGAAAACCATGTCCGATTATCCTGGATAACGAACTCATCCAAGCCATCAATAAAAGAGAGGCACTTGCCGAGTTTAATCAAAATCGGTTAATTATTTTTTGAGTTATCGGATGGATACCTCTATATATATATATATATATATATATATATATATATATATATATATATATATATATATATATATATATATATATATAAATTGAAACTGACCCCGGATATGGGTTCTAGGGGTCCTAGTTCGCGCTCCTTTGAAAAAAATTTTGCAAAGTCTCACCATCTATACCTCTCTATTAGTGATTTTTTCTAAATAAAAATTCATTAAACCTTGACATTTTTTCGTTAAAACTCGAACAATATAACGTTTTAGGGTTTGTTTATTAGAAAACTTTTAATTTCATCAAACAGCTGTTATTCTGTGCTGAAATCTTTAACGTGCCCAACATCCCATGGTACATAGGACTGGCAGCTTAACGCCCGCACTTAAGCGCTGACCGTGCAGATGTTCAGATTGCTCAAACACAATGCCACAACCTCGACTAATGTTAATTTACAGTATGTACTGACAAATAATTTGGCGTGAGTTGAACGCGGGAGCCTTGGGCTTGAGCCCTGCTGTTTATGTTTGCTGATTTTATTGTAAATAAATACGAATCTGATTTATTGTACAAAGTAATGCCAATTAAAAGCTCGGTTTTTTGTTAGTTTTCGATTTAAAAAACAAAATCTTTTCAACGAGGCATTGGCTGTCCATCCGTCGGTTCTTCCGTCTGAATGTTACACCTGTAGTGTCCACATTCATTGACATAGTATTTTACAGTTCACAGTTCACAGACAGATGCACTTCACACTTAGACATAGGGGAAAGTAGTTTGATCCTCCTGTTCTCAAAACTACCCATGTAACGGGAAGGGGATGCCAGAAATTGAAACTTCTGTAAATACTAAAACTAATTACCCTCGAAAGTTAAAAAACTATGGACGCAGAATGTACGTTATGGTAATCAATTTTCATGAAAATAATCTGGCACCTAACATTTGTTTTAATTCAATGCTTAGGTTTAATTTTCTTTCTTGTAACGCAGAGCTCTAAATTTTGGTGTATAGTTTATTTTTATAACGTAAACCTATGTGCCAAATCTTGTCGCTATAGATTTGTTATTTTAAAATAAAATAAAATAAAATTCCGAAAGAAAAACCAATTTTTTCCTGAAAACCTGGTCCGATTTCCCTGGCTAACAAACTTATCCAAGCCACAGAAAGGTACCTGCCAAATTTCATCAAAATCTTCATCATTATCTTTAGAGTAATCGGTGTGATACATATACATATACATATATATATATATATATATATATATATATATATATATATATATATATATATATATACATATATATATATATATATATATATATATATATATATATATATATATATATATATATATATATATATATATATATATAAGTATATACAGTGTGATGATAAAGTTTGGAACATGATTTATAAATGCGTTATTAAATTTTTTCAAGAAAAACGCTCGGACAGGTCAATTTCATCTATTCAATTTTCAACTTATGACATAAAAATTACATTTACGACACCTATTTCTGAACGGTGACGTCATTATAAGTTTTTTAAATTTAAGCATATTTTTTGGGGTTTTTGCATAGATCTGCTTACTACTTTGATGATGATGAAAACATCGATACCTGACCACATTTTTTAAAATAGTGTTATTTACTTTAAAATTAGGAAACGTGAGTTTAATGGAAAAAATATTGAACCAAGGAAAACAAACAAAATCTAGCGCAAATGTTGAAATTGTTCTCCACCTACTATTTGACATTGACCGATACGAGTGCAAACACTTTGTATACTGCGCTAAAAAATGTCTGGACTAATTTGCTCCAGTTCAGCACGAATTCTTTGCTGTAGCTACTCCAAATTATTTGGTCTCTTGAAATAAACTTTCGATCTAAAATAACTCCATAGAAAAAATCCAAGGGAGTTAAGTCTGGGGATCGCGGTGGCCACACAATGGCTCCTCGACGGTCCATCCATCTTTCACGAAATGTGGCATCTAGTTTGTTAAAAAATGATTTTGACTTTACTTTTTGTTCCACCTGTTAAATAGTTACATGACAACGTATCAAAAATCACAAAATCAAGTTTTCATTACTTTCTTAAACCTCATTATTCTAACGAAAACTCGTCCTAAATAAAAACGGTGAGAAATATTTATTATTTCTTATTAAATTTACGTTTACATTTTTTAAAGTAAATAACGCAATTTCTTCAAAAAAATTGTCATGTCAGGTACTATTTTGTTTTCATCATCATTTAAGCAGGTCTATGGAAGAGCAAAAAAATATGATTGTCATTTAAAAAAAATGATGACGTCATCATTCAGAAATAGGTGACGTCATAAGTGTAATTTTTACGACATAAGTTGGCAATTGAAAAGATAAAATTAACCTGTCCGTCTGTTTTTCTTGAAAAAATTAAATAACGTATTTATGAATTATGTTCCCAACTTTATCATCAGACTGTAATATATATATATATATATATATATATATATATATATATATATATATATATATATATATATATATATATATATATATATATATAGATATATATATATATATATATATATATATATTTATATATATATTTATATATATATATATATATATATATATATATATATATATATATATATATATATATATATATATATATATATATATATCTTTCTTATGTTGTGGGGACAGTCCTCACAAGATTTTTATGTCTTTTGTGTATTATGAGGACAATTGGCGGTTTGTATAAAATGTGTCTTTTCTTTTTAATGTTTCTACACTCAAATATGTTTACATATTAACTTTAATACATTATGTTGTTAGCTCAATAGTTATAACTTCCCTTACACGTTAGCTTCCATCCAGGGCAATTAGTCTATTGCAGAATTCATTAGCAAAAAAATTTCAGGCCTTAAACACGTGGTGAATTAAGTTCTATAGGCTCTACTCGGTTAAGAGTGGAACCTGTAATGGACACTGATAAGTACACTTGGAGAACCCAAATCACCATAACACATCTTTTTAAATACCTGACGATCTTTTCACTAACGAAGTTAGCACATCAGAGGATGAAAAACTTCTTTTCATCCTCTGCTGACGCTAACTTTTGTTAGTGAAACGATCGTCTGGTCTTTAAAAAGATGTGTTGTGGTGATTTTTGTTCTCCAATTGTACTTATTAGGCTCTAACATGTTGAATTCCTAATAAAAATATATACGAAACTCTTCATTCACTGTTGCCTATTTTGTATGCCTCAAATTGTCTAGCATTTTATAAGTTCGTTTATTTAGTAGAATCAAAATATCTTAACAGCTGGTGTCATTATTATGATCATCTATAAAATGTCTTATAGTCAATCAAGTTAGCTCATATACTTTTTGTTTGTAATTGGTTAATACGCCTGTCATAAATAAATCTATAATGCACATACTTTGAAGAGTTTAAATTTATTTGTAAGATATTTGCAACTTACAAACTGTATTATATTTAATAAAAGTAACAAAATGTTATTTTTTTGTAAAGTGAAAGAATATAAACGCTACATTATATATTGTTGTAGGTCAGGTGGAAATACAGCAAGTACTAGGTGAAGACTGGAACATGTGATGAACACTAATAGGTTCACTTTGTAGATTCCAATTCACCACAACATATATTTCCGACCTGACGATCGTTTCATTAACAAAGTTATGGTCATCAGAGTGATTAATAAACTAACCGATTAGTTGATTCATCCCTCTCTAACTTTGTTAGCGAAACGATCTCAGGTGAGAAAATATATTGTGGTGAATTGGGTTACCCAAAGTGTACTTACCTATTAATAAAGCTGTTATTATCTTATTATCTGACCAGACCTGAAGATCGTTTCGAACTAAGTTTGCGTCATCAGAGTGATTAATAAACTAACCACTTGTCTATCCATCACTCTGATGACGCTAACTCTGTTAACAAAACGATCGTCAGGTCAGAAAAATGTGTTGTGATAAATTGGGCTCTCCTAAGTGTATTTATTAATCAAGCAAATATCTTATTACATTTAATAACTTACGCGGCTTGCTGGACACTAACTATATATAAATGCTGGGTATCCAAAAAAAGTCTAGTGAATCTATCTCTTAAAAATTATTTAAAAAGTAAAAATTTTCTTTGGAGGTGATTATTCATTAAAAGTATAAACATGAATATTCTGTATAATATTATCTACTGCTTTCTTAAATTTTACATATTGAGATTTCAAGCTCATCTTCTTTTATATTTGACATTTCTAAAATTGACAATTTTAAAAGCAAATTTTTTATAATTTCTAAGAGACGAAGTCAATTTTTAAACAGTCTATATCTTGGCTAAATAAGGACTTTAGAAACAATCAAACTTACAGAGTTAGCTAAAATATATTGATTTTGATAAAAAAGTAATCAGAAGATGTTTCTATACGAAGCACTAAGTTTATATTACATAAAATAGTTGTCATTATCTCTCTCACAAACAAAAACTTTTTGCAGCAGACTATATATTTCGTCACACTTAAATTGCTCGGAAGGCGTAACATTTGACATCTGATGTTGAAGGCACACAATGTCTTACATTGACGCATTGACCCTTCATCAGGAAAAAAGGTTTAACTGAATTATTTCCATAAGTTAGCTCTTATGCGTTATTTCTAATTACCCACTCATTAAAAATACTCCCATTGATATACAACTCTCTGTCTAGCTGATATTTGCTATCCAATTCATTATTTTAAATAGAACAATATAGGTAATGCATTTTTAGATTTTACTAAACATTTTAAGAGACTTGTAGGACAGAGAAATGATTAAAATTGGCGGTTTTTAAGTCATTTAAGTTTTAATGGTATTTTTAGAGTCATTTTTTAAGACAATCTTATGGCCACTCAAAAGAAAATATATCTAATAAAGAATTGTGTTGCATAAAGTAATTTGTAGATTATAGTTTAATTTAGAAGCTTAAAATGTCAGTTATTGCATTAATATTACCGGGTGAAATCACTTAGCTAAAACTTAGTAAAAATGTAATAATATTGAAGATACACTCTGTATGATCAAGTTAATTTTAGAGTGCTGTTTCCTAGAGTACTTTTTTGGTCGGTGTGTTAGCCTTTTAGTTAAAGGCTTGTGGCCCTAGGGATTACATCGTGGGTAAAACACTAAGGTTCATGAAAACCGTGTATGAGACCGAATTATTATTTGTTACAAATTGGTTGAATTTTGGAAAGTGTATTTGTTATATTGTCAAATATTTGTAATTAAAATGCACCCGATAATAAGTTATTGTTCTCATTTGATATGAATCGGCATAATTATTTGAACAAAAACTTGCATGCCCAATATAAGTATTTATCACCAAAAAATTATCATAATGTTACCTTAAGGTAAGTGGTCTTATTATTGGCGTTAATTTAAGTTTTACTTTAAGGGTTGGGCCAGTTATATGCCTTTTTGTTGAAATAAATACCACAGGATATATGGTTTATTATTTTATTTAATGTAAAAAAGTAAACAATTTACTGTATTGTCTGGTGGAACGTAAACTTAATATATTACGAAAACACAATAATTGTAAAATTTTAAATTAAGTGTCCAGGAAAACTGCGACAGATGTCCAAATTTAAATAACTCAATTTTCTATAAACTTAGAAAGTTGAATTTTGGTGCGTAGTAAGGTCTCTCCCAAGGCAACATATTCGTTAAATTTCATTAAAACAGCTTTGTAATTGTCGGGGAAAAATTTTTTTCTAAAGAAAACTCAACATTTTCCCGGAAAACCCTGTCCGATTTTCCTGGATAACGAACTCATCCAAGCCATTAATAAAAGAAAGGCACTTGCCGAGTTTCATCGAAATCGGTTAATTATTTTTTGAGTTATCAGACGGATACATACATACATATATATATATATATATATATATATATATATATATATATATATATATATATATATATATATATATATATATATATATATATATATATTGAAACTGGCCCCGGATATGGTTTCTAGAGGTCCTAGTTAGCGCTCATTTGAAAAAATTTTTGCAAAGTCTCACCATCGATACCTATCTATTAGTGATTTTTTAAAATAAAAATTCACTAATAATAAATGCATGCATTTTAAAAACAACTGGTATCTGATTATCTTAAGTCAGCTTTACATTACTATATTATATTAGATAATTCCAACAAAACTTAAGTATTTGGATACACTATTGTTTATATAGTAAGGAATGAAATAAATATTTTATTTGAAAGAGTTAATTTTTATTTCTGTTTGCCGTATGTCATCTGGGTGCCATGGAAATGGAACTGTTCATATTTATTTTGTTTCTCTGTAGTGACTCATTTTAAAAGGAGGCTGACTTCACGGAATGTGGTAAATGCAAACAGATGTTTTCAAAGCCATTGTATATCCTGTATCTGCCTGTTTGACCATATGTACCTGTTGTTTAAGGTGTATCAAATTATCGATTCCCTAAAGAAAGTTAAACCGTCTTCAAAGAAGTGCTATACGAGAAATAATTATAAATATTGATTTTAAATATACCAATAGCTGTACCTCAAATATAATTTTATACACTAACTAGAAAATATGTAATATGAAATTATGAACCGGTGTCTTATTCTTAAACCAATTTTTAAGGAATGCATTTTTCATTTATAGTTTAGTTCTAATTTGGTTATAGTCAACCCCTTCATTGTAACCTATTATTCATTAAGGCGTTGAATATAAATTTGCAGGCTATTCGTCTTTAACATATTTACAGATAATTAGAGATTTATTTTGTGTTGAAAATGAGTAAACCGACGTTAGGTCCTCTAACCACAAAAAATCACAGGTTCTAATAATTTTGGTTTGTTGCATATCCTAAATAGCACAATTAAGTATAAACAGGAAAACCTCTTTGGGATTTTTTTATATTAAAATTGAGTGTTATTGTCTAATTAAATGATTCAGTTAAGAACGAAATTTTGTATTTTTGCTTGTTGCATTCTCTGAACAATGACCAATGACTATTTGGTAAGGAAATGCCACTGTCAGGTCAGGTCAAAATTGTGACTTTTCAATCTTAATTTTCCTTATTTAGTAAAAGGCAATAAACCGACTACAGGAACAACTTAATGTTACCACCCCAGGATTATCTGAACATAATAACGTCAAAACCCTACGCGTTTGCCCAATAATAGATCAATAAAAAATCACCCTGCTTATTAAATTCATCCTTTTTTAAAGCTGGTTGAAGAAGATTCAACGTGTTATTTTGTTATAGATTTATTTTGCAAAGAAGTTAGTACACTTGTTACCGATATCATAAACCTGAAGTAATAAATCCTTGTTTAAAAGAGTCTCTGTCAAGATTATTTTTTAAGCAATTCAATTAAATATAAATTTATACCCAGAGACAAATATTTTTAGCCTCCAAAAAGCTGCACTCACTGATTAAAGCTGTATAAATTTGTACAAGGTATACTTTTATACACTTTTATACGTCCCCGAAAAGCGGCAAATGCGTATATATATATATATATATATATATATATATATATATATATATATATATATATATATATATATATATATATATATATATATAGACAATGCATTAAAGAATGTACTTACTGATGCTATACATTATAGTAGCCAACCCAAAGGAGGGAGTACACAATTCTCAAGTAAAAAAAATCTCTGGACGCAGCAAGTGCGTTATGGTAGTGAATTTTTATTAAATGCTTCAAATTTGAATAACTCAATTTATTATAAACTTAGAAAGTTTAATTTTGATGTGTAGTAAGGTCTTTCCTACGGCAAAATATCCACCAAATTTCATTAAAATAATTTTCGGAGAAAAAATTTGTTTTCGAAAGAAAATTTAAAATTTGAATAACTTAATTTTCTAAAAACATAGAAATTTGAATTTTGGTACGTAGTAAGGCCTCTCCCAAGGAAACATATATAGTAAATTTCATTAGAGCAGCTTTGTTATTTTCAGAGAAAAAAATTTTTTTGAAAGAAAACTCAAAATTTTCCCGGAAAACCTCGTCCGATTTTCCTAGCTAACGAACTCATCCAAGCCATTAATAAAATAAAGGCACCTGCCGAGTTTCATTGAAATCCGTTGATTATTTTTTGAGTTATCAGACGGATATATATATATATATATATATATATATATATATATATATATATATATATATATATATATATATATATATATATATATATATATATATATATATATAGCGGCCACACCGAGTACAGAGAAGAAAATAAGCAATTGCGAATCCAGAGTAAAAGTCTTTATGTCTCTATTTCTCTCTTTAGCTGATCCCGTTTAAAAATGAGTTTGTTGGCCCACGCATGGAATACGCAATAAATTAGATGCTTTATAGGCAAATACAGTTTACAAGTGATATTATCTATTGCCTGTTACCATGTACGGGTGATATGTGATTCACGCTGTAAAATGTAAACAGAAATATGCAAGTTTATAATAAATTGATATTCAAAGAGCCACGTGGCAACACTGTACCGAGAGGCATGTAACACATTGTTGACACTGCATTTATTCTGGCGGTTTTTCTTAACACAGTCCCAAATTACAATATATCTGGCAGACATTTGACACACTGCAATAAGAACTACAAATGTGACGGATCTCTTTATCTTCAATTTTCTCTGTAAGGAAGAAGTGTTTGTAGAATCAGCACGGTACTGCCATCTCAGAAACCGAAGAGGAACAAATTGTACTGTGCCACTTCAAATCCGTCATATTCCGGGATGACGGTATGTCCGTCACAATAAATGTAATGCTTGTATGTGTGTGTGTGTGTGTGTGTGTGTGTGTGTGTATGTATGTATCCAACCGATAACTCAAAAAATAAGCAACTGATTTCGATGAAACTCGGCAAGTGCCTTTCTTTTATTAATGGCTTGGATGAGTTCGTTAGTAAGGAAAATCGTATAAGGTTTTCCGGGAAAATTTTTGAGTTTTGTTTCAAAAAAAATATTTTTCTCCGAAAATTACAAAGCTATTTTAATTAAATTTGGTGGATATATTGCCTTGTAAAAGACCTTACTAGACACTAAAATTCAACTTTCTACATTTTTAGAAAATTGAGTTATTCAAATTTTGAGTTTTATTTTGAAAACAAATTTTCCCCGAAAATTACAAAGTTATTTTGATGAAATTTGGTGGATATGTTGTCCTGGGTAAGACTCTACTATACACCAAAATTCAACTTTCTAAGTTCGTAGAAACTTGAGTTATCCAAATTTGAAGCATTTAATAAAAATTCACTACCATAACGCACTTGCTGCATCCCGAAGGTTTTTTCTTGCGCACCCCCAATGCATTAAGGCACGAGCCGCTACTGCTAACAGAATTTCCTAATTTTGCAACTTTAAAAATATAATGACCGATTCTAGATGCATGAAGTTTACCAACATTTTTTTGTTTGTGTTCAATATAAACAAAGAAAGGGCCTTTATCAGTCGAACGATATCGAATACTTTTATCAATATTATTTCTCTTAATTTCACCGTCTACACGTTGTGAATTCTTAACATTCCTTCCATCCTTATCAGCTAAACTTACATTAGTTGAATTATCATTTTTATTTATTGATTCTAAATTATTTGAATTACTACATGGAACAGTCTCACCGGTTACGTTCTCCTTATACTCGTCTACATCAATAAGCATATCTTCTCGATCTGGTTCCTTTCTATTATAGCCAGCTTCACCATATTCTCCACTATCTATTTTTTATTATATTTATCAGACAAAAATTTTATAAACGTACGCTAATTTACTTTTTTTCAGTAATTATTATCAAACTACTACAATACCTTATTTTAAACTTTATCTAATTGTCGATTTTGAAACAAAAATACCGGGAGCACTTTTTAAGTGTTAACACTTCGACGTACACTCGACGACTGTTGGTTTCTCTTTTGATAAATTCTGAAGTGATTTCAATATTTTGATTGGTATAAATAGTTGTATACCAGGGGTGTCCAATAATTTCAGTGATCTTGGCTTGTTGATCCTTTTGTTCTCCTGAGTTGGATTGGTGAGGTTACAATGGCTACCATGTGTACAACTTGCTTAAATATAATAGAATCGAGTTATAGGAGCATAATGTGCAATAGTTGTCGTGCTCCTACGCATCTCACTGAGGCTTGTTGTGGACTTGCTGCATCTGAAATAAAAGCTGTTGTCATTAAAAAAAGGACATTGATGCATTTTAGCTCTGAGTGTCGTGAGGCATTCAAGAGCATCCCAGTAATGGTTAGGAGAATGGAGAGAATGCAAGCTGATCTGGATCCACTGAATAGGGAGCTGAGTCAATTAAAAAAGCGTGACATGGATCTGATAGTGCCTGAGGTGCATCAAAGAATGACTCGCGCAAAGAACTTGATGTGTTATAGTGTGACAGAGTCCAATTCCACAGATCTACAGGTACGCATTGATCATGACATGGGTGTTGTGAATGGTATTTTTGATACTCTTGGTTTGGGGGGTGAGAAGGACAAGATTGTCAAAGTCCTCAGAGTCGCGAAGATTGCATCCGGGAGAAAACCACGACCGGCTAAGATTGTATTTATTAGAGATTACATTAAATCTGCCACGGTGAAGTTAGAAACTCGGAAAGTGGAGCAATTGTTTGTGAGTCACCTTGGTTCTACTAAACTCATCATTGGGGCGTGTATATTCCGCCTGCTTCATCATCTGATCTATATATTACACACTGTAAGACAACTGCATATGTTATGCACAGATATCCACAACATGAAGTGCACCTTTTTGGGGATTACAATTTACCTGAAGCTCTTTGATCTAATGGTGAGCATGGGTTACTGGTTGACTGTCATGTCTCATCTGCAGCTGTTTATGTTGCACTGCCATTTGATTGCCTTAAACTCTTCCAGATCAACTAGCTGCCAAATGGTGATGTTTTCTTGGATTTGATTTTTGCTAGTTCAGCGAATTCATCGGTGGGCCTGGCGGCTGATCCTATTTTTGGAGACTGCACCCATCACAGGAGCTATGAATGTTCTATATAATTGCAGAGCATATCGTTTGACACCCTTCACAGTGAGGAGTACTATTATGACTTTCGTGGTGTCGATTACGATTGTTTATTGGGTATATTACTAAAACCACCATGTAATATATGTTTGTTTATTTACTACGGATTCCAGCATTACAAAGTCATGTTCCTTCTACACCTTCTATTTCTATCTGTCATTCTTGAGAGGTCACCTGGTGTTGACGTTCTGTTGACAGCTGTGATCTGCAGAACTCTACACAGAGGCACAGAACACACACTGTCAGAATCCTTCATGTCTACACCATACAACATCTCCCTTTTTCTTAGAATTAAAGTAAGATTACATAGCTATACCTAAATAAACAAAATATCCAAAATTAAATAATTAAACAATTAAATAATGGGTCCTCCCGAGTGGTGATCTATACTAGTGTGAATAGTTTCTTGTAACCAACTTAACATAATTCAACTATTCTTATAACTAATTTTAACATAACTCGAGATTGTGGTAGTTCATATTTTCCTTTGACCTTTTTACCTGCCCTTGTCGTGTAACCTTTGAGTGTTTCTAGGAACACCCCTTCCTTCCTATTATCCCTATCTAGCTCACTCTCCGCACATTCAATTTCGTCATCTTCCGATCTACCACTAACCCTGTAGTCCCTAGCTAAATCAGCATCTCTATTTGGAATATGTGTATCTACACCAGAATCTCGTCCTCTTTCTGTACTTGTCCTTTCAGTATTTGTTTCTACTTCTAGCTCATTTTCTGTATCTCAAAAGAGCTAAATATATATCTTTATTATCTTCGCAACATTTCTCCATTATTTTCTTTATTCTTTGGATGCTTCTTTCTGCTTGTCCGTTCGATCGTGAATGGTGGGGTGATGACGTTATGTGCTGAAACTCATAATATTTGCTAAACGCAGCAAATTCCATTGAAGCTAGTTGTGGAGCATTATCTGTTATCAACTGATTTGGAATACCATGCCTTGCAAACGGCAAACACAGACTTGAAGCCCAATATTATAGTTTTGGTAGACAGATCTTTCAGTAAAACTATTTCTACATACTTGGAATAATAATCAACAATTAGTAAATAGCTATTCTCTTTGAAGTGAAAAATATCTGCTCCCACCTTAAACCATGGCAACATTAGAATCTCGTGTGGTCTGAGTTCAGATACTGGCTGTGAGTTTTGGTATCTCATGCACACCCTACAACCCGAAATTTTATCTTTGATATGACTTATCATATTAGGCCAATATAACACATCTTGGGCTCTATTAGTACAAAAATTTATTCCGAAGTGACCAATATGCAATTTCTCAATCATTTCTTTCTGCAGTGAATCAGGTATTACAATGGCATTATTATTAAACACTAAGTCCTCAATAATATGTAGTCTTTCTTTTATATGCCAAAATGGCAAAACCATACTGTCAGCTTTTTTTATTTCATGTTTATGATTTGGCCAACCTCTTTTAATGTATTCTTTAACCCTGTCAATGTTTGATCTTTCTCTGTTTCCTTCTTTATTTCCTCTAGTTTCTGTTTACTAGCCGGTATATTTTCAATATAATTAATATGTAAATCTAATTTAAAATTGTCAATTGCACTTATTTCCTTGGTATCTAATGGTAAGGATGCTCTTGAGAGTGTATCTGCGATATATAAACAAATTCCGGGTTTGTATTGTACATTCAAATCATATGCTTGAAGCCTCAGAAGCATTCTTTGTAATCTCATTGGTGCATCATTGATTGGTTTCTTAAAAATATTAATTAATGGTTTGTGATATGTTTCTACCTTGATTGCTTTTCCGAAAATATGTTGATGCAGTTTCTCACACCCAAATACAATTGCATATGCCTCCTTTTCTATCTGCGCATAGTGTTTTTGTGTCTCCGTGAGAGCTTTTGCTACACATGCAATGGGCTGTCCCTCTTGTAACAATACTGCTGCCACCCCCTCAAATAAACTATCTACTGATACTAGTTCTTGTTCATGATTATAATAAACTAATGTTGTGATATTGGAAATAATTCTTTTCATATTTTCGAAAGCAACATCAAAATTTCTATCCCAATACCAAGGAACATCTTTTTTTAATAAAGTTCTTAATGGTGCTGTAAGATCTGGAATTTGGAAAGGTAATTTGCCATTCTGAGGAATTGCATTAACTCTGTTTTATTTTTGGGAGGACTTAATTTTTGGACTGCTGCAATTTTATCATTATCTGGTCTGACAGCTTGTTCTTAAAAGACATGTCCTAGAAATTTGACTTCAGAAGTGCAAAATGTTTATTTTCCTTGATTAAATCTTAACCCCATCGGGTCTCAGCCATATTCAAAAAATCTACCAATCTTTTATTATGCTCTTCAAGTGAAGAACCCCATACTATAATGTGATCGATAAAATAAGTTACTCCTTCTAAACCCTCCAAAACATTACTGATGCACATGCGAAAAATTTCTGGTGCTGGTGAAATTCCACATGGTAATCTGTTGAAACAATACCTCCCAAATGGAGTAATAAATGTGCATAGTTTGCGACTATTCTCATCTAATTTCACCATATAAAATCCTGAGTTGCAATCTAAAGTACTGAAAAATTTAGCTCCGTTTAATTTACTTGCGATTTCATCTACCGTGGGAAATTGATATCTGGGTCTAACAATATATTTATTCAACTCTTTTGGATCTAAACAAATGCGTACTTGGTTATTTTTCTTTTTTACAATTTTCGAAATTATATTTTCTGCACATAAACGATCCAATTCTATATTCAAGTTTAATAATCTCACTCAGAAAAATGGTCAGACAATTGAAGAATTTCTGCCAGAGACAGAGGTAAGAAAACAAGTTCAGTTGTGCGAATTTATGTGCTTGAAAGATGAATGTAAAAGCTCTTATAAGCTCAAACAGGGCTGCTGAGAGAGACAGATTTAACAGTTGAGAAGATTGTGGAATATAACAGGAGTATTGAATTGAGTAAGGTCCATACGAGAGCTTTACATCCTGAAGAAAATGTTGATGTTGTAAGAGGTGCAGGTGCAGGTGCAAGCAACCATATAAACTGTGAAAACTGTGGGTACTCTCACCCCAGAAACAAATGTCCTGCTTTTTGGAGATCATGCAAAATATGTCAACAACGAGGTCATTTTGCAAGAAGTTGTAAACAAAATGATGGGAACAAACAAGACAAGGACTATCAAGAAGCTAGAAGTAGTGGAAGAAAATGTTATGAAGATGAAAGAAACACAGGAAATTAGAAAGTCTGTCAAGCAAATAAAAGAAACCAAGGTTAGTGAAGATGAAGAACCATTTTTTATTGGTGAATGTAGAGTCAAAGGGTCAGGTTGGTATGAAAATCTCAAAAGTAGGTGCAACAAATATAAAATTCAAGCTTGACACAGGGGCAGAATCCAGTATCGTACCAAAAAGATTTGTGAATATGGAACATGTGCAGCTGACCAAAACAACTTTGGTAACGTATGTGGTAACGTATGGTCATTTTAAAGTGAAACCTTTAGGCACTTGTTCAGTTAAAATGGCAACATAAAAACATTGAAAAAAATGTCAAATTTATACTTGTAGATATTGACTCCATGCCGTTATAAGGCTTGGAGAATTGTGTTAGGTTTGGTATGATAAAAAGAATCTATAATATAGAAAATTTTAAATTTGATTCTAAAGATGTTTATAAACAATACAAAATGGTATTTAAAAGATTAGGTAAAATTCCTGGACAGTGTAAAATTATTCTGTCTAAAGATGCAAAACCTGTAATTCAGTGTGAAAGAAAGCTTCCTTTGGCAATATGGGATCGTTTAAAATTAAGCAGTCACTTCGGAAGTAACCTATCCAACCGAATGGGTGAATAGTTTAGCTATTGTTGAAAAACCGGATTCAAGCCTCAGGTTATGTCTAGATCCCAAACCTTTAAATAAGTATATTTGCTGAGAAAATTTTCAGATTCCGACTAGTGATGACATTGTTAGTTAATTAACAGGAATAAATATTTCAGCGTAATGTATATGAAAGATGGCTTTTGGCAGCTAGAGTTAGATGATGAGAGTGCAGATTTATGTACCTTTAATACACCTTTCGGGAGGTACAGATTTAACCGATTACCAGTTGGAATCTCGTCAGCTCCTGAAATTTTTCAAAAAAGAAATTTTCAGTTATTTGGAGACATACCCAATATATATTTCTTTTTTGATGATATTATTATCTCAGGTTGTGATGAACTTGAACATGATATAGCTTTCAAACGTCTTTTGGACAGGGCTGAAGAAAATAATGTAAAATTCAATTTTAAAAAATTTCAGTTCAAATTGCAGGAAGTTAAATTCATGGGTCAGACAATATCAATTTTGGACACTCTCTCGCGTTCTTATTTGAAGACTAATATAGTTGAAGATTCTGAGATGGAATACATGATACACTGTCTTTCGCTTAATGCTTCTATGTCAGAAGACAAGAAGAAATAATTTCGTTGTTCTATTTTAAAAGATCCTGTATTGTCAAAGTTGAAATATTTTTGTGAAACAAATTGGCCTAAAAATGATAAGTTAATTGAGTGCTGACTTGAGACATTATTTTAAAATTAAGGATAACATTTTTCTATCAGATGGCTTGATATTTTATGAAACTAAAATAATTGTACCAACTAGTCTTATGGGGGGGGGGATATGTTGAACTTAATTCATAAAGCTCATTTAGGCATACAAAAATGTAAACTTAGAGCTAGTGCAATTATTGTATTGGCCAAGAAGGTCTGATGATATATATCAATTTGTATCAAAATGTGAAAGTTGTCAAAGACATAGGTTTAACAATCCCAAAGAACATATTATTAATCACAAAATACCCACTAGGCCTTGACAATATATATATATATATATATATATATATATATATATATATATATATATATATATATATATATATATATATATATATATATATATATTCAGATTTTTTTGAATTTAAGGAAGAAAATTATATACTCATGGTTGATTCATTTTCAAACTGGGTCGAAGTAAAAAAGACTAGACACAAGACAGCTCGTGATGTCATAACTTTTTGTACAGAAATTTTCGCTCGATTTGGTGTTCCTGATATATTCTTTAGTGATAATGTTCCATATAATAGCAAAGAGCTTGTTGATGCAAGTTTGTATATATTTTTGAATTTGAAATTGCCGCCAGATATTTAGGGATTGCTGCTCGCCGTGGTTGGCACCACTGAGAGGAGGAGAGGGGGCAGATTTTGTGACAGCCTCTCTCTCTCTCTCTCTCGCGACGTAAACCAGCGTCACTGCGTTAGAATCAGTCGTCCTGAAAACTGCTAGTACTCCAGACTAGGGATGTGCTCCAGATTTTCTGGTCTAATTTTCTTGTTACATAATTTTTTGCCTCATTTGGGGTGAAGATAGTCGCCCGACCTCCAAAGAAGACCCTAAAACCCACGTGAAGATACAGTCCATTACACAGGTGTGTGCATCTCTTATTTGTCTGGTATAATTTAAAATCTAACTTTATTGTAAACAATTCCTCTTTATTATTTCGTAATATCTTGCAACTACATTTTGGTCCATCGAAGCCGATGCTTGTTTGATTAGAATTGACACTTGTGGGTGTTCATATCGTGAATTTATGCACACGTGTTTGGCGGTTTTGTTGTTAAAAATCGTAATTTATAGCCTCCAGGGTTTGGTTAGAACACGTGTTCGGGTCGGCAAATCCGTGTTAGTGTAATTGTTTTGCTTGTTTAATTTGTTTTACGGCCTTTTAGCGTCAAAATTGTTTTGTTTTTCAGTGTCTCGCAATCGGCGATTTTTAAGCTCTGTTACTTGTTTGAAACGTGTTTTTTTCGACGTGAAACACGTGGTTATCATCCGATTGGGTTCAGGTTATATCAGTCTTTTCTAGTTTGCCTTTTCGTTTTTTGTCATTTTTGAAATGGAGGTGGAAAAGTTGATAAATAAACGTAACTCTGTTATGAATCGAGTGCAACACCTATCAAGGTTTGCATTAGACGCCAAGGCTGAACCCACAAAAAGGAATGAATTTAGAATCAGATACCAAGGTCTTAACGATTCTGTAAATTTGTTTGATTCTTTACATCTGGACATCGTGTCTTTAATGAAGGATAAGGATAATTTGGCTTTACAATCGGAGATTCAGACAGACTTCGACAACATACAGTACAGCATCAAGTCAATCTATTTTGAAATTTGTGGTAAGGTTACTGCTGATGCTGCCGATGTAGCTAAGTCGCTCGATAATGAGGCTCACTCTGATAGTGGAACGGGTGGCAGACGTAATGTTCGATTGCCTAAGATCGATATTCCGAAATTTGACGGGGCGATTGGTCAGTGGCCACGTTTTTTCGATTTGTTTAGGACTCTGATTCATGAAAATGACACTTTGTTAGATATTGAGCGTTTCCAGTATCTTCTTGCTTCCTTGACAAAAGAACCAGCTTCAATAGTTCAAAACCTACCCCTCATTTCGGATAATTACCAAGTGGCATATAATTCGCTAGTTTCAAGGTATGAAAATAAACGTGTGTTGCTTACGAATTACTGGTTAGCTCTTCTTAATGCTCCGAAGGTGTCAGGCGATTCATCTCGAGATTTAAGGAATTTGTTGACAACATTTACTGAAAACGTATGTGCGTTAGATTTATATCAAGAGCAGCAGTATGATTTGTGGGACTTTACGAAATTCAATTTCCTTTTGCAAAAGTTAGATTCCTCTATCCGAAAGCAATTTGAAATACAGTTTGGTGACTGTGAGGTCCCCACGTACTCGCACCTTAGTGATTTTTTAGAAAAACAGTGCAAGGCTCTTGAAACATCTGCGCTAACCGTAGCACCGGTCTCAGTGAAGAAGGGTCCTCAAATGTTGAAAGGGAAACAGTTCGTGCAGCCGAAACCAACCACTTCTTTGGTGACTAGTGTTAGTAAGTCAGATTCATCAATTTCTTGTGTGTGTTGCCAGGGGGAACACTCATTGACGAAATGTGACAAGTTCTTAGAAATGTCTCCTAAGGATCGTCATACCTTAGTGAAGAGGAAAAGTCTGTGCTATAATTGTCTGGCTGGGTCTCACAAACTCGCAGGGTGTACCTCGAAATTTAATTGTCGTGTTTGTACTAGGAAACATCACACATATTTGCATTTTACATCAAGCTCTGGTCAGACTGATACACAAACATGTGAGCAAGGTGATAACAGACCCGACCAAGTAACCGGTCAAGTCGTATTGACAAGCACGCTTCCCAGCTTCCCTGTTGTATTATTTGCCACATGTAAAGTGGATGTGTGTGATGCTTATGGGGTGTATCATAGATGTCGTGTGCTGCTCGATTGTGCAAGTCAGGCAAATTTCATTACGCAGCGCCTTGTAAGCAAACTTTCTCTGTCGAAGTCACATGCTTCTGTTCCAATTCAGGGGATAAATCAGATGGCCACCGTTACTGATTTGGGGGTTACTTCATTTAGGTTGAGACCTCGGGACAAACCTAATCCTAGTTTCGATATCGATGCTATTGTGGTTCCCAGAATCTGCGACAAGGCACCTTCAACGGACGTACAATCATATGTCTGGAATCATATCAAAGACCTTGCTTTAGCGGATGATACTTTTGGTCAGCCAGGGGACATTGATATTTTATTGGGTGCTGATATATATGCAATGGCATTGTTACCGGGACTTAGAAAGGGTAAGGATCAGGAACCTACTGCTATCAATACAGTGTTTGGTTGGGTAATCTTGGGTAGTGTACCAGCCCAATCGAATTTAGTGGTTGATTCCTTTTGTACGTCGGTCGATGTTTCTCTGGACAAAACTCTCAGACAATTTTGGGAATTGGAGCAAGTGCCTCAGTGCACATTAGCGAGTCCGGAAGATGCCCTGTGTGAGAAGATCTTCCAGGACACTCATTCACGTGACTCTAATGGTAGATATGTCGTGGGCCTGCCATTTCGTGATGGGATGCCAGATCTGGGTGAGTCACATTCCATGGCATTGAGACGGCTTCATGCCCTAGAGAGACGATTGTCCAAAGAGTCAGATATCCGTAGAAAGTATGTGGCTTTCATGCGTGAGTATCTGAGCGATGGGCACATGTCTCCTGTGTCGTGTAAGGTATCACATCCTAGTGCCGTCTACTACATCCCTCATCATTGTATCTTGAAACCCGAAAGTACCACTACAAAGTTACGGGTGGTGTTCAACGCCAGTGCTAAGACCTCAAATGGCGTCTCGCTCAACAACACCCTATTGGTTGGACCCAAGTTGCAGCAGGATATTGTGACAGTCCTGTTGAATTTTCGGGCTCATCGAGTCGCCTTTACTGCAGACATTAAGCAAATGTTTCTGCAAGTATTGGTGGCAGAGGAGCATAGGGACTTCCAGCGCATTCTTTGGCGGTTTTCCAATTCTGAGCCAGTGCAAGAGTTCAGACTCAATACAGTGTCCTTTGGTGTTGCTTCTAGCCCCTATCTTGCCATTAGGACCCTCTTACAGGTGGCAACAGATTTAGGTGGTAAATATCCTCTTGCAGCAGACGTCATAAGGTCTGACACGTACGTGGATGACATAGTAACTAGTGTGCCAGATTCCAATTCTGCAATTGAAGTGAAATCTCAACTGATAGGAATGCTCGGAGAGGCTGGATTTGAGTTGCGAAAATGGGCAAGCAATGATCCCGAATTTCTTGCGTCTCTCCCCAGTAGTCATCAGCAATCTCTGTGTTTCGACTCTGATGACTTAGTGTCTGTCAAGATTTTAGGACTACAGTGGTGTCCAATGACTGACTGCTTCTCGTACAAGGTACATCCAATTGAACGCAAATGCACCAAGCGTAACATACTGTCAGAGCTTGCTAGAATCTTTGATCCTTTGGGTTTCTTGTCTCCCCTCACCCTCTCTGCGAAGCAGCTGATGCAGTTCCTGTGGCAGCTAGGCATTTCGTGGGATGAAAAACCACCACTAGAAGTCGAATCCAGGTGGGACACATACAAATCGCAACTTTCTTGTTTGTCATCGTTGTCAATTCCGCGGTATGTGTCTGCTGAAGGTACTACTTCTTCTACATTG
Organism: Tillus elongatus; assembly: GCA_964006375.1. NCBI lineage: Eukaryota > Metazoa > Arthropoda > Insecta > Coleoptera > Cleridae > Tillus > Tillus elongatus. The sequence continues at coordinate 97,669,926 of OZ023264.1, read as the reverse complement.
CATGGATTCTCGGATGCGTCTGAGCTTGGTTATGGGGCCGTAATTTATCTTCGTGTTGTATCCGCCAGCGGAGCCATAAAGATATCTCTCTTGTGTGCTAAGTCTCGTGTCTCCCCACTAAAAAAAGTATCAGTACCCCGATTGGAGCTTTGTGCAGCAGCCTTGTTAGCAGAGTTGATGGAGTTCGTTCAGGTTACATACCGAAAGACTATTTCTATTGATAATATATTTTGCTGGTCTGATTCCACAGTTGCCATTCAGTGGATTAAGTCATCTCCCCATCGATGGAAAACGTTTGTGGCCAATAGAGTGGCGCTCATACAAGAAAAGGTACCCCCTGGTTGCTGGTCACATGTTTCGGGGTTAATCAACCCTGCAGATTGTGCATCGCGCGGACTTACTCCTAATGAGCTTCTCAATCACCCGCTATGGTGGACGGGTCCGGCTTTCTTGTCCGAACCATCCGATACATGGATTAGCGCAGAATCTTTAGGTGAAGAGTCTGATGTCATGATGTCGGAGCAGAGGCAAGTTGTGTGCATGACAAAGGTTGTTTCGTGTGATTGGCCGCTGAATTTGTTAGAAGGGTATTCTTCGCTGAGGAAAATTCAAGGTATCATTGCTTACAGTATGAGGTTTGTCAAAAATCTGAAATTACCCTGGAAGGACAGAATTTCGGGCGCATTGAGTGAGGCGGAGCTTTACACTGCACTGACTTTTCTTGTTAAAGCAGTACAAAGGTTGGCGTTTGAGAGGGAAATGCGTGACATTGAGCATGGTCGACCTTGTGTAAAGTCTATCCGTAGGCTGGCCCCATTTGTGGATAGGGATGGTGTTCTCAGGGTGGGCGGTAGACTTAGATGCTCGGACTTGTCGTTTGATGCAAAGCATCCCATGCTTCTGCCACGTTCACACTTGCTCACTGAATTGGTGATTCGTAGTGTCCATCAGAAACACTTACATCCTGGACCTCGTACCTTGCAGTATTTGTTGTCACAAAATTTTTGGATTCTTTCGGCCCGCCGGGCAATTAATAGTGTGCTTGGGCAATGTTATCGTTGTTTCCGTGTTCGCCCGGTAACTTTGACACCTGTAATGGGGGATCTTCCTCCAGTAAGAGTTTCTCAGCTGAAACCATTCTCTCACACTGGAATTGATTTTGCCGGTCCATTTCTCGTTACCCAGGGAAGATATCGTGGTGTCAGAAGTGCGAAGGCATATGTGTGTATTTTTGTTTGCATGACCACAAAGGCTGTGCATATTGAATCGGTATCAGACCTCACCTCGGAGGCTTTTCTTGCTGCTTTTCGGCGCTTTGTGGCTCGAAGAGGTCGTTGTGACAATGTCTACAGTGACTGCGGCACTAATTTTGTCGGGGCCAACCGATTGTTGGTTTCATACGCACATCAGGTGACTGATTCCTTGTCAATTGAGTGGCATTGGAATCCCCCATCAGCGCCGCACTTTGGAGGACTGTGGGAAGCAGGGGTTCGTTCCATTAAAACTCACTTGCGTCGTGTTGTTGGCACACAGGTTCTGACATTCGAGGAACTGACCACTGTTCTGGCACAGATTGAAGCAGTTCTTAATTCCCGACCGCTCTGTAGTCTTAGTACAGACCCCAATGACATGACATCGCTTTCCCCTGCGCACTTCTTGACCATGGAGCCTCTTTGTGCCCCACCTGACCCAGACGTGACTGATGTCAAACTTACCAGACTTTCTCGTTGGCAACTTGTTTCCAGAATGCATCAAGATTTTTGGAAACGCTGGAAAAGTGAATATTTGCACACCTTGCAGCAGCGCAATAAGTGGTCTACCCCCCAAGAAGCTCCTTCGATTGGTACTCTCGTTGTCATCAAAGATGAGACAGTGTCTCCGCTTGTGTGGAAGTTAGGGCGCATATTGAAACTCTATCCGGGTCGTGATGGCGTTGCCCGTGTCGCTCAAGTACGAACAAGCACAAGTATTTTAGATCGTCCTATGACCAAGCTGTGCCCTTTACCTTCGCAGTAAACGGCCAGTACGCATCTCCCATTTGTATAGTTAGTTATAGTGTGTATCTACCAATTTAATTTAATCTTTGCATTTTTTAATCGGAAATAAGTAGTCCTTATTTGGTGGGCGGAATGTTGATGCAAGTTTGTATATATTTTTGAATTTGAAATTGCCGCCAGACATTTAGGGATTGCTGCTCGCCGTGGTTGGCACCACTAAGAGGAGGAGAGGGGGCAGATTTTGTGACAGCCTCTCTCTCTCTCTCTCGCGACGTAAACCAGCGTCACTGCGTTAGAATCAGTCGTCCTGAAAACTGCTAGTACTCCAGACTAGGGATGTGCTCCAGATTTTCTGGTCTAATTTTCTTGTTACATAATTTTTTGCCTCATTTGGGGTGAAGATAGTCGCCCGACCTCCAAAGAAGACCCTAAAACCCACGTGAAGATACAGTCCATTACACAGGTGAGTGCATCTCTTATTTGTCTGGTATAATTTAAAATCTAACTTTATTGTAAACAATTCCTCTTTATTATTTCGTAATATCTTGCAACTACAGAGCTAAAGAACTTTGCATCAGAATGAAATTTCAATCTAGAATTTAGTAGTCTGCACCATCACCAATCGAATGGTTTGGCTGAAAGGTATGTTGGAATAGTAAAGGATATATTGAAAAAAGCTAAAAATACTTCTGATCTACCATTGTGCTTGATGGAATATCATAACACCCCATTATCAAATTTGAATTATTCTACATCACAACTGTTGTTTGGTAGAAATTTAAAGTCAAAAATTCCAATATCAGGTGAACTGTTGAAGCCAAAAGTTATAAATTATGATGAACTACAATATAAATTGAGACAAAAGGCAGAGAAGCAAAATTATTACTATAATAAAACAGCAAGAACATTACCAATCCTGAATCCCAATGAAAACATAATGATAAGAAAAGGAAATGTTTGGGAAAAGGGAAAGCTGATAGATGGTTATAATGATAGATCTTATTTGGTCAGGGATGCTGAGGGTATTGAATATAGAAGAAATAGGAGGTATCTGAATAAATCAAAATTGGATTTTAAAAATCATGATTTGTTATCCTATGACTTTGATAAATCATCTAATGTAGATATTAATGTATATTGACTTACCTAAGTGCACTGATGCGGATGACTTACCTGTTCCCACTGTTGTGAATGACTTACCTGTTTCCACTGATGTAAGTACTGGTGAAAATGGCATTTATAACTTGAGAGGAGTGTTCGATACTAATAATAAACGTACACGTAAACCACTTAAGTATCTGGAGGATTATATTACAGATTTTGATTAGTAATTAGTACATTCTACCATCTTACTTATAATAGTATTAAGAGTGTCATTTCTGTAATTTTTATGGGGGCGTGTTATATATGGGTCCTACAACTATGTTAAGTTGGTTGCATACGTCATGGTCTACACGTATGAATACTCTTCAAGAGGGGTTCGGAGGTGCTACATACGTACGGGGTAGACAGGAATGGCGTCTGTAGTCGGTATTAGAAATAAAATACTTATTGTTAAGGTATGTACGTCTTTCATTTTATAATATTGTGTCTCACACATAAAACAGTTTCAGGGAATGAAATTGTTTCTACCGCATTGGGCAAGGCTGAACTTTTTGCCTCGTTTTGCCAGCAATTCTACTCTCAACCTACCTCCAAATGTTCAACCACCAACAGTCCCCAATGTCGCGCATAAAATGACGGATATCATTTTCAAAACTAAAAAGGTACGAAAGATGCTCTCTTCTTTTAATACCAGGAAAGCTTCTGGCCTTGACGAGATCCCAGCAATTGTTCTCAAAAATGTGCACCAGAACTTGCTCCTGTCCTAACTCGTCTGTTTCAGACATCTTACAATAGAGGCATATTTTCTAGTAACTGGAAAACTGCTAGAGTATAACCCGTCCCCAATAAAGGATCCAAAGTGCTTCCTAGCAACTACATGCCTATTTATCTCCTTTCAGTCGTCTCTAAAGTGATGGAAAAGTATATAAACACCGAATTACTAAAATTTCTTGAAAAACACAGTCTAATACACGACAGGCAGTATGGATTCCGTCAGCGCAGATCAACTGCCGACCTCCTTTCCTTTATCACCCATTCTTGGAACAAGTCTATGGAACTACACGGTGAATCCCAGATTGTCTCTCTAGATATATCCAAAACATTCGACCAGGTCTGGCACGCAGTGCTGCTTAATAAACTTTCGGCCTATGGCCTACCACCAAAACTCTGTACCTGGACAGCAAATTTCCTCTCCAACCGGAGCATTTCTGTTGTCATGGATTGCCGTTCCTCTAAACGGTGTCCAATTAATGCAGGCGTCCCCCAAGGTTCAGCTTTAGCCCCTACTTTGTTTCTTCTCCACATCAATGACCTCCTCTCTAGCACATTCAACCCAGTTCACAGTTACACGGATGACAGCACACTCCACCCAAATATACAATATTCTAAGCCTGTCTCTTTAGCCCAATTAGATGAGGATCGCAGACTCATGGAGGGTTCTGTCTCTGTAGATCTTCAAAAAATATTAGACTCGGGAAAATTTTGTACAGTTCAATTCCACCAAATCTCAGTCTTGCTTTCTATCTCATAAGAGATACACCAGCCCTAGACCCATCACAACGAACAACCAAGTTATTGAAAGTAATGAGTCCTTTTCACTTGTTGGCATTTCTGTGGATCGAAATATCAATTGGCACCAACATGTCACATCAATTGCAGAAGCGGCAGCTAAGAAATTAGGTTTCCTCTTCCGGGCTCGCAAATACTTTTCACCAGCTAATCTCTATACCTTATATACTTCACAAATAAGGCCAAACCTCGAATACTGCTCCCACATCTGGGGTGCCACTGCCGCTTCTGCACTCGCTATCCTGGACTCAATTCAAAAGAGAGCTATATGTCTAATCGGTTACCCTACCCTCACCCAAAGGCTGCCATTTCTTGCCCACCGACGTGCCGTTGGTGACATCTCTCTCTCTTTTATAGATATCTGCACGGGCACTGCTCAGAGGAGCTTTCTTCCATAGTTCCTCCACCTGCTGCCCCCAACAGATCTACCAGGGGAACAGAGTGAATGCACCCTTTTACTGTCGAGGTCACCAGACATAGAACATCTTGTTATGCCCGCTCTTTTGTCCCGAGGACTTTCAAGTTGTGGAATTCCTTGCCGGCACATGTTTTTCCTTCTCCTCCGAATCTCCAAACCTTCAAGTCCAGAATTAACAAGTTGCCTCTTTCCTCCTTGTCGACACCCACGGTACGATAGTATTTAAGCTGTGAGCCCTCGTGGTGTGTTGTTAAAATTTTAAAAAAATAATTAAAAAATGTTTTTTTGGCGCAAGTGTCAAGTAGCAGAAAAAATATTTTGAAAATTTTATAATTTTTCTTCTTGAAACGTCAAAGTCGCGATTTGAAACTTCAAAATATTTGCAACCTTCAGACAACGAACTTGAAGCAAATACGGATTATGTCGAAAAAATGTCTTAATAAGTGTCTTTCACAGAGCCTTAAGTTTGAGCTTCAATCATCACTGTCCTTCATTTTACTAAAATATTTTCGGAAAATCCATTTCAATAGACCCTCTTTCTGATGCTTCGGGAGTAGTTTCTGCTATAGAGTTTATGGTGTAATAGTCTATATTTTAGCAAATTTTCATAGAAAAAATTCATTATTAAGAAGACCGTGACTTATGAATTTTAAACGGATTTCAAGTGAGCACGAACTAGAACCCCTAAACCCCATATACGGGGTCAGTTTCAGTTTTTGACTGTTTACACATATACAGGGTGACGCATTTCTAGAGTAAAGCTCAATATATCCATTATTATACAAGATATGAGAAAAAAGTATATACGTAATTATAGGGTGTCTCGAGCTCTATCTTATAAACCTATTTTGACAAATACCCGGTGGCCTATAAGTCTTTGGTGATACACGCTTTATTTTTAGTGAATTTCAGGGGTCAGTTTTAATATATATATATATATATATATATATATATATATATATATATATATATATATATATATATATATTGTGTGTGTGTGGGTGTGTGTGTGTATCACACTAATAACTAAAAAAATAATGGACCGATTTTGATAAAATTTAGCATGTGCCTTCCTTTTGTAAGTGGCTTGGATATGTTCGTTAGCCAGGAAAATCGAATCAGGTTTTCCGGGAAAATGTTGTTATCTCAAAAAGTAGAACAGCTATGATAACCAAATTTGGTACGTAAGTTTACGATATTAAAAGGAAACTCTATACCAAAATTCATATTTATATGTTAAAAGAAAAAAGTTATAAAAAAATATTTCGTGACAGATCATATCTATGAAAATTCACTACCATAAAGCACTTGCTGCGTCCAGACTTTTTTAATAGAACACCCCTTATGTTATTGCATTTTTGTGTTTTCCATCAAATTATAATCATGTTTGTAAGGAAAAAAAAAAAGATATCGTTCATCGTTTTTGAGTTATTTCAATTGTTTTGCAACTTTTCACGTTTTTGGCACATATTTCAAACGCACATCACAAATTGTGATATGGCGTTTTTATCAATAGATAGCGGAGCCCCATGGAAATGACGCATTCAGAGAGCTTTTTCTTTGTATTACTCGTCAAAAAAATCAAGCTGCTGTATACAGGTACTCTCAAATAGTGGCTGAATTTGAAAAGTTTTCGTAGAAATGTTTTTAGTGTTTCCGTAGAAATCATTTTTTAAAGATTCTTGTGATATGTTGGTAATGAAAAATAAATGTTTAGTAAGGTATCGTAAAAAAAAAAGTTGTCGAATTTTTGTAAAAAATATAATTTAGTGTAACATTACTGAAGGCAATTTATGTAAAAGAAATTATCATATCTTTTTTTCAATTTTGGTCCTAAAGCTGTTTGTGAATAATTATATATTGTCAGGTGTGTAAATAGCTTAAAGAGGTTCTTTGATCAGGAAAATCGGACCAGTTTTTCTTGAACTTTTAAAGTTTATTTTCGGAAAATGTTTGTACTTTTTGAAACAACAAAGCTATTTTAATGAAATATGGTACATTGTTAGTACTATTAAGGTTAGACTATCAACCAAATGTCATTGTAAAAACAAGACATATTTTCCATTAAAAACATTTTAACGAAAATTCGCTACCATAACGCATTTGCTGCGTCCCAAACTTTTTTGTTTGCAAAGAATATCATTTTTATATGCTATTACTTTAAGAAAATGTTTAGAAAATGTTTAGAATGTTTAAAATTGTTTAGATAAGCTTGTAAACCATGCAGTCATATTATTTATACTTATTTGTCAAAATTGTAAGTGAAATTTTTAAAGAAATGTTAATATCTACCAAGTCTTGTACTTACTTATTTTATACATTTTTATAATACTTATTGTATATTTACTTTCATATTCCTTTGAGTAACTGGTGTTACCTCACCTTTATTACCATAACAATATTGCAAAAAAAGAAAAGAAAAAAGAACTATTCAAGTGTAGTAAAACATAGAACAGGAAAACTTTTTTTTGCAACAAAATCGAACATTTAATGCCGCCTATACACTTCCCCGAGTAAACTCAGGTTTAAAAAAATATGAAAATTGAAATGAGTTTGTATGCATGCGTGAACATAATGATTCTGTAAACGCAATAAACTTCAAAAGCATTATGCTAGTGACTTCATTTTTGGTATATTAAATCCTTGGAAGCGTAACTGAATCTGAAACGCAATGAAACATTCCAGAAGTAGTTTTATCAAATGCTCTTCACCCTGACCGATTACTTCGTTTTTAATATGACCCCACAAAAAAAAGTCCAAGATAATGCAGGCCAGGGTGTTTAATTATAGGTACCAATCAATTTTGATGAACATTTATGAAGATATGTGCTGGAGCATCATCTTGTTAAAACCAGCAGTCGTGTATAGCACCTAAGGGTAAATGATCTAATGCATCTTCCAGATCATGTCGCAGAAAGTCAAGGTAACGCTCAGAAGTTAGCGAATTGTGATAGATAAAAGGATGTATAATCCTTGTGCCAAAAATTCCACATCAGATATTAAATCTGAAGCGATGTTGATATCTGGATGTTCTGTTTAAACATGGATTTAGTTATGACCACTAGTGCGTGTTGCACCTGTTGAAAATACTCTCATCCGATCAAATCACTTTAGAAGGAAAATTACTTTCTTCTTACACATGCTCGTAAACCATTCGAAAAAATGTCTCCGTCGTTCATCATCACCTGGTCTTACTCCTTGACAAATTAAATATTCATAAGGCTTAAATTGATTGTTTCTTCAAATGAAATGAACTTTAAGCTACCCCAGTCTGGTTTTTAATTCACCTAGTTGATGTTTCTGGATTTTCCATAACGGATAGTAAACTTGGTATTGTTTTCCTTCACTGGAATCTTTTTGTCGAGACAGCACAGGTTGTCTCCGTTTATTACCATAAAGATATTGCAAAAAAAAAAAGAAAAAAGAACTATTCAAGTGTAGTAAAACATAGAACAGGAAAACATTTTTTTTGCAACAAAATCGAACATTTAATGCCGCCTCTGCACTTCCCCGAGCAAACTCAGGTTAAAAAAAAATATGAAAATTGAAATGAGTTTGTATGTGTTGTGATGAAGTATTATTTTCTATCTGTCTGTGATAGAAAACGCATAATTACTAAGTAAGTAATTAATTAAATCAGAAAAGAATCAAATACAAACTATGTTGTTGCAAGATATTACGAAATAATAAAGAGGAATTGTTTACAATAAAGTTAGATTTTAAATTATACCAGACAAATAAGAGATGCACTCACCTGTGTAATGGACTGTATCTTCACGTGGGTTTTAGGGTCTTCTTTGGAGGTCGGGCGACTATCTTCACCCCAAATGAGGCAAAAAATTATGTAACAAGAAAATTAGACCAGAAAATCTGGAGCACATCCCTAGTCTGGAGTACTAGCAGTTTTCAGGACGACTGATTCTAACGCAGTGACGCTGGTTTTCGTCGCGAGAGAGAGAGAGAGAGGCTGTCACAAAATCTGCCCCCTCTCCTCCTCTCAGTGGTGCCAACCACGGCGAGCAGCAATCCCTAAATGTCTGGCGGCAATTTCAAATTCAAAAATATATACAAACTTGCATCAACATTCCGCCCACCAAATAAGGACTACTTATTTCCGATTAAAAAATGCAAAGATTAAATTAAATTGGTAGATACACACTATAACTAACTATACAAATGGGAGATGCGTACTGGCCGTTTACTGCGAAGGTAAAGGGCACAGCTTGGTCATAGGACGATCTAAAATACTTGTGCTTGTTCGTACTTGAGCGACACGGGCAACGCCATCACGACCCGGATAGAGTTTCACTATGCGCCCTAACTTCCACACAAGCGGAGACACTGTCTCATCTTTGATGACAACGAGAGTACCAATCGAAGGAGCTTCTTGGGGGGTAGACCACTTATTGCGCTGCTGCAAGGTGTGCAAATATTCACTTTTCCAGCGTTTCCAAAAATCTTGATGCATTCTGGAAACAAGTTGCCAACGAGAAAGTCTGGTAAGTTTGACATCAGTCACGTCTGGGTCAGGTGGGGCACAAAGAGGCTCCATGGTCAAGAAGTGCGCAGGGGAAAGCGATGTCATGTCATTGGGGTCTGTACTAAGACTACAGAGCGGTCGGAAATTAAGAACTGCTTCAATCTGTGCCAGAACAGTGGTCAGTTCCTCGAATGTCAGAACCTGTGTGCCAACAACACGACGCAAGTGAGTTTTAATGGAACGAACCCCTGCTTCCCACAGTCCTCCAAAGTGCGGCGCTGATGGGGGATTCCAATGCCACTCAATTGACAAGGAATCAGTCACCTGATGTGCGTATGAAACCAACAATCGGTTGGCCCCGACAAAATTAGTGCCGCAGTCACTGTAGACATTGTCACAACGACCTCTTCGAGCCACAAAGCGCCGAAAAGCAGCAAGAAAAGCCTCCGAGGTGAGGTCTGATACCGATTCAATATGCACAGCCTTTGTGGTCATGCAAACAAAAATACACACATATGCCTTCGCACTTCTGACACCACGATATCTTCCCTGGGTAACGAGAAATGGACCGGCAAAATCAATTCCAGTGTGAGAGAATGGTTTCAGCTGAGAAACTCTTACTGGAGGAAGATCCCCCATTACAGGTGTCAAAGTTACCGGGCGAACACGGAAACAACGATAACATTGCCCAAGCACACTATTAATTGCCCGGCGGGCCGAAAGAATCCAAAAATTTTGTGACAACAAATACTGCAAGGTACGAGGTCCAGGATGTAAGTGTTTCTGATGGACACTACGAATCACCAAGTCAGTGAGCAAGTGTGAACGTGGCAGAAGCATGGGATGCTTTGCATCAAACGACAAGTCCGAGCATCTAAGTCTACCGCCCACCCTGAGAACACCATCCCTATCCACAAATGGGGCCAGCCTACGGATAGACTTTACACAAGGTCGACCATGCTCAATGTCACGCATTTCCCTCTCAAACGCCAACCTTTGTACTGCTTTAACAAGAAAAGTCAGTGCAGTGTAAAGCTCCGCCTCACTCAATGCGCCCGAAATTCTGTCCTTCCGGGGTAATTTCAGATTTTTGACAAACCTCATACTGTAAGCAATGATACCTTGAATTTTCCTCAGCGAAGAATACCCTTCTAACAAATTCAGCGGCCAATCACACGAAACAACCTTTGTCATGCACACAACTTGCCTCTGCTCCGACATCATGACATCAGACTCTTCACCTAAAGATTCTGCGCTAATCCATGTATCGGATGGTTCGGACAAGAAAGCCGGACCCGTCCACCATAGCGGGTGATTGAGAAGCTCATTAGGAGTAAGTCCGCGCGATGCACAATCTGCAGGGTTGATTAACCCCGAAACATGTGACCAGCAACCAGGGGGTACCTTTTCTTGTATGAGCGCCACTCTATTGGCCACAAACGTTTTCCATCGATGGGGAGATGACTTAATCCACTGAATGGCAACTGTGGAATCAGACCAGCAAAATATATTATCAATAGAAATAGTCTTTCGGTATGTAACCTGAACGAACTCCATCAACTCTGCTAACAAGGCTGCTGCACAAAGCTCCAATCGGGGTACTGATACTTTTTTTAGTGGGGAGACACGAGACTTAGCACACAAGAGAGATATCTTTATGGCTCCGCTGGCGGATACAACACGAAGATAAATTACGGCCCCATAACCAAGCTCAGACGCATCCGAGAATCCATGCAATGTAGAAGAAGTAGTACCTTCAGCAGACACATACCGCGGAATTGACAACGATGACAAACAAGAAAGTTGCGATTTGTATGTGTCCCACCTGGATTCGACTTCTAGTGGTGGTTTTTCATCCCACGAAATGCCTAGCTGCCACAGGAACTGCATCAGCTGCTTCGCAGAGAGGGTGAGGGGAGACAAGAAACCCAAAGGATCAAAGATTCTAGCAAGCTCTGACAGTATGTTACGCTTGGTGCATTTGCGTTCAATTGGATGTACCTTGTACGAGAAGCAGTCAGTCATTGGACACCACTGTAGTCCTAAAATCTTGACAGACACTAAGTCATCAGAGTCGAAACACAGAGATTGCTGATGACTACTGGGGAGAGACGCAAGAAATTCGGGATCATTGCTTGCCCATTTTCGCAACTCAAATCCAGCCTCTCCGAGCATTCCTATCAGTTGAGATTTCACTTCAATTGCAGAATTGGAATCTGGCACACTAGTTACTATGTCATCCACGTACGTGTCAGACCTTATGACGTCTGCTGCAAGAGGATATTTACCACCTAAATCTGTTGCCACCTGCAAGAGGGTCCTAATGGCAAGATAGGGGCTAGAAGCAACACCAAAGGACACTGTATTGAGTCTGAACTCTTGCACTGGCTCAGAATTGGAAAATCGCCAAAGAATGCGCTGGAAGTCCCTATGCTCCTCTGCCACCAATACTTGCAGAAACATTTGCTTAATGTCTGCAGTAAAGGCGACTCGATGAGCCCGAAAATTCAACAGGACTGTCACAATATCCTGCTGCAACTTGGGTCCAACCAATAGGGTGTTGTTGAGCGAGACGCCATTTGAGGTCTTAGCACTGGCGTCGAACACCACCCGTAACTTTGTAGTGGTACTTTCGGGTTTCAAGATACAATGATGAGGGATGTAGTAGACGGCACTAGGATCTGATACCTTACACGACACAGGAGACATGTGCCCATCGCTCAGATACTCACGCATGAAAGCCACATACTTTCTACGGATATCTGACTCTTTGGACAATCGTCTCTCTAGAGCATGAAGCCGTCTCAATGCCATGGAATGTGACTCACCCAGATCTGGCATCCCATCACGAAATGGCAGGCCCACGACATATCTACCATTAGAGTCACGTGAATGAGTGTCCTGGAAGATCTTCTCACACAGGGCATCTTCCGGACTCGCTAATGTGCACTGAGGCACTTGCTCCAATTCCCAAAATTGTCTGAGAGTTTTGTCCAGAGAAACATCGACCGACGTACAAAAGGAATCAACCACTAAATTCGATTGGGCTGGTACACTACCCAAGATTACCCAACCAAACACTGTATTGATAGCAGTAGGTTGCTGATCCTTACCCTTTCTAAGTCCCGGTAACAATGCCATTGCATATATATCAGCACCCAATAAAATATCAATGTCCCCTGGCTGACCAAAAGTATCATCCGCTAAAGCAAGGTCTTTGATATGATTCCAGACATATGATTGTACGTCCGTTGAAGGTGCCTTGTCGCAGATTCTGGGAACCACAATAGCATCGATATCGAAACTAGGATTAGGTTTGTCCCGAGGTCTCAACCTAAATGAAGTAACCCCCAAATCAGTAACGGTGGCCATCTGATTTATCCCCTGAATTGGAACAGAAGCATGTGACTTCGACAGAGAAAGTTTGCTTACAAGGCGCTGCGTAATGAAATTTGCCTGACTTGCACAATCGAGCAGCACACGACATCTATGATACACCCCATAAGCATCACACACATCCACTTTACATGTGGCAAATAATACAACAGGGAAGCTGGGAAGCGTGCTTGTCAATACGACTTGACCGGTTACTTGGTCGGGTCTGTTATCACCTTGCTCACATGTTTGTGTATCAGTCTGACCAGAGCTTGATGTAAAATGCAAATATGTGTGATGTTTCCTAGTACAAACACGACAATTAAATTTCGAGGTACACCCTGCGAGTTTGTGAGACCCAGCCAGACAATTATAGCACAGACTTTTCCTCTTCACTAAGGTATGACGATCCTTAGGAGACATTTCTAAGAACTTGTCACATTTCGTCAATGAGTGTTCCCCCTGGCAACACACACAAGAAATTGATGAATCTGACTTACTAACACTAGTCACCAAAGAAGTGGTTGGTTTCGGCTGCACGAACTGTTTCCCTTTCAACATTTGAGGACCCTTCTTCACTGAGACCGGTGCTACGGTTAGCGCAGATGTTTCAAGAGCCTTGCACTGTTTTTCTAAAAAATCACTAAGGTGCGAGTACGTGGGGACCTCACAGTCACCAAACTGTATTTCAAATTGCTTTCGGATATAGGAATCTAACTTTTGCAAAAGGAAATTGAATTTCGTAAAGTCCCACAAATCATACTGCTGCTCTTGATATAAATCTAACGCACATACGTTTTCAGTAAATGTTGTCAACAAATTCCTTAAATCTCGAGATGAATCGCCTGACACCTTCGGAGCATTAAGAAGAGCTAACCAGTAATTCGTAAGCAACACACGTTTATTTTCATACCTTGAAACTAGCGAATTATATGCCACTTGGTAATTATCCGAAATGAGGGGTAGGTTTTGAACTATTGAAGCTGGTTCTTTTGTCAAGGAAGCAAGAAGATACTGGAAACGCTCAATATCTGACAAAGTGTCATTTTCATGAATCAGAGTCCTAAACAAATCGAAAAAACGTGGCCACTGACCAATCGCCCCGTCAAATTTCGGAATATCGATCTTAGGCAATCGAACATTACGTCTGCCACCCGTTCCACTATCAGAGTGAGCCTCATTATCGAGCGACTTAGCTACATCGGCAGCATCAGCAGTAACCTTACCACAAATTTCAAAATAGATTGACTTGATGCTGTACTGTATGTTGTCGAAGTCTGTCTGAATCTCCGATTGTAAAGCCAAATTATCCTTATCCTTCATTAAAGACACGATGTCCAGATGTAAAGAATCAAACAAATTTACAGAATCGTTAAGACCTTGGTATCTGATTCTAAATTCATTCCTTTTTGTGGGTTCAGCCTTGGCGTCTAATGCAAACCTTGATAGGTGTTGCACTCGATTCATAACAGAGTTACGTTTATTTATCAACTTTTCCACCTCCATTTCAAAAATGACAAAAAACGAAAAGGCAAACTAGAAAAGACTGATATAACCTGAACCCAATCGGATGATAACCACGTGTTTCACGTCGAAAAAAACACGTTTCAAACAAGTAACAGAGCTCGAAAATCGCCGATTGCGAGACACTGAAAAACAAAACAATTTTGACGCTAAAAGGCCGTAAAACAAATTAAACAAGCAAAACAATTACACTAACACGGATTTGCCGACCCGAACACGTGTTCTAACCAAACCCTGGAGGCTATAAATTAAGATTTTTAACAACAAAACCGCCAAACACGTGTGCATAAATTCACGATATGAACACCCACAAGTGTCAATTCTAATCAAACAAGCATCGGCTTCGATGGACCAAAATGTTGTTGCAAGATATTACGAAATAATAAAGAGGAATTGTTTACAATAAAGTTAGATTTTAAATTATACCAGACAAATAAGAGATGCACTCACCTGTGTAATGGACTGTATCTTCACGTGGGTTTTAGGGTCTTCTTTGGAGGTCGGGCGACTATCTTCACCCCAAATGAGGCAAAAAATTATGTAACAAGAAAATTAGACCAGAAAATCTGGAGCACATCCCTAGTCTGGAGTACTAGCAGTTTTCAGGACGACTGATTCTAACGCAGTGACGCTGGTTTTCGTCGCGAGAGAGAGAGAGAGAGGCTGTCACAAAATCTGCCCCCTCTCCTCCTCTCAGTGGTGCCAACCACGGCGAGCAGCAATCCCTAAATGTCTGGCGGCAATTTCAAATTCAAAAATATATACAAACTTGCATCAACAAACTATATAAATATTTGCTAAAATATTTTCGCCATGAAATATTTTAAGGCGATTTATATTTAATTAAACAGGTATTTCATACATATTATCTTATCCGGTTGTGATAAGGTGATAAAATTCCAAGCATGGCAGAGTTTTTGGGCTGGCTGTGAAATTCATATAAAAGGAGAAGCAACATGGGGCACAGGCAGTATAGTATTGTTAATTCAGCTGTTAAGTTATTAAGTCGCCACGAGTCCTCACCGATTCCGTTTCCGTTTGCCGTCCGAGCGCACCTCGTTGGTCGATTTCCGTATCCGAAAATATTGTTATAGGCGAGAATTATCTGTTTTAAGGAATTCATATTTTGTCGCGAATTTTCATACTTTTAAATCATCACGCTTCTCAGTCCAAATCTCCTCAAGTGAATTATTTCTGCTTTTCCTGACCTTCCGCCGTCCCTATAGACAATTCCCGTATGTTAGAGTGTCTTGCATTATTTTTGTGAGGATGCTGAGGATTCACAGCTCACATAAATAATCGAGATATATTCATCTTGGTTTGATCCCGATAGGGACGCTGAGGATTCACAGCCTATCTAGGTCACTCCAAGTGATACTTTCCTTTCCAATTAGCCCTGTACACTTCATCTGGCTCCCGGATTTCCGCCCCATACAGTATAAGCTCTTGTGTTATTTTGGTGAGGACGCTGAGGATTCACAGCTCGCTAAAGTAATCAAGATGTTTTCGTACCGATTTGACCCTAGCGGAGATGCTGAGAATTCACAGTCCGCATAGGTCTCCGGGAACTGTCATCCCGTCTCTCCCGTCTGCACTTTTTGGTCTCCGCTGTCCCCTGCTTCGACGTAGAAGTTATAGCTAGTAGTCTGATGTTGTCTATCGTTGTGTGCTGCCCTCCTGCCGTATCCTCGCTTGAGTGAAATACCGTCCGTATCATATATACCTTACCGAATCCGTACGCTTCGTCACGCACTGACCGTTACCGCTTTAGCAAGGGCCACGTTCCTATTGATGTTAGTACCCGCATATCGTATTTGTACATACTTTGTAAATATTGTTCTGTGCATATACGTTTTGTAAATAGTTTCAAATCTGAAATATAGGGTGGGTAAATTAAAGACTTTGATTAATTATTATCCAACACCTTAACATACAAAATCTGCTACACCTTTCGTTAAAACAGAAGTGGTCGGATCACGCCGAGTCAGCGATTAAAGCCCGCTCACTCGGGGGTCACTAAATTTAGCCTATATTACCTAAAGGCTACCGAACCCTTCTCCACAGAGTTACCTAGGTACTTTGATCGGTATATCGGTCAGAGTTCAGTGAAGAGGTCGCAGACATCCTCAACAGGGAGTAAACCCTTTAAAAATCTGGCGCCCGAGATCCTCCGATAGTTACCGTCAATCCTGGTCACCGAAAAACGGTCTGCAAGCCAAGGCCTCGTCACAATTGGGCGCCCGAGCAGGGACCTGTAAAATAGAAGCAAACCGTTCCGTTCCGATACCGTTCCGTTCCGACACCTTCCGTTCCGACACCTTCCGTTCCGATACCGTTCCGATTCCGTAGAAAATCCGTATCCGTTTGTTATTATGTCCGATCCGAAAGAAGCCCCGACAACACCAACACTAGACAGCGAAACCGGCCAAAAGCGGTCCCATGCCATCCAGCCACTCGACGTTTTCTGTTGGAACTTGCACTTTGATGGAAGCACCGATCCAGCTGCTTTTCTGGAACGACTAGAAGAGATCCGTAAGCATGCCGGTATTAATGGGGACCGTTTACTAACCGCATTACCCCAATTACTGGAAGGACCTGCCCTGTTATGGTATCGTAACAACCGTAGCACGTTAAGACGATGGGAAGATTTTCTGGCTTACTTCCATCAGTTCTATTTTCCGGTAAACTACTTGTTTGATCTGGAAACCGCCATAAGCCGAAGGGTACAGCAACCGAACGAGCCGGTCACAAATTTTATTACCGACTTACAGACTTTGATCCGGAGACATGGCAACATGTCCTCAGAACAGGAGCTGACTTGGCTCCAGCGAAACCTTCTGCCAAGTTACAGGCAAATGCTATGGAACTGCAAAATTCCGGACATCAAAACATTTGTAGACAAGGCCAAGTCCGTAGAAGCTTTATTAAAAGAAACTTGTCCTCGCCAAGATATATCCGTGCCTAATCAAATCCCACAGCAGAGAAGTACAACCCGCACCCTCTCTCCGTCTCGACACCCGATCAGAGCAGCATCACCGACGACCAGTAACCAGTACTATGCTGTTTCACCGACCAGGGAAAATCACCGGGAACACCGTATGGGAAATTTCCGAGCTTCGCCGCCACCCGCCCGCAGAACCGTAAGATTTGATAGTGGGAACAGTACCTGCTGGAGGTGCGGCAGCCCTGGCCATATGAGGAGTCAGTGCCAGTTACCGGCTGCCCGCATATTCTGCTCACGCTGCGGTCGACAAGATATCCTGTCAAGAGACTGTCCATGCTCATCGAGGCAGGGAAACTAGAACGAAGCTGTGAGGGACCGAGGCCCTTGCAGTTTCCGTCCGTTGAGTCCTCGGAAACAACCGCGAATGATGACAACCGCCCTTTTATCCAGGCAATTATTAAGGATGAGACGTTTAAGGTACTTATGGATACCGGGGCGACTCGCTCATTTATGGGAAATAAAGTCGCCATGTATTGTTTGGCGTTAGGCATTTCTCCAAAGACCGTTCCGGGTGTAATCACCCGTGTTGCAGATGGCAACTCCGTAAATATCCGACAGGCGTACGACCTCGATTTAAAAATTGGGTCACGTATAATAAAACGCAGATTGCTATACTTACCATCCTTACCAGTCGATCTTCTGTTTGGAATGGACACTTTAAAAGAGCATGCATTTAAGATCGACCTCCGTTCCGCTCAGTGTTTTCTAGATAGCGAACCGATTACGCCACCTCCCGTCCTATGTCACCAGCTCACTGATCCAGAACCGTCTGCCACCGACATAAATCATCTGCCTGAAATATCTCCCGAAGAACAGAGACGTCTCGATCAATTTCTCTCCGCCGAACTGCCTGCGTTTGAACGGATAAAGGGAACAACGCATCTGATTGAACACCACATACGGCTAACTAAATCAGAGCCCATCAAGCAAAGATACCGCCCTGGAAACCCGAAAATGCAGCAAATAATTAACGAAGAAGTGGACCGCATGTTAGAAGAGGGTATAATAGAACCATCGTCTAGTCCCTGGAGTTCACCGATAGTGATAGTGAAAAAAAAGGACGGGACGCCCCGTTTCTGTATAGACTTCCGGAAGTTGAATGAAGTTTCTGTCAAGGACGCTTACCCGTTGCCGTATATCTCCGCCATATTAGATAAGTTAAGACGTGCTAAATATATTTCCACCCTCGACTTGCGCCAAGGATATTGGCAAATTCCTCTGACTCCCGAAAGCAAGCCCGTTACCGCTTTTACCGTCCCGGGGAGGGGGCTGTTCCAGTTTCGAGTGATGAGTTTTGGGTTGCATTCAGCGAGCGCAACGTTCCAACGCCTACTAGATGCTGTCATAACACCGGATATGGACGATGTAGCGTTTGCATACTTGGACGACGTGATCGTACTAGGGGAAACTTTTGAGGAGCACCTCTATAACCTTAGAGAGGTATTCCGCCGGTTACGAGAGGCCAACCTTCAATTAAATCCCGAGAAATGTCAATTCTGTCGCCGTTCCCTTAAATATTTAGGACACGTAGTCAACGCCCAGGGCATACATACCGATCCCGATAAGGTAGCGGCAATTAGGTCCATGCCGCCACCTCACAACATCCGAAGTCTGCGACGATTTTTGGGAGTGTGTTCTTGGTACAGAAGGTTTATAAGGGACTTTTCTCGAGTGACTACTCCTCTGACCAAACTCCTAAAAAAGAAGGAGAAATGGAGGTGGGATGAAAGTCAGCAACAGGCGTTTGAAGAACTGAAAACTGGTCTCACGGAGGCACCGGTGTTGGCATGTCCTGATTTTTCAAGGCGTTTCACATTGCAAACGGACGCCTCTAATGATAGTCTGGGAATTGCGCTGACGCAGCAAATGGAGAATGGCGAGCGTGTAATCGCCTACGCAAGCCGCACATTGACACCTCCCGAGAAGAACTATTCTGTAACGGAGAAAGAATGTCTGGCCATAGTATGGGGTATAGACAAGATGAGACCATATCTGGAGGGTTACCAGTTTACAGTCCTGACTGACCACATGTCTCTACGGTGGCTACAGTCGATCCGTAATCCCTCTGGAAGATTGGCTCGCTGGAGTGTTTTCCTCCAGCAGTACGATTTTGATATCAAATACAGAAAGGGTTCTATGAATCGGGTAGCAGACACGCTGTCTCGAAATCCGTTACCGATAAGTGAGGAACCAGGAGAATATGCCTACTTCACCCGCGAAGACGCCAAGTGTCCCTGCTATGAAAACAAACTGGCAGCAGTACAGAAAAATCCCGAATTGTTTCCAGACTATGCAATTCGAGAGGGAAAACTGTACCGTCATTTCTGGGATTCCAATGACTTCACCGAGCCCGATGTCTCCAATCCGTGGAAGTTATGTGTTCCCAAAAACTTTAGACGAGAAGTGCTGCAGCAAAAACACGACGCGCCGACCGCTGGACATTTAGGGGTAGCTAAGACAATTAGCAGGATAGCCCGCACTTACTACTGGCCGGGGATGTTCCGTGACATAGCCCAATACGTACGTCAATGTGATCGGTGTCAGAAGTACAAAGTATCACAGCAACAGCCGCCGGGGTTGATGCAGCCCTTCACCACGAAAGGCCCGTGGGAAATTGTCAGTGTAGACCTGGTAGGACCGTTACCACGATCTAAAAGAGGACACTGTTATATGGTGGTAATGTTGGATAAGTTTACCAAATGGGTAGAAGTTAAGCCAGTGAGGAAGGCGTCAGCCAAAGCTGTGTCTGATGCCTTATTCGAGCAAGTAATTACGCGATTTGGGTGCCCAAAAACCGTCATAAGTGACAACGGTACTCAATTCGATAGTCGAATTTTTAAAGGGATGTTAAAAGAGCTGGGCATCAAACATCGCCTAACTCCTCCATATACACCCCAGGCAAATCCGGTGGAGAGGAGCAATCGTACGCTCAAGACTATGGTATCACAGTTCTGCGACCAGGACCAAAGTCGATGGGATGAGCGTTTACCAGAACTTGTGTTTGCTATGAATACTGCGAAACACGAGTCGACACACTTCTCTCCAGCATTTCTTAACTTTGGGCGTGAGTTAGAAGTTCCGAACATGCTACCTGCAGTAGATCCGAATGTCGAAGGCGACGCTGAAATTGTTACCCCAACTGTCACTCAGCATTTGAACCGCCTCGAAAAGTTACGTGAGACATTTGAATTGGTACGGCTTAGCCTCGACAGGGCCTTTTCACAGCAAAGTCATCATTACAACCTGAGAAGACGCGACTGGCAATGCGCTCTAGGCGACCGCGTGTTAAGAGTTGACCGCCCGCTTTCATCCGCAGCGCGCGGCTTTGCAGCCAAGCTAGCTCCAAAATATGCTGGACCTTACACCGTCGGTAAGATCGTCTCACCAGTGGTATATGACCTCAAAGATGCGAACGGTAAGTGGCTTCGCCATGTTCACATTAAGGACCTGAAGCCATACCACGCGCCATCCACACCGACACCAGGCAGCGACAATACGGTGTCATTTGATGGAAGGACCCGCCGTAGTCAAACAGACAGCAACGGAAGCCGCGCACCGACGTCGGTATGCAGAGCCCCACGAAGAAGACCCTAAAGTGGTTGACTGCCCCCCTATTCGTGAAAGACGTGCTAAAGACACAGTGTTCAGTGTAGTGTAGTGTTGTGATAGGATTAGGATTAGGTTAAGTTAGATTAAGATGAAGAGACTTCTTTGAACACTAGCGAGTTCCGGTTAGGGATTAAGTTAAGTTTTTAGTATTTCATTGCAGTCTAAAAAAAATTTTTTTTTATAAAGTGAGGGGAGTGTGTGATGAAGTATTATTTTCTATCTGTCTGTGATAGAAAACGCATAATTACTAAGTAAGTAATTAATTAAATAAGAAAAGAATCAAATACAAACTATATAAATATTTGCTAAAATATTTTCGCCATGAAATATTTTAAGGCGATTTATATTTAATTAAACAGGTATTTCATACATATTATCTTATCCGGTTGTGATAAGGTGATAAAATTCCAAGCATGGCAGAGTTTTTGGGCTGGCTGTGAAATTCATATAAAAGGAGAAGCAACACGGGGCACAGGCAGTATAGTATTGTTAATTCAGCTGTTAAGTTATTAAGTCGCCACGAGTCCGCACCGATTCCGTTTCCGTTTGCCGTCCGAGCGCACCTCGTTGGTCGATTTCCGTATCCGAAAATATTGTTATAGGCGAGAATTATCTGTTTTAAGGAATTCATATTTTGTAGCGAATTTTCATACTTTTAAATCATCACGCTTCTCAGTCCAAATCTCCTCAAGTGAATTATTTCTGCTTTTCCTGACCTTCCGCCGTCCCTATAGACAATTCCCGTATGTTAGAGTGTCTTGCATTATTTTTGTGAGGATGCTGAGGATTCACAGCTCACATAAATAATCGAGATATATTCATCTTGGTTTGATCCCGATAGGGACGCTGAGGATTCACAGCCTATCTAGGTCACTCCAAGTGATACTTTCCTTTCCAATTAGCCCTGTACACTTCATCTGGCTCCCGGATTTCCGCCCCATACAGTATAAGCTCTTGTGTTATTTTGGTGAGGACGCTGAGGATTCACAGCTCGCTAAAGTAATCAAGATGTTTTCGTACCGATTTGACCCTAGCGGAGATGCTGAGAATTCACAGTCCGCATAGGTCTCCGGGAACTGTCATCCCGTCTCTCCCGTCTGCACTTTTTGGTCTCCGCTGTCCCCTGCTTCGACGTAGAAGTTATAGCTAGTAGTCTGATGTTGTCTATCGTTGTGTGCTGCCCTCCTGCCGTATCCTCGCTTGAGTGAAATACCGTCCGTATCATATATACCTTACCGAATCCGTACGCTTCGTCACGCACTGACCGTTACCGCTTTAGCAAGGGCCACGTTCCTATTGATGTTAGTACCCGCATATCGTATTTGTACATACTTTGTAAATATTGTTCTGTGCATATACGTTTTGTAAATAGTTTCAAATCTGAAATATAGGGTGGGTAAATTAAAGACTTTGATTAATTATTATCCAACACCTTAACATACAAAATCTGCTACACCTTTCGTTAAAACAGAAGTGGTCGGATCACGCCGAGTCAGCGATTAAAGCCCGCTCACTCGGGGGTCACTAAATTTAGCCTATATTACCTAAAGGCTACCGAACCCTTCTCCACAGAGTTACCCAGGTACTTTGATCGGTATATCGGTCAGAGTTCAGTGAAGAGGTCGCAGACATCCTCAACAGGGAGTAAACCCTTTAAAAATCTGGCGCCCGAGATCCTCCGATAGTTACCGTCAATCCTGGTCACCGAAAAACGGTCTGCAAGCCAAGGCCTCGTCACAGTGTGTGTGTGTTCGTGAACATAATTATTTTGTAAACGCAATAAACTTCAAAAGCATTAAGCTAATGACTTCATTTTTGGTATATTAAATACTTGGAAGCGTAACTGAATCTGAAACACAATGTAACATTCCAGGAGTAGTTTTATCAAATGCTGCTCACGCTGACCGAATACTTCGTTTTTAATATGACCCCACAAAAAAAAAGTCCAAGAGGGTTAAGGTCCGGTGATATTGCAGGCCAGGGTGTTTTATTATAGGTACCAATCAATTTTGAGAACATTTATGAAGATATGTGCTGGAGCATCATCTTGTTGAAACCAGCAGTCGTGTATAGCACCCAAGGGTAAATGATCTAATGCATCTTCCAGATTGTGTCGCAGAAAGTCAAGGTAACGCTCAGAAGTTAGCGAATTGTGATAGATAAAAGGACGTATAATCCGTGTGCCAAAAATTGCACACCAGATATTAAATCTGAAGCGATGTTGATATCTGCATGTTCTGTTTAAACGTGGATTTAGTTGTGACCACTAGTGTGTTGCAGCTGTTGAAAATACTCTCATCCGACCAAAAAGGAAAATTACTTTGTTCTCACACATGCTGGTATACCATTCGCAAAAATGTCTACGTCGTTCATCATCACCTGGTCTTACTCCTTGACAAATTAAATATTCATAAGGCTTAAATTAATTGATTCTTAATATGAAATGAACTTTAAGCTACCCCAGTCTGGTTTTTAATTCACCTAGTTGATGTTTCTGGATTTTCCATAACGGATAGTAAACTTGGTATTGTTTTCCTTCACTGGAATGTTTTTGTTGAGACAGCACAGGTTGTCTCCGTTTTGGATATTTGTTCAAATACATGTCGGCTTCTACACAACTCCTATGGCTTAAAATGAACAATTTTTAGTGAATTTTCTTAGAAAAAATTCACTAATGAGGAGATCTCGACTTTTGAATTTTGAAAAAATTTCTTCAAATGAGCGCGATCTAGGACCCCTAGAACCCATATCCGGGGTCAGTTTCAATTTTTATATGTTTATATATATATATATATATATATATATATATATATATATATATATATATATATATATATATATATATATATATATATATATATATATATATATATATATATATATATATATATATATATGTATGTATCACACCGATAACTCAAAAAATAATGGGCCGATTTTTATAAAATTTGGCATGTACTTTTCTTTTGTAAATAGCTTGGATTCGTTAGTCAGGAAAATCGGACGAGGTTTTCCGGGAAAATTTTAAGTTTTCATTCGAAAAAAATTATTATCTCATAAAGTAATTAGCCGATTTTAATAAAATTTGGCATGTACCTTTCTTTTGTAAATAGCTTTGACAAGTTATTGTTATAGTTGTTAGTCAGGAAAATCGGACGAGGTTTTTCGGGAAAATTTTGAGTTTTCATTCGAAAAAAATTTTTATCTCAAAGAATAAGACGCCGATTTTGATAAAATTTGGCACGTACCTTCCTTTTGTAAAAGGCTTTGACAAGTTCGTTAATCAAAAAAATCGGACGAGGTTTTCCGGGAAAATTTTGAGTTTTCATTTGAAAAAAAATTTTATCTTAAAAAATAAAAAATCTATGATAACCAAATTTGGTAGGTAGGTTTACGATATAAAAAGCAAACTATATACCAAAATTTAGATTTCTATGTTACAAGAAAAAAAAGTTATAAAATATTTTGTGCCAGATCATTTCTATGAAAATTCACTACCATAACGCACTTGCTGCGTCCAGGCTTTTTTGTATATTGTAAAATGTGGTGTTAAAAACCAGTCAGATTAGATTACTTTATGACGTTTTTGTTTTTTCTCCAAATATTTGAAAGAAAAATGTATCTTTGTTTGTAAATACCACGTGTATTTATTTTATAATGAATAACAAAAAAAAACAGAACAAATAGGGCACTGACAATAAGCAAAGTTACCTACCTTTATTCTCCAATAATGCAGGAACATAAGCTTCGTTTTTCTGTATTCACACACAACACCTCTAGGGACCTCGTGTCTCCCAAAGGACTTACAAACAAAATGGATATTTAGAGACCTCGTGTCTCTTCAAGGGGTTGAAAGCAATTCGCTTTCTCGAGACCTCTTGCCTCTTCAAGGACTCAAAAACAAGTGGCAGAGGGATGCAAGCTTCTCTCCCTTCTCTCATTCTTCTTCCCCCCCTCTGGTCTTCTGGCGGAAACCATTAGTAACACTTACTCTATGTCAGTGTAGCGCGCGACATTTGAATTTAAAAGTGACAGAACAACGAGCATGAACATTCCGCCCACCAAAATAAGGATTTATTTTCACAATTATATTGTTTCTCAAATAAACAAACGAAACAAAAATTTACAATAAGCACAAAAAACAAAAAACTGAAGCTATTGGATTTATAATTAACTGTACAAAAAAATTTCAAGGCGGACGTATTACTGCGATGGCAACAGACATAACTTCGTCAGAGGCCTATCAAAAGTGCCACTACTAGTGCGAACTTGAGCTACCCGAGCTATACCATCACGGCCTGGGTATAGTTGCATAATGCGTCCGAGCTTCCAAACAAGAGGTGACGAAGTCTCATCTTTAATCACAACTAAAGCTCCGATCGGGGGGGGACGTTTGCACAGTATCCCACTTACCACGCTGCTGCAGTGTATGCAGGTATTCGTTCTTCCAGCGGCGCCAAAAGTCCTGGTGGATCCTTTGCACCAGCTGCCAGCGTGACAAGCGATTCATACTTAACAAAGTCAAATCAGCATCAGGAGGAGCACCTAACGGTTCCATTGTAAGAAAATGTCCTGGGGATAGGGCTAACAGATCATTTGGATCAGTACTCGCACTACACAATGGTCGAGAATTCAAAACTGATTCCACTTGAGCAAGCAACGTGGACATTTCCTCAAAGGTCAGAATCTGCAAACCGATCACCCTTCGCAAATGAGTCTTGACTGAGCGCACTCCTGCCTCCCACAGACCTCCAAAATGCGGAGCTGATGGGGGGTTGAAATGCCACTTAATGGTACAAGCATCTGCTGCCCCCTTTGCATAGTTTAAGAGCTGCTTATTTGAGCCGACGAAGTTGGTACCTCTATCGCTATACAAATTGTCACATCTTCCTCTGCGAGCCACAAACCTCCGAAGAGCTGCCAAGAAGGCTTCAGCTGAAAGATCAGACACTACTTCCAAATGGAGGGCCTTCGTTGCCATGCACACAAACAAACAAATATATGCTTTCACCTTTCGGACACCTCGATATCTGCCCTGTGTCACAAAAACTGGACCTGCAAAATCAACTCCGCTGTGTGAAAACGGCTTCAACTGAGAAACCCTGGCAACTGGCAAATCAGACATCATCGGTGCCATGGGAGTAGGATTCACTCGAAAGCAACGATAGCACCTTGACAAAACATGATGAATAGCTCTCCGAGGGGACAAAATCCAAAACTGTTGCGAAAGCAAATGAAGCAATGTGCGAGGACCAGGATGAAGATTGACATGGTGTGTGTGTGCAATGATTAACTCGGTGAGACGATGTGAGCGGGGCAACAATATAGGGTGTTTCACTTCAACTGGAACATCAGCTTGACGAAGGCGACCGCCCACCCTGAGGATACCCTCTGTATCCAGAAAGGGGGCTAACTTATTTATTGCCCTCGCACACCTCTCACCTTTAACCAAGGATGCTATTTCCCTTTGAAATACTTCACCTTGAGCACATTTGATAAGCATATGAAGCGCCTCCTGTAATTCGGTGGCTGTCAGAGATGCAGTAGTTCGGTCAGATGGAGACACCCTACAATTTCGCACAAACCGCTGACAATATACAACAACACCCTGAATTTTCCGTAGATGCGAAAAGCGATTCAAAAGTTTACTGAGCCACTCCTCATTTGCCAAAGTAACTAGTACGGGGAGAGTTCGTTGCTCCGCCAGGCACTCTTCTGGCGGCTCAAAACGCAACGACTTGGGCCAATTTTCTCTTGCCAATTTTAGCCAGGCGGGTCCCGCCCACCATAGTGGATGCTCACAAAACCCAGAAGGTAACATGCCTCTCGATGCACAATCAGCTGGGTTTTCTTGTCCACTTACGTGATGCCATGACTCTGGAGGAATCTTCTCTTGTATGCTTGCTACTCGATTCCCAATAAAGGTCTTCCACCTATTGGAAGATGATTTTATCCAGGCAAGTGCCACCATAGAGTCTGACCAAGCATACATAGAGTTAAACTCAAAACGACCTTCATACACCCGACACACAAATTCCAGAAGCTTTGCCAACAATAAACACCCACACAATTCGAGACGTGGAATCGATATTCTTTTTAAAGGTGATACCTTGGACTTGGCACACAGAAAATTGATCCAAACTTGACCCTCCTCTGATACTTGTCTTAAGTAAACAACTGCAGCATACCCTCGCTCCGATGCATCACAGAACCCATGGAGTTCTGTACTGATGATATTATCGTGTTTTACGCCTCTGGGAATTGATAAACCTGCTAGCGCACTGAGTTGTGATTTATACTGAGACCACTGACCAACAATATCCTTTGAGGGCTTATCATCCCATCCCACTTTTTGCTCCCACAAGCACTGCATAAGATATTTTGCCAACAGGGTAACAGGAGACAAAAAACCCAGGGGGTCATAAATTCTTGCCAATTCCGAAAGAAGATTTCGTTTTGTGCACGGACGATCAATAGGTTCAACATTAAAAGAGAATGTATCACCTATGGGACACCACTGCAATCCTAAAATTTTCAACACTGATGGATCATTTAAATCTAACGATCGAGGTTGCTGACTATCAGCTGATACTGTGGACAACAGTTTCGAATTATTGCTGGCCCACTTCTTCAATTCAAAACCCCCCTTAGCAAACAACCCAATCAATTGCCGTTGCAACTCAAAAGCCTCTGACAATGAGTCGACTCCACTGACTACATCATCCACATAGAGATCGGACCGAACTAGCTTTGCTGCCAATGGAAAAGATGATTCCTCATCATCACAAAGCTGCATCATTGTTCGGATTGCCATGTGTGGGCTTGAGGAGACCCCATATGTGACAGTATTAAGGCGATATTTCTGTACAGGTTCCCCCTTTGAGAACCTCCAGAGAATTCTTTGATAATCCCTATGATTATCTACAACCAAAATTTGTCGATACATTTGCCGAATGTCAGCAGTAAATGCAATTTTGTTTGAGCGAAATTTCAACAACACAGTGGCAATATCTGTCTGCAACTTCGCTCCCACTAACAACGTATCGTTCAGAGATACACCATTCGTACTTTTGGAACTAGCATCAAATACCACCCGCAGTTTGGTCGAAAGGCTGTGAGGACGCAACACACAATGATGGGGAATATAGTATGCATCAGATGGTTCCACAGCTACATCTGATACCAGAGACATATGGCCAGACTCATAATAATCCCTGATAAACTCCGAATAGGACTTGTGCAACGCTGGATCCCTACTAAGACGTGCTTCCAGGGAGTAAAACCGCCTCAATGCAACACTGAAAGATTCTCCCAAACACGGAGTACCCTCACGAAAGGGCATATTTAAAATATATCTCCCAGCACTATTTCGGTGCTGAGTCTTCTTGAAGATTTCCTCACATTTTTTATCTTCCGGAGACATAACTAAACCTTGTGGTACCTGTTCCAAGCTCCAAAACTGTTTCAAGGTATGATCCAAGTCGACCAACGTGCATAAACTATTCACAACAGAATGAGACTTTGACTGTTCTACACTGCCCATAAGCACCCAACCAAAAACAGTATTGATGGCCACTGGTGCACCTCGAGGCCCTCTCTTTATTCCAGGTCTAACCACATGAGCATAAACGTCAGTACCCAACAAAATTTCAATGTCCCCTGGTATACCAAACTCTGAATCTGCCAACTCTAAGTTCTGAATATGTTGCCAGTGGCACTGCTCAATTTTAGCAGAAGGGATCTTGGAACAAATGTTCGGAATCACAATCATGTCCAACTCTAACTTTGTTGGCTCATAAATGGACTCTACTCGACATTTGAGAGTGCCTTGGCTAGCAAGCGAGCTCATTTGGTTCAAGCCTTGAACCATCACTGAACGAGATGAGGTGTTGAGCCCCAATTTTTCAACACACTGCTGCGAAATGAAATTAGCCTCACTCGCACAATCCAGGAGAGCTCGACATCTCCTAACCTTTCCATTTTTATCTCGTACTAATAGCATTATAGTTGCCAGTAACACGGACTGTTCCCTTTTTACCACACTTGCCAACACACGCAATTGCTCTGCACCTTGTGGCTCTTCCACAGGTGGCTTGTTTGAGTCACTCTCATCTCCCGATGCCGGTGCTTTTGGGAAGTGCAATAATGTATGATGGTGTTTATTACATACACGACAACTTGATGACTTGCACTCCCTGCTGGCATGCGAGTTTGATAAACAGTTAAAACAAAGATTATTTTTTTTTGCGAACGTATACCGTTTATGAGAGGATAAAGATAGAAATCCATCACACTTGAGCATGGGGTGCTCCTCCTTACAATAAGCACATACAAGCTTTGTGCTGGTAACAAAGGACGAAGCGGGCCTAGCAGTGGTTGCTGAAACATGCTGCCTTCTATTAGTCACATAATTGGAAGTTAAGGCAGTTGTCTCCATTGCTTTACACTGCTTTTCCAAGAATCTACATAAACTACTAAAACTGGGAATGTCCGATTCGCAAAACTCAAGCTCAAATTTTTGCTTAAGACTCATATCCACCTTTTGCAGCAACATGTTGAATTTAGTGAAATCCCACATGTCATGTTCAAACTGCTTCAACGCTTCCAAATTTTCACTGAATACAGACAACAACGTTCGTAGGGAAGAAGCAGATTCACTATTTGCTTTGGGGGCCTGTACAATACCCTGCCAATAATTGGTCAACAAAACCCGGGTATTGTGATACCTTGAGACCAGAGACTTGAATGCAATCCCATAATTGCTTCCCGTTAGCGGTAAATTCTTGATTAGGCCAGCTGCATCCTTCACTAACGAAGCACTCAAATATTGGAACTTTTCAATATCTGACAATGATTCGTTCTCATGAATCATTGTTTTAAACAGATCATAAAAGGTTGGCCAGTTTTTCCAATTTCCATCGAATTTTGGCATTTCGATTTTCGGTAACCTCAAATGTCTGTTTAAATTTGAAGTTGACATAATCGCGTTTGCGTTCGTTACTTCCTTTTCACTGAGAGATCGAGCGTTCGATGATTTGACAGAACACCGCGACTTACTCGATGCTCGACTCGATTTCGAACTACCGTGAAAAACGGATCGAGCTTGATTCTCAGCGGCTTTATTTGCATAACCTCTCAGTTCTCGATAGATAGTTTTTATAGAGTATTGCAGTTCATCGAATTTGTTCTGCATTTCATGCTCGCTCTCCAACTCTGATCGATCAACTACCGACACGATGTCCAAATGCAATGAATCAAATAGATTGACCAACTCATTCAACGCCTCAAAACGAACCTCAAATCTATTCAACCTATCTAAATCCACTACTGCGTCTATTTTGACCTGTTGAGCCACGTGCAATATGGCTTCTACTCGTGTATAAACGCTTTCGCGCTTATTTTTTAGCTGAGTCAACTCCATTGTTCAACGCAAAAAAAATTCCTAAACGCGATTTAAACAATATGCAAACGTGATTTCAACAATATGCAATTCGAGTATGTACCTAGTTATATACAAGCAATAACGTCACCTTGAAATTAAATGACTCAACACGGCAATAAACAATTACAAATTTACTAGACTAAAGGAAACAAGTAAAATTACTTCAAAAAATGGACTGTATCAACTAATAACAAAACAAAACAACTATAAAAATCCGGTCGATGGGCCAAATGTAAATACCACGTGTATTTATTTTATAATGAATAACAAAAAAAAACAGAACAAATAGGGCACTGACAATAAGCAAAGTTACCTACCTTTATTCTCCAATAATGCAGGAACATAAGCTTCGTTTTTCTGTATTCACACACAACACCTCTAGGGACCTCGTGTCTCCCAAAGGACTTACAAACAAAATGGATATTTAGAGACCTCGTGTCTCTTCAAGGGGTTGAAAGCAATTCGCTTTCTCGAGACCTCTTGCCTCTTCAAGGACTCAAAAACAAGTGGCAGAGGGATGCAAGCTTCTCTCCCTTCTCTCATTCTTCTTCCCCCCCCTGGTCTTCTGGCGGAAACCATTAGTAACACTTACTCTATGTCAGTGTAGCGCGCGACATTTGAATTTAAAAGTGACAGAACAACGAGCATGAACATTGTTATTAGTTTAAAAAACTGATATAGAAGATATGTTTTGAACTAAGCTTTGAATCTTGTAATTTTTTTATAGATCCACATATTAGAAATAGCGGCCATTTTGTAAAGGTTTAGTCATGTTTTGCTAAAGCCAAATATCACAACATGGCAGTCAGTTCGTTTATCTAATGACTTAACTTTTATTCAATCATTGGAAATATGAAGTGAAGTTTCAAAAAACTAATCACATAAAAGTACTCGTAGAAGGTATCTTGTTGATCTTTTTAAAATTTTTCAAAATCCTCTTCGCTACAGGTTTATTTAAAGACTATACGAATGCAATTTGTTTTAAAACTCAAACAATACAAATTATCCAGTGAATTTTTGCTTGATCCCCTAATTTCAAAATGGCGGTAATTTACAAGAAAATGTGCTATTAGAACACAATCACAAAATAAAAGTTACATAAAACAGAACTTGATTTCGCTCGTAAATTGTTCAAAAGATCAAACAGACAAACACGTTTCTAACATCTCTGTGTCTTTTTTACCGTTTACGATGCCTTCGATAGGTATACGTTTACCTGTTCCCATATATGAAAAACAGTCCCAAAACATATTTTTAACTGGATGTTTCACTATCTGGACCAAGTGAGCTAGAGTTAACTTTTCATCCAGACCTTTTCGCACAAATTTGATCGGTACCCCTGCATCAAACAAGACATTTCTCCAGTGTTATTCTGTTTAAAAAACATATATTTTTGCCCAAATCAATCTCTTTTATGATAGCTCCGTCAGAAGCTATTTCTTTTGAGGTCTCACAGCTTTTGTTGCTGCCTCCAAAAGGCATCTGTGAATTGTAGAGTTGTGAATTTTCACTCCAGCCATTTCTATGTCTTGCTGCAAGTCATAGCTTGTCTTTCTGGGGTTCTCATTACTATTACTCAAAAGAAACTATTCATCTCGGGAAGCTGTCTTCCTTTTTCTCCCACGTTTCCGCTTCAGCTCCCAAGCTCATGGAACATTCACTACCAATCTCGCTTTGCCTCGTCGGTGGGTGCTCAGTAAGTGTCCTTTCCTTTTCATAATATCTGTGATGCCACAAACACAAAAACTAACATGTGCTATTTCTCCCAAAACGAGAAAAACATGTGTAACTTAGTCACAATAACCGGCAAAACGACTGATATAGACAATGCTAGAGGTGTGCGAAGCTTCGATATTACGAACCGAACCCGAACTCGAACCGAACCTTCGGTTCGAAAATATGTTCGCACTAGCGATGTTGAATTTGTTCGAAGTTCGAAATATGTAATTTTCTAGAATAGTTCGAAGTTCGTTGCTCAAAAATACTTCGAAATTTAGCTTTACAGGCATTGAATGCTGCCAAAGACAGCGTAGTTGCGGCCCCGTTAACTCGGTAGCGGCGCTTTAAACTCGTTATCGGTCTCATTGAGTGGATAGTATAATTTTATGAGACTTCACTCATGCATATTTTTGACAGTTGGTGGGCACATTGAGACACGACGAAGCCATTTAGCAATAACATAATTATTTTTCTTATATATCCTAGCCTCCCAACACATTTTTCAGTAACAACATTATGATGACGGTGTTCGAAAGCGATCGGTAACGTAAATTTTCAGAATTTATGAGGATAATTGCTGATTGACTTTGGAAAACACTGGTTTTAACATGATTTATTTCACTATGAGCTAAAACAGTTAAATATTCACAATCAGGAGACAGTTCCAATTTTAAGTGGTTATTTTATACCTATCATGCTCACTTTGACCCATCTCAATCTGTTTGCTAAAACTGCCCGGCTAATGCCAAACAACAACATATTTATAATTCAGCTTATATATAAATCTATAAATCGAAAATAGTTTAAAATATTTGTTGTTTTTGTATTTTCGATTTAACGTTGACCCATTTCCACAACGATCAGCACCAGAAGGCATTTTCACCCAATCAACCTGCAAATTTGTTGAACTCTTCCTTTTTGTAAAAAGAATTGGAATCGTTCACATATCAAATATTGTATGGTACAATATTCCTAAATTTTGTATTTAAGGAAAAAATATATGTGATCACTGAGGAATTTTGGGTAGTTCGATGTTCGATTTTAAATTTCTTAGAAGTTCAAAGTTCGACTGTGAACCTTAGACATACTATTTCAGAGGTTCGAAGTTCGAGGCAACATATTTGCTTGGGTTCGTTCATAGTTCGGTTCGAACAAAACATGGGTTCGCACACCTCTAGACAATGCTTATGTCCAACAGCAAAAATGTATCAAACGACTCCATGCGACAGCTCTTTTATGTTGAAGACACTGCTGAATTTTGGCAACAGCAAGCCGCTTACAAGCCTAACAAGCGGTTTATTTGTGCGCTGCATAGCTTGTGCTTGTTATGTAGAGTTGTTTACATTTTACAATTGACTTTTAACTAACCTAACATCTTTAAAAAATGGATATAAATATTGCAAATAAATGTTGGACTATGGTTATGAATGAAACTGGAGAGTTAATAACTATTAAAAGACCATTCTGTGTAAAATAGAAAATCAGTATACAACTACATCATAATCTTAAGACTGGTGTTTAACACTTCGCTTTTAATGTTTCTTATTAAATAGACCACGGAAACAGGACCCTGTTAAGACTATATTATTATTGTGTAAAAGGGGGAAAACAACTAATGCATTTTGTAGTAACAATATCAGCATTTTTATTGTTTATCTCTGTGCAGAAAGCAATATTTTTTAGGTTCTTTGTGTTAATTGTACCACAGGCATTAAAACTTTTTACAATCATCAAACCCTGGTTACAAAACGAGAACAGACCATTAGCTTGGCCTATCACTTTTATTATCGATCATTTCACACATTAGATGGTTAATATTTTTTTAACAAATAGCACTTTAAAGTGTATTTCTCATATAGTATGTTTTAAACAGGTATAGTCTCCCGCTTAAAATTAGACATACCTACGTTTATTATTCGTCCAAGCCTATCGAGCAGAATTTACAATCTGCTTGCATGAGGTCGAAGGCATTTCAATGTAACATGGGGCAAAAGCAACAACAATGCAGAATGACAGGTTATGGGATATGTCGAGAAACACCTGCCAGAATGGTCACAGCAGTGTTACACAGCACAATACTGTATTTTTGCATAATATATTCAGCTAAGTAGACATATCACGTGATATAAATTTTTTATGGGATTTGACAAAATTGTAAATTTAAATTACTTTAAAATTATTTACCAGCATTATTAAAATAAAAATATATTTGGATTAAAATACCTCCCATCAATAAATAATATGATTAACTTAAAACACATTTTTCCTTTTCTAATAAATAAAACCTTATAAATAGTAACGTTAAGAATTAAGAAGCTAACGTATTGTAATTGTATAATGATTATTGGCTTGAACACCCTGTGCTACATGTATTGGTGTTGTTGAGTACAGCCTAATAGGTAAACTCCACACCATTGTTTCTACAGAAGTCTCTGAAGGGGCGCCCCATTCATTTTGATCTAAACCTGGATTCTGCAGGTCTTGATTAGTACTGGTAACAAACTCAAAATGCAATCGCCACTTTAAACTCACTAAAAAAAAAAATCCGAATTATAATAGGTTTCACAACAATGTAGATAAACTAATTCTAATAAACAGATCTTTCGTTAGATATAGTATTCTTGTAGTAAAAATAAATTAACAGAAAGACTGTGCCAATTTTTATTTTGAGCTATTGTGTCATGTCCTTAAAGTCAAGTCAAAACTAGAAAAGTTATGACTGTTACTACCAGTTTCACTATGACCTAAGGATTTATTATGAGCTACCCTATACGCTAGAAAAATTCTCATAACAAAATAACTTCCATGAAGTCAACAATGTAGAAAAAGTCTGGATGCGGCAAAGGAGTTATGGAAGCTTATTTTCATAGAAATGATCTATAGAATTTTACTAAAATTATAGATATTTTTTATCCCGCCTTAGCAGCCAGATCTTGAGTTGTTGAGTTTAGGCGGTGTTTTCACTTAGTTTCTCTTTATCGACTTAATACGGTATTAGAATACGTATTATGATTAAATGGCAGTGAATTATATATAGTTCACTGTTTGACGACTACATTAAGAATCCAATAAGCTTGCAGTTGGCAGTGTTTGTTTTACCTTAACACATTTAATTAATATTATTAATAATATTAATATAACATAGTAAATATAAAATACTAATAATTAATTTATGCCTAAACTGCCTGCACATATGTTGTACTCCAGTTAGATTAGATTAGATTAATTGTGAGTGGGCTATTCCCGTCCCTCCACTGCGACCTTAGGTCTATTGTCGCTTACGTCTAATTACTTAAATTTCACCATCAATTCCAGCTCCCTGCGGGAGTCGATCTTGTCTTGAGGGTGAAAGTTTATTTGGCAGGTGAAATTGCTTGCCCACTTTGAAGCTCAAAGAGTGATAACCTTTCTACGAGTTCGACTGGACCCGACATCTGTCAGTGTTTTACTCCAGGCAGTATCATGAAGTCCTGCTCTCGAGCAGCATCCAATTTCCAGTTGTAATCCACCCCTAGAGATCCCAGCTCTCCTCCAGGTTCGTCTAAACCCGACACTACCAATGTTAGACTTAAGGCATCATCCTACCAGGTCCCGCTCCCGAGCATGATCACCCAAGCGAGGCCACCTCTCCGTTTCGAAGCACACAGTGGGGTCGCCTCAAAATCAGGGTGTATACCACTCATAAGAGATCTCAACCCCCTTCGGGTCGTCTGGACATACGACACCCGCCAGCGCTCAATTCAGGGAGCTATCATCTGGAACCCTGCTCCCGAGTAACAACCAAGCGAGGCCAATTGTCAATTTCTAAGCCCACAGTAGAGGCGTCAAAATCCTGGTGCATATCACTCCCCAGAGATATCAGTCTCCCTCCAGGCTCACCAGGACCAGGCCCCTGCCAATGTTTGATTAACTCGAAGCGGTATTATGAAGTCTCGCCCTCAAGCAGCATCCAAGCGGGGTTGTTAGCCCATTTCGAAGCACACAGACTAGGCCTCAATCTTCAAATGTAATCCACCCCTAGAGATCTCAGTTTCCTCCGCCGGGTTCGTCTAGACCCAATACCCGCCAGCGTTTGTTTAAATTTCACCCAAAAAATCGAACTCCCGTAGGAGATGATATTTGTGAGGGTGAAAATTGGTTGACAGGTGTACTACCATTTGAGTGAAGTTTCTTGCCTGTTTCGAAGCTCAAAGAGAGATAACCTCTCTCCGAGTTCGTCTGGACCAGACATCCTTCAGTCTTTGACTCGAGGCAGTATCATGAAGTCCCACACACAATCAGCATCCAAGTGAGGTCGTTTACCCGTCTCGAAGCTCACAGAAGAGGCCTCATTCTCTAGTTGTAATCCACCCCTAGAGATCTCAGCTCGCATCTGGGTTCGCCTAGACCCGACACCGATCAGTACTAGACTCAAGGCGACATCACATCGATTCCGCTCCCGAGCACCACCAAAGCGAGGCCCTCCGTGTTTCGAACCACACAGCGGAGACCTCAAACTCCAGGTGGATACTATTCATCAGAGATCTCAACCCCCTCCGGATCGTCTGGACACACGACTCCCGCCAGTGCTCAACCCAAGGCGGTATCATCTGGCAGCCCGCTCCCGAGTAACAAGCAAGCGATTGCAGTGCTATCGGGGCGGCGAGGCCGGGGACTAGCCCTGAGGAAGAGAAAAAAAACAACAAGCAAGCGAGGTCAATTATCCACTTCTAGGCCCACAGTGGAGGCCTCGAAATCCGGGGGCACATCACTCCCCAGAGATATCCGCCTCCCTCCAGGCTCACCTGGACCAGACCCCCGCCAGTGTATGACTCCGATTAGTTGCCTTTTATGACAGGCAGGAATTACCTTGGGCCTATTCTTTTATTCATTGATTGTTGTTGCCCTTACTTGGTGAAACTGGTCCAGACTACATACAGACTGGGAGACTACTTCTCTGGCTTCACTGTTGAGTTTGGTTTGTGTAAGTTAAAATGTACCCTAAAGGGGTCGCCGATTCAGTATGTAATAATTAGGTATACTACATACAGACTGGGAGACTACTTCTCTGGCTTCACTGTTGAGTTTGGTTTCTGTAAGTGAAGGACGTAGCCAGCGCGTAAGCTAACTGGAACAAGAAGAACCTCTGAATTCTAGATGTTCTAGAATGTCCTTCAATGTTTCTATAACCGGTTTCGCTGCTCTTGACAGTATCCTCAGACAGATAAAAATTGAATCAATACGAAATCATGATAACTACAAATAAATATATGTTGATATGTTATGATGTTTTGATCAAAAAATTCTTTAAAATTTAAAAGAAACACAAATGACGGATGAGGTCTTCAAAATGTCTACGTAATGTATGTTAATATTTAACATAAAGATAGAACTAACCTATAACAGTAATAACTATAATAACAATTACAACAATAAAATAACTAAACAATAACATTTATGTGTGTGTCACACCGATAACTCAAAAAATAATGGGCCGATTTTGATAAAATTTGGTGCAGAGTTTCCCGGAAAATGTTGTGTTTTCTTTCGAAAAAATTTAATATCTCCGGAAATAACAAAGTATTAGACGTAAATTATCTACCAAAATTTAGCTCTGTAAGTTAAAAGACAAAAAGTTATAGGCATTTAAGGAAAAATAAATTGGGGTTTCCCTTAAAACATCAAAGTCGCGATTTAAAACGTCAAATTGGCAAGATTTAAGCAAAGAACCTGAAACTAATACGGATTATGGAAAGAAAATGTCTCAAGAAGAAGGTGTTACGAACCCTGAACCATCATTGTCCTTCATTTTACTAAAATATTTCCAGAAAATTCATTTCAAATACACCCTTTCTCTGATGCTTTGGCAGTAATCTTAGCTATGGAGTTTATCGTTTAATGGTATATAATTTTTGTCCTTTTTTTGGTAAAAAATCAATAAAGCTCAATATATCCGTTATTATACAAGATACGAAAAAAAATTGTATACATTAATCATAGTGTCTTGATCTACATCTTAAAAAATTATTTCTACAATCACAGGGTGGCCCATAAGTCGTTGGTGATACAAATATTCTTTTTTTTTTTAACGAACACGCCTTATGTTATTGCATTTTTGCATGTTCCATCGAAATATAATGCATGTTTGTAAGAAAAGAAATTCGGGACATAGCAAGTGCGTTATGGTAGCGAATTTTCATTAAATGCTTCAAATTTAAATAGCTCAATTTACTATTAACCTATAAGGTTGACCAAGAAACCAGTTTTTTCAGGAACACCTTAAGTTTACTTTCGGAAATTTTTGTATATTTTCAAACAATAAAGTTATTTTGATGAAACGTGCACATTGTGTCTACTATATGGGTTATACTGGTAACCAAATTTGATGCCTGCTTTCTTAAAAAAAGAGAAAACACATATTTGCTATTAAAAACATTTTAATGAAAATTCACTACCATAACGCACTTGCTGCGTCCAGACTTTTTGACTTCTAAAGCTTCAAAAAAGTCTAGTTTGCGCTTGTCATTACGAAAATGTTGTGGTTTTATGCGGTTATTTACTGTGGGTCTATGTTAGGTATCAATAATATGTTTTGCGAATGTAGATTTGTCAGCGTGGTTATTTCTAAATGCAGAAATATGTTCTCTGTATCGGGTGTTAACATTTCTAGAAGTTTGACCTATGCAGATTTCTATACAATGTGTACAAGCTAACTTATAAACTCCAGTATTTGTCAATGAACAAGATTTTTCTTTCACGCTAAATAATAAATCTCACGTCGTGTTGTAAGATTTAAAGGCTACCTTTGTACTTGTACAGGTATTTAAAATTTTTGAAATGTTTTCTCAAATGGTTCCAAAATAAGTTATCGAAACATACCTGTTGTCTTTTTTGTCTCTAATATTTGGATAAATTAAATTAATCGCTAATTTATATTCTTTTCTCTCT
The DNA here is from genome assembly GCA_964006375.1 of Tillus elongatus. Taxonomy (NCBI): domain Eukaryota; kingdom Metazoa; phylum Arthropoda; class Insecta; order Coleoptera; family Cleridae; genus Tillus; species Tillus elongatus. Next base: position 97,630,758 of record OZ023264.1, on the reverse strand, counting down.
ATCATTTCATCTATTATTTTAAGAGTAGCCAATATTAAATGCGATTTGCTTAATTATTGAAATTTCTTTTTCAAAATTGTTTTGGGACATAGAATGATGATCATAGAATGATAGGCTTTTGTGAAAAGGAGTGACATGAATCGTATGGTATGGTTGTGTCAGTGTAAGTTGGTTTCCTATATATTAAATAGTCAAAAGAATTATTTTCTAACTTTCTAATACTTAAGCCTAAAAAAATTATACAACTATTAGCTTCTTCTAAAGTAAACTTAATATTTGTGTGAAGGTTATTAATAAAATTTAAAAATTCATTTAATTCTGTATGGCTACCTTGAAGACATGCTAAAATGTCATCTACGTATCTGCCCCAAAAGACAATATTATGCGAAAGTTCTGATGTTAAAATTTGGTTTCTATTTTCTTCATAAATATGTTGGCTAATAAAGGTGACAACGGACTACCCATAGGTAGGCCTTCATTTTGCATATAAATTTTATCATTAAATTTAAAATAGGTTTGTTTTATACATTCCTTAAAAATATTCATTATTTCTTGTCTTTTTATGACATTTACATTCTTTTCTATTAAAATGTTTTCTAATGGTGGTAAACATTCTCTAGGAGGTATCTACATGCTACAAACATCAAATGAGACTAATTTACTATTTATAAGAATAATTAAATTATTTAATTTTTGTGTTAGGTCATAAGAATTCTTAACTGAATATTTTGGAATGTAGTTGTATTAGCGAATTTTCATTAAGAAAAATTCGCTAACAGAGAGGTTACGATGAAAAGCTTTTGAAACAATTTCTTCAGTTGAGCGCAAATTTGGGTCCCTAGAACCCAAAGCCAAGGTCCGTTAAGGTTTTTATATGTTTATATATATATATATATATATATATATATATATATATATATATATATATATATATATATATATATATATTAATGAAGGTAATTTGAAAGATTGTATTTTGATTGTTTTATAATATATAAGGTTTAATTTTAATTGTATTTTTGTCTAAGTCTGATGTATTTCATTTTTTGCAAATAAAATGAGTTTTTATTTAATTCTTATGTTTTGCTAGATATATTAGTACTTTATACTACATATATTTTAAATTAGCCCTGCTTTAAACTCCTTACTTCGTAAGGTATATTGTGAGTTCTTTTTTTTTAATCCATTCAATTATTTAATTTTTTTCTCGTTTATTTGCCCAATGTTTGAACTAGATGTTATTATTTATTTCTCAAATAATAATAATGCTTCGTAGGTTTATGCATATATTTCTTTTATTTCTCTCTAATTTGATTTTACAAGCATAAACAAAACATAACCACTACTTAAAATATACACAAAATTATTTAAATATTATTTGAGGGCTCTTTTATATCAGTATTTTATATATTGATAAAAATTTAGTTTGCGTAATTCCAAACTTGTGATTTTACACATTAAAACAACTTTTTATTTAGCATTAAATAGAATATAAAAATATCAATGCTACAAATTTGCACACATACAAATATTTCAGAATTTACACAGTTCCATCCATATCTAAAAAGGCCTTTTTAGTAAAGAAGTTTTGATACCTGTCACTTCCTTACTTGTTCTGCTGTTGGCAGGTGTTGGGTCCGTTGGAATCTTAGACAATGGAGCATCTACCGCTTCCTTAGCGACCGCCTCTGGCGTCGTGAAAATGCACGGTTGCTATGGAGGCGATCTTGTATGAAATTTCTTATTGTTCTCACCTTCCAACTATTTAATTTCACTGGAAAAACTTCTTATGTTTTTATTCCTCTTCTTACTTGGTTTAGGGCACAAAACAGCTAGTTTACTTTTCAAATTAATTCTTGTGAATGTTCACCAACAATGACGCGTCTCTGGCGTCAATTTGATTTGATATTTCTTCTTATAAAATCCTGTAGCATTTATTTATGCTTACTGTTCAGGCAACACATACTTTATAAATACTTATTGAAGAAAGCGTGGATTCGATTATTTTTACATCATAAAATTTTGAATACAAAGCATACTTTATTATTGCAAATGTCATTATTGTTTTCATATTCCTGACCATAGAAATATTATCTGTCTATATACAAACATTTTACTCTACTCTACATTTACACAGAAATGCATTCGTCATTGATGTCGTCTGTGCTGTCAACGTCAAATTCACTTAACCCCACTTTTAACTCATGATTTTAACAACATTTTTAGAATAAATATTCAACAAAACAAGTTTTAAAGACTTAAATTACATAGAAAATTATTTATCAAGATTTTCAAGTAGTGGTATAAGAACTAATTAAAGGATTTTAAGGTTAGTAGAACATATTAATATTAATAACAAAAAACACTTTTCAACCATATCAAAAATTAATCAATTCTTTATCAAACAAATTATACGTAATAAATTAAACTCTTATGCTTTATGCAGTTCCAATCACTGTGTATTTGTTATCACTGTTTGTTTGATATATATATATATATATATATATATATATATATATATATATATATATATATATATATATATATATATATATATATATATATTTATATATATATATATATATATATATATATATATATATATATATATATATATATATATATATATTTATATATATATATATATATATATATATATATATATATATATATATATATATATATATATATATATATACATATATATATATATATATATATATATATATATATATATATATATCTCAAGCCATATTTCATTTCTTTTAAATGTCTACCATGTGGCTTGAAAAAAGTACTTTACATTTCACTGAAGTGTGTTTACATTTCATTTAGAATTTATGGTTTTCTTAAAATTAATTTACAAATCATTTGCTAGATTTATTACCTGAGGAACATCTTTCTATATCTGTTTTAATTTGTTCTCATTTTGTTTACAGTTCACCTGGTTATGTATGCAGATCTTTACTGGAAAACAGTGCAGTGTTATTTTACAAGTTGGTTTTACTGGATATTTAAAACATCTGCATGTTTCGTTAAGTTATTTTGTATCAATTACATTTGTACATTACTTTAAGTACTTTACTTGTATGGTTTATATGAACGTCTTTATATTTTGAGTGTATATACATTTTATCTGTTCCATAAGACAATTGTAAATACCACGTGTATTTATTTTATAATAAATAACAAAAAAAACAGAACAAATAGGGCACTGACAATAAGCAAAGTTACCTACCTTTATTCTCCAATAATGCAGGAACATAAGCTTCGTTTTTCTGTATTCACACACAACACCTCTAGGGACCTCGTGTCTCCCAAAGGACTTACAAACAAAATGGATATTTAGAGACCTCGTGTCTCTTCAAGGGGTTGAAAGCAATTCGCTTTCTCGAGACCTCTTGCCTCTTCAAGGACTCAAAAACAAGTGGCAGAGGGATGCAAGCTTCTCTCCCTTCTCTCATTCTTCTTCCCCCCCTCTGGTCTTCTGGCGGAAACCATTAGTAACACTTACTCTATGTCAGTGTAGCGCGCGACATTTGAATTTAAAAGTGACAGAACAACGAGCATGAACATTCCGCCCACCAAAATAAGGATTTATTTTCACAATTATATTGTTTCTCAAATAAACAAACGAAACAAAAATTTACAATAAGCACAAAAAACAAAAAACTGAAGCTATTGGATTTATAATTAACTGTACAAAAAAATTTCAAGGCGGACGTATTACTGCGATGGCAACAGACATAACTTCGTCAGAGGCCTATCAAAAGTGCCACTACTAGTGTGAACTTGAGCTACCCGAGCTATACCATCACGGCCTGGGTATAGTTGCATAATGCGTCCGAGCTTCCAAACAAGAGGTGACGAAGTCTCATCTTTAATCACAACTAAAGCTCCGATCGGGGGGGACGTTTGCACAGTATCCCACTTACCACGCTGCTGCAGTGTATGCAGGTATTCGTTCTTCCAGCGGCGCCAAAAGTCCTGGTGGATCCTTTGCACCAGCTGCCAGCGTGACAAGCGATTCATACTTAACAAAGTCAAATCAGCATCAGGAGGAGCACCTAACGGTTCCATTGTAAGAAAATGTCCTGGGGATAGGGCTAACAGATCATTTGGATCAGTACTCGCACTACACAATGGTCGAGAATTCAAAACTGATTCCACTTGAGCAAGCAACGTGGACATTTCCTCAAAGGTCAGAATCTGCAAACCGATCACCCTTCGCAAATGAGTCTTGACTGAGCGCACTCCTGCCTCCCACAGACCTCCAAAATGCGGAGCTGATGGGGGGTTGAAATGCCACTTAATGGTACAAGCATCTGCTGCCCCCTTTGCATAGTTTAAGAGCTGCTTATTTGAGCCGACGAAGTTGGCACCTCTATCGCTATACAAATTGTCACATCTTCCTCTGCGAGCCACAAACCTCCGAAGAGCTGCCAAGAAGGCTTCAGCTGAAAGATCAGACACTACTTCCAAATGGAGGGCCTTCGTTGCCATGCACACAAACAAACAAATATATGCTTTCACCTTTCGGACACCTCGATATCTGCCCTGTGTCACAAAAACTGGACCTGCAAAATCAACTCCGCTGTGTGAAAACGGCTTCAACTGAGAAACCCTGGCAACTGGCAAATCAGACATCATCGGTGCCATGGGAGTAGGATTCACTCTAAAGCAACGATAGCACCTTGACAAAACATGATGAATAGCTCTCCGAGGGGACAAAATCCAAAACTGTTGCGAAAGCAAATGAAGCAATGTGCGAGGACCAGGATGAAGATTGACATGGTGTGTGTGTGCAATGATTAACTCGGTGAGACGATGTGAGCGGGGCAACAATATAGGGTGTTTCACTTCAACTGGAACATCAGCTTGACGAAGGCGACCGCCCACCCTGAGGATACCCTCTGTATCCAGAAAGGGGGCTAACTTATTTATTGCCCTCGCACACCTCTCACCTTTAACCAAGGATGCTATTTCCCTTTGAAATACTTCACCTTGAGCACATTTGATAAGCATATGAAGCGCCTCCTGTAATTCGGTGGCTGTCAGAGATGCAGTAGTTCGGTCAGATGGAGACACCCTACAATTTCGCACAAACCGCTGACAATATACAACAACACCCTGAATTTTCCGTAGATGCGAAAAGCGATTCAAAAGTTTACTGAGCCACTCCTCATTTGCCAAAGTAACTAGTACGGGGAGAGTTCGTTGCTCCGCCAGGCACTCTTCTGGCGGCTCAAAACGCAACGACTTGGGCCAATTTTCTCTTGCCAATTTTAGCCAGGCGGGTCCCGCCCACCATAGTGGATGCTCACAAAACCCAGAAGGTAACATGCCTCTCGATGCACAATCAGCTGGGTTTTCTTGTCCACTTACGTGATGCCATGACTCTGGAGGAATCTTCTCTTGTATGCTTGCTACTCGATTCCCAATAAAGGTCTTCCACCTATTGGAAGATGATTTTATCCAGGCAAGTGCCACCATAGAGTCTGACCAAGCATACATAGAGTTAAACTCAAAACGACCTTCATACACCCGACACACAAATTCCAGAAGCTTTGCCAACAATAAACACCCACACAATTCGAGACGTGGAATCGATATTCTTTTTAAAGGTGATACCTTGGACTTGGCACACAGAAAATTGATCCAAACTTGACCCTCCTCTGATACTTGTCTTAAGTAAACAACTGCAGCATACCCTCGCTCCGATGCATCACAGAACCCATGGAGTTCTGTACTGATGATATTATCGTGTTTTACGCCTCTGGGAATTGATAAACCTGCTAGCGCACTGAGTTGTGATTTATACTGAGACCACTGACCAACAATATCCTTTGAGGGCTTATCATCCCATCCCACTTTTTGCTCCCACAAGCACTGCATAAGATATTTTGCCAACAGGGTAACAGGAGACAAAAAACCCAGGGGGTCATAAATTCTTGCCAATTCCGAAAGAAGATTTCGTTTTGTGCACGGACGATCAATAGGTTCAACATTAAAAGAGAATGTATCACCTATGGGACACCACTGCAATCCTAAAATTTTCAACACTGATGGATCATTTAAATCTAACGATCGAGGTTGCTGACTATCAGCTGATACTGTGGACAACAGTTTCGAATTATTGCTGGCCCACTTCTTCAATTCAAAACCCCCCTTAGCAAACAACCCAATCAATTGCCGTTGCAACTCAAAAGCCTCTGACAATGAGTCGACTCCACTGACTACATCATCCACATAGAGATCGGACCGAACTAGCTTTGCTGCCAATGGAAAAGATGATTCCTCATCATCACAAAGCTGCATCATTGTTCGGATTGCCATGTGTGGGCTTGAGGAGACCCCATATGTGACAGTATTAAGGCGATATTTCTGTACAGGTTCCCCCTTTGAGAACCTCCAGAGAATTCTTTGATAATCCCTATGATTATCTACAACCAAAATTTGTCGATACATTTGCCGAATGTCAGCAGTAAATGCAATTTTGTTTGAGCGAAATTTCAACAACACAGTGGCAATATCTGTCTGCAACTTCGCTCCCACTAACAACGTATCGTTCAGAGATACACCATTCGTACTTTTGGAACTAGCATCAAATACCACCCGCAGTTTGGTCGAAAGGCTGTGAGGACGCAACACACAATGATGGGGAATATAGTATGCATCAGATGGTTCCACAGCTACATCTGATACCAGAGACATATGGCCAGACTCATAATAATCCCTGATAAACTCCGAATAGGACTTGTGCAACGCTGGATCCCTACTAAGACGTGCTTCCAGGGAGTAAAACCGCCTCAATGCAACACTGAAAGATTCTCCCAAACACGGAGTACCCTCACGAAAGGGCATATTTAAAATATATCTCCCAGCACTATTTCGGTGCTGAGTCTTCTTGAAGATTTCCTCACATTTTTTATCTTCCGGAGACATAACTAAACCTTGTGGTACCTGTTCCAAGCTCCAAAACTGTTTCAAGGTATGATCCAAGTCGACCAACGTGCATAAACTATTCACAACAGAATGAGACTTTGACTGTTCTACACTGCCCATAAGCACCCAACCAAAAACAGTATTGATGGCCACTGGTGCACCTCGAGGCCCTCTCTTTATTCCAGGTCTAACCACATGAGCATAAACGTCAGTACCCAACAAAATTTCAATGTCCCCTGGTATACCAAACTCTGAATCTGCCAACTCTAAGTTCTGAATATGTTGCCAGTGGCACTGCTCAATTTTAGCAGAAGGGATCTTGGAACAAATGTTCGGAATCACAATCATGTCCAACTCTAACTTTGTTGGCTCATAAATGGACTCTACTCGACATTTGAGAGTGCCTTGGCTAGCAAGCGAGCTCATTTGGTTCAAGCCTTGAACCATCACTGAACGAGATGAGGTGTTGAGCCCCAATTTTTCAACACACTGCTGCGAAATGAAATTAGCCTCACTCGCACAATCCAGGAGAGCTCGACATCTCCTAACCTTTCCATTTTTATCTCGTACTAATAGCATTATAGTTGCCAGTAACACGGACTGTTCCCTTTTTACCACACTTGCCAACACACGCAATTGCTCTGCACCTTGTGGCTCTTCCACAGGTGGCTTGTTTGAGTCACTCTCATCTCCCGATGCCGGTGCTTTTGGGAAGTGCAATAATGTATGATGGTGTTTATTACATACACGACAACTTGATGACTTGCACTCCCTGCTGGCATGCGAGTTTGATAAACAGTTAAAACAAAGATTATTTTTTTTTGCGAACGTATACCGTTTATGAGAGGATAAAGATAGAAATCCATCACACTTGAGCATGGGGTGCTCCTCCTTACAATAAGCACATACAAGCTTTGTGCTGGTAACAAAGGACGAAGCGGGCCTAGCAGTGGTTGCTGAAACATGCTGCCTTCTATTAGTCACATAATTGGAAGTTAAGGCAGTTGTCTCCATTGCTTTACACTGCTTTTCCAAGAATCTACATAAACTACTAAAACTGGGAATGTCCGATTCGCAAAACTCAAGCTCAAATTTTTGCTTAAGACTCATATCCACCTTTTGCAACAACATGTTGAATTTAGTGAAATCCCACATGTCATGTTCAAACTGCTTCAACGCTTCCAAATTTTCACTGAATACAGACAACAACGTTCGTAGGGAAGAAGCAGATTCACTATTTGCTTTGGGGGCCTGTACAATACCCTGCCAATAATTGGTCAACAAAACCCGGGTATTGTGATACCTTGAGACCAGAGACTTGAATGCAATCCCATAATTGCTTCCCGTTAGCGGTAAATTCTTGATTAGGCCAGCTGCATCCTTCACTAACGAAGCACTCAAATATTGGAACTTTTCAATATCTGACAATGATTCGTTCTCATGAATCATTGTTTTAAACAGATCATAAAAGGTTGGCCAGTTTTTCCAATTTCCATCGAATTTTGGCATTTCGATTTTCGGTAACCTCAAATGTCTGTTTAAATTTGAAGTTGACATAATCGCGTTTGCGTTCGTTACTTCCTTTTCACTGAGAGATCGAGCGTTCGATGATTTGACAGAACACCGCGACTTACTCGATGCTCGACTCGATTTCGAACTACCGTGAAAAACGGATCGAGCTTGATTCTCAGCGGCTTTATTTGCATAACCTCTCAGTTCTCGATAGATAGTTTTTATAGAGTATTGCAGTTCATCGAATTTGTTCTGCATTTCATGCTCGCTCTCCAACTCTGATCGATCAACTACCGACACGATGTCCAAATGCAATGAATCAAATAGATTGACCAACTCATTCAACGCCTCAAAACGAACCTCAAATCTATTCAACCTATCTAAATCCACTACTGCGTCTATTTTGACCTGTTGAGCCACGTGCAATATGGCTTCTACTCGTGTATAAACGCTTTCGCGCTTATTTTTTAGCTGAGTCAACTCCATTGTTCAACGCAAAAAAAATTCCTAAACGCGATTTAAACAATATGCAAACGTGATTTCAACAATATGCAATTCGAGTATGTACCTAGTTATATACAAGCAATAACGTCACCTTGAAATTAAATGACTCAACACGGCAATAAACAATTACAAATTTACTAGACTAAAGGAAACAAGTAAAATTACTTCAAAAAATGGACTGTATCAACTAATAACAAAACAAAACAACTATAAAAATCCGGTCGATGGGCCAAATGTAAAATACCACGTGTATTTATTTTATAATGAATAACAAAAAAAACAGAACAAATAGGGCACTGACAATAAGCAAAGTTACCTACCTTTATTCTCCAATAATGCAGGAACATAAGCTTCGTTTTTCTGTATTCACACACAACACCTCTAGGGACCTCGTGTCTCCCAAAGGACTTACAAACAAAATGGATATTTAGAGACCTCGTGTCTCTTCAAGGGGTTGAAAGCAATTCGCTTTCTCGAGACCTCTTGCCTCTTCAAGGACTCAAAAACAAGTGGCAGAGGGATGCAAGCTTCTCTCCCTTCTCTCATTCTTCTTCCCCCCCTCTGGTCTTCTGGCGGAAACCATTAGTAACACTTACTCTATGTCAGTGTAGCGCGCGACATTTGAATTTAAAAGTGACAGAACAACGAGCATGAACAACAATTTTTTACACCTAGTATGTGAATTTCCTTTACTACATTTGTTTTAAACTTATATTTCAACATTTCAGATAGATTTCAAGAATTCATTGGCAATGCTCCCCCCAATGTTTGATACAACCTGTCTTTCTACTGGAGGCCAGTATTTTACAAGATACCACATTCGATACCAGCTTAAAATGCTACCAAGTTTTCCACACTATTGACATTTTGTGTCAGTGTTAGTGTTGTGAGAATTATCGTTTATAAACCTTCAGTATTTTAATTAGTGATATTTTAGTTTACTCGTAAGTACCTAGTTTTAAGTTTTTAGTTTTGTGTATGGTAGCTAGTAAGTTAAGTTTGATACTGTTAAACATCAATACTAGATATATATATATATATATATATATATATATATATATATATATATATATATATATATATATATATATATATATATATATATATATGTAAATACCACGTGTATTTATTTTATAATGAATACCAAAAAAAAAAACAGAACAAATAGGGCACTGACAATAAGCAAAGTTACCTACCTTTATTCTCCAATAATGCAGGAACATAAGCTTCGTTTTTCTGTATTCACACACAACACCTCTAGGGACCTCGTGTCTCCCAAAGGACTTACAAACAAAAATGGATATTTAGAGACCTCGTGTCTCTTCAAGGGGTTGAAAGCAATTCGCTTTCTCGAGACCTCTTGCCTCTTCAAGGACTCAAAAACAAGTGGCAGAGGGATGCAAGCTTCTCTCCCTTCTCTCATTCTTCTTCCCCCCCTCTGGTCTTCTGGCGGAAACCATTAGTAACACTTACTCTATGTCAGTGTAGCGCGCGACATTTGAATTTAAAAGTGACAGAACAACGAGCATGAACATTCCGCCCACCAAAATAAGGATTTATTTTCACAATTATATTGTTTCTCAAATAAACAAACGAAACAAAAATTTACAATAAGCACAAAAAACAAAAAACTGAAGCTATTGGATTTATAATTAACTGTACAAAAAAATTTCAAGGCGGACGTATTACTGCGATGGCAACAGACATAACTTCGTCAGAGGCCTATCAAAAGTGCCACTACTAGTGCGAACTTGAGCTACCCGAGCTATACCATCACGGCCTGGGTATAGTTGCATAATGCGTCCGAGCTTCCAAACAAGAGGTGACGAAGTCTCATCTTTAATCACAACTAAAGCTCCGATCGGGGGGGACGTTTGCACAGTATCCCACTTACCACGCTGCTGCAGTGTATGCAGGTATTCGTTCTTCCAGCGGCGCCAAAAGTCCTGGTGGATCCTTTGCACCAGCTGCCAGCGTGACAAGCGATTCATACTTAACAAAGTCAAATCAGCATCAGGAGGAGCACCTAACGGTTCCATTGTAAGAAAATGTCCTGGGGATAGGGCTAACAGATCATTTGGATCAGTACTCGCACTACACAATGGTCGAGAATTCAAAACTGATTCCACTTGAGCAAGCAACGTGGACATTTCCTCAAAGGTCAGAATCTGCAAACCGATCACCCTTCGCAAATGAGTCTTGACTGAGCGCACTCCTGCCTCCCACAGACCTCCAAAATGCGGAGCTGATGGGGGGTTGAAATGCCACTTAATGGTACAAGCATCTGCTGCCCCCTTTGCATAGTTTAAGAGCTGCTTATTTGAGCCGACGAAGTTGGTACCTCTATCGCTATACAAATTGTCACATCTTCCTCTGCGAGCCACAAACCTCCGAAGAGCTGCCAAGAAGGCTTCAGCTGAAAGATCAGACACTACTTCCAAATGGAGGGCCTTCGTTGCCATGCACACAAACAAACAAATATATGCTTTCACCTTTCGGACACCTCGATATCTGCCCTGTGTCACAAAAACTGGACCTGCAAAATCAACTCCGCTGTGTGAAAACGGCTTCAACTGAGAAACCCTGGCAACTGGCAAATCAGACATCATCGGTGCCATGGGAGTAGGATTCACTCGAAAGCAACGATAGCACCTTGACAAAACATGATGAATAGCTCTCCGAGGGGACAAAATCCAAAACTGTTGCGAAAGCAAATGAAGCAATGTGCGAGGACCAGGATGAAGATTGACATGGTGTGTGTGTGCAATGATTAACTCGGTGAGACGATGTGAGCGGGGCAACAATATAGGGTGTTTCACTTCAACTGGAACATCAGCTTGACGAAGGCGACCGCCCACCCTGAGGATACCCTCTGTATCCAGAAAGGGGGCTAACTTATTTATTGCCCTCGCACACCTCTCACCTTTAACCAAGGATGCTATTTCCCTTTGAAATACTTCACCTTGAGCACATTTGATAAGCATATGAAGCGCCTCCTGTAATTCGGTGGCTGTCAGAGATGCAGTAGTTCGGTCAGATGGAGACACCCTACAATTTCGCACAAACCGCTGACAATATACAACAACACCCTGAATTTTCCGTAGATGCGAAAAGCGATTCAAAAGTTTACTGAGCCACTCCTCATTTGCCAAAGTAACTAGTACGGGGAGAGTTCGTTGCTCCGCCAGGCACTCTTCTGGCGGCTCAAAACGCAACGACTTGGGCCAATTTTCTCTTGCCAATTTTAGCCAGGCGGGTCCCGCCCACCATAGTGGATGCTCACAAAACCCAGAAGGTAACATGCCTCTCGATGCACAATCAGCTGGGTTTTCTTGTCCACTTACGTGATGCCATGACTCTGGAGGAATCTTCTCTTGTATGCTTGCTACTCGATTCCCAATAAAGGTCTTCCACCTATTGGAAGATGATTTTATCCAGGCAAGTGCCACCATAGAGTCTGACCAAGCATACATAGAGTTAAACTCAAAACGACCTTCATACACCCGACACACAAATTCCAGAAGCTTTGCCAACAATAAACACCCACACAATTCGAGACGTGGAATCGATATTCTTTTTAAAGGTGATACCTTGGACTTGGCACACAGAAAATTGATCCAAACTTGACCCTCCTCTGATACTTGTCTTAAGTAAACAACTGCAGCATACCCTCGCTCCGATGCATCACAGAACCCATGGAGTTCTGTACTGATGATATTATCGTGTTTTACGCCTCTGGGAATTGATAAACCTGCTAGCGCACTGAGTTGTGATTTATACTGAGACCACTGACCAACAATATCCTTTGAGGGCTTATCATCCCATCCCACTTTTTGCTCCCACAAGCACTGCATAAGATATTTTGCCAACAGGGTAACAGGAGACAAAAAACCCAGGGGGTCATAAATTCTTGCCAATTCCGAAAGAAGATTTCGTTTTGTGCACGGACGATCAATAGGTTCAACATTAAAAGAGAATGTATCACCTATGGGACACCACTGCAATCCTAAAATTTTCAACACTGATGGATCATTTAAATCTAACGATCGAGGTTGCTGACTATCAGCTGATACTGTGGACAACAGTTTCGAATTATTGCTGGCCCACTTCTTCAATTCAAAACCCCCCTTAGCAAACAACCCAATCAATTGCCGTTGCAACTCAAAAGCCTCTGACAATGAGTCGACTCCACTGACTACATCATCCACATAGAGATCGGACCGAACTAGCTTTGCTGCCAATGGAAAAGATGATTCCTCATCATCACAAAGCTGCATCATTGTTCGGATTGCCATGTGTGGGCTTGAGGAGACCCCATATGTGACAGTATTAAGGCGATATTTCTGTACAGGTTCCCCCTTTGAGAACCTCCAGAGAATTCTTTGATAATCCCTATGATTATCTACAACCAAAATTTGTCGATACATTTGCCGAATGTCAGCAGTAAATGCAATTTTGTTTGAGCGAAATTTCAACAACACAGTGGCAATATCTGTCTGCAACTTCGCTCCCACTAACAACGTATCGTTCAGAGATACACCATTCGTACTTTTGGAACTAGCATCAAATACCACCCGCAGTTTGGTCGAAAGGCTGTGAGGACGCAACACACAATGATGGGGAATATAGTATGCATCAGATGGTTCCACAGCTACATCTGATACCAGAGACATATGGCCAGACTCATAATAATCCCTGATAAACTCCGAATAGGACTTGTGCAACGCTGGATCCCTACTAAGACGTGCTTCCAGGGAGTAAAACCGCCTCAATGCAACACTGAAAGATTCTCCCAAACACGGAGTACCCTCACGAAAGGGCATATTTAAAATATATCTCCCAGCACTATTTCGGTGCTGAGTCTTCTTGAAGATTTCCTCACATTTTTTATCTTCCGGAGACATAACTAAACCTTGTGGTACCTGTTCCAAGCTCCAAAACTGTTTCAAGGTATGATCCAAGTCGACCAACGTGCATAAACTATTCACAACAGAATGAGACTTTGACTGTTCTACACTGCCCATAAGCACCCAACCAAAAACAGTATTGATGGCCACTGGTGCACCTCGAGGCCCTCTCTTTATTCCAGGTCTAACCACATGAGCATAAACGTCAGTACCCAACAAAATTTCAATGTCCCCTGGTATACCAAACTCTGAATCTGCCAACTCTAAGTTCTGAATATGTTGCCAGTGGCACTGCTCAATTTTAGCAGAAGGGATCTTGGAACAAATGTTCGGAATCACAATCATGTCCAACTCTAACTTTGTTGGCTCATAAATGGACTCTACTCGACATTTGAGAGTGCCTTGGCTAGCAAGCGAGCTCATTTGGTTCAAGCCTTGAACCATCACTGAACGAGATGAGGTGTTGAGCCCCAATTTTTCAACACACTGCTGCGAAATGAAATTAGCCTCACTCGCACAATCCAGGAGAGCTCGACATCTCCTAACCTTTCCATTTTTATCTCGTACTAATAGCATTATAGTTGCCAGTAACACGGACTGTTCCCTTTTTACCACACTTGCCAACACACGCAATTGCTCTGCACCTTGTGGCTCTTCCACAGGTGGCTTGTTTGAGTCACTCTCATCTCCCGATGCCGGTGCTTTTGGGAAGTGCAATAATGTATGATGGTGTTTATTACATACACGACAACTTGATGACTTGCACTCCCTGCTGGCATGCGAGTTTGATAAACAGTTAAAACAAAGATTTTTTTTTTTTTGCGAACGTATACCGTTTATGAGAGGATAAAGATAGAAATCCATCACACTTGAGCATGGGGTGCTCCTCCTTACAATAAGCACATACAAGCTTTGTGCTGGTAACAAAGGACGAAGCGGGCCTAGCAGTGGTTGCTGAAACATGCTGCCTTCTATTAGTCACATAATTGGAAGTTAAGGCAGTTGTCTCCATTGCTTTACACTGCTTTTCCAAGAATCTACATAAACTACTAAAACTGGGAATGTCCGATTCGCAAAACTCAAGCTCAAATTTTTGCTTAAGACTCATATCCACCTTTTGCAGCAACATGTTGAATTTAGTGAAATCCCACATGTCATGTTCAAACTGCTTCAACGCTTCCAAATTTTCACTGAATACAGACAACAACGTTCGTAGGGAAGAAGCAGATTCACTATTTGCTTTGGGGGCCTGTACAATACCCTGCCAATAATTGGTCAACAAAACCCGGGTATTGTGATACCTTGAGACCAGAGACTTGAATGCAATCCCATAATTGCTTCCCGTTAGCGGTAAATTCTTGATTAGGCCAGCTGCATCCTTCACTAACGAAGCACTCAAATATTGGAACTTTTCAATATCTGACAATGATTCGTTCTCATGAATCATTGTTTTAAACAGATCATATAAGGTTGGCCAGTTTTTCCAATTTCCATCGAATTTTGGCATTTCGATTTTCGGTAACCTCAAATGTCTGTTTAAATTTGAAGTTGACATAATCGCGTTTGCGTTCGTTACTTCCTTTTCACTGAGAGATCGAGCGTTCGATGATTTGACAGAACACCGCGACTTACTCGATGCTCGACTCGATTTCGAACTACCGTGAAAAACGGATCGAGCTTGATTCTCAGCGGCTTTATTTGCATAACCTCTCAGTTCTCGATAGATAGTTTTTATAGAGTATTGCAGTTCATCGAATTTGTTCTGCATTTCATGCTCGCTCTCCAACTCTGATTGATCAACTTCCGACACGATGTCCAAATGCAATGAATCAAATAGATTGACCAACTCATTCAACGCCTCAAAACGAACCTCAAATCTATTCAACCTATCTAAATCCACTACTGCGTCTATTTTGACCTGTTGAGCCACGTGCAATATGGCTTCTACTCGTGTATAAACGCTTTCGCGCTTATTTTTTAGCTGAGTCAACTCCATTGTTCAACGCAAAAAAAATTCCTAAACGCGATTTAAACAATATGCAAACGTGATTTCAACAATATGCAATTCGAGTATGTACCTAGTTATATGCAAGCAATAACGTCACCTTGAAATTAAATGACTCAACACGGCAATAAACAATTACAAATTTACTAGACTAAAGGAAACAAGTAAAATTACTTCAAAAAATGGACTGTATCAACTAATAACAAAACAAAACAACTATAAAAATCCGGTCGATGGGCCAAATGTAAATACCACGTGTATTTATTTTATAATGAATAACAAAAAAAAAACAGAACAAATAGGGCACTGACAATAAGCAAAGTTACCTACCTTTATTCTCCAATAATGCAGGAACATAAGCTTCGTTTTTCTGTATTCACACACAACACCTCTAGGGATCTCGTGTCTCCCAAAGGACTTACAAACAAAAATGGATATTTAGAGACCTCGTGTCTCTTCAAGGGGTTGAAAGCAATTCGCTTTCTCGAGACCTCTTGCCTCTTCAAGGACTCAAAAACAAGTGGCAGAGGGATGCAAGCTTCTCTCCCTTCTCTCATTCTTCTTCCCCCCCTCTGGTCTTCTGGCGGAAACCATTAGTAACACTTACTCTATGTCAGTGTAGCGCGCGACATTTGAATTTAAAAGTGACAGAACAACGAGCATGAACATATATATATATATCCCAGTTATAACTCAAAAAATACTAAACTGATTTCAAACAAACTTGACAAAAATCTTGTTTGGGTGAAAACCGAGGTCGAGTTCGTTAATCAACCTTTATGCTCAAGTTTTTCCGGTGGAAAATCGGGGAAAGCTTTTTGAAAACGCTATATCTTTGTAAGTATCAGAGAAACTGGAATGAGACTTTACATGTGGCTAGAAATTGTGCAAATAAATCTGTTGTGAATTTTAAGTAATTTGGTACACAATATTTAGAGCTTTGTCCAAATTAAAAATAAAATCCCAAAGGCATGCGTTGAGACGACTTAGTGGTTAAAGTCCAATGCCTGACAGACAGAGTAGTTAACTGCCACACGTAGATTGATTCATACAACAGGTATAAACCATATATCAATGGTTACCAAACTAAATATATACCAGGCATAAAACATACTACCCGAACCAACAATCGTGAAATCTCGTCCGCAATTATGGAAAATGACACAGGACATGAAATTAAAAATTTGCCAAGTGATTGTTATTTAACTGGGAATTTTTTTTTGTAGCTTTATGAACGGCCTCAAATACAGTTTTAGCGGAGTATAGATATATTATGTTGTCGCAAAATATAGTAGAAATGTAAACAAAATCAAGCGAAGTCCCTATAAAAATGATTCTAGAAAAGTTTCTTCTATCTTTAAACTTCAACATAAGATGTCATATAAGACCAAAACAGTCGTGGGATGTGTTTCAATGATAATTATACTAATTCTGTAATTAATTGTTACGTATACTTTGAATATAATATCGTTAATTGACGTATGCCTGGATGGCTGAGAGGCCTCGCGCTTGCCTCATAAGCAGAAGGTTACGCGATCGAATCCAGCTTGAATGTTTGTTTTTCTGTTTTATTTTGACATATGGAGAAACAATAGTGCACAGATTTCATACGTTTTGAACAATATCTCATTTTTGTTTAAAACGCCTGAATAAGTTTGTCACCTTTCAGTCTGAAATTATAATTTTGTTATTGTTGATATTGAAAAGACCGGTTTGATTAGGTTGACTAAAACGAAATCCTACTGGCGATTAATAAGGAAAAATAACTGATACGTTTATAATTTGGCAGATATTTTTAATGTTATATGAAATTTCTTTTCTAAATGAAGGATATAAATACTGCCCAAAATTTAAATTTATAACTAAAATTGAAGAGATATTAGCTTCTGAATCCGAAATTGCTTCCAGATCTATAAGGCAATACGAAAGACTAAAAATGTGTGAATTTTTACGACATTTAACTTCAAAATATGACAAACGTCAAATTGGTCAAAATAAAACTGTTCAGTTTCTCCATTAGTTTTTACTAAAGCTGATAAAAGAAATACAACTGTAGCTATAAATAGGGACGCATATAACATTAAAATTAATGATTTTATTACTGGCGAAAATTTAACAGAAATTAGGAGAGACCCAACAAATTCATTTCAGACAAAACTAAAAAATGAACTTAAAAATACATCTCTGTTTAGTCAACAAGAAAAGAAATATCTTTTATATAAAAGCCCACAACCACCAAATACTTAAAAATCCACAAGCCAAATATTCCGGTGAGACTAGTAATTGCTATGTTAATACACCTAATCATAAGATAGCGAGCAAACTGGTTTCACTTAATAGAGAATACAACTACATTCCAAAATATTCAATTAGGAATTCTTATGAACTAACACAAAAAGTAGATAACCTAATTTTCCTACAAATAATAAATTAGTCTCGTTTGATGTTTGTAGCATGTATTCTAAGATACCTCCTAGAGAATGTTTACCTCTATTAGAAAACATTTTAATAGAATAGAACGTAAATGTTATAACAAGACAAGAAATAATAAATCTTCTTAATGAATGTATAAAACAAAACTATTTTAAATTTAATGATAAAATTTATATGCAAAATGAAGGCCTACATATGGGTTGTCTGTTGTCATGTCACCCTTTTTCACAAAAGCTGTCAGCCTATCATTCTATGATACATCGTGCATTTTCAATACCTATGCCCCAAAACAATTTTGAAAAAGAAATTTCAATAATTAAGCAAATAGCATTTAATAACCGCTACTTTGTTAAATTGATAGACAAAATGATAGAGAGAAAATAATACAAATTAACGATTAATTTAATTTATCCAAATATTAGACAAAGAAGACAAAGGTATGTCGCGAAAACTTATTTCGGAACTATTTCAGAAAACATTTCAAAAATTTTAAATACCTGTACAAATACAAAGATAGCATTTAAATCTTACAACACGACATGTGATTTATTATTTAACGTGAAAGAAAAATCTTGTTTATTGACAAAAGCTGGAATTTATAATTAGCTTTTACACATTGTAACACAATCTATACAGGTCAAACTTCTAGAAATTGTAACACCCGATACAGAGAACATATTTCTGCATTTAAAAATAACCACGCTGACAAATCTACATTTGCAAAACATATTATTGATGCCCAATATAGACCTACAGTAAATAACCGCATAAAACCACTAAATTTTTGTAATTACCAGTGCAATTTTTGAAGCTTTAGAAGTCAAAAAACACACACGGCAATAGCTACCTTGTTTTAAATGAGTAAACTGATTTAATGAACTCCCATTTCATGGATATTCTTCTTTCTAATTAAATAAACCAAACAAAATAAATTTAAATATTTTTTCATAAAAGTTGTAATACGAAAATCAATTGAGGTATGTCAATATTTTCATTGGATAGAGTATGCTTTGTTACTGTTATTGTTTAGTTATTTTATTGTTGTAACTGTTATTATAGTTATAGGTTAGTTCTATCTTTATGTTAAATATTGACATACATCATGTGGACATTTTGAAGACCTTATCTGACATTTGTGTTTCATTTTAATTTTAAATTTTTAAGAATTTTTGATCCAAACATCATAACATA
Source organism: Tillus elongatus (assembly GCA_964006375.1). Lineage (NCBI taxonomy): Eukaryota > Metazoa > Arthropoda > Insecta > Coleoptera > Cleridae > Tillus > Tillus elongatus. Next base: position 97,611,261 of record OZ023264.1, on the reverse strand, counting down.
TCTTTAATTGTAGTTGGAATGATTTCGTATTGATTCAATTTTTATTTGTCTGAGGATGCTGTCAAGAGCAGCGAAACCGGTTACAGAAACGTTAAAGAACATCCTAGAACAGCTAGAATTCAGAAAGGCTTGTTCCAGTTGGCTTACATGCTGGCTACGTCGTTCACTTCACATAAACCAAACCCAACAGTGAAGCCAGAGAAGTAGTCTTCCAGTCTGTATGTAGTATGGACCAGTTTCACCAAGTAAGGGCAACAACAATCAATGAACTAAGTATACATAACTGCCTATCTGAAATTACCACACAATACATTCATATATAACCGATGTAAACATTCAATTCAGTGAAACACCTGCTTTAGTCATATTCAAGTGTTTCCAATTAAAATTTTCCACAATGCAGACATAATCATCTTGAGTATGTGCGGATTGAATTAATGATAGATTGTCTCCATCATCAGATATCACTCAAAGTTTAGCTAGTATCAGAATATTTAAAACAATTAAAGTGCTCAGAGGAAAAGTAATACAAGTGATATTTTAAGCAAATTAGATAAGTGCAGATTTGAGGTTGTAAATATGCCTTTTACTCAAAGCAAAAATGATAAAAGTCAAAATGAGCACTGGTCACACCATCTTCAAGTGGAAAGGTCCACTACTATACAGATGGTCCACGCATAATGGTACAGAGCAGGGGTTGATTCTTGGCATCAAAATATTATAACTTAGCTAAACCTACCTTAGTACAAAAGTCAAAGTTAAAAAGAAACATGGTGTTAAAGTGAAAAATTGAATTTCGGTTTTCCTTGATATCTAGAAAAGTGTTTCACATATTGTCTTGAAAATTGGCACCGATGAGTTTGTCATAGTGATAAAAATAATTCATTCCTAATTTGGCTTTAGCAGATAAGGGCACTGCTTGCGGTACTCTTCAAGTCTTAAAAATACTCACACTTTTTTGTTAGCGCAGCTAGGAAACTTCTTATACACAAGAATATTCTCTTGTATTTTCCTCACTAAAAAGTAAGTATACCTCTTTATCAAAAAGGTTGTAACAAGGTGAATAAAATAACACCTCTATACAACTGAATTAAGGCCACATGTGGACATAACCATATGCAACCAGTGATTCATACACATTAATTTAAAAAAAACGAACACCAGGTGCTGAGAAGGAGGTGGTTTCAGATAAATCAAGACATGTATTGATCCGGTGAAAATAAGCCTTGTCACTGTTTAACTACATTTATATCATCGGCAGAGGTATATAAAAAGAGGCCAAGATTTGAAGGAAAATCAGTTCCCTTCGAGCATTCTTCAAGTCCACCAGCAGTAGCCCGTACAAGTAGCAATCCGACCAGTTCACATGCCAGCCAAGCGTCGACAGTCCTAGGTGAGTGCCTAGCTATTATACTGCCGTCTGGTAAATGATTTGCCCGGCTATTACAACAGCTGTTGAATCCTAGATGCAATAGCACAGTATGATCTAGCTGGCCTGACCCGCCTGCCCCAGCTGTTAATTCCTGGGCGTAAGACTATCTGCAACCCCCCCTGTTTGCCTGGTGCCATGATTCTAGATTGTAACCCACTGGTCTGGCCAAGAAGCCAAAGTTGTTTAGTACCAGATGCTGAGTCCTGTGTGATAACAAGGGAGGCTCATTCCATATGACCTGACCCCCTTCGCTCCCTTGACAAAAAGGCAACCGAAAGCTCGCCATAAGCTGGTTGGGTTGTAACCTGAGAACTCTAAAAGAAGCCCTATCCAGAAGAAATACCCAGGGTTGCAGTAGGATGAAACAACTAGGCATGATATTTCAAATTATACCATTGTATACAGTGTGTCCCAAACTGGATGGGAATGTATTGCTATCTCCGTTATTATTAGAGATAGGGAGACAGTTAAATTAGCAATGTTTTGTAGAATTTCATGATTGTTCAAAATATGACTTGTATTTTGCCCTGCCTCTTTTCGTTTTCGAGTTATTTCGAAAAAACAATAATTTGTCGATTTTTTTTCCTTCAATATCTAAGTAGGCATTGATCTGACATGTCTAAGACTTGCACATTATCAGGACACTTTTTACAGAGTAATCTTTTTGTGCTATTCTCAACTTTGGATTGTCATTTGTTTTTGAGCTACAGGTATCGACGTTTGTTTTTATTATGGCAGCCACATTGGATTTTTTGCTCATGTGATAAGAGCTTTCCAATGATGTACAATATGCTTGAGAAATCTTGTAATTGCACTGACAATTTTGAGAAACACCGTTTTGAGGATAGTAGACTATGAAAATCAATACTAGAAAACAAATGACAACAAAGGTGTTCAAAAAGTAGTAAGCAATGGAGTCTAACAATAGACTTCTACTTTTAACATAATTTTCTGTAATGATTCACGATAAAAAAATTGAAACTTTGAGCGCACCAATGAATCAGCCCATTATTACAAATTATATTTTACATTACAACATTATCCTAAAAAATTGTTATAAACCAACAGAATTCAATAAAAATCAGATTAATGATTTACGAAGACGCCTTTGAAAATTGTTTGATTTTTAAACGTAAGTCAACTGAAAAAAAAACAGAAGAAAGTTTGCTACGGATATAACACTATCGCGACAATTAAAAATACTGTCATTCTTAATTATCTGAACAATTTGATGTGTATTTAACACGTTGCTTTAAATTTTGTATTAAATAGTTTTGTTTCCTGTTTATTTTAAATATTATTCAACAATATGTTCAGTAATGAAGAATATTTTGACATGTTGGAATGTTACATTCGTTCTAACCGAAATACTGAGGCAGCTGCAAATTAATATCAAAACAACTACCCAGAAAGACGACAACCAAACACCCAAATATTTCGCAGGATAGTGAACGACGGTAGCTTCCACGCAAAGAAACTACCAATGAAGAAAGAAATAATGCCGTCTTACAGGTTTCAAATGAAAACCCTCCGCAATCTGTTCGGTTTTATGGTGAACAAATTGACGTTCCAAAAAGTACAGTACACAGTGTATTAAAACAAAGTCATTACCATCCATACAAACCTACAATCGTACAAGGCTTAAATGTTGACGATTACCCTAAGCGACTTCAATTCTGCAGATGGTATCAAGGACAATGTCAGCAAGATGACAATTTTCATTTGAAAATAATATAGACTGATGAATCCAGATTTACAAATTGTGGTGTGTATAATAGGCATTATTGGGCAAATGAAAATCCCCATCTAAAGGAAGAGACTATTGCAAGACAGATTTAGTATTAATGTTTGTTGAGGCTTATTAGGTAAAAAACTGTTATTTTTATTTGTAGATTAGACAGTTAATTTTTAAAAATTTCATTGTTGGTCCGTTCTTTTTTGAAAATAATTTAACTGGGGAAAGGTATCTTAATCTATTGAGAAATGATATCTTACCAACAATTGGAAGAGTTCATGATAATTTAGACGAGATTTGGTACCAACAAGACGGTTGTCCGGCTCACAATGCTAGGATCGTCAAAGAATTTTTGCACCAAAATTGTAATAATCGTGTCATTTGTAACGATGGGCCGGTTCATTGGTGTGCTCGAAGTCCTGATATAACACCCATGGATTTTTATTTTTGGGGCACTCTGAAGAATGATGTGTATAAATTCGATCCACCACAAAATGTCATTGAATTACGAAACAGAATAACGGAAGCTACAAACCATACTAACCAAAACACCCTCACCAGAGTTTGCAGGCATGTTTCAAAAAGGTGTATAAAGTGCATTGAACAAAACGGTGGCCATATTGAACAATTTCCAATTAGTGTATTTTTAAGTTTCTATTTTATTATTTGTTGAGTTCCGTTTCTAATTGTGTTGTTTCGTGAAGTTTAAGTTTCTATTTGTTATTGCTGGGTTTGGTTATTAAACTGTTTCACATAATATTACCTAGCATTATTACCTAATTAAGTATTGTAAATTAAATCACAATATTTTTTTATTGTGAATCATTACGGAAAATTATGTTAAAAGTAGAAGTCTATTGTTAGACTCCATGGCCTACTGATTTTGTGCAAATCTTAGACATGTCAGATCAACTTAGATATTGAAGAAAAAAGAAATCAACAAATTTTGTTTTTTTCAAAATAACTCGAAAACGAAAAGAGGCAGGGCAAAATACAAGTCATATTTGGAACGAGCATGCAATTCTACAAAACATTGCTAATATAACCGTCTCCCCATCTCTAACAATAACGGAGATAACAATACATTCCCATCCAGTTTGGGACACACTGTATAGTGTAAATGATTTTATATTTTTAGAAAGTTGTAAATAAATAGATGTAACGCAAAACTTTCTATACCGAGTTATCCTGGTACTCAAAGAAACAACCATACAAATAGCGCCCGAGCAGTAGTTACTCAGCATCAAGAATAGAACCTTTTAAATTGAGCCCAAGCAGTAAAGAACCTGAGCTATTGCTAAGAACCTTACAAATGGAGACCAAGAAGTGCTAACCCAACAGAATGTAAGGGAACGATATAAACTTTTGGCAACCACATAATCACCATCTCCAGGCCGGCCAAGAACCCAAAATCACATGCCCAAACCTTTCTAAGAGTATCTACCAAGTTGTTGATGCAAGCTTGTATATATTTTTGAATTTGAAATTGCCGCCAGACATTTAGGGATTGCTGCTCGCCGTGGTTGGCACCACTGAGAGGAGGAGAGGGGGCAGATTTTGTGACAGCCTCTCTCTCTCTCTCTCGCGACGTAAACCAGCGTCACTGCGTTAGAATCAGTCGTCCTGAAAACTGCTAGTACTCCAGACTAGGGATGTGCTCCAGATTTTCTGGTCTAATTTTCTTGTTACATAATTTTTTGCCTCATTTGGGGTGAAGATAGTCGCCCGACCTCCAAAGAAGACCCTAAAACCCACGTGAAGATACAGTCCATTACACAGGTGAGTGCATCTCTTATTTGTCTGGTATAATTTAAAATCTAACTTTATTGTAAACAATTCCTCTTTATTATTTCGTAATATCTTGCAACAACATTTTGGTCCATCGAAGCCGATGCTTGTTTGATTAGAATTGACACTTGTGGGTGTTCATATCGTGAATTTATGCACACGTGTTTGGCGGTTTTGTTGTTAAAAATCGTAATTTATAGCCTCCAGGGTTTGGTTAGAACACGTGTTCGGGTCGGCAAATCCGTGTTAGTGTAATTGTTTTGCTTGTTTAATTTGTTTTACGGCCTTTTAGCGTCAAAATTGTTTTGTTTTTCAGTGTCTCGCAATCGGCGATTTTCGAGCTCTGTTACTTGTTTGAAACGTGTTTTTTTCGACGTGAAACACGTGGTTATCATCCGATTGGGTTCAGGTTATATCAGTCTTTTCTAGTTTGCCTTTTCGTTTTTTGTCATTTTTGAAATGGAGGTGGAAAAGTTGATAAATAAACGTAACTCTGTTATGAATCGAGTGCAACACCTATCAAGGTTTGCATTAGACGCCAAGGCTGAACCCACAAAAAGGAATGAATTTAGAATCAGATACCAAGGTCTTAACGATTCTGTAAATTTGTTTGATTCTTTACATCTGGACATCGTGTCTTTAATGAAGGATAAGGATAATTTGGCTTTACAATCGGAGATTCAGACAGACTTCGACAACATACAGTACAGCATCAAGTCAATCTATTTTGAAATTTGTGGTAAGGTTACTGCTGATGCTGCCGATGTAGCTAAGTCGCTCGATAATGAGGCTCACTCTGATAGTGGAACGGGTGGCAGACGTAATGTTCGATTGCCTAAGATCGATATTCCGAAATTTGACGGGGCGATTGGTCAGTGGCCACGTTTTTTCGATTTGTTTAGGACTCTGATTCATGAAAATGACACTTTGTCAGATATTGAGCGTTTCCAGTATCTTCTTGCTTCCTTGACAAAAGAACCAGCTTCAATAGTTCAAAACCTACCCCTCATTTCGGATAATTACCAAGTGGCATATAATTCGCTAGTTTCAAGGTATGAAAATAAACGTGTGTTGCTTACGAATTACTGGTTAGCTCTTCTTAATGCTCCGAAGGTGTCAGGCGATTCATCTCGAGATTTAAGGAATTTGTTGACAGCATTTACTGAAAACGTATGTGCGTTAGATTTATATCAAGAGCAGCAGTATGATTTGTGGGACTTTACGAAATTCAATTTCCTTTTGCAAAAGTTAGATTCCTCTATCCGAAAGCAATTTGAAATACAGTTTGGTGACTGTGAGGTCCCCACGTACTCGCACCTTAGTGATTTTTTAGAAAAACAGTGCAAGGCTCTTGAAACATCTGCGCTAACCGTAGCACCGGTCTCAGTGAAGAAGGGTCCTCAAATGTTGAAAGGGAAACAGTTCGTGCAGCCGAAACCAACCACTTCTTTGGTGACTAGTGTTAGTAAGTCAGATTCATCAATTTCTTGTGTGTGTTGCCAGGGGGAACACTCATTGACGAAATGTGACAAGTTCTTAGAAATGTCTCCTAAGGATCGTCATACCTTAGTGAAGAGGAAAAGTCTGTGCTATAATTGTCTGGCTGGGTCTCACAAACTCGCAGGGTGTACCTCGAAATTTAATTGTCGTGTTTGTACTAGGAAACATCACACATATTTGCATTTTACATCAAGCTCTGGTCAGACTGATACACAAACATGTGAGCAAGGTGATAACAGACCCGACCAAGTAACCGGTCAAGTCGTATTGACAAGCACGCTTCCCAGCTTCCCTGTTGTATTATTTGCCACATGTAAAGTGGATGTGTGTGATGCTTATGGGGTGTATCATAGATGTCGTGTGCTGCTCGATTGTGCAAGTCAGGCAAATTTCATTACGCAGCGCCTTGTAAGCAAACTTTCTCTGTCGAAGTCACATGCTTCTGTTCCAATTCAGGGGATAAATCAGATGGCCACCGTTACTGATTTGGGGGTTACTTCATTTAGGTTGAGACCTCGGGACAAACCTAATCCTAGTTTCGATATCGATGCTATTGTGGTTCCCAGAATCTGCGACAAGGCACCTTCAACGGACGTACAATCATATGTCTGGAATCATATCAAAGACCTTGCTTTAGCGGATGATACTTTTGGTCAGCCAGGGGACATTGATATTTTATTGGGTGCTGATATATATGCAATGGCATTGTTACCGGGACTTAGAAAGGGTAAGGATCAGGAACCTACTGCTATCAATACAGTGTTTGGTTGGGTAATCTTGGGTAGTGTACCAGCCCAATCGAATTTAGTGGTTGATTCCTTTTGTACGTCGGTCGATGTTTCTCTGGACAAAACTCTCAGACAATTTTGGGAATTGGAGCAAGTGCCTCAGTGCACATTAGCGAGTCCGGAAGATGCCCTGTGTGAGAAGATCTTCCAGGACACTCATTCACGTGACTCTAATGGTAGATATGTCGTGGGCCTGCCATTTCGTGATGGGATGCCAGATCTGGGTGAGTCACATTCCATGGCATTGAGACGGCTTCATGCTCTAGAGAGACGATTGTCCAAAGAGTCAGATATCCGTAGAAAGTATGTGGCTTTCATGCGTGAGTATCTGAGCGATGGGCACATGTCTCCTGTGTCGTGTAAGGTATCACATCCTAGTGCCGTCTACTACATCCCTCATCATTGTATCTTGAAACCCGAAAGTACCACTACAAAGTTACGGGTGGGGTTCGACGCCAGTGCTAAGACCTCAAATGGCGTCTCGCTCAACAACACCCTATTGGTTGGACCCAAGTTGCAGCAGGATATTGTGACAGTCCTGTTGAATTTTCGGGCTCATCGAGTCGCCTTTACTGCAGACATTAAGCAAATGTTTCTGCAAGTATTGGTGGCAGAGGAGCATAGGGACTTCCAGCGCATTCTTTGGCGGTTTTCCGATTCTGAGCCAGTGCAAGAGTTCAGACTCAATACAGTGTCCTTTGGTGTTGCTTCTAGCCCCTATCTTGCCATTAGGACCCTCTTACAGGTGGCAACAGATTTAGGTGGTAAATATCCTCTTGCAGCAGACGTCATAAGGTCTGACACGTACGTGGATGACATAGTGACTAGTGTGCCAGATTCCAATTCTGCAATTGAAGTGAAATCTCAACTGATAGGAATGCTCGGAGAGGCTGGATTTGAGTTGCGAAAATGGGCAAGCAATGATCCCGAATTTCTTGCGTCTCTCCCCAGTAGTCATCAGCAATCTCTGTGTTTCGACTCTGATGACTTAGTGTCTGTCAAGATTTTAGGACTACAGTGGTGTCCAATGACTGACTGCTTCTCGTACAAGGTACATCCAATTGAACGCAAATGCACCAAGCGTAACATACTGTCAGAGCTTGCTAGAATCTTTGATCCTTTGGGTTTCTTGTCTCCCCTGACCCTCTCTGCGAAGCAGCTGATGCAGTTCCTGTGGCAGCTAGGCATTTCGTGGGATGAAAAACCACCACTAGAAGTCGAATCCAGGTGGGACACATACAAATCGCAACTTTCTTGTTTGTCATCGTTGTCAATTCCGCGGTATGTGTCTGCTGAAGGTACTACTTCTTCTACATTGCATGGATTCTCGGATGCGTCTGAGCTTGGTTATGGGGCCGTAATTTATCTTCGTGTTGTATCCGCCAGCGGAGCCATAAAGATATCTCTCTTGTGTGCTAAGTCTCGTGTCTCCCCACTAAAAAAAGTATCAGTACCCCGATTGGAGCTTTGTGCAGCAGCCTTGTTAGCAGAGTTGATGGAGTTCGTTCAGGTTACATACCGAAAGACTATTTCTATTGATAATATATTTTGCTGGTCTGATTCCACAGTTGCCATTCAGTGGATTAAGTCATCTCCCCATCGATGGAAAACGTTTGTGGCCAATAGAGTGGCGCTCATACAAGAAAAGGTACCCCCTGGTTGCTGGTCACATGTTTCGGGGTTAATCAACCCTGCAGATTGTGCATCGCGCGGACTTACTCCTAATGAGCTTCTCAATCACCCGCTATGGTGGACGGGTCCGGCTTTCTTGTCCGAACCATCCGATACATGGATTAGCGCAGAATCTTTAGGTGAAGAGTCCGATGTCATGATGTCGGAGCAAAGGCAAGTTGTGTGCATGACAAAGGTTGTTTCGTGTGATTGGCCGCTGAATTTGTTAGAAGGGTATTCTTCGCTGAGGAAAATTCAAGGTATCATTGCTTACAGTATGAGGTTTGTCAAAAATCTGAAATTACCCCGGAAGGACAGAATTTCGGGCGCATTGAGTGAGGCGGAGCTTTACACTGCACTGACTTTTCTTGTTAAAGCAGTACAAAGGTTGGCGTTTGAGAGGGAAATGCGTGACATTGAGCATGGTCGACCTTGTGTAAAGTCTATCCGTAGGCTGGCCCCATTTGTGGATAGGGATGGTGTTCTCAGGGTGGGCGGTAGACTTAGATGCTCGGACTTGTCGTTTGATGCAAAGCATCCCATGCTTCTGCCACGTTCACACTTGCTCACTGACTTGGTGATTCGTAGTGTCCATCAGAAACACTTACATCCTGGACCTCATACCTTGCAGTATTTGTTGTCACAAAATTTTTGGATTCTTTCGGCCCGCCGGGCAATTAATAGTGTGCTTGGGCAATGTTATCGTTGTTTCCGTGTTCGCCCGGTAACTTTGACACCTGTAATGGGGGATCTTCCTCCAGTAAGAGTTTCTCAGCTGAAACCATTCTCTCACACTGGAATTGATTTTGCCGGTCCATTTCTCGTTAGCCAGGGAAGATATCGTGGTGTCAGAAGTGCGAAGGCATATGTGTGTATTTTTGTTTGCATGACCACAAAGGCTGTGCATATTGAATCGGTATCAGACCTCACCTCGGAGGCTTTTCTTGCTGCTTTTCGGCGCTTTGTGGCTCGAAGAGGTCGTTGTGACAATGTCTACAGTGACTGCGGCACTAATTTTGTCGGGGCCAACCGATTGTTGGTTTCATACGCACATCAGGTGACTGATTCCTTGTCAATTGAGTGGCATTGGAATCCCCCATCAGCGCCGCACTTTGGAGGACTGTGGGAAGCAGGGGTTCGTTCCATTAAAACTCACTTGCGTCGTGTTGTTGGCACACAGGTTCTGACATTCGAGGAACTGACCACTGTTCTGGCACAGATTGAAGCAGTTCTTAATTCCCGACCGCTCTGTAGTCTTAGTACAGACCCCAATGACATGACATCGCTTTCCCCTGCGCACTTCTTGACCATGGAGCCTCTTTGTGCCCCACCTGACCCAGACGTGACTGATGTCAAACTTACCAGACTTTCTCGTTGGCAACTTGTTTCCAGAATGCATCAAGATTTTTGGAAACGCTGGAAAAGTGAATATTTGCACACCTTGCAGCAGCGCAATAAGTGGTCTACCCCCCAAGAAGCTCCTTCGATTGGTACTCTCGTTGTCATCAAAGATGAGACAGTGTCTCCGCTTGTGTGGAAGTTAGGGCGCATATTGAAACTCTATCCGGGTCGTGATGGCGTTGCCCGTGTCGCTCAAGTACGAACAAGCACAAGTATTTTAGATCGTCCTATGACCAAGCTGTGCCCTTTACCTTCGCAGTAAACGGCCAGTACGCATCTCCCATTTGTATAGTTAGTTGTAGTGTGTATCTACCAATTTAATTTAATCTTTGCATTTTTTAATCGGAAATAAGTAGTCCTTATTTGGTGGGCGGAATGTTGATGCAAGCTTGTATATATTTTTGAATTTGAAATTGCCGCCAGACATTTAGGGATTGCTGCTCGCCGTGGTTGGCACCACTGAGAGGAGGAGAGGGGGCAGATTTTGTGACAGCCTCTCTCTCTCTCTCTCGCGACGTAAACCAGCGTCACTGCGTTAGAATCAGTCGTCCTGAAAACTGCTAGTACTCCAGACTAGGGATGTGCTCCAGATTTTCTGGTCTAATTTTCTTGTTACATAATTTTTTGCCTCATTTGGGGTGAAGATAGTCGCCCGACCTCCAAAGAAGACCCTAAAACCCACGTGAAGATACAGTCCATTACACAGGTGAGTGCATCTCTTATTTGTCTGGTATAATTTAAAATCTAACTTTATTGTAAACAATTCCTCTTTATTATTTCGTAATATCTTGCAACAACACAAGTTATAAGCAAAAGTTTTGGCAACAACATAACCAGCATCTCAAGGCCAGACAAAAACCGAAAATCACATGACCACAAAGTTCCCAGAGAATTTCAGAGTTATAAGCAGAAGTTTCGGTAACCAAATAAACAGCATCCACAGACCAGGCAAATACCGAAAACCCTATGCACAATAAGTTCCCAAAGGTACCAACCGAAAAATCGGCAAGAAGTCGGCCACCAGACAGTCAGCAAACCATGAGCATGCAAAAAGCGACCACCAGAAGTAATACCCCGACTGACCAAAGCGACCAATTGGCTACAGGCACCAAGGTGTGCTGGATATGCAGACTAAAAAGGGAACAGCTCCTAGTGAAAATGTAAAAACTTAATCTGGATACTGATGGCTTGATAGAACACTTATGAAGACAATTTAGTCAATACCTCAAAAGCGTGCAAGAACCAGCAAATGGCAGCGAGTGCTGACTACCAACCAATGTAGTCGCAGGAGATTGTTCCCGGCTTGCCACATCATGAGCAAAAAAGTTTGCTCGGATTCAGACAGGTGGTCCTAAAATCTGCCCGCTCACCACACCTTCGGCCAGATGCTCTGGCGTAGAAGAATTTTTTGCAGGTTTCCGTCTGGTCAGGTATACGATCCCACTCTCAGGTGCTATTCTCCTTGGGCACTTGTTTAAGTTTCATTTCCAACTGAACTGTTTCAAATTCATCTATTTCTCAGGTAAGTTGCTTAATATCTGTAGTCTTTGCATTTCATGTACTATCAGTATTCTGATCTTAGGTTTGAACATACTAGGTCCATTTCCTTTTCCTCACTGAATTCTCCGTGTCGCTTGACCATTGTTTGCTACGGGCAGATGTTAGCGACTTAACCTATATTGCTTCGGGATACCGCCATTCTGTGAAACCGAAACAACAGAAACCAATAGAGGAACTGGAGGGACTTCATGACCACCTTGACAAACTGAAGGACTGTTATGAATTCACCGATTAACAGATATTGAGGGCGCTACCTGTACTGTTCGGAGACACCGCTATTCTATGGTGGCGAAACACCAGAACCGACTGCAGCAGCTATAGACTTCATTAACGCCTTTAAAAATTTCTTTTGGCCAACAGATTTGAGAATGAACTTAGCTAGAGAAAGGCGGCAGAGGACTAACGGGAAAACTGAAAGTAAATCACCTACAACTGCCGCAAACAATACCAAACAACCGCCGCAACAAGTCTCAAAACTTCAAGTCAAATCGATTCCAATGGCAGACACCAACCCTCGGAGAAGCTCCAATTTAAAATCAAGATCTCGTTCGCGCAGCAGGTCATTGTCCAGATCAAAGTCCAGTTCAAAATCCAGATCAACGACAAGATCATCAAGCAGGGACCCACCGAAGATCCGTAAATTGTCCAGATCCCCTTTAAGGCAAAAGGAAGAGGTCTGTTAGCAGAATGAGGTCTGCTAGTAGAAAGAGGAATACATCAAGTAGGCGTTCCCTATCTTGTTCAAAGCAAAACCAAAGCGGAAGTGGAGGTAGAAGTGCTAGTGGGAGGGGGAGAAACAGCAGAGAAAGGAGCAGTATCAAAAAGTAAGAGCCAAATCCAATGAAAAGGTGAGGAAACCATGTCCGAGTCCTTTGCCTAGGGTTGAAAGGAAAGTTGTCAGGGAAAGAGAAGAACCAAGATAATCTAAAACCACTCTAGCTAAGAAGAAAGGAGGGCAAAAGAAGACTCACATTGTAAGAAAGAGGCTGAAGATGTTAGAACTGATGAGAGAAAGGCCAAGAAACGTCGAATTTTAGCTGAATCACATCACAGCGTAGAATAAACAAAGGCAAGAGAAAAGAAGACACCAAAAACAAAAGCTGGGAGTGGTAGCCGGAAAGAAAGTCGTCATCTCACCCCACCATATCGTCCACCGAGATATTCAAGAAGTCTGTCAAGCATTAAAGTCAATGAGTTTCCGCCCAAACCATCAAAGCATGCTGTTGTTAAGGAAGAGAAATAGAACATTAAAGAACAGGTGGAAGTTAAAACGAAGAGACGGTAAAGAAACGTGTCAACAGTTCAAGCGACAGTGACCATGATGCACCATCTAAAGGTAAAAGAGATAAGATAGCAATGAAGAGAAAGTTAAGAAGAAAAGGCAGAGTTCTGATTCGAAAGAAGAAAAGAAAAAGAAACCAAACAATCATACCGCAACGGTGAAAGAGAAGCTTTTTTTAAGTTAGTCATTTTTTATTTTAATTTTGGAAAAAAACAAGTCGTTTTTTAAAATTAATGAATCAACTTTTCTTTTTTTTAATTTTAATTTTTTTTTACATTTTTTTATACAAAAATAAGTTTAGTTCAAACAAGAAGCTAAAGCTTGCAAGAAACCGCAAGAACAAGATAGAATACAATACCAAACAGAGTGGTGAGTCCTTGGATTTGGCACAACCAGTGTAGCAGGAAGCCTGAGAATGAAAGAAAAAAACAACATTTTTTTCTTAACAGAAGTAAGAGGAGAACAAGGTGAATAAATACATCTCGATACAATGTAATTAACCATATATGCAGCAAATAAATTCATAAATATTAATTTATTTGATACAATTTAATTTAAAGAACAAACACAAGATACTGAGAAAAAGTGGTTTCAGATTAATCAAGATACATATTAATCAGGTGATAATGTCCTATAATCGGCTATCTACATTTTATCACTGACGAAGGCATATAAAAGGAGGCCAAGAATTCAAGGAAAATCAGTTCTCCGATACACCAACATAATACAAGCAGCAGTCCATGTGCCAGCCGAGCGTCTTCAGCCTTAGGTGAGTTTACCCTGTTATTATACCGCACTGTGGTAAATGATTTGCCGGCTATTACAACAGATGTTGGCTCCTGGATGTAATAGCATGATACGATCTAGGTTAGTCTAAAACACCTGCCGCAGTTGTTGATTCCTGGGCGTAAGCGTCGAGGATTAAACCACACCGCCGCCCCTTTTCCCTCCTTGTATTGTCCGACCAGGGTGCCTATGAGCAGGGCTAATTCCTGATCGTAACCCGCTGGTCTGGCCAAAAAGCCAACGTTGTTTAGTACCTGGTGCTGCGTCCTGCGTGCTAAACAAGGGAAGCGCATTCCACAAAAAGGCAACTGTAAGCACACCGTCAGCTGGCTAGGATGTAACCTGAGAACTTTGAAAAGGAGTCGTGTCGGGAAGAAATATCTCAGGGTTCCGTTCTGCAGTAGGACAAACCGACCAGGCATTATATTTTGAATTATGTCAAGTGCAAATAATGTATATACTGCAAATACTTTATTATTTTTTAGGAAATTGTAAATAAATAGATCTAGTAGAAAACTTTCTTCACCGAGTTATCCTGGGACTCAAACAAATCAACCTTACAATCTCTATTTATTTACAACTTCCTAAAAATATAAAATTATTTACACTATACACATTATTCACACTTGGTATCATTTCGTATGATTTGAAATATAATGTGTGGTCGGTTCTTCCTACTGCAGAAAGGACCCCTGGGTATTTCTTCTGAACAGGCCTCCTTTTAGAGTTCTCAGGTTACAGCCCAGCTCAGCCTAGGGTGAGCTTTCAGTTGCCTTTTTGTGGTGGGACTGAAAGGGGTAATGTGGAATGAGCTTAACTTGTTTAGCACGCAGGACTCAGCATTTGGTATTAAATAACTGGCTTCAGGCAAGACCAGTGGGTTAAGGTCTGGAATCAGCGCCACTCATTCGCACCCTGGTTGGTCAAAATGTGGAGGGGGAGGGGGTCTTTGGCGCTTTTGCACAGAAATCAACAGCTGGGACAGGCGGGTCAGGCTAGCTAGATCATACCATGCTATTACATCTACGATTTAACAGCTGTTGTAATAGCTGGCAAATCATTTACCACACTGCAGTATGAAATAACAGGGCAAACTCACCTAGGACTGTAGACGCTTGGTGGCAACTGGACTGGTCGGACTGCTGCTTGTACTGGCTACTTTTGGTGTACTTGAAGGCTGTTTGGAAATAACTGATTTTCCTTCAATTCTCGGCCTCCTTTTATATGGATCCATCAGTGATAAAAATGTACATAAACGGTGATAAGACTTTTATATTATACAGGTCTTGACTGATCTGAAACCGCCTCCTTCTCGGCATCTGGTGTTTGTTCTTGTTCTTGGGACTTTTTGTAAGCTTTAGCTTCTGGTTTAAACTAAAATTAATTTGGTATAAAATTTGATATTGAAGAATAAACTCGTTGAAAAACTGGATTTGTTCTTCTAAAATTTTAAAAATAAATAATTACTCTAAAGCAAAACTAAAAAAAAACTTTCTCTTTACCATTGAAGTATCACCGTTTGCTTCAGGTGTTGGGCAATGCCCTCTGCCGTTATTTTCTTCCCCGGGATGGTAATGAAGCAGATGCAACCGTCTTTTTTCTTTTCCTGCAGTCTCTATCTTCTGTTTTCTGTGAAACCTGCAGGTCTCAGCATATGCAACGGGATATTTACAGGCAGTGAGTCTGGATCTGCTCCCAGTGTTCTGAGGAGCTTCTGGTCGCAGACAGGCGACTTTGTTAATTTCAGTACGGGGCTCCATCAGTATTGGCACAGAATGATGGACCGGCTTCTGGGGGAGATTCTCCGTATATTGCCAAGGCTGCTCTTCGGATTTGTTCATCAGGTGAGGGTGATGTATCCCTTGTTGAAGATATTAGTTCAGGGGTTGGCGTCCAGTTCAGAAGCGGTGAAGTTTCCAAGGACAGAGCGAGTGTTGGGGAAATCGGAGACCCGACCAACTTATGGCTCTTCTTCCTAATTGGTATTCTTGGCTCCATTGTTTTGCTTGTTTCCAGTACTAGGAAAAAAGACAGACAAGAGTTTTAATAAGCTGATTTTAAATCTGTAATGTGGTTGTGGTTTTAAACGCCGGCCTTCCTCGTCTTTTAGGTTATCACAAGTGGAGATATCACATTTGTGCAGTAACTATAGAGACTTCACTACCACCTTTAAATATTGTTTCTCGTCATTAGATTTGAGAATGAAGCTAAATAGACAATTATACGAAAGACGACTAACAAGAAAATCTAAAGTGAAGCAGCTACAACTACTGCAAAGATTAACAGGCAATCACCGCAACAAGTCTCAAAACTTTGAGTCAAGTTTATGCCAATGACAGGTGCCAACCCTCACAGAAGCTTCGATTCAAAGTCAAGATCTCGTTCATGTAGCAAGTCATAGTCCAGATCTAAGTCTCGTTCAGGGGTCGAGGAGTCTGGGACCAAAGGACTCAAGGGGGCAAGCTGAGGAAGCGGAAACAACAACATGAGCTTTCGATGAAGCTTTCCCCAAAACCGTCATGCGCGGTGAAGAGCCGCATCCTGCACGAGGTGACCCTGCTTATAACCAACCATGACAGATCTACGCATGGAGGTCGAGAAAACTCCCCCAATCCACGGTGTCAAGTGACCTGTGCCTAGAGATGGATGGCACCAGGGTGATGGTGAGTGAACGGAACCTCTGGAGTACCGGGCAAACCTTTCGAGTAACCAGCCTTGCACCACACGGGGATCCTGATGGTGTGGACAGTATTTCTCCCATTCTCGTTGGAACAACATGAAGAAGAGAAATTTAAATACAACCAAAACCAATGAGGCTCGAGAAGTGGCTCCAGCTACAGGCTCGTGCCTTGAGTCTATTCCGGAAACGGAGATGAGACAAGGGGCGGCAGCCTCCGTGGACTCTGGAGGTCTCACGACCGACGTGGATACGGGGCATAGCTTCGGCGACAGACACCCAAGCTGGAGGCTAGGTCCCACCGGAGGCCGGCGAAGCCCGGGGACTATGGGGACCCCTCCACCAGTGAGTTGCCTAGTTAGTGGTAGAGGGACTTCCCCGGCAGTCCAAGTGTCTTTCCGGGGCACAAAGGAAGAATCTCCGGAGGGCGCAGAAAATGACAACCGGGATGTGGGCAGTCGAGAAACCTGTAAAGGCTCAAGAGGGGAGTGCGAGTCAGAAGAGGCCGCGCTCGGTCTCTAGCACAACTACTACAGACAGACGTCCCAAAAGGGCCAGGTCACCTGTAAAGGCACAACAGGAGAGTGCGAGTCAGAAGAAGCCGCGCTCTGGTTCTAATACGCCTACTACAGACGTCCCAAAAGGACCAGGAGCGGAACACCGGCGCAGACTGGCTCATATAGGGAGGCTGCGGAGGGCCTCGGGATGGCGGTGATTGACAGACGCCATCCTGAGGTCACGCTAGACCAGGGGAAGGCGGACCTGATCCAGGCTGCGGTGGTAGCTGCGGTGGACTCTCTTCAGGAAGGGGAGAGCCCGCCTCAGTTCCACCGGGCGCGCCTGGCGGGAGGCATCCTCTTGATAACCTGTGCCGGCTCGCAGTCGCGAGACTGGCTGCGGAAAACGATCGGGGGGCTCGGTTTGGGAGGGGGCGGATTTGACAGCCGTCGAGCCCAAGGAACTCCCAAAGAGACGAAAGATCCTTGTACAGATCCCTAACACCGACCCGCAGGAGACGGTGATCAGTAGACTGAAGATCCAGAACCCTGAACTGGGGACACAACACTGGTCGGTTCTAACCAGGAAGGCAGAGGAGAAAGGACAGACTCTCGACTTCTCGCTCGACCAGGCGTCTTACAGAGCCCTTGAAGGAACCTCCTTTAAGGCATTCTGGGGCCTGGGAAGGGTTAGCTTCCGCCCACTGGGGAAGCAAATCGGGGGTTGGTGGGACTTAAGTTCCTTCAGGTCAACCTCCAACACAGTAGGGCAGCCACAGCCAGACTACTGATGGCTCTGAGGAACACGGAAGGAGATATCAAGGGACTCGGCGGAGCTGCTAAAAAGCTCATCTACAACAAATCCAGCGAGAACCTGAGTGCCTCCATTTTTGTCAGGGAAGAGGTAGAGTTACTGCCTTTAATAAATTTCTGTTCTGGGGACCTGGCAACGATCAATATCCGATGTGGAAGGGTG
Source organism: Tillus elongatus (assembly GCA_964006375.1). NCBI lineage: Eukaryota > Metazoa > Arthropoda > Insecta > Coleoptera > Cleridae > Tillus > Tillus elongatus. The sequence goes on along the minus strand of OZ023264.1, from coordinate 97,593,168 downwards.
GATGGGTTGAGGGACATTACTGTCGGATCGGCCTATCTGCCAGGCGACAGCACGGTCCATCCTCCACCCAAGGAATTGGAACAGCTGATGGTGGGTAGCAGAGCAGGTGGATGGCAGACCATCATCGGCATGGATGCGAACGCGCACCATGAGTTGTGGGGAAGCTCAGACACAAACTCTAGGGGTGAGTGATTTTACAAATCTTAATGAAATTTAATTGAGACATATTGAATAAAGGTAATAAACCGACCTTCGTCACAACACGGCGTGAGGAAGTTTTAGATCTAACAGGGGAAGTGAGTAGCTCAGACCACAGATACATCCGGTTTGAAATCGCCAAAGCCGAAAGACAAACGGTATGGTACCGGGACCCTAGCAATGCGGACTGGGAAGCCTACAGGGCAGACCTAGCAGTGGAACTGCGGGGGGTTAAGAGTACCATAGACAATTCAATAGACCTCGAGATTGCGGCAGCCCAAGTGCGAGACTCAATTACCTCGGCCTATAACACCAACTGCCCCCTGAAAATGAGGGCGTCCACCAGGAATATCCCGTGGTGGAACGAGGACCTCAGGCAAAAGATGACGCAGGTTCGTAAGCTGTTTAACGAGTCCAAAAGGTCGGGAGCATGGGATGAATATAGACATGCCCTAACGACCTATAACAAAAGACTGAGGGACGTCAGGAAGGAGTCGTGGAGGAGGCACTGCGAGGAAGTGGAGAACACATCCGAGAGTGCTCGACTACACAAGATCTTGTCCAAGGGCACTCAGAAAGGTTGCAGTGCTATTGGGGCGGCAAGGCCGCGGACGAGCCCTGAGGGAACAAAAGACCAACATAGGCTCCCTTAGAACATCCACGAGAGGCTTTACAAGCTCGGGGGAGGAAACTATGGAAGTTTCACTCCAGATGCACTTTCCATGCTGTCTTTCTCTTCAAACATAGGCAAAGGACTCTGACTTCGTAACCTCACTTTTTCATAAAATTTAGCTCTTACTGGAGACTTTCTTCTGACACTGTCCCTTTATCTACTTGTATTCCTTTGCTTGGGATTCGCTTTAAACGAGATGGTGAACGCCTGTTTGATGTGCTTCTCTTTCTACTAACACACCTCTTCTTTTTGCCGCCATTGGAAGATCTGGACAATTTGCGGATCTTCGGTGGGCCCCTGCTTGTTGATCTTGTCATTTCTTCTACACTTTGAACAAGACTTTTTTCCCCTCAGTACTCGTCCTCGACTTTGCCGCCCCAATAGCACTGCAACCTTTGGCTTATTGTGCATGCCCTTAGTCTTTTTACTCCACCCATTCCAAAATCACTGTGTTGAACTAGTCTGCACAGCGATTGGTAGGGTGAAGTTTTATAATGCTCTGTCTCCGGTCTAGACTGATTGTAGATCAGTTGTCTTTTGCGGTCCAGAGCTTTACACTCGCACAAGATGTGCTGGGCTGATTACCTCCCTGGCCATTGGAATGTTCTTACCGTATAGAGGGAGAGTTCTGTGGCTGTCCCACTTCCTCCTCCTCGTAAACGGTATGACGGTTGCTTTCTCGGGGCTCACCCAGAGCCCTTGACCAACCGTCCACCACTTTCAGTGCTGTCTGCATGCGCTTCCACACTGACTGTGTAACTTTTCCTCGGACTATGATGACAATGTCGTCCGCATAGCCCTGTACCTCATACCCCCCTCCCGAGAGCGTCCCCAGCAGGCTGTCTACGACTAGGCACCAGAGCAAGGGAGACGGAACGCTCCCCTGCGGACACCCCGCCGCGACTCCCGCCAACAGAGTACCTCCCGCGAGTGAGGTGAACACCGCCCTGTCCCTGTGCATGGAACCGATCCACCTGCAGCAGGTCTCCTCTATTCCACGCTCCCTGACAGCTGCCAGAACCGATCCGAATGAGGTGTTGCTGAAGGCCTCCTCTATGTCTAGGAAGGCCCCCAGCCCCACCTCCGTGTTCTCCAGCGTATTCTCCAGTTTCAGCACCAATTGGTGCAGTGCTGTTTCTGTTGAGACTCCTGCTCTGTATGTACATTGTCTGCAGTGTAGGGGATATGCTTCCAGTACACCGCCCCTAATATGCCAGTCGAGCAGTTTTTCCATTGTTTTTAGCAGAAAGGACATGAGACTTATTGGCCTCAGGGACTTTGCCTAGTCTGTTGGATGCCCAGGTATAGGAATGAATACAACCCTGGCCAGTCTCCATGCCCTCGGAATGTACCCCAGAGCCAAGCTAGCCCTCATAATGAGGGTAAGCGCCGGCGCCAGTATATATATCCCCTGTTGGAGCATGATGGGCATTATTCTATCAAATCCCCGGGATTTGTATGGCTTAAAGCTGTTAATGGCCCATCTGATGTTGCTCCAAGTAACCACCTCTTTAGCGACCGTCCAGTCTACTCTAGATGCCCGCCTATAAGGCGCCTCTATTTCTGAGTGTTCCCAGTCCGGAGGTGATTGGTTTATTATGTTACAGCCGGGGAAGTGCGTCTGGAGTAAAATTTCCATAGTTTCCTCCCCCGAGCTTGTAAAGCATCCCGTAGATGTTCTAAGGGAGCCTCTGTTAGCCTGAGTGCCCTTGGACAGAATCGTGTGTAGTCGAGCACTCTCGGATGTGTTCTGCACTTCTTCGCAGTGCCTCCTCCACGACTCCTTCCTGGCATCCATCAGTCTTTTATTATAGGTTGTTAGGGCCTGTCTATATTCATCTCATGCTCCCGACCTTTTGGCCGCGTTAAACAGCTTACGAACCTACGCCCTCCTTTGCCTGAGGTCCTTGCTCCGCCACAGGACGTTCCTGGTGGACGCCCTCATTTTCAAGGGGCAGTTGGTGTTATAGGCCGAGGTGATTGCGTCTCGCACTTGGGCTGCCGCAATCTCGAGGTCTATTGAATTGTCTATGGTACTCTTAACCCCTCGCAGTACCACTGCTAGGTCTGCCCTGTAGGCCTCCCAGTCCGCGTTGCGGGGGTCTCGGCACCATACCGTTTGTTTTTCGACTTTGGCGATTTCAGACCGGATGTATCTGTGGTCTGAGCTACTCACTTCTCCAGGCACAGCCCAGTTTTTAACAAAGTCACCCAGAAACTGGGTGGAAACTGTTAGATCTAAAACTTCCTCATGTCATGTTGTGATGAAGATCAGTTTATTACCTCTATCCAATATGTCTGAATTAAATTTCATAAAAAATTGTAAAAGTACCCCACCCCTAGAATTTGTGTTCGAGCTTCCCCACAACTCATGGTGCACGTTCGCATCCATGCCGATGATGGTCTGTCATCCACCTGCTCTGCTACCCACCATCAGCTGCTCCAATTCCTTGGGTGGAGGAGGGTCCGTGCTGTCCCCGGGCAGATAGGCTGACCCGACAGTAATGTCCCTCGGCCCATCCGCTCCTCCACATCCGATTTTGATCGTTGCCAGGTCCCTGGAACAGAAATTCATTAAAGGCAGAAACTCTATCCCTTCCATGACAGAAATGCAGGCCCTCGGGTTCTCGCTGGATCTGTTGTAGATGAGCTTTCCAGCAGCTCCTCCGAGTCCCTTGGTCTCACCTTTATAGGAGTACGGTTCCTGGACGAGCGCCACATCCGTGTTTCTCAGAGCCATCATATGTCCGGCCGTGGCTGCCCTACTGTGTTGGACATTGACCTGAAGGAACCGAAGTCCAATTAACCCCTAGTTGCTTCCACAGTGGGCGGAAGTTAACCCTTCCCAGGCCCCAGAATGCCTTGAGGGAGGTTCCTTCAAGGGCTGTGTAAGACGAGAAGGCGAGAGTCTGTCCTTTCTCCTCTGCCTTCCTGCTTAGAACCGACCAGTGTTGTGTCCCCAGTTCAGGGTTCTGGATCTTCAGTCTACTGATCACCGTCTCATGCGGGACGGTGTCAGGGATTCGTGCGAGGACCTTACGTCTCTTTGGGAGTTCTTGCGGCTCGACCGCTGTCAAGTCCGCTCCATCCCTAATCTAAGCGAGGCCCCCGATCGTTTCCCGCAGCCAGTCACGCGACTGCAGGCCGGCACAGGTTATCCAGAGGATGCCCCTCGCCTGGCGCGCCCGGTGGAACTGAGGCGGGCTCTCCCCTTCCTGAAGAGAGTCCACCGCAGCTACCACCGCAGCCTGGATCAGGTCCGCCTTCCCCTGGTCTAGCGCGACCTAAGACCTAAGGAAGGCGTCTGTCAATCACCGCCATCCCAAGGCCCTCCGCAGCCTCCCTATAGGAGCCAGTCTGCGCCGGTGTTCCGCCCCTGGTCCTTTTGGGACGTCTGTTTGTAGTAGGCGTACTAGAGCCCGAGCGCGGCGTCTTCTGACTCGCACTCTCCTCCTGTGCCTTTACAGGTGCCCTGGCCCTTTTGGGACGTCTGTCTGTAGTAGGCGTGCTGGAGTCAGAGCGTGTTCTCTTCTGACTCGCACTCCCCTCTTGGATCTTTACAGGTTTCTCAACCGTCCACGTCCTGGTCACTATTTTCTGTACCCTCCTAAGCTTATTTCTTTGCACCCCGGAAAGACGCTTGGACTGCCGGGGCAGTCCCTCTACACCTACAGTAGGGTCCTGACTGGTGGAAGGGCCCCCAGAGTCCGCCGACCTCGCCGCCCTCCGGTGGGACCCAGCCTCCAGCTTGGGTGTCGGGTACAAGTCTGTGGCCGAAGCTACCCCCCGATCCCCCGTATCTACGTCAGTCGTGAGACCTCCAGAGTCCGCGGACGCTGCCGCCCCCTGGCATATCTCCGTTTCCGGAATAGACTCAAGGCACGAGTCTGTAGCCGGAGCCACTCCTTGAGCCTCATTGGTTTTGGTTCCATATATATATATATATATATATATATATATATATATATATATATATATATATATATATATATATATATATATATATATATATATATATATATATATATGATCTTCATGTTGTTCCCACGAAAATGGGGAAAAAACTGTCCACACCATCAGAACCCCCTGTGTGGTGCAAGGTGGGTTACTCTGGAGGGTTGCCCGGTACTCCTGACGTTCCGTTGACGACACCATCACCCTGGTGCCATCCATCCCTAGGCTTGGGTCACGTGACACCGTAGATTGGGGCAGTTTATTTCGACCTCCTTGTCTAGATCCATCATGTTTAGTTATCAGCAGGGTCACCTGGTGCAGGATGCGGCTCTTCACCACGCTTGATGGTCTTGGGGAATGCTTCACCGAAAGCTTATGTTGTTGTTTACACTTCCTCAGCTTGCCCCCTGGAGTCCTTTGGCCCGCGACTCCTCGACCCCCTGTAACACCTTACATTTCTTTTAATTTTGACTTTTGGACTGAAGTAAGTCTAGCTAAATCATAACATTTTAATGCCAAAAATATACTGCTGCTCTGGGTAGCATTACTTTAGACCACCCTGTATATTCACAAGTTATTACTGGAATAGTGATATAAGTACACTAATCTCACTTCTTCTCTGTCACTTTTACTACTTTTCCTTTGAAGCCCTCAATTATTATTAGTATTCTTCTCTCAGAGCTGGAAATATTAGCACAGTCAACATCTATATTATAGTTTTGAGTGTTTGTAACCTATACATTTTATTTTTAAACTTGAAGGTGCTAACTGGATTGGACTTATAAAGTAAACTATTTTCGTCTGCATTAAAAATATCGTCTTTCAATCAGATAATGCATCAGGCATTATTTAACCAATCACACATTAATGCATCGCTGCAGAAAGCACCCACAAATATTTAACAGGATCTTTGTTAATCACTGATGAAAATAACGAATCACAGGTTCAATATATTTGGTCGTCATGGCAACAAAAAAATAGTTTTGAGTGTTTGTAACCTATACATTTTACTTTTAAACTTGAAGGTGCTAGCTGGATTGGACTTATAAAGTAAACTCATTTCGTCTGCATTAAAAATATCATCTTTCAATCAGATAATGGATCAGGCATTATTTAACCAATCACACATTAATACACCGCTGCAGAAAGCGCCCACAAATATTTAACAAATGATTGATAATCACTGATCAAAATAACCAACCACAGGTTCAATATATTTGGTTGTCATGGCAACAAAACCAAATCGGTATGTGATTGGTCATCTAAACCAATAATTAATTAATGTCGCCTTAAATATTTAGCAAGACTTTGAGCAACTGCACATATGTTTTGTTTACATCAGCCGCATCCAAACCAATTATGCCATTTATGTTATACCAAGCAATATTTTCTGGTGATTACAAAAAGCATATATGACAAAAGAATGTTACAAACATATTTTTTTACAAAAGCAAGACATTTGAATGCTAAAACCAGAGTATATGTTACAGCCAGGTACATTTTAGATAATATGATATATAAATTGAATAAGAACAGGTCAGGGCAGCCCATCTAGTGTGTAATAAACAGAGGGTCCCTTATATCCTAGTTTCGCCTAAACGGGAGTACACAGTATTAAAGTCACCTCATTTAAGCTTATTCTTACAACCAGTTCAACTTAAATTAATAAAAAATAACACGATCTACGGAACAATCCAGCTAAAATTACCTTAGTTGAATGAATAGCATACCTAATTTTGTAGTAAATGCTGGTGTTACATGTAGCGGAATGGGCAGATTTAATTGTGAATATTTATATCCCAGACAGACCACGTGGTGTTTACTAAATGTTGTTATTCTTGTCTGTTTTGATTTTTCATCTTTAAAGTCAATATTTGTCTCCTCTTCACATTGCAGTGATACAGACACCTGCATACAACTAACTGTAGCAACAGTGAAATCAAAGGTGCCAATAATATCCTCTCCTAATTTGTAGGCTGATTTAAAAATGCAGAACCTCACAACTTTTCCCCATGTATTTGATATCATGTAAAAATTCGGGTTTCGTCTCGCTGTGATATTCTGTAAAAGAGAATACTGATATTATTTAACTTCATAGATAACAGACACTACTTGATTAAGGCTATTTAATAATTGAGAAAGTAACAGCGATATCAAATTATAATCTTTGATATATGTGATAACTGAGGCTGCTAGAAATACCATTTAGGTATGTTCTATTAGTGAAAACTAGACAAAAAAATTAATTTAAAAGCAGGATTCGAAAGTGGTAGTTGTAGAAATCTCTGTTTGGGGGGTGACACATAAATTACTTAGCAACATGAGCCGTAACTTAGTAACCTATATTGCTTTTAACGGTTTACAAAGATCCATATGATATTATCACTCCATAAACAAATTATCTTAATTTTACAGAGGGAACGAGAAATTCGATGAGCCCTCGCTTCAAGTCTGACAGTAAAAGGAACCAATCAAATAAGATGACACATGTGGCGGGAGATTCAACGTTTTCGTAATTACGTTCGAAAAAAGAAAGCAGAGATTTAATGTTTATAATTAAGTGATGTTATCAGAATGTGCGTGGCTTACGAACTAAAGTCGATGAATTCTATGCTTCTGTGAGCGATTGTGAGTTTGACATTATTTCTTTAACCGAGACATGGCTAACAGATGATATGTCAAGTGATGTGTGGTTTCCTGATTGGTATGCGGTTCTTAGGCGGGATAGGCGTGTGGATGCTATGAATGTTTCCCGTGGGGGTGGTGTTCTGGTTGCCATGCGAACACCTGTTGTGTGCAAAGTAATTGAAGAGGATATAGTGAACAACCTTGTACTATCTATTGACTTTCTTGCCTGCAGATGTAAATTTAAATCGTGTAGTATGGTTGTCTGTGTGATCTATGTGCCTCCACAGGTCACATTGGATGACTATGATATTTTTTTCGAAACTCTTCAGCAAGTGAGTGAACTGTTTGGGGATAATGTATTGTTTTTAGGTGACTTTAATGCTAGTACAGATAGTAAGAAACTTATTGTTACAAACTTTGCTAGTTTTTTCGGCTACACTCAATATAATGAAATACTAAATGTTAATGGCTGAATTCTGGACTTAGTTTTTTCGGATATGAAGTGTGAAGTTTCACATGAAGGTGCGCATTTGGTGAGGGAAGACCTACAGTATCCTTGTTTGTTTGTTGATATTTCTTTGAATAGTTCATTTAGGTCATTTGATGTTTGTGGAGCACCGAAGATGTAAAATTTTCGAAAATGTGATTTTGTCAGATTGTATGCGGAGCTTGGCGGCTTGTGCTGTGATGGCATGGATGGGCTTCAGGATGTCGATTCTATGCTTGACTTTTTCTATTCCAGAATTTACGACTTGTTTGATCTGTATGTTCCCACGACTGCTCCAAGAGCATGTAATAGGTACCCCCCGTGGTTTTCTAAAGAAATTAAGGCTAGTATCAAATATAAATATTCATTATGGTGTAAGTTTAAGAAGTCTGGAAATATGGAGTTTCTGGATAGATTTAGGGAGCTGAGACAAAAACTCAAGAGAGACATTTATCTTTCTCGAGTTAACTACTTTCAGAGAGTTGAAAGAGAGATTAGGTCTAATCCTAAAAAATTCTGGAACTGCTCTTCTCAACGCCGTCAAACCTTTTCTATTGGGAATTCATCTAACCAGCAACAGGCGGCTGACAGTTTTGCTTCTTATTTTGCGGGATGTTCTGGTTCCACTCCCACCTCATCGCCTACAGCCGCCAGCCCGGCTTCAGGTGACATCACAATGTTCTTTGTTGATGACTTTACAGATGACGAAATTATTACAGCCGCTAAGAGAATTAAGGCTAACATGTCCTGTGACCTGATCTGGTTCCTGGTTTCTTGGTGCGCGACTGCTTATATGCTCTCCTGACTCCACTTAAGAAAATTTTTAAACTGATTCTTAGATCTGGAACATTCCCCGCGATTTGGAAGCTGTCACGGGTGCTCCCTGTCTTCAAGGCGGGGGATAGTGGTGATCCATCAAACTATCGACCAATAGCCATAATATGTGTCTTCTGTAAGATTTTCGAGGCCTGCCTTTTTCAGCGAATACTGTTTCACATCAAGAACAGACTCTCTAGTTCACAGTGTGGTTTCATTCCAGGTAGATCGACTGTAACGAATTTAGTTGATGTTACACAGTTCATTGCGTCCGCTCTTCACAGGTTGATGTTGTGTATACTGATCTATCTAAGGCCTTCGATTGTCTAAATCACTCTGTTCTGATTGACAGGATGAGGGCTATCGGATTCTCCGAGAGCTTGCTTGGCTTGTTCAGATCTTACCTGGATGGAAGGAGGCAATTTGTTGAGGTTGGGGGCTTCAAATCTAACACCTATCACGTAACTTCGGAAGTGCCGCAGGGTTCCATACTCGGTCCATTACTGTTTAATATATTTATCGACCCAGTTAAACATGTTTTACATGTTCCTTTTTTAATGTATGCAGACGATATTAAGATTTTCGCAAATATTTCGAGTATTGATGACTGTTTGCGGCTCCAGAACTGTCTTCAGATCCTTGATGAATGGTGCTGTCGGAGTGGTCTTTCTATGAATGTTTCCAAGTGTTGTGTGATGTCCTTTACTCGAAACAAGCACGCAATCACCTTCAGGTACAATATAAGAGGGCTTGTACTTGACTGCCCCGGGACAGTTAAGGACCTTGGAATTGTTTTTGATGGTACTCTATCTTTTAAACCACGCTATGAGCAGACTGTCAGTTCTGCTTACAAAACTCTAGGGTTTCTGATAAGAAGCAGCAAAAATGTCTCCCAGACTGACACCCTCCTCCTGCTCTTTGGCTGTTTGGTTAGGTCCCGACTTGAATATGGCTCAGTTGTGTGGGCTCCTACTTATGAGATACATGTGGCAAGCCTGGAATCAATGCAAAGGAAATTTCTAAAATTTCTTAGCTTTCGTGAGGATGGGCGATATCCGTCTATTGGTTTTCCTCAGGAAAGTTTACTTCTTCGCTTTGGTCTGCAGAGTCTCTCGATGCGCAGGCAGTGCAGTCTCATTATATTTTTGTATAAACTGGTTAATCCTGTATTCGACTGCCCTAGTCTGCTTCAGTAACTTAATTTCAATGTGCCTCCTATTGCAGCACATTTTATCTCCCAACTGCTCGTACACAATTGCTGCAATCGTCTCCAATTTACCAGATGTGCAATGATTACTCTGTACTGCAAGACCGCCTAGATATCTTCTCATGTAACATATCAGAGATAAAAATGTTTTTCAAAGCAATCTAATTTGTGACTCTTTTTTTTTGTATTGTTAGCTTAATTATTGTTAGTTATTATGTTTTGTGTATTGGCCCATCCTTAATTTGGCTTTTAAGCTGTTGGATGGTGTATGAATAAATAAATAAATAAAATAAATAAATAACTCTTCGCAACTACATAATATTTAGTATCCCGTAATTAAATGAGTATTCTGATGCTTAAAAATTTTAGTTGTTATTCTTAACGTTAAACAAATTATATAATTAATAAATTCCAATGTTTACTGGATGACTTATTATTTAAGTCAATAGAAATATGTTTTTTAACAGGCACTTACTGCACCAGAACTTTTTGCTTTTAGAATTTACACACATCAGCACCGCCAAAATTCAAAGCAGCTGCTACTGTAAGTATACATATAGTTAGTAAAATAGTATTATACAATATCAACTTGGGTCTTTAATTGAAAAATAATAATTCTGGTGAATATTATGATCCAGTTGTCCAGATATTATTTCCACTATTTTCTCCATCTTCTCAATTGGTTCTAAGAACTGTGCTCGATTATAGATAATTAAGGCATAATCTGACATTGATACTTTCCTTTGAGCGTCAAATTTTCCAAAGTATAACCTTTCTTTAAATTGGGCTTGAGCTGCTTCACCCCAGAAATGGTAAATAAATGTATTTTCAAATTCGTCAGTTTCCCATTTCTGACTTTTCACTTATATTACTCCTTCAATTAGCATGGCTCTTATGATCTCCTTTACTTCTTCAAAATGGTATAAATGTTTATTTTTATTTTTTAAGGAATCTATGAAGATACAAGGGTTTATTTTACTTGCTCTTCCATTAAATTTACAATTTATATTAATTTTTGGATTGATTACCGTATGTCCTTCTATACTGTGAATCTTTGCTAATGTAGGTTGGCTGCGCGGGAATGTTAAAGCCACATTAAATGCGCATAAGTTTAACAAAACCATATATTTAATAATTTAAGAATAAACATAACTCTAAATATAAAGTAAAACGGCGTAGCGTCTAGTCCGTCACTCGTAACTTAACATAATGCCATTGTGCGCTCTGCGTCACTGTTTTCAATCGATAACCGGCTTCACCCGAAGTTGTATACCATGCCTTAACTGACAGATTTAGATTTAAAAATTGTCGGGTGACGCCTACAGCTTCGGCCAGCCTGAAAATTGATCGACCCGATCAAACTTAACATTTTAAACTTAATTCTAATAATAGCATACAACACTTATATTCCCTCATTTAACCTTCTCTAAAATCATGAAGCAAAATTAGGTAATTAAAGAATTTAATGACTATAGCTAACAAGTAGATCTCAAACAATTCATCAGATTTGCAAAAGAAATTCAATAGATACACTAAATACATAACTGATTTTAGCTGCTGATAGCTTTTTTAACTCGTTTAACTTATGCTCTGTTTTGATAATGATGGCCTTTAGCCCGTTTTGACTGCATGTTTTTGACTTTAGTGTGAATTAAGTAACCTTTTGGTTGACTTGTAGTTTTTACTTTATGTTCGGCATGTAACATTGCTTTTTAACCTATTTTAGACATGTTTTGCTATGTGACTGTAGATTTTTAGTCTTGATGATCTATGTAGAGTTTAACTTGAGATCATTGTGCTTAAACCAGCACAATTGCCTACCAGAAGACAATGTTTTCTGACAGACCTTTTGTTACAATTTTTAGATTTGCCCCTGATGATGGCTATTGTATAGCCGAAACGCGTAGGGCACCTCATCAATAAATTTTGCTGTCTGGATGAAGCTTCTCATTAAGTACCTTAATTACATAACTGATTTGTCCTAAATTTGTAAATGTGACATAACATTATCCCACATAAGGCTTCATATCCATAAATATCAATCGAATTCAAAATTTTTCATAAGAGTGAATTATATTCATAACAAGTACATAAGATTTCCATTATAAGCACATCATGTTTCACAAAACAAAACAAATTACATAAGTTTTATAAATTTACATGTCACACATACTCATAATCATAAAAGGTTTAATAAGACATCTGGACTCACAAAGTCATAAGGCAACTACACAGATACACTAATCAACATTCATAAATCAAAAGGTATCTTAATAAGTTCATAATAGTAAGCAATAATTTTGTTTTCCTTAATCAGAATAGGGCTTAATTCTCGTAACATCTACTATTACATCATAGGGTATATTGGTATTCTGAAAACCAATAATATCGATTACTGCATATCTGTCATTCGGCAGCACCGATTTTACAATATATGGTCCTCTATATTTCGGTATTAATTTTTTGTTGACACCTGCAGTCACATCTACATTTGCTATCATAATGTAATCTCCTACAGCATAAGTATGTGGCGGTTTGTGTTTTTTGTCATAGTTAATTTTGTTGTGCTCTTGAACTTTTTCTATTTTCTCTGCAGCCTTTTCTCTAATTTCTTCCACTTATTAGTCTTGACTTTGCTGTTGGTTTCTAATGTGCCTAAATTATCATCATTCAGAATGTCCAGTACGTTTCGCAGGTTGTCATGAATCATACCCTTCTGGTTGAACCCAAATAATAATTTAGAGGGAGTTTCACCTATTGCTCTACTTATCGTGTTATTGATACAAAATTCTGCATAACTTAAATGTTCATCCCATTTATTAGTTTCTCTGCACAATTTCGCTAATAATGGAGTTAAGACCCTATTCACTCTTTCGACTTGCCCGTTTGCATGCGGCGCCCCAGTAGCTATGAGTATATGCTGGACTTCATGTTCATTCACAAATTCCTCAAACATAGTAGACGTAAAACAAGTACCCCTATCAGATACGATCCTATCTGACCTGCTATAATTTGCAAAATAAGCCTGCAAATGTTTGATTACCTCTTTTGTCTTGGTGGTCTTAGTAGCATATAGCTTAACAAATTTAGTGAAACCATCTACAACTTGAAAGATATATCTATTACCTAATTTGGTTTTGCTTAATGGACCATAATGGTCAATATGGAAGCACTCAAAAGGTACTTTTCCTTTTGGTATATGATTTTAAAATCCCTCTACTTTACCAGATTTTGGAGAGAACTCTATACATTTTAGACAGTTCAAAATATGCCGTTTGATTTTTTCTTCCATATTTGGAAACCAATAAGAACGTTTAATTAGCTCCATCACCTTATCGACCCCAAAATGACCCATGTTATCATGATACATATAGATAACACCATGTTCCATACTAGCAGGAATATAGAATAAGATATTATTTTTTTCTTTTCGATATACAAGCCCATTCCTCATCTCAAATAATGGAAGTTCTCTTTCCTCAAACAGTGATGTAACGTCAGTTATATTTTTGCCAGTATTTTGTTTCAATGCTAAAGTTTGCTCAAAAGTATTGCCCTCTAAAATTAATATATTATTTGACCTGCTTAAATCATCAGCATGTTGCATGCGTCTATTTCACTGATGTTCTACTATATAATTGTAATGCTGCAGTAATAATGTCCATCGCATAATTTTAGGATGTATTTCTTTTTTTGACAATGTCAGTTTCAAACTATTGCAATCGGTTACGATTTTAAAATGTATACCTTGTAAATAAATATGAAATCTATTTAAAGCGTAAACAATTGATAAACACTCCAGTTCGTAACTATGGTGTTTACTTTTTCCATCTGATGTACGCTTACTGAAGTAAAATACAGGATGAAATAAATTATCATGTTTTTGCTTTTGCACTAAAATAGCACCAAAGCCGTGAGCACTAGCATCACAGTGCAATTCAGTTTCTAATAAAGGTGAATACAATGCTAACAATGGATGTGACTCAAGTTTATTCTTTAAAATTTCGAAAGCTTTTAATTCTAGTACACCTAATACAAATTTTAAATCTTTTCTCGTTAAATCGTAAAGAGATTTGGCAATAAAAGCGAAGTTTTTTATACATTTTCTAAAGTAACTCACAAGACCTAAAAATCTCCGTAGCTCCTTTACACAGGAAGGAACTGGAAAATCAGAAGCGGCTTTTATATGATCAGGGTTAGGCCTGATACCTCCAATATCAACTTCATAGCCTAAATAAATTATGTTCGTTTGCAAAAATAAACATTTAGCAATTCTTAAAGATAATAAGTTATCAATCATTAACTGGGGAACTTCTTGCAAGATATTTAAATTTTCATGTATCATTTCTGTTGCTATCAATAAGTCATCCAGAAAAAGTAAACATTTTACTTCATCCAGTAATCTCCGAAATACTCTATTAATGTACCTGGTAAATGCTGCCCCAGAATTACAAAACCCAAATGGTGCCCTAACTAATTAATATTGCCCCCAAGACATTACAAAATATATTTACCATCACCCTCTTTTACTTTCACATGATAAAATGCATTTTGTAAGTCTAATTTTGTGAAATATTTATTATCTTTTAACTTATCTAATTGGTTTTCTATTACCGGCAATGGAAACCTATCTTTGACAACTTGCTTGCTCAATTCATGTAAGTCGACACATAACCTAGCTTGACCAGATTTACGTTGCACTAAAACAACGGGTGAACAGTAATCCGAATCGCTCATTCTAATTATTCCTTTATGAAGTAAATCATCAACGATTTCTTTTGCCTGTTTATTTTCTGTGTAAGACATGCGTCTTGGTCTAAATGAAAAGGCTTATGGTCTTTTATCAACCTGACTTCCATTTCATCATTAATTGTTTTGGTGGCTTTAGTGGTTTAACATAATTATCATAAAACATATCCCTAACGTGGCGAACGTTAAGTAAACGCCTCCCGTCAAACCAGGCAGAATTCACGTTGCTCGCTTAGTGTTCGGCGTTGCCGGCATGTGCTTTCTACCCTCTCACAAGGAAAAGAAGATATAAATGAATAGGTCATGTAGAGTGATAATAAATTGAGCAGAGCCAATTTTTATAATCTATTGTTATGAAAATGAATGAACTCAACAGACGGTGACTATTAAATTGAACCTACTGGCATGAAAATGACTAAAATGTGTCAACAGACTTGCTACATTATGGGTGCATTGTGCACTTATAAATTGATTGCTCCCAAACCAGTAAACAGAAAATTATGAAACTTCGTCGTCTTAATAAACACGCTGCGCTCTGTTTACCTACATTAATAAGAAATATATAGCGCAACCGGTTGTACCAGAAGTTGACAGTAGCTTTTTTTTAATGGCAGTGATACATTTTGTTGGTATTTTCGAATAGATCAGGCGTTTATACACCAGACTCATGTATCATACACTTAGTATTCTGAAACACATTAACAAAATTTTTTTTTTTTAAATTTCAACAACACACCACGAGGGCTTACAGCCTCAATACTATCGTACCGTGGGTGTTGACAAGGAGGAAAGAGGCAGCTTGTTAATTCTGGACTTGAAGGTTTGGAGGTTTGGAGGAGAAGGAAAAACATGTGCCGGCAAGGAATTCCACAACTTGGAAGTCCTCGGGACAAAAGAGCGGGCATAACAAGATGTTCTATGTCTGGTGACCTGGACAGTAAAAGGGTGCATTCGCTCTGTTCCCCTGGTGGATCTGCTGGGGGCAGCAGGTGGGGGAACTATGGAGGAAAGCTCCTCTGAGCAGTGCCCGTGCAGATATCTATAAAAGAGAGAGAGAGGTCACCAACGGCACGTCGGTGGGCAAGGGATGGCAGCCTTTGGGTGAGGGTAGGGTCACCGATGAGACGTATAGCTCTCTTTTGAATGGAGTCCAGGATAGCGAGTGTACAAGCGGCAGCGGCACCCCAGATGTGGGAGCAGTATTCGAGGTTTGGCCTTATTTGTGAAGTATATAAGGTATAGAGATTAGCTGGTGAAAAGTATTTGCGAGCCCGGAAGAGGAAACCTAATTTCTTAGCAGCCGCTTCTGCAATTGATGTGACATGTTGGTGCCAATTAAGATTTCAATCCACAGAAATGCCAACAAGAGAAAAGGACTCATTACTTTGAATAACTTGGTTGTTCATTGTGATGGGTCTAGTGCTGGTGTATCTCTTGTGAGAAAGAAAGCAAGACTTAGTTTTGGTGGGGTTGAATTGTACAAGATTGCTACTTCCCCAGTCTAATATTTTTTGGAGATCCACGGAGACAGAACCCTCCATGAGTCTGCGATCCTCATCCAATTGGGCTAAAGAGACAGGCTTAGAATATTGTATATTTGAATGGAGGGTGCTGTCGTCCACGTAGCTGTGAACTGGGTTGGATGTGCTCGAGAGGAGGTCATTGATGTGGAGAAACTCCTGCATTAATTGGATACAGTTTAGAGGAATGGCCATCCACAACAACAGATATGCTCCTGTTGGAGAGGAAATTTGCTGTCCACATACAGAGTTTTGGTGGTAGGCCATAGGCCGGAAGCTTATTAAGCAGCGCTGCGTGACAGACCTGGTCAAATGCTTTGGATATGTCTAGAGCAACAATCTGGGATTCACCGTGTTGTTCCATAGACTTGTTCCAAGAATGGGTGAGAAAGGAAAGGAGGTCGGCAGTCGATCTGTGCTGACGGAATCCATACTGCCTGTCGTGGATTAGACTGTGTTTTTCAAGAAATTTTAGTAATTCGGTGTTTATATACTTTTCCATCACTTTAGAGACGACTGAAAGGAGAGAAATGGGCCTGTAGTTGCTGGGAAGCGCTTTGGATCCTTTCTTGGGGATGGGTTGTACTCGAGCAGTTTTCCAGTTACTAGGGAATATGCCTTTATTATAAGATATCTGAAACAGACGAGTCAGGACAGGAGCAAGCTCTGGTGCGCATTTTTTGAGAACAATTGCTGGGATCTCGTCAAGCCCAGAGGCTTTCCTGGTATTAAGAGAAGAGAGCATCTTTCGTACCTTTTTAGTTTTGAAAATGATATCCATCATTTTATGCACGATATTGGGGACTGTTGGTGGTTGAACATTTGGAGGTGGGTTGAGAGTAGAATTGCCGGCGAACAACGAAGCAAAAAGTTCAGCCTTGCCCAGGGCGGTAGAAACAATTTCATCCCCTGAGACAAGAGGTGGGAACATGCTTTTGCAGAAATTATTCCCAATAGATTTAACAAGAGTCCAGAAGGGTTTGCCGCCGTTGGAGCTTAAGAGGACTTTGTTTTTGATGTGGTTATTAAACGAGTTTTTTGCCTCAGAAAGAATGCGGACATAGCGGTTTCTTGCGTCGTTAAATGCTTGACGATTTTCTTGACTGGGATTGTGTAGAAGCGTTTTGTGAGCTTTGACCTTTTCAAGTCTGGCCTTGTTACAGGATTTAGAGAACCAGGGCTTTTGAGTGGCTGAAGAGGTTTTCTGTGTACGTGGGATAAATAATTCCATGCCAGCTTGGATAATTTCGGTGACGTTTTGTGAGATATCAGAGGGGTCAGGATGAGAGAAGCAGACAGACGCCCATGGAAATGAGGAAAAGTAATCCCGCATTTCGTCCCAGTTTGCGGAGTTGTAGTGCCAAACGATACGTGGGTGTGATGACTGTGTGACCTCGGGTTGCATTGCGCAGGAAGCAGTGACCATGCTGTGGTCTGAGCGACCAAGGGGGGCGGTGACTGATATCTTATAGCATTCAGGTTGTGTAGTAAGAAGGAGATCCAAGGGATTTGAGCTGTGTGTTGGGATACGAGGAAAGTAAGTAGGTTGCTGAACCATATTGGCTAAAGAATTGCTGACTGCAAAGGCCTCCGCTGCTCTCCCTTGTGGATCGGTTTTTGAAGATCCTAGCCATTCCTTATTATGGACATTGAAGTCACCAAGAATAGTGACCTCGGAGGAAGGATATTCAGAAATCAGATAGTCGGTTTTTTCAGAAAGGTAGTCAAAGAGCTGGACAAAGTTGTTGTCAGAAGGTGACCGGTAAATGCAACAGATGAATTTAGTTGCAGCCCTAAGAGAAAGTTTTATCCATAGTATGTCTTTTCTTCCAGTTTCTAAATTGGGGAGTCTGGTGCAGGGTAGATTGCTACGGAAAAAGCGAGGGAATGTGTGTAATTGAGAAGGTGTTAACACGGCGCATTTAAACATTTATTGTGTCGAAACTAGTTAATAGAAAATTATGAAACTTTGTCAGCTTAATAAAAACGTCGCTCTCTATGTATGTACATTAAGAAAAAAATGTAGCGCAACCGGTTATACCCAAAGTTGATGGTAACTTTTTTTTAATGGCAGTGATACGTTTTTTTGCTATTTCCGAATAGATCAGGCGATTCTACATCAGACTCAAGTATCATACGCTCACTATTCTGCGACACCTTGACAAAAATGATGGGAGGTGTCTAGTTAACTAGGTGCTTATATGGCGCATTTATTGTGTCGAAACGAGTTGATAGAAAAGTATGAAACTTTGTCAGGTTAAACATAGATTTGTACAAGAACAGCGACCAAGAGGTCGCACTGCGATACATCTTACACTGTTTATATTTGGCCAAGTTGCTTTACGTGTCCTTTGATTGTTACTAGTATAAAACATTCACAAGCTCTATTAATAAGGCATGTGATTCTAAAGATGGTCAGAATGCATGTAGCCTTACATACATTGTTCTATGTATCGGAAAATGAATGTGACGGGGCCAGCGGTTTGTTGCGTGAGGACTGTTGAGAGAACATAATTTTTAGTCACAGCCGAGAGGTCGCTACTGCGACACATCTTACAATGTTCTAGAAGGAAGACTACATGTCGTCGAGTTACTTTACATTATTTTTGATTGTCATTAGTATAGCAGACTGGCAAGTTTTAAGGGCCAAACCGGCCTGTGTTTTAATGGCGGACAGAATGTATCTTGTCTTGTGTCTTTATATTTATATATTTTATTATAATGGTAATAGCTGCCTAGTAGCTACTAGTCTTCTACACAAGTGGTTGTTTAAATAATTATTGGGATTAAGATATTTATAAAAACATATACATATTAGGTACTGCAATATTTCTGATCGTAATAAAAGGAAATGAAAAATAAATTCAGTCTGTTGTGTGTTTCAGAATTTGTAATATATACGGTGGCAAAAAAGTGTTAAATATTGGCTGGGCCAATTACGAGTAATTTCCTTTTGTTTATGAAATAGAACATTTCGGGTTTGGTGGGGATATTTTAATGTACGTGGGTATACATGGTGTTTTACGATAATGATCAACATTTTTATTTCAAATTTTACATTGTATCTAGCTACCAAAGTGGCATATCTATGGCGACTCGGAAAATTTGTTAAACAGTAACCTATTTATTTACAAGGAAAACAAATCTGACACGAAGAGAAAGTAACAACAACAGGAAAGTTTACCATAAGAGATGACCAAAATGTCTGCCATTGTTGGCTAAACAATAAGCAAGTCTGCCTGGAATACCTTAATAACATCCCGCAAGGTGTCTGGATACACTTTTTGCATTTTAACAGAAATGCGAGCAAATAGGGCGAAACTCTCCAGCAGTTTGAAGCCGACGTTGCTAAACTAACACGATCAGCTTACCCCACGGCCCCGGTGTTGAACTACCTGTCTTTGCAAACATTCATTGACAGCATCAAAGATACTGACACCCAACTGGTGCTGACACAACAGGAGGCGAGACACAAAAACCTGAACGATGCTTTGGCACATTCACTATTCTTTGAAGCTGCCAAGCAAGCCTCTAAAGGCAATGTGAGTGTTAGCAGCCCCCAAGTTCCAGAAGAGGAAAATAAAACAGATTTATCCAAGGGTGTGCAGCGTCTGGAGAAACTAGTGGAACAGATGAAGCCCACGCCTCATAAGGCAAGCTCATCGTGTAAGTGCCACACGCCGCTGTAACTGTGGCAAGGTGGGGCACCATAAGTAGCGCATGCCGGGCTCCAAGATCATCAACCAATGTACAGGAAAACTTAATGCATCTAGCCTTATGTAGCGAGAGCTGGCTACCCACTACAATGCTCCGAAGTCGACAATTATTTCACTGGTCTACGATTCCGGCTGCACATCGTCGTAAATGGATATATCAGTAACAAGAAGGCTCAAATTGTTGTAGACACCGGTGCTTTCAGAACGATTATCCGTAGTGATATGGGACCGAGATGGCGGATAAGAGAGCCAGAAAGAGTCTATAAAGTGACTGAAGCTGGTGAGGAACAGACTCATGTATTTGGTGAGACGGAAGTCAAGCTACAAATTGGAGTTTGGAAGACCAAACAGCGAGTTATTGTTGCCGCCATATCAGACCCTGATACTTGGCCTAGATGTTCTACAAGGTCATGGTGTCAAGTTAGATCTCGATAACAATGTGTTCAATATCGGTGATGAAGAAGTAGTTATATCGTCTGTCAATAACCTTGTAGTTCGGAAAGTCACGGCCAAAAAAGATATGATTGTGAGAGTCCAGAGTATTGCCCGAGTGAAAATAGTTGGAGATATTTCGGGACAAGCGGTGGTCATTATAGAACCAGAAGACAATGATCTCTCAAGAAAGCTCTACAGTGGGTAAAACTCTCGCTCAAGCAAAAGAACTGGCAGCTGCCAGAATACCAAACTTTGAAAGCTTTGATGAGAAGATTCCCAAAGCCTCCGAAATCGGGAAATTCTCGCCAGTAACCATAATACGGCATTGCCAGGACCAAGAAGAACCAGCCACGACCAAGGAGAACCAGCCTCGTCCATCCCGGGTGAACCACTTCCAGAACATTTCTGGTAACGTCTTATCAGAAGCTAGTAGAAACGTTTCTCCACTACAGAAGCAATCAGTGGCTAAATTGCTGTCAAAATATCGCAACGTTATCCTAACCGGCAAGAACGATATTGGAAGAACAAACCTAGTACGCCATTGCATTAATACTGGGACCTCCGTATCAAACAGGCAATCACTGAGAAGAGTACCAGTAGGTATAGATGAGCGGTTCTGGGCCCACCGCCACACCACCAGCACTGCACATGCGCGCAGTGACGTCGCTGGACAGGGAGCCAATAGGGGACAAACCTGAGATGACGTAATCTAATATGGCGGTCAAGATGGCCGACCGGAAGTGAAAAACGCGGGAAATTTAAATTTTTAAGCGACAGGTGGCACCAAATGTCAATGTAAGAGAGTCCGCCATTTTGATTTTTGGTAATGTGACGCACGCAAAGATGGTGGTTTGCACATGCGCAAACCCAACTTTATTAGTTTTCAAGTGAGTGCCCACGTGTTTGATGTCACGTTACTCGTCGTGACGAGTGGAATTCAAATATGATATTTGCGCATGCGCAAACCCAACTTTGTTAATAGTAGACGTAGAGGTATAGTGTTTGGTATCATGGCAATCGTCTCGAGTGAAATTCAAATATGATATTTGCGCATGCTTTGTTAATAGTAGACGTAGAGGTATAGTGTCATGTTACTCGTCTCGATGAGTAGAAGTTAAATACGGCGGTTTGCGCATGCGCAAACCAACTTTGTTATTAAGCGGTGTAGATGTATAGTGTTTGGTGTCATGTTACTCGTCTCAACGAGTGAAATTCAAAAATTGCAGTTTGCACCGGCCCAAACTAACTTTTTTAGTTCTTAAGTTAACCTTTACGTGTTTTGCATCATGTTAATTGTCTTGATGAGTAGAATTCAAAAGTAGTATACACGCATGCGCAGACCAACTTTTTAAAGTTTTAAGTCAACTCCCACGTGTGTGGTATCGTGTTAATCGTCTTGATGAGTAGAATTCAAATATGACAGTTAACACATGCGCAGACCACATTTTTTAGTTTTTAAGTTAACCCCACGTGTTTGGTGTTACGTTAATCGTCTTGATGAGTAGAAGCCAAATTTGGCAACACGGTGCCTGTCTTGATGAAATCGAAGTAAACAAACATCGGACTTTGTGGTTTTGCAAGTCTGAGCACGCTATAAATAGAAAATGCTGGTAAACTATACATGATATAAAAAAGGCAGACCGTTTTATCGAATTTATGCTTAAATCATATAAAAAAACATGTAAAATAGACAAATATAAGCAAAATAACATGTAACTTAATGTATTTTAGGTACACATGATAAAGAGCTATGCAATTACCGTGCTTTTTGGAACGTTTAATGTCCAGCACATTTAATCATAATTGCAGTTGAAACATTATTATGGAGAGAATCATAAGTGATCGTAATAGATTTTTATAGTTTACACAGAAGCGAAACAAAAATACAACCAACGAGAGTACTTGAAAAGGGGAGAAGAGGGCAGCGAAACCTATTTAACAACAAACCATGCAACAATAAGATCAGTTCAAATATAAATGTTGAAGATACTCGGCATACATAATTATAATTGTATCAACATGATGTACGATGATAGTAATGATTCTGGAGTCACACATGCAAAACATAAGAGAAAACGGTATAATATAGATGAAAATAATGGTCCTGAGATCATCAGACCTGCTACTAACGATGTTTGTAAAGATTGTTATTGGGGTCCAATTGATGCAGCTCTGCGGCAGAATATTAGTAAGATTAAGCAAGAAAGTAGAATGCTGCTGGAAACAAGGTATACAATTACTCCAGCTCTGAGTGTTACAATTGGTATATCAAAAGCGGCTGGAGTGATACCAATAATTAAAATTATAAATACAAGCCTATATCCACCAAGTCCAAATATAGCAATCTCATCTAGCTCATTGGAATGGGACTATTTTATTTCAACACTAACAAAAGCAGCTGAAGAGTACTTAACCAAAGGTAGTAAGATCCAACCTGAAAATAATGAAGTATGTATCGTCAAACCGAAAAAAAAGTTACATGTTATTTTGCTTGTCTTTTTTACATGTTTTTTATGGGATATAAGCACAAATTCGATAAAACGGTCGGCCTTTTTTATATCATGTATAGTTTACCAGCATTTTCTATTCCGAGCGTGCTCAGACTTGCAAACCCGCAAACATCCGGTGTTTGTTTACTTCGATTGCATCAAGACGGCACCATGTTTCCAAATTTGGCTTCTACTCATCAAGACGATTAACATAACACCAAACAGGTGGGGGTTAACTAAAAAACTAAAAAATGTAATCTGCGCATGCGTAAACTGTCATATTTGAATTGTACTCATCAAGACGATTAACATGATACCAAACACCTAAGGGTTAACTTAAAAACTAAAAAAGTTGGTCTGCGCATGCGTGTAAACTATTTTTGAATTCTACTCATCAAGACGAATAACATGACACCAAACTCGTAGAGGTTAACATAAGAATTAAAAAATTTGATTTGCGCATGCGCAAACTGCCATTTTTGAATTCCACTCGTTGAGACGAGTAACATGACACTAAACACTATACCTCTTAATAACAAAGTTAGTTTGCGCATGCGCACCCGCCGTATTTAAATTCTACTCATCGAGACGAGTAACATGACACTCAACACTATACCTCTACGTCTACTATTAACAAAGTTGGGTTTGCGCATGCGCAAATATCATATTTGAATTTCACTCATCGAGACGATTGACATGATACCAAACACTATACCTCTACGTCTACTATTAACAAAGTTGGGTTTGCGCATGCGCAAATGTCATATTTGAATTTCACTCGTCACGACGAGTAACATGACACCAAACACGTGGACACTCACTTAAAAACTAATAAAGTTGGGTTTGTCCATGCGCAAACCGCCATTTTTGCGTACGTCACATTACCAAAAATCAAAATGGCGGATCCTCTTACATTGACAGGTGGTGCAACCTGTCGCTTAAAAATTTAAATTTCCCGCATTTTTCACTTCCGGTCAGCCATCTTAGCCGCCATCTTGGATTACGTCATCTCGGGTTTGTCCCCTATTGGCTCCGCGTCCAGTGACGTCACTATGACGTCACTGAGCGCACGCGCAGTGCTGGCGGTGGGCCCAGAACCGCTCATCTATACCTACTGGTACCATTAGCAAAACAGCGCGAAGTTGACACCATGCAAAGGAAATTGAGCAGGCACGAGTTATAGAACCGCCCCAAAGCCTTTGGGGCTCTCCAGTAGTGTTAGTTAAAAAGAAAGATGGCTCCAGAAGACTTTGTGTAGATTATCGCCGGTTGAATGATGTCACTAAGAAAGACAGCTATCCACTTCCCACAATTGACGATACACTTGATACACCGGCAGGCGCAAGATGTTCTTCAACATCGGTCTTGAAAAGTGGCTACTGGCAAGTCGTGATTGAACCAAGACAAAGAAAAGATTGTGTTTATCACTGGTAGTAGACTGTGGCAGTTCAACGTCATACCGTTTGGTTTGTGTAATGCTCCAGCCGCGTTTGGGCGTCTAACGGAGACGGTTATAAGACGTCTACATTGGAAGACCTGCCTCGTGTACCTAGATGACGTCACTATCTTAGGAAAGTCGTTCGAAGATAACATAAAGAATGTCGAACAAGTATTTAAGAAACTACAGGGAGCCAATTTGAAATTGAATCAGCAGAAAAGCTGTATTTTTCAAAAAGCAGTCAAGTATTTAGGTCACATTATCACCCTAGATGGAGTCAAAACCGACGCAGAAAAGACAGACTGTATTATGCACTGGGGCATTGCAATAGATATACATCAGCTACGAAGTTTTCTAGGCTCTGCACGTATTACCGCTGTTTTGTAAAGGGGTTTGGTCACCTCGCCAAACTCTTGCATAAACTGACAGAAGAAAAGACACGCTCCATGTGAACCAATGATTGTCAAAAAGCATTCGAAACACTAAAACAGGCTCTTTGTTTATCCACGATTCTGACAGCCCCAGCCTGGTCACCGGTTTATTGTGGACACATATGCGAACAATTTTGGCATTGGAGGTGTTCTTTCGCAGGAACAGGAAGGCCAAGAGAAGGTTGTAGTGTATTTTAGTAAATCGCTGTCCAAATCAGGAAAGAACTATTGCGTGACGAGAAAGGAACTTCTAGCCATTATCAAGATGTTGGAGCATTATCACAAATATCCCCATGGTCAAGAATTTCTCCTGAGAACCGACCACGCTTCCCTACGCTGGCTTCTCCAGTTTAAAAACCCAGAGTGAGAGAGTGCGATGTGGCTTGAACGCCTTTAGGAGTAGTTTCACTATCGATCATCGCCTTGGACGACAGCACGACGGTAATACCGACGCCATATATAGGAAATCTTGCCCACCAAAATGGAAGCATTGCATCTATGCCGAAAATAAAGAAGGACTGAATCTTGAATTGTGTATGAGGACAACAGTTCAACCAGTTAACCGATGGACCTGCAGAGGTTAATACCGGACCAAGGGGACCCTGATATCCTGCCAGTCTACAGATGGAAGGAGACTTGCCACCAAAAAACGGTGGAAAAATTTGATGCTACATTCGAGTCCCATTTAAGAACATTTGTCAATGAACACCAAACGGATTGGGACAGGCATATTCCACTATTTATCCTGGCATACCGCTCGGCCGTACACGAGACTACCGGATATACCCCAGCCAGTGTGGTTTTTGGGCTAGAGTTAAGACTTCTTTCTGATCTCATATTTGGAAAACCCACAGATGTTCAACGTTCAACTGATGAATACATCATAGATTTGGAAAGAAGAATGGAGTCCATCCATTCTGGAATCAGAATGCATATACGAGTAGAAAGCGACCGCATGAAGACCCGTTATGATATCCGAGCCAGTTCAGCAGGTTTTAAAGAAGATCGGGTGTGGTTCCACAATCCAGTATGACTCAAGCGACGGTCACCAAAACTACAGAAATTATGGGAAGTATTCGCAGAGGGGCCCAAAGAGCAAGATGAAGGTGGTCTTACGCCATACCAAGAAACGTCACTTACAAATACTGGCTTACGATTAGTATATCACTTTGAAAACTAACTAGAGTGCACGTTGGAAATGGTGTTATATTTGGTCACCATAACTTCCAATGCAGATGGTAGGCCACGCCCATTTCCCCACCTTTTTCAAAATTCGGTCAACAAAGGTTACTTTGCAGCTCATTCTAATATATATTTGCATTGGTCAACAAAACCTCCCGCACCTATATATATATATATATATATATATATATATATATATATATATATATATATATATATATATATATATATATATATATATATATATATATATATATATATATATATATATATATACTTTATTTGTTTGCTTTACGTTTGTGATTTCTTATTGGTTTGCGTGGACTGCAGTTTCGAACCGTCCCGGTTCATCATCAGCACGCTACTGGCTGCTATCGCTCCTATCTGGTCTACGTCGGAGATTGTAGGTGGCGCATGCGCCGTGAGCTTCTATTGGTCGGTTTCCTGTTCTCTGGTTGGTTGTGCCTTCGGACTGTGTCGTGTGTATCGGTCTCCTGTCTTGATCACTGTGGTTTAATAATTTGTCTATTTGTATGGCCTTTATTAAATTTTGTTTAAATGTTTGTACTTGGATTTGTTCTGGCATTAATTGTTTTCTATTGTTTGTTTGTTGAATGTAGTATTGTTCCCAGATTTCCATTTTTTGTGGTCTTTAACATGTTTCATTAGTTTTAATTGGGTGATGTCTGGTTTTTGGTGTTTTGTGTCGTGAATGTGTGTAGCTACGTTTGATTTGTAGCTAGGTATGTGGATTTTATCCAATGCTGTTATATGTTCTTTGAATCTTGTTTCTATTGATTTCTTTATCATTCCTATATATTTTTTATTGCATGTGTTACATTCTATTTGATATATTCCGTTTAATTCATGTGGGTTGTGTTCTTGTTTTTTATTTATTTTGTTTATTATTTTGTTATTGGTTTTGTAGCTCATTTTTAAGTCATATTGTTTGAGTGTTTGTGTTATTTTTTTGATGTGGTGGTTATAAGTTAATGTTGTGTATTTTGTGTTTGTTTCTGGTGTTTTGTTTTCGGTTTTGTTGATTTGTTTGTTTTTGATTTGTTTTACTAGTTTTTCTATTGTTTTTTTGTTGTATCCATTTCTTTCTGCTATTTGTATTATGATGTTGTACTCCTTTTATCGTTCGTCGTTATGAAGTGGTATATTTAGCATTCTGTTTATTAAGTATCTGTATGCGGCCATTTTGTGTGTATGTGGGTGTAGTGAGTGTTTAGGTATAGTGATGTCTGTTTGTGTGGGTTTTCTGTATATTTTGTATTCAATCTGGTTTTCTTTTCTGATTAGTGTTAAGTCTAGGAAGTTTACGGTGTTGTTTGATTCTTTTTCTATTGTAAATTTTATGTTTCTGTTAATTTGGTTTATTTTTTCGAGGATATTGTCTATGTTGGTTTTTTGATTGTCGTATATTATTAATATATCATCGACGTATCTTATCCATTTGATGTTTGGGTCTGTCTCTTTTATGATGGTGTTGATTTTATCTTCTAACTGTTGTATGTATATTTCTGCCATAATGCTTGATAGTGGAGATCCCATTGGTAGTCCATCTTCTTGGATGTAGTATTCTCCGTTGAACTCAAAGTAATTTTGTTTTAATATGATGTTTAATATTTCGCTAATTTGTTGTTTTTTGTTGTTATTTTGCATTTTATTTTCGATTATATTTGTAGTTTCGTTAATTGGTATATTGGTGTACATATTTGTTATGTCAAATGAGGCAAGTCTTGTGTTTTTGTTTATATTTTCTAGTTTATCTACTAGTTCTATGGAGTTTTTTTATGTTAAATTTGTTTTCTAGTTATAATAACAAATTAGCGAAATATTAAACATCATATTAAAACAAAATTACTTTGAGTTCAACGGAGAATACTACATCCAAGAAGATGGACTACCAATGGGATCTCCACTATCAAGCATTATGGCAGAAATATACATACAACAGTTAGAAGATAAAATCAACACCATCAGAAAAGAGACAGACCCAAACATCAAATGGATAAAACCAATAACAAAATAATAAACAAAATAAATAAAAAACAAGAACACAACCCACATGAATTAAACGGAATATATCAAATAGAATGTAACACATGCAATAAAAAATATATAGGAATGACAAAGAAATCAATAGAAACAAGATTCAAAGAACATATAACAGCATTGGATAAAATCCACATACCTAGCTACAAATCAAACGTAGCTACACACATTCACGACACAAAACACCAAAAACCAGACATCACCCAATTAAAACTAATGAAACATGTTAAAGACCACAAAAAAATGGAAATCTGGGAACAATACTACATTCAACAAACAAACAATAGAAAACAATTAATGCCAGAGCAAATCCAAGTACAAACATTTAAACAAAACTTAATAAAGGCCATACAAATAGACAAATTATTAAACCACAGTGATCAAGACAGGAGACCGATACACACGACACAGTCCGAAGGCACAACCAATCAGAGAACAGGAAACCGACCAATAGAAGCTCACGGCGCATGCGCCACCTACAATCTCCGACGTAGACCAGACGGTTCGAAACTGCAGTCCACGCAAACCAATAAGAAATCACAAACGTACAGCAAACAAATAAAGTGTATATTTAAAAGTGATTACAGTGTAGTGCAATATTCCTAAATATATATATATATATATATATATATATATATATATATATATATATATATATATATATATATATATATATATATAATTAGGTTTTTTCGTTGCGATTATCCGAAAAAATTAATTTATTTATTTAAGTGGTACAATTATTACAGTCTTAAAATTTATTATAAAATATGTGATTCAAAACATGTGAACAACTAGAGTTACAGCGATTGAATGAAATAATGTTCTACAGAATTAACATAAATGCAAACGTCTGCATCAGCACTCTTACACAAGGCACTAAACTGATGATGCATGGTTTCCGGATTCGTCGTATTTTGTATGATGTTGAGAATATACAGGGATGTAACTCCTCCACCCTTAAATCTTTAACACGTCCTCGTGTTCGGACACTTCTTCTGTTTGCGTTTTCCTGTTGGACTTGTATAGGATGCTCTGAATTTTTATTCTTAAAAGAAACAGAAGTACAATGGTAACAGCGATGGATATACCAATGGTAATGCCTAAGTGGGAATACTGCATGGACGGTCGGAGATGAAATGGATGCTGTTGTATTTGAGACAATGCTTCTTTTATCTTTTTGTTTTCTTTTAAATGAATTGGCTTAAAATGGATATGATGTTGAGGTGTCGGTTGCAATTCTTCGACTTCTATGGGTTGTAGCGTCAAATTGGTAGCAACGTCTTCATACATTTCCTCATTGATCTTGACTTTGCAGGAATTGAGGGATGTTACTAGACCGTTTCCCTGGAAGATTTTTCGTTCTAACGATGTTTCGCAATTTTCGACAATAGTGGTTGCTGAGCTAGTGGATATTAAGATCTGACCATTCTGCAGCTGAGTTGATATTTCGTAGGGGTTCATTACTTTGGCAGAAGTGCAATTTTGTAAGGTATCAAGCTGACAATGTTCTTCTCGTGGGCGATTATTGCATATAACCACGTCTTCTATAGAGGGGCACTTCTCTTGGGTCCATAAGTTTGAAGAGGGTGTTTCTAAATAGTATGAGCTGGGTGGTACCAGGAGAATATAATTTTGTGGTATCGGATAAACACGAAAATAAGAACCAGGATTGGGATGTAGGATAGGAACTTTTAAAAGGCATACAATCGTATCCTTAACCGATAATATATGAAATTTGGTAAATTCTACAACTTTAAAAACATGATTTTTGTCAAAGTCGATCAATTCATTTCTGTCATGACTTAACTTTAAGTGATCAATAATATTTAACAGATCACTAGTGGTAAAGAGCTCTATATTAGTAATTTCGTTAAAACTTAAGGAAATAGTTCTTTGAATTATCTCTATATTATGGAGTAATTTAACAGCTACGTGAATTTGGAAATGAATTTTACTCGACAATTCTCTTTCGCTATCTAAAGTGGAAAAAGTCTGATAAATATGATCTAGATTTTGATTAATAATTTTTTGGTCCTTTTCGTACCTTTGTGTGATTATATTAGCAAATGAATTTAAATTATCAATTTGGGTAATTATATCTTCTTGATTTTGGCGAAGGTTATCTAAATTTTTATTGATTTCTTTTAAGTCTTCTTGGTCAAGATTTCCTGTTATCATTTTAATTAAAGAACCTGCTCCGTTTATTAATCCGCGTTTTGTTCTGTGCATTGATAGTTTTTGTAGTTCGTTATTTAACCGTGACAAATGGTCATCTAAAATTAGTAAATATCGTTCGTTAGTTGCAGACATTTGTCCAGTGTTTAAAAATTTAGAATTTTTTAATAATATGTTATAATTAATTTCTATATCGGTAATATTAAAATAAAAATAAAATTTATGATGTTTGAGTATTTTTGCTATGCCTAAATACTCTTTCAAATATCCGTTAGTTTTTATCGGTGTTATTTGAAGTGGATGGACCAGGTTGAGGGTCATCGTTGTTTGTAGTAGTAGTAGTTTTGTCATGTAACGAAAAAGTCTTTCTTATTCTTTTTATGTTAGAAACGTGAGCTTTTGCTTTTGGTTTAGAAAATATAACAATGTTTTCTTTTTGTTTAGGATGTGATCGTAATTTATAAAGAGGATTTGTTTTTCTTACTTTTGGTACTCTAATAGCTAATTGTGTCGTTTCTTGTAAATCTGGTGTCGTTTGTCTGTCCGCATTTGCTTTAGAAATTCTTTTGTCTCCACTTACTTTTTGTTTCTGATATACACTGTCGAAGAAAGGCATTATTTCTTTGAGCCTATTGTTGTTGTATTCCTCATAAAGAGTAGTTTCAGGTGTGACTGTTAGTAAGTCGTCGTAGGGGCCGTATAGTAATGTAAAAGGTGAATACCCAGTTGTCGAATGAATAGACTGGTTGTAAATTAGGGTTGCTGTTATCATTAGGGTTGCAGGCCTCTCTTGTGGGTTTTGTAATTTAAGAATTCTCAATTTTCTACGAGAGTTGAGTGCAGTCGCTCTATTGGTGAATTTGAGTTAGGATTTTGGGGGGTTGTTATGTGAAGATTAATATTGAATAAATTACAGTATTCTTTAAGGGTAGTATTCGAAAATTCTGTGCCAGCGTCAGCTACTATTTTTAGGGGATGATTATGATGGGAAAAATAGTGTCGAAGTTTATTTAACACGGTTATTGCGGATCCATCAGTTATATAATATGCCTGCGCATATTTGGAGAATAAATCTATGATAGTTAGGAATTTGCAATTATCGAAACTAAAGGTGTCAATGTGTATCACTTCAAAAGGGCGTTTGGCTAGAAGGGACCTGAAAATGGTGGTTTGTACGGATTTCTTTCGTATTTTGTCTGAAGGCAAATTGAGCATTTATTAATAAAAGCGTTTATATAATTTTTCGTGTTAGGCCAAAAATATTTTTGTTTTAAATGTTGATACGTTTCGTTAATGCCATTGTGGTTTCGCGTGTGATATTCGTCTATAATTTGTTGTTGAGTTTCTTGTTTTTCAACGTCTTGTAAAAATTCGTTAGATTTTATTATTTTAACAGAACTATTAAATAATGTTGAAGAAACAGCAGTGAAATATTTGAATAGTCTATCATGTTTACAGTAAATTCCGTAAGTGAATTTTGGATCAATAAATTGTTTCAAGAAGTCATTTATTTGTCTCAATTCGTAATTGAGTCGAACCTTTACATGTATTGTTTCAAACTTGAATATTTTTAATTTGCGTGTGTCATATTTTGATCCGTAATCTAAAATTATTCGTCTGGAAAAATAATTGACTGGATTTTCTGATATAGGAATTTTGAAAATTGGATTTTCTGCAGACGGGTGTTGTGTCTGTGAGTCATTGCTTTCAGGTAGGTTATTAGTCGTGCTAGTAGATGCATTGTTTGCGTCGTTTTCTAGTTCGTTAATTATTTCTCTTTCTCTGTCTTCGTCAGGGTCTACGTTATTAATTATTGATTCCAAATCAAAGTCGTCTTCGATCGCGTTAATTTCGATTCGCGATAAGGCATCAGCCACTACGTTATCTTTGCCTTTTTTGTATTTTATCGCGTAATTAAATTCCTCTAATCTTAGTCGCCATTTAACTAGCCGAGAGTTTGGTTCCTTAATGGAAAATAGCCAAACAAGCGGTTTGTGGTCAGTTTCTATAACAAATTTTTGTCCAAAGAGATAAGGTCTAAAATGTTTTGTATTTTCTACTATGGATAATAACTCTTTTTCAATGGTCGAGTAATTTCTCTCGGCAGAATTTAGTGTTCTTGAGTAAAACGCAATTGGTTTATTATTTTGTGACAATACTCCACCTATAGCTACATTGCTTGCGTCAGTGGTTAAATGAAATTGTTTAGAAAAATCAGGGTAGGTCAGGACAGGAGAATTTGTAATTAATTCTTTTATTTTTTGAAATGCGTCAACGTATTCCGGGTCGTGAATATTTATCTTGGTATCCTTTTTTAGATATTTATTGATGGGGAATACTACTTTAGCATAATTTGGAATAAAGCGTCTATAATAGCCTGTTAATCCTAAAAATGCTCTTATTTCTTTACTTGTCTTTGGTATTGGATAATTCTGAATGGCAGTTATTTTTGATGGGTTCGGTTTGATCCCACGGACAGTGACCAGATGGCCTAAAAATTCGACCTCTTTACGCAAAAATTCTGACTTATCTAACTGAATTTTTAGATTGCACTCTTTTAACTTATCAAATATATTTTTCACGTGACAAAGGTGTTCTTGAAGGGATTTCGAGAAGATAACAATATCGTCCATATATACGAAACAAAACTTGTATAAATATGGCCTTAATACATTATCCATTAGGCGTGAAAAGGTACTGGGAGCCATCTTCAACCCGAACGGCATTCGGATCCACTCGTAATGGCCATTATTTACGGAGAATGCTGTTTTTTCGATACTGCCAGGATCCATTTCAATTTGATGGAATCCTTGTGCTAGATCGAGAGTCGTGAAATAGGAGCAGCGTCCTAAATTATCTAAAATTTCTTCGATGCGAGGTAATGGGTACTTGTCATCGATCGTTTTCTCGTTAAGTTTACGATAATCGATCACTAAGCGCCATTTCTTTTTTCCAGAAGCGTCTTGACGCTTCGGGACAATCCATACCGGACTTGAGTAGGGTGATATTGAGGGTCTAATTATTTTGTTGTCTAAGAGTTTTTGAATTTGGTTTTGGACTTCTTCACGTAAATGAAAAGGGTACCGGTATGATTTGGTGTGAACAACTTCATCGTCTTTAGTTCTTATTTTATGTTTAATTGCATTGGTGAAAGAGAGATCTGAGTCTTCATGATAAAAATTATCATTATACTTTCGACACAAATTAATAAGTTTTTCATATTCTTCTGTATTTAAATGATGTTCTTAAAACTTTTGTTACATCAAAATGTTTTGAAATTTTAGGTAGTTCGTCAGAGTAATTTTGTAATGGATCGACATCTATTTGTTCCTGAAAATGTATTTCTACAAATTTTGGATTTGGATTTTTCTTTGTTATGGGCACTCTACAATATCTATCTTTTGCTTCAGCTATTGACTCGTAAATTAAAACATTTGTTTCTTCAATACGTGGTAAAACTACTGTGCCTTTTTCTATATTTACAGGGACTGATACATAATTTTCACAAATTTGTTTGAAAGGTGTAAAATTCAGTGGATTAATTTCAAGGTAAAATGGTATTTTTTGATTTCCTAGAGTTAAAATTTGTTTATTATAATCGATATTTCCTTTTAATTTTGTAAGATGAGCTGACCCTATAAGCGCGTGAAATCGATGGTGTCATTGCATGACACGCATTGGAAATTGGTAATTAATATTAAATTCTTGTAAAATAGGATACCTTACGTTGTCTTCACCATGGGTTATCTGGTTAACCCATTCCGGACGGGCGCTGGAAGGAGACGCGCGCAACTGTCGGCCGAGCGCGGGAAAACAGGTCTCGCGGCTGTGCAGCAGGCGGCCGGCATGTCGCACGTTGTTACTCGTGTTTCAATCGCCGTAGCTTACGTTAGATACCGAAGCCGGCGTGGCTAGCTTGTTGTTGTGTAACATTGTGTAATTCTGCTAAAGCGAAAACAATGTCAAAACCAAATAGAAAAATAAGCCTAACCGATAAAGAATTGGAGGCATTATTGTATGAAAGTGATAGTGATTATATTCCACAAGACGATGAAGATAATAATAATTATTCTAGTGATTCCGACGAGGAGGTTATAATTATTGCTGGTAAAGAAAATACGGATAACAGTGATCCCGAAGATGAAGTAACAAGACCAGGTCCCTCAAACCGTCCTACAAATACGTCTAGTACTAAAAAAACGACAACTCCAAGTATTCCATGGAGATTTGATGATAATTTTGTCCCGAAACAATTCAATTTTGACCAAAGCAATTCAGGTATTCAAAATAACGTTGTCATTGAAGAAAGTTCCCCCGAGTTGGCTTATTTTGAGCACTTTGTCAATGAAATTTTAGTGCCTACAATAACAAACGAAACAAACAGGTATGGCAACTTTTTAAAAAATCAAAACAAACCTTCTTTCAAAAACTGGTCAGATAGAAGTATTCCGGAAATGTATAACTTTTTGGGACTTTGTATATTGATGGGGTTAGTAGAAAAACCTACACTAAAAGATTATTGGTCAAGGAACCCTGTTATAGAAACCCCATTTTTTAGAAATGTTTGTACGCGCGATACATTTCTACACACCCTGTATGCATTACATTTTGTCGATAATGACAATTTAGATAAAGACGATCCACTGAGAAAGATAAGGCCTATTGTGACAGCTACAAATAAGACATTTTGTGAAAGCTTTTACCCTTTTCAAGATCTGGCAATCGATGAAAGCCTTATACTTTGGAAGGGAAGACTTGCTTTCAAACAGTATATACCTTCAAAAAGGCATAGGTTTGGTGTGAAACTATTTGAGATTTGCGATGTAGAAACTGGCTATGTTCAAGGATATATTATTTACACCGGTGGATCAACTAGTATTGAAATAACCGACAACTTGGGTATTTCTGGAGACATCGTTGCGACACTTATGAAAAATTATCTAAAAAAAGGACACATACTTTATGTCGATAACTGGTATAGTAGCCCTATACTTTTTCAATACCTTTTTGAAAATAATACAGGAACATGCGGAACAGTAAGGCCGAATAGAAAAGGTATGCCAATTTTTGGGCCAGTGGAAAAGGGCCATTGTGAGTCAGCACATACCGATGAATTGTTGGCTTTGAAATGGTGTGATAAGAGAAATGTTCACATGTTGACATCTGTGTACACAGGAAACCAAAAAGAAACTGGCAACAAACATTTTCAAACAGGCGAACCCATAATAAAACCTGAGTGTATCATTCAATATAATAATAAAATGGGCGCGGTTGATAAAGTTGATATGCAAGTGAGCTTCGTGGAATGTGCCAGAAAAAGCCTAAAATGGTACAAAAAGGTGTTTTTCCACATAATTGATTTAGCCCTCTACAATGCCCTAATTTTATATCAGGTAAAAACAGGCAACAAACCATCGTTTTCTGATTTTCGCCTGAAATTGGTTACCCAACTGATTGAAAAATATAGTATCAGACCTACAGCCGCATCAAGCTATCCTCCAACGGTGGACAATCCCTTGCGCCTTTCAGGAAGACACTTTCCAACATTGGTAACACAAACCGCCGCTCAAGG
Organism: Tillus elongatus; assembly: GCA_964006375.1. Classification (NCBI taxonomy): domain Eukaryota; kingdom Metazoa; phylum Arthropoda; class Insecta; order Coleoptera; family Cleridae; genus Tillus; species Tillus elongatus. The sequence goes on along the minus strand of OZ023264.1, from coordinate 97,557,434 downwards.
GGCTCGAACTCAACGCAGATGCCATGTTTGTGCCAACACCAAACTTCAAAAACGCAAACGGAAAGACGTGAAATATATGTGCGAAGAATGTAATGTGCCACTTTGTGTTGTTCCTTGTTTTCAAGAATACCACACTAAAAAGAAGTACTGATATGTAGCTCATCTTCTTTACTTGTACGTACTTATTACTTTGTTTATTTTTCATCCACCATAATGTGGTTTTCTGTTTTACTTTTTCAATAAATAATACACATTTTTTTACATTCATAATTCATATTGTTTTATTTACATTACACATTTATGGTAATGAGATAAGTTTGCTCGAGGACACAAACTGTCAAAATAATATACAAGCACTCCTATCTATCAACCTAAATGTGTACAAAAGATGGTAATAAAGAGAAAAAAACCTAATTACGTCTATCGTACATGTACGGCGTCAGTCTCACCATAGCAAAACGTACATGTACGGCGCCAGGTCTGTGGCATTACAAACATAAACGTACATGTAAGTCTCGTGGCATGAAAATAGTCGAAACAAGCCGTAAATGTACGGCGTCCGTCTTTCTAAAGGGCATTTCTTCTAGTACATGTACGTCGGTCGGTTTGTGATAGAAAACTTTAAAACGTAAAAGTACGGCGTCAGGTCTGCGAAATGGGGAATGCAAAGTCGTACCAGTACGGCAGCCGTCCTGAATGGGTTAACTGATTTCATTGAAAATGGTTCCTTATAAATAAATTTTTTAAATAACTCGTAAGCCGGTCCTGGATTTATGATACTATCTGACGCTCCGGAATCAATCAATACTTTTAAATTTAGACTTGGTATGACAAAAAACGGTAATTTAGGGGTATTAACAATATTATTTATATCTAAATAGATTAGTTTTCCGAGGCTGTTTCCTGAAAATCCCGATTTGGATTGGTGTTGTAATCTGTAAAAGTTTCAGTTGGTTCAGGAAATTCTAGTGGCTCTATATTTTCGTCAGAGAGTTGGTCGTCATAAGGGCATTCATCAGAATGATCTAGTGGTAGGTCCTCTTGGTTAAAGAGTTCTTGATGTTGAAACGTGGGCCTAGATTAGGGTATAAAGTGATTTCTTTGGGGCATTTGTAGTGTATTTCTTAAGGGAGTTTGGTTGCTTATTGACATGGGTGTCGTTCCTCTACTCAATTGAGTTGGAGCGTGTTGTATATTTTTGTTAAAATTTTGAACGGGTCTTATGTTAGAAATTGGCTCAGAAGGAAACGGTTGCCTTTGTTGTGGTTTGTTGTAAATTTGGGGAAATGCTGGAAATATTGGTTTTTGGGTATATGTCTGTCTATGTTGTACAGGTGTGTTATGATTTGTTTTCGTATTATTTTTGTTTCTCAGGCTATTAATGAAATTCGACTGTATAATCTCGTTATTTATCCTATTACATTCTAACATAAGTGAATCAAGAGTATTAACACTAACTAATCTAAGATGTGAGAAGTAAGGTTCTATTACACCCGCTTTAAATGCTGCCACTGCATTTTGTTGATAAAATTCTTTCTTATAAGTTTTTACATCGTTTACTAAATCTTGTATATCTACACGTTCAATTAAGATCTTTAGCTTTTCTTTAATTGAATTGAAATATTCCTGAATAGTTTGTGATTTAGTCATAAAGCTAGTATTTAAATCATTAAATAAAAGATTTTCTGAACAGGGGTCTGAAGACTGATTTTTTAAAGCAAATTTTATATTTTCCCATGTATGGTTTTCTAAATTAATTAACACGTCACGAGCGTTACCAGTGATTTTAGCTTTTATAAATTCTAGTAACATTCGATTTGCGTGTGTTTCGGCTTCTGGCCTTCTATAACTAGTAATATAAAGTTCGCATTGTTTAATAAAAAAAGCAAGATGCTTCTGTCCACCGGAATATTCGGGGATCATGATAGCAGCTTGTGAAAATTCGGCAATGTGATTATTTGCCATTTCTAAATTATTTAAACTTAATTGATTAAAATTGTCTTCCTCTAATTCTAATATAGGTTCTCTTTTCCTAATAGGCGATCTATCTCTTATCATTACACAACATACATAAACAAGTAATGGTTGTTAAGTATTACAGGGTGATTTGAAAAATAGAGAGCGAATAGGAATTATTGAACAAAATTATATAAGGTATAAATGTAAAATAGATACGATATGAATGCACAGATAAAAATATTGGAGGAAACTTACAGGAAGCTCATTGGTACTTCTGCTATTGGTTTCTCGCTGATTTCCCTCTGGCACTGTGGACTGATTTGCACCGGTGTGGATGTTCGATGTTGCACATAAACTTTTAGAAAAAAGACCGAAACTAATTTTGCGAAGATTTAAAGCTTGCCAAAATTAGGTTTCGATGTGCAATACTGTTCCTTGCAGCGCCAATTAGGTTTTTTCGTTGCGATTGTCCGAAAAAATTAATTTATTTATTTAAGTGGTACAATTATTACAGTCTTAAAATTTATTATAAAATATGTGATCCAAAACAACATGTGAACAACTAGAGTTACAGCGATTGAATGAAATAATGTTCTACAGAATTAACATAAATGCAAACGTCTGCATCAGCACTCTTACACAAGGCACTAAACTGATGATGCATGGTTTCCGGATTCGTCGTATTTTGTATGATGTTGAGAATATACAGGGATGTAACTATATATATATATATATATATATATATATATATATATATATATATATATATATATATATATATATATATATATATATATATATATATATATATATATATATATATATATATATATATATATATATATATATATATATATATATATATATATATATATATATATATATATATATATATATGTCACACCTATAACTTAAAAAATAATGGACCGATTTTGATAAAACTTGGTGAGTACCTTTCTTTCACACGTGGCTTGGATAAGTTCGTTAGCCAGGAAAATCCGCCGAGGTTTTCCCGGAAAATTTTGTGTTTTCTTTCGAAAAAAAAATTATATCTCCAAAATTAACAAAGTAAGGGCAACCAAATTTCATACGCGGATTTATATCATTATTGGTGAGTTACCTACCAATTTAGCTCTGTAGGTCAAAGGACAAAAAACTTACAGGCATTTAAAAAAATAATTGTGTTTTCCTGAAACGTCAAAGTTGCGATTTTAAACGTCAAAATTGGTAATATTTAGACAATGAACCTGAAACTAATATGAGCTATAGAAGAAAAATGTCTCAAGAAGAATGTTTTACAAAGCCTGAAGTCTTTGTTTCAATCGTCATTGTTCTTCATTTTACTAAAATATTCCCAGAAAATTCATTTCAAATAGACCCTTTCTCTGATGATTTGGCAGTAGTGTTGGCTATAGAGTTTATGGTATATCATTTTTGTCGAATTTTCGTAAAAAATCTTTAAAGTTCAATATATCCGTTATTATGCACGATACGAAAAAAAATTGTATACAGGGTGTCTTGAGCTGCATCTTAAAATAATATTTCTACAAGGATGTCCCATAAGTCGTTGGTGATTCAAGTTTTCTTTTTTTTAGTGAATTTTCTTTAAAAAAATTCACTAATGGGGAGATCCGTGTATATATATATATATATATATATATATATATATATATATATATATATATATATATATATATATATATATATATATATATATATAGTAATATTTTCCACCTCAACCCTTTATTTATAAAACACATCCCCCCTTTACATCTACTAACACATTGACATATAACGTATAAAACACTGTTATTAGTAACGACATTTGATATAGCAAGTGAACAAACGTTCTATCACCTCCGCCACTGGGCTCCCCGATGCTACTCACCATATACACACACAGTGATAGAGGGAGTGAGAACCACCTACCTTGAACAGCTCTTCCACCTGCGTCTTACAGTCATCTGGGCTACTAATTCGAGTAACTTTAGCCTATGATCGTCCACTGGAACCCTACGTAGTAGTAATAATCAAAGGTTCTAAGCCATGAATTGAGGGGGTTCGAGAGAGACAGAGAAAGGAAACACAATCGTTCTTTTGACTAGATATATTGCATAAAACACAATCCCATTCAATACAAAAGTTAAATGGCCCAGCTAGACACCTCGGCGCTTCTTTGAAACAGATGATTCTGAACTAAACCCCCCTTATGCTACTACCAGATGTGGAAATGCAACACCCGTTCTCTACTATCGAAGGCGAACGCCCAAGGATGTACATCAGGAATTCCACAACTCTGTGTATTCTGCTCCAGTGGCGTGCGGTTTATGAAAAGAAGATTCAGGTAATATTTATGTTTAGTTTTCAGGTTTTCCTTTTTTTTTACTTAATTTTTTTTTAATGGTTTTACTGGAAACAGGACACACAATACAGTGGGAGCCTGATGCCCATCTGTCCGGCGTGTTGCACACTTCCCTTCACGTAAATGCATGAATGTTCATTCTTTTTACAACTTGGAATATTAAACGCCTAGGCTGCCTTTCCCATTTTCTATCATACTTAATAGGTTTGTTTCACGTGGCTCTTTGGGGCCTGCCCTATGGGTCTTCTTTTATATCGGAAATTAGCACTTCAAGAAGCGGGAAATTCACCTAGGCGTCGTTTGTTTCACACAGAAAAATTACCCTACACGCTGCAGTGTACGTGATGGGAAGGTTGTCCTATGTTTTTATATTTTTCAAAAGCTCGACTCTACTGATGAGAATAACCCTACACTCCCGTTCACTTCCCTTCATGCGGAAAACATTTGCGCGCGATCTGAAATGACTTATGGACCTCCAGGCTGCTATTTCACACCAATTATGTCTAATTTGTTTGTAAATCGCGTTGACTTTCACGTCATTGGGGCCCTATGGGCCTTGGTCGGAAATTAGCACTTCATGGAGTGAAACTTCGCCTGGATGTCCCCCGAAGACATAACTGCGGGTTGGACATTGTACAAATTTTGTCACGCATCAGAGGAAGCAATACCATGCTATGAAGGCTCATTTTACGGACCTTACTAAACTACAAAACTGCATACCAACATGTATCCCTTTCATATTTGGATTCTAGTTTCAGATTCAGTATTTTATTTCAAGACATTCCACTTCATGTTTCATTTCAAATTAAATTTCTGTTTCAAGACATATTTTTCGCTTATATTTGGTTTTTAAATCTCAAATTCAGTATTTCATTTCAGGACATATTCCCCCCTTATTTGACTTAAGTTTCAGATTCAAAATGCTAGCATGGAATAAAATATGTATTCAGGTTCTTTATTTGTATTTATAATTCATTTACGGTTTGTAATTTCAAGTTTAGCAACTCGTAGATTTTCGCCCCGCGACCAAGATGTCTAACTCGGAGGTACAAGGCACTGGACACACAAATAATAACTTAAAACTAACAAAACATTGTTCCCAGCACGAGTTATGCTCACATTGCCAGTAAGAAATATTCTTCAATGATTATCAAGCCGACTGTACAGCAGGGAGGTGTGGTCACTAAGTCTGATTTACTCAAGAACATTAACCCGATCGAGACTGGTGTTGGAGTCTCTAATATCAAGCATATTAACGGCGGAGGCCTTGTTATAAGTTGTTCCAGTAAAAGTGATGCGGATAAATTCAAGAAGTTAGCAGAAGATAAACTTTCCACCAAATACACCGTGAAAGAAGTTCCTTCTCTAAGCCCACGTGTCAGGATTGTAGGTATTTCGGAGGAAACAGAGACCTATCAGGTGGTCGCCACTATGAAGCTCCAGAATCCTGATATATTTTCCGAAACATCTGAAATCAAGCTGGTGTCATATGGAGTTGTAAAGTCGGCCAGGCGGAGGATTTATCAAGCTCTCATTCAACTGGATGGTATATCTTATCAAAAGGTTCTCACTGCCAAAAGGATTTTCGTTAGGTATGATTCTTGTACCGTGTATGATGCTCTGGAACCCATTAGATGCTTCAGATGTAATGGGTATAATCATCTGTCCAAAGTATGCCAAAGTAAAGTCATCTGTCCTAAATGTGCGGGTGACCATCAGGTGAACGAGTGCACTGCCAGTGAATTTAAATGTTGTAACTGCATGGCGACTGGTCGGATTTCTCCAGGACTTGATATCAATCATGCGGCCTGGGATAAATCATGCTCTGTTTATAAGCACAAAATGCAGCTTTTTCGAGCCGAGATTGTCGGCACTTCACACTGACACACCTTCCTTACACAAATCAAAAGGTTCTGTAATTCTTAATTATGTTAATATATATATTATCAAAACGCCAGGGGCCTTCGGACACGAACAGATGATGTTTACTCCTTTGTTTGCTCTCAGGCACACCCACTTGACTCTTTTGCCTTCACTGAAACTTGGCTGGATAATGATATTTATAGTGGTGAACTGTTTGATGATCAGTATATTGTCTACAGATTTGATAGGGATTTTTCTTCCTCTTGCAAGGCTAGGGGATGTGGTGTTCTGCTTGCTGTGCATTCTCGCTTTGCCACTCGTCACGTTGATATTCGGAGGGACTGTGATGGGTTTGATGCTCTTTCGAGGATTAACATTGTGGGGGTCAGGATCTCGGATCATCGAGTCTCGCTTAATGTCTTTGTTGTTTATATACCTCCCAATACTCCTGTTAATGACTACTTCCTCTTGTTTGAAGCTCTTGAATCCCTGTGCATAAAACATGGTCGTGAGACATTCTTAGTTGGTGACTTTAACATGCCTGAATACACTTCTTGTCGTCGTAACAACCCCTCCGCTCGTGTGTCTGCTTTTCAAAATTTCTGTAATCTACTACTCCTTGAACAATTTAATCATGTTGAGAATATTAACAGCAGGATTCTTGACTTGGTTTTGTCTACACACACTTGCTTGGTAGAGAAGGCTCTTGATTCGCCCGTGATTCCTGATGGTCATCATCCCCCCTTAATCATAGAGTTTCCTGTCAAAGGTTCAGTGATCTCTTCCCCTGCTGGTGACACTGTGCAAAGATCATACAATTTTCGTAAATGTGATTTTGTCAGATTGTATGCGGGGCTTGGTGGATTGTGCTGGGATGGCATGGATGGGCTTCAGGATGTCGATTCTATGCTTGACTTTTTCTATTCCAGAATATACGACTTGTTTGATCTGTATGTTCCCATGACTGCTCCAAGAGCATCTAATAGGTACCCCCCGTGGTTTTCTAAAGAAATTAAGATTAGTATCAAATATAAATATTCATCGTGGTGTAAGTTTAAGAAGTCCGAAAATGCGGAGTTTCTACATAAATTTAGGGAGCTGAGACAAAAGCTTAAGAGAGACATTTATCTTTCTCGAGTAAACTACTTCCAGAGGGTTGAAAAAGAGGTTAGGTCTAATCCTAAAAAATTCTGGAACTGCACTTCCCGGCGCCATCAAAACTTTCCTATTGGGAGTTCATCCGGCCAGCAACAGACAGTTGAGAGTTTTGCTTCTTATTTTGCGGGATGTTCTGGTTCCACCCCCACCTCATCACCTACAGCCGGCAGCCTGGCTTCAGATGATGTCTCAGTGTTTTTTGTTGATGACTTTACAGATGATGAAATTATTACAGCTGCTAAGAGAGTCAAGGCAAACATGTCCTGCGGACCTGATCTTGTTCCTGGCTTCTTGGTGCGCGACTGCTTGTATGCTTTCTTGACTCCACTTAAGAAAATTTTTAAATTGATTCTTAAATCTGGAACATTCCCCGCGATTTGGAAGTTGTCATGGGTTTTCCCTGTCTTCAAGACGGGGGACAGAGGTGATCCATCAAACTATCGACCAATAACCATACTATGTGTCTTCTGTAAGATATTCGAGGCCTGCCTTTTTCAGCGAATACTGTTGCACATCAAAAACAGACTCTCCATTTCTCAGCATGGTTTCATTCCAGGGAGATCGACCGTGACGAATTTAGTTGATGTTACACAGTTCATCGCGTCCGCTCTCGACCGCTCTTCACAGGTTGATGTAGTGTATACTGATCTATCTAAGGTCTTCGATTGTCTAAGTCATTCTGTTCTAATTGACAGGATGAGGGCTATCGGATTCTCTGAGGGCTTGCTTGGCTTATTCAGATCTTACCTGGATGGAAGGAGGCAATTTGTCGAGGTTGGGGGCTTCAAAACTAACACATATCACATTGCTTCGGGAGTGCCACAGGGTTCCATACTCGGTCCACTACTGTTTAATATATTTATTGACCCAGTTAAACATGTTTTACATGTCCTGTTTTTAATGTATGCAGATGATATTAAGATTTTTGCAAATATTTCGAGTGTTGCTGACTGTTTGCAGCTTCAGAACTGTCTTCAGATGCTTGATGAATGGTGCTGTCAGAGTGGTCTTTCTGTGAATGTTTCGAAGTGTTGTGTGATGTCCTTTACTCGAAATAAGCAATCAATTACTTTCAGATATAATATAAGGGGGCTTTCGCTTGATCGCCCCGGGACGGTTAGGGACCTTGGAATTGTTTTTGATGGTACTTTATCTTTTAAACCACACTATGAGCAGACTGTCAGTTCCGCTTACAAAACTCTTGGGTTTCTGATAAGAAACAGCAGGAATTTCTCACTGACTGACACCCTCTCCCTGCTCTTTCGTTGTCTGGTTAGGTCCCGACTAGAATATGGCTCAGTTGTGTGGGCTCCTACTTATGAGATACATGTGGCAAATCTGAAATCTGTGCAAAGGAAGTTTCTAAAGTTTCTTAGCTTTCGTGAGGATGGTCATTATCCTTCTATTGGTTTTCCTCAGGAGAGTTTACTTCTTCGCTTTAGTCTGCAGAGTCTGTCGATGCGCAGGCAGTGCAGTCTCGTTATATTTTTATACAAACTGGTTAATTCTGTGTTCGACTGCCCTGATCTGCTTCAGCAACTTAATTTCAATGTGCCCCGTGTTGCAGCACGTTTTCCAGGCACATTCTATCTCCCGACTGCTCGTACGCGATTGATGCGGTCGTCTCCAATCTACCAGATGTGCAATGATTACTCTGTACTCCAAGACCGCCTTGATATCTTCTCATGTAATATATCAGAGATAAAAATGTTTTTCAAAGAGATGTAATTTGTGACTATTGTGTAATTCATTTGATTATTGTTTGTTATTATATTTTGTGTAACGGCCCATCCTTAATTTGTCTTTTAAGCTGTTGGATGGTGTATGAATAAATAAATAAATAAAATAAATAAATAACTCTTCGCAACTACATAATATTTAGTATCCCGTAATTAAATGAGTATTCTGATGCTTAAAAATTTTAGTTATTCTTAACGTTAAACAAATTATATAATTAATAAATTCCAATGTTTACTGGATGACTTATTATTTAAGTCTATGTCTATGTATAAATAAATAATAAATAAATAAATGAAACATTATAATAGGGCCGAAACATTTCAACCTTTCAGTGTTGCTACATTTTCACGTCAATAAGTGCAAATTTCCACATTATAATTATTATCAGACAAACGAAAGTAACACACACATATTAAGTGCTATTCAGTGGGAGCAAAACTTTCATTCTTAGAATATATATTAACACCAGTTGGTAATGTTCATGATTTCAATTTTTAAGTTAGTTAAATCTGGCAACGTGTGATAAATGTCTACACAGGATGCAAACAAATATTATTCTAGATATTGAATTTAATCAAAAATAGCTCTGGCAACCCTAGAATGACCACATAAATTCTCTGTTTCAACTCAGCTTAAATACACTAGATTTGGCAACAATTTAACTGTATCCATTATTTTCTTGCTTAAAATTAAGACAAATAACATTCCAGCTTTAAAGTTTTAACTTACATCAAACAAGCATGGCAATATCTAAATGAATAATAGTTCCTTTAAATAGTGTGCGTACAGGTAAACCTACAGGACTCATGATCAGGTTGTACATGTTAAATTTTGACAATATTTAGATGTATTAATGATTTCCTTTAAGAATAATTTTCGATGCACCAAGTTTAATAAAAGTATCGAACCCTGCACTATTACGACTGCCCCGATTGCACCCCCCTTGCTCCTAGATAGCACTTTCAAGGCACGCAAATTTTGTTCAAGGCCGGGAAATTTACAGGACAATTGGCACGAGTCATAGTAATGTTCAACTCACCGTCTGATGCATCCTTTTCCGGTCTGTCAGGCTGCTGCATGGTCTCCACTTGGGGACGGCTGCTCATGTCCTGGGTTTCGCCTAACGGAGGGGACGGTTCCCACATTCTGGGTTTCCGGATAGGAAAGAGCAGACCCGAGAAATAAAACTGTGTCCGGTATTTCCCTGCACTGAGGCGAGGTGCAGGTTTTTCAGAGAAAGAAGATCCCCTACCTCTTTCACCGTGTGCGAGGATCTGGCACTGGTATTTGGTGCTTTGCAAGTTCTCTAGTATGGTGGGCGGTTGCCTCGCGGGGAATGCTAGCCGAGTTCTCCGTTTCAACGCTAGTGCGCGGGTTCTGGCACTTGGCATTTGCCACAAGATTACTCTTCGAGTCAAAGGAGGTTTTGAATATCGCGAGAAGGAAGACCAGCCGAGTTTTTCTGCTTCGACACTAGTGCGCGGGTTCTGGCACTTAGCGTTTGCCACAAGATTGCTCTTCGAGTCAAGGTAGGTTTCTGAATATCGCGAAAAGGAAGGCCAGCCGAGCTTTCCTGCTTCGACACTAGTGCTCGGATTCAGGCACTTAGCGTTTACCACAAGATATGCTCTTCTAGGCAGGGTAGGTTTCTGAATATCGCGAAAAGGAAGGCCAGCCGAGCTTTCCTGTTTCGACACTAGTGCTCGGATTCACGCACTTAGCGTTTACCACAAGATATGCTGTTCTAGGCAAGGTAGGTTTCTGAATATCGCGAAAAGGAAGGCCAGCCGAGATTTCCTGCTTCGACACTAGTGCTCGGATTCAGACACTTAGCGTTTACCACAAGATATGCTCTTCTAGGCAAGGTAGGTTTCTGAATATCGCGAAAAGGAAGGCCAGCCGAGCTTTCCTGCTTCGACACTAGTGCGCGGGTTCTGGCACTTAGAGTTTACCGCAAGATATGCTCTTCTAGACAAGGTAGGTTTCTGAATATCGCGAAAAGAAAGGCCAGTCGAGCTTTCCTGCTTCGACACTAGTGCTCGGATTCAGGCACTTAGCGTTTACCACAAGATGAGCTCTTCTAGGCAAGGCAGGTTCCCGGAGAAGGACACTCTTTGAAGACCAAAGAATGTCTGATTTTAGCCTGCAATCGACCGCGTTTTTATATCGGTTTCATTCCCCTTCCCGTTTAATGAACTATAATGCAGGTCCTGTTGTTAAAGTCGACAGCATATCAAACGTTTGTACCATAATCGACCTTATTGCGTCCCGCTCGTGATTTCTAGCGTGGCTCCCCTCTATCATGTGTACACGTCCCACATAGAAAATCTCCTGTACATACTGTTTTCAGAGCTTATTATTATTATTTTTGATTTATTTAAATTATAATTGTAAACATTCATTACTCAACTTGTGAAACCCATTCTGCGACTTTACCTATGCACCCTTACTTGTTGCTTTTTCGCTTGTTGCCGACATTTATATTTATGCAATGGCACCTTAAATCTATGTAAATTATACAACAATAATAATATGCTACGTACACAATAATAAGCAAAACACAGAATAAAATCATCATTGTGCATATGACACCAAAGCAATATTAAATTCTCTTATGTTAATATAAATGTACATGAAATATTTCGCGTTCGGTTTTATTTTTATATGTGAACTTATTTGACATACAACTGTAATACAAGTTAAAATTACTTTCCCTTTTCAAATTAAATTTTACAACTGCCTAAGGTGTTGCAGGACAGCCCATTGTCGACAATCAGTCTGTATTCAATTTGTGCAAGCCTTGTGGTCATGTGAGCATGCCGGGAAAAATATTTGCAATGAATATACTTCTGTGCCTCTTACATATTTACAATAAAAATATCGACTGATACATGATGTTCAAGAGCCTGCCCATTTAAGAACTACATTCGTGGCAATTTCGGAAGAGTAAATGATAATGCAAAAAATAATTATCTCAGCTAATAATACTCGTGGATGCGATTACAATCACATTTAAGAAGTGTAGCCAGGTGACAAGTGTCTTTAAAATAACACCACACGCCTGCTGTAGTGATATTACCACATTTGCAAGAACCTATAATTTGCATTAATATTGCCATATATATTAGCAGTTTTAAGATAGAAAGAACCAGATGTCATATTTCACACAGTTATACAGCCAGCAGGTGTTTCCCTATTGCATTCCCTTGTTCTTTTGTTATCCTACCCCGTCTATCTGTCTGTATAAGCCAGGCGTCCTCTCTGTGTTTTTAACACCAGACCACCGCACTCGACATTATCTTTAAAATGTGTAGATAAGATACTCAATCTGCCTCGAGACAAGTGCATCTCCGTCTGGGCCAAGAAGTTTGACCTTTCACATACAATGCGTGAGAACGTTCCTTTTACAATATGAGACATTAAACAGATCTGTCTTGAGAGTATCCAGACTGTGGTTATTTTACGCATTGCTTTGTTTTTAACTAAAATCACCCTTATAATGCGAGACAATTTAATTGCATCGGGAATATTTCCGTATATCAAAATACCCAACTGTGGCCTGTCGAATTCTCGAGGTACCCTAGTATATTTACCATGGATCTCGTGCCTGTTGGGGCGTTTTCATTCATTTATATACCTCCCGACCATAGAACAGAATTAATAAAAAAATATGGACCAGAATTGAATTCACACACACAAGGAAACATCCAAGACAATGACTTACCCATCAAAGGGTTAATTCAGCTTGATTATTAATAGTTTTATTAGCCAATTTCCCCGCCCACTACACAGCCGCCGGAAGTTTTACAATCCGAGGCTACACAGTCGAGGAGGGTCAAACTTGAGACACCCATACCCACTCATACATGTCCATGTATGTCCTGGTGTCTACGCCTATACCTCCGGTTGATACTAGCTCACTCTCTCAGTTATACACGCTTCCCTTTAACAGGTCGCGGGTCAACAGGTGCGCGTTACGACCGGCATTTTAATTCTGCCGCCGTGGCCAATTTAGAACCTCTGGCTTCATTGAAAGTCGGATTGCTAGCAGGAAGACCTTTACAGTAATCGAAGAGAAGAATTGATTGTGCATCCGTCAGGATGGCTCTCTGGTTTGACCGGGACTTAACATTTCTGTAGGGAACAAGGGTTTACTGACTGTCTGCAAGAGTCTCAACGTGTAAGGCATAAGAAAAATAAAAAATAAAATTAAAATCAACGAGAAAGAATTATACAGCAGAAGCACACAATCCAGGAATAAACGGGTGCTGCCCTGCCCTTTAGGAGCACTACATGGGCCAAATAACAAGATTGCCCGGCCATGAATAACCAAATTCATGCCCGTACCATTCGCTGCCCCGGGAATTCCTGTCTATCATTAACACACTGACCACAAAAAATGGGCGAACCACACACCTTGATTTAAGCTTAACTTAGTGACTATAACAAATGAAACAGCCCGCATATACTAACTTAAATGTAACTTAAATACTAAGGCAACTAGTGGCAGGAAATGTCAAACATGTTTCACCAATCACAAATGTACAATAGTTCAACTCACCCTTCTGTCCAAATGCATGACCTTTCGTTGCCCATGTCCCCTCAAATGAAGATAAACACCTGTCGGTATTCTGCTGCCCAGAAAATTTTGATCACTGCATTTTTTACTAACACCCTTACAAAATGTTCTGTCAGACGGCATTCATGTATTGTGACTCTGGCATGATACTTGAAGCTCATACCTCTAAACATGGGACGTGGTCAAGATGGGTCATAGCCGTACAGGGATCGTGACCAGTTCAAGCCCGCGAGTGAAGGCCCCGTTCCTTCCCCTATTTACCCCCTTTTCCCTTTTTTTAATTATATACAGCACGAGGAAATTCGACAGGGCACATACACACCTCACAGTTGTCCACGCAGTTTATTTAATTCGACTCTTTGGAGTTTCCCGACGCCGGAGTGAACTGTATTACATTCACATGGCGGGAATGGCGATTCTCAGGCACGGAATAGGGCGCAGCTCGGGCAGGTCTCGCATGGTGGACCCGCACGTGCTCGTCTCGGTTCAACCTCATCGGGGAATTTTCTCGGAAGTTCAGTATGTTTTCCTGATGCTTTAAGAACTCAGCCGCTTTGGTTAGAGATACCTGACCCGTTAAATGCCATAACGACTGTACTTGTACCGGAAAGTGGCGCATGAGTTGTTCCACCAAGCTTACCTCTGGAATTGGGGTGGTAAGAAGCCTAGCCAAACTGACATAGTAGGCAAAATGTTCCGACATACTGCGTTTCTCTGACCAAATGGTCGTTTGTATCAGATGCCTAAGCTTGTCTTGTTCAAGCGAAGACCAAAATGTATTTAGAAAATCGCGGCGGAAGTCTGCGTACTCAACCCACTGCAAATTATATATGCTTGCCCAGTTTCTAGTTGGGCCTTCTAGGCACCCCAGCACCATGTCGAGTTTTTGTGACTCAGATGTGCGCATCTTAGTAAAGTATCGAGACAGATCCTCCAAGAAGTGAACCGGGTTTGTCTCTCGGGAGCTGGAGAATTTAGGGGGTGGCTCAGGATGCGAGACCACTCTGGGAAGTGGGAATAGATGCTGTGGGACTGCGGTCACCACGGGGAGTGCCTCGGAAGTTCTGCGTACTTGCACGAATTTCGTTCCTCAGGGACTCAAAGCCTTCTCTAAATGACCGAGACTGCTGCTGCAGCTCGAGCGACATTTCAGTAAACGTATTTATGCCTTGCGACAGAATCTCACGCTGTGAACATAAATTGCAGAAGCGGCTGCTAAGAAATTAGGTTTCCTCTTCCGGGCTCGCAAATACTTTTCACCAGATAATCTCTATACCTCATATACTTCACAAATAAGGCCAAACCTCGAATACTGCTCCCACATCTGGGGTGCCGCTGCCGCTTCTACACTCGCTATCCTGGACTACATTCAAAAGAGAGCTATACGTCTCATCAGTGACCCTACCCTCACCCAAAGGATGCCGTCCCTTGCCCACCGACGTGCCGTTGGTGACCTCTCTTTCTTTTATAGATATCTGCACGGGCACTGCTCAGAGGAGCTTTCCTCCATAGTTCCCCCACCTGCTGCCCCCAACAGATCTACCAGGGGAACAGAGCGAATGTACCCTTTTACTGTCCAGGTCACCAGACTTAGAACATCTTGTTATGCCCGCTCTTTTGTCCCGAGGACTTCCAAGTTGTGGAATTTCTTGCCGGCACATGTTTTCCTTCTCCTCCGAACCTCCAAACCTTCAAGTCCAGAATTAACAAGCTGCCTCTTTCCTCCTTGTCAACACCCACGGTACGATAGTATTTAGGCTGTAAGCCCTCGTGGTGTGTTGTTGAAATTAACACCAAAAAAAAAGTGGTAAGTATAAAGTTTCGTAAAAATTTCAACCAAAAAAATAGTAATTTTGGTTGTATTATATAGGTACAAAATTTGTCCCATCATACTTCATAAGATGGATTACAAAGATGTTAAAGAACTGCCATTCAAATTAGTAGACATGTCTTTGCAAGATTTATATGCTGAAATTTACAATCTTGATTCAGATTGTGCCTCTCTACCATCTAATAGTAATTCGGATAACGACAGTAATACGAATCTGAACCAAAATGTTGATAAAGAAAATGTTCTTCCTGAAACACATGATGGAAATTTTCTGCTCTCATCCGCTGAAAGTTCCAAAAGTAAATGGGAACCCGAGGATCTTGTTCCTTTGGCAAGGTTAGCTCTCACTAGTCCAAAGGAAACAGTATGGAAACGTGAATATGATGTTCCTCTACCTGGACAGACCTCTACTTGTAAGTGATTGTGGCGTACCTCAGTTTATCAAAGACCTTGATAAACACGATCCTTTTGATATATTCAACCTACTATTGACTGATGACATTTTTTACCATTTGCTATTCCTTACTAATTTGTATGTGCAACAAGAACTTCTAAAATCAGGGAAGGCTTATGTAGCAACTGACATACAAGAGATGAAAGCATTCATAGGAATAAATCTGCTCATGAGTATAAAACAATACCCCAGTTATCGAGACCACTGGAGCACGTCATCCGATTTGCATGATTCATTCATTTCGAAGTTAATGACTATGCACAGATTTGGATGGCTCCTCAGTAATATTTATCTAAATGATAATACTGTTATGCCTCCACGGGGTAATGAAAAATTTGATAAACTCTATAAGGTGAGACCGGTAATAGATATGTTAAAAAAAAATATTTCAGAAATGCTTGAATCTTCACAAAAAAGTTGCAATGGATGAGTCAATGATAAAATTTAAGGGACGATCAACACTCAAACAATATATGCCAAAAAAGCCTATAAAAAGAGGCTATAAAGTATAGGTGTTGGCCGACCAAACCGGATATTGCTGGGATTTTGACATTTATACTGGTCAGACTGGAACTGATGTCAAAAAAAATTTAGGTTACAGGTAAGTACACTTGGAGAACACCCAAATCACCACAACACATATTTCATAGACCTTACGATCGTTTCGTTGACCAAGTCAACATCTTCAGAGGAAGAAAAATTCTAACATAAAAAACTAGATCCCTTATATTTATATCGCGCAAAGAAAACGAACTAGTCCGAAGGAAAGTTGTCGTCCAAGAACGATCGTTTGTTTATTGCGCAGTGAAACAGGTCGGAGACCTGCTTTAATCTTTTGGTCGACAAATTTATGACCCTTATCTAATATAGGTTTAAAAAGGACCGGCGTTCTTTAAAGAAACAGCATGTTTCCTTTTGATCTAGAAATTTACTATGTGGATATTGGTTTATGCCAATAAAGACATCTGCTGAGATAAACAACATAAACTCAAATCATCTCTTTTAAAAATAGAAAACTAAAACCCAGATGTCTGTCTCACCGTGTTACCTTTAACAAAGGAAAAATAGTTTAACTAAAATACTACACAAAAACTATATATTGATTTTAATTCTACGTGAAAATATTTATATTGACTACATAGATACAAAAACCGAACAGGTATTTAAATCAAGACAAACATAGTGATCAGTATATGTATAAACCGGTCGAGTTATTGACAATAATTTATTATTCTACCAGACTAATTATGAGTATTTAAGCGATCAAATGCAAAGAGCAAACAATGGGCTAGAAATTACAGGTGCCGCACGGTTTAATGAAGTTTTGTTCTTAATAGACCTTAATATAAAAATACTTCTAATGAATCAAGCATAGTTTGATGTCTGACATTTTTGACAAGTTTCAAATTTTCTTTGTCAATGTGGTGGTTATTATCCCATATATGTTGTGCCACACAAGATTTGTCTACCGTACCATATCGTAACTGTGCGAGATGTTCACGAAATCTGGTGGCTATGTTTCTCCTAGTTTGGCCCACGTATTTAAGATCACAATCTTTGCAACTAATCTCATAAATTCCGGACATTTCAGTGACTTTGTCTTTGTCTTTCGTATTACCCAACAAATTTTTTAAATTACTTTTCGTCGAAAACGTCAAATGTAAATCGGCTTTCTTAAAAATACTTTCCAAACCCTTTGTGATTCGTGGTTCATAAGGTAAACATACAAATTTTTTCTCGATTTTATCATTCTTAAATGTCGTACATTCAGATATCAACTTCTTTGTTCTGTGTTTGTTAACTAATTTGTCTATTAAACCATCCGAGTAACCGTTATATCTCGCCACATGTTTTATGTATTTCAATTCTGTATTAAATCTATTTTTACTCAACGGAAAATTTATCAATCTATTTACTAAGAAATTGAAACTAGCCGTTTTTTGTGCAAACGTATGATGTGAGTCATTAGGAATATAATTAATAGTAGCCGTTTCCTTCCTATAGACATCAAATTCAAGCGAGCCTTTATTTTTATTTTTAATAACTAGTACATCTAGGAACGAAAGTTTATTGTTAATTTTTATTTCGTGGGTAAATTTTATTGAATCAAATTGACTATTTAGTTTTTCAGTAAATTCTTCTACCTTACATGTATTTGTGTCAAACACTGCAAAAATATCATCGACATAACGAAACCAAACTCTAGGGAAATACCCACTTTTATTTTTTAAATCCGTCTCAAATCTGCTCATAAACAAATCTGCAATAAAAGGCGATAATGGATTGCCCATAGCTGTGCCTTCAGTTTGTTCAAAGAACTCATTGTTAAATTGGAAAATATTTTGTTTTATACAAATGCTAGCAACAACTTTGATTCAATAAAATTTACCCACGAAATAGAAATTAACAATAAACTTTCGTTCCTAGATGTACTAGTTATTAAAAATAAAAATAAAGGCTCGCTTGAATTTGATGTCTATAGGAAGGAAACGGCTACTATTAATTATATTCCTAATGACTCACATCATACGTTTGCACAAAAAACGGCTAGTTTCAATTTCTTAGTAAATAGATTGATACATTTTCCGTTGAGTAAAAATAGATTTAATACAGAATTAAAATACATAAAACATGTGGCGAGATGTAACGGTTACTGGGATTGTTTAATAGACAAATTAGTTAACAAACACAGAACAAAGAAGTTGATATCTGAATGTACAACATTTAAGAATGATAAAATCGAGAAAAAAATTTTCTTCCTCTGAAGATGTTGACTTGGTCAACGAAACGATCGTAAGGTCTCTGAAATATGTGTTGTGGTGATTTGGGTGTTCTCCAAGTGTACTTATTAGTGCTCATCACTCCAGTTTTCACATAGTAGGTTACAGGGTTGTAAAAAGATTGTCCGCTCAAATAAGAGGTAAAAACAACTGGTTATATTTCGACAATTTTTTTTGTTATGTGAATTTGATGGAGGATCTCCTCAAAGAAATCATCTATGGTTGTGGAACTGTCAACAGTATGAGAAAAAACCTACCAACGTTTGAGGCTGACAAGACTATACAACGCGGGGAATACGACTGGTGGCAAAGTAGCAATGGTTTATCTGCTGTAAACTGGCGTGATAAAAGATGTGTTCATCTTCAGTCAAATTATCATAACCCTCGTGAAACGACGCAGGTGAAGAGAAAAAATAGGGATGGTACATCTTCAGAAGTTGATTGTCCTGTTATTGTAACCGACTATAACCAAAATATGAATTTTGTGGACAAATTTGACCAAATAAAAGCCACTTACTGTATAGACCGAAAAAGCCAAAAATGGTGGCACAGAATCTTCTTTTTTTTATCGACACTTGTGTTGTCAATGCATATGTAATATATAACCGCTTGCCGGAAGATGCAAAGATTTCAATGAAAGAATTTCGTCTGTTATTATTCAACATCTTGTAGCAGACGTATTGACTTTGAAGATGAATACTCTTCCACAGCAATTGTCTGTTCCTGTAAAACAGAGAAAACCTTGTCAGCCGAAATCAATTCGTCTGTCACAAAGTGCCCACCAGCCAATTCGCACATCAAGACTCAGATGTGGGTTCTGCAGCAACAAAAAGAACGAAGTGTGAACAAATTGGGAGTGTTCAGTATTTAATATTCCATTGTGTTTATTTAAAACAAAAGTTGCTTTCAAAGCTATCACTTGAAATAAATTTAATTTTAGTATGGTGGTATATAAAATAACCCACCCTTTTTTTGTTAATGAATGACATACATTTTTTGTGAAATACTTTTTGAGTTTCTTTACACATAATAAAATTATTGTAAAAAAAATCGTTAATTAGTTACTAAAAAATCCTGTACTGCTACTGCTTTTTTTGCCCCAGATTTATCGGACCTGAAAGAGTTAAAAAAAAAAGGGATATTTTAAATTTCAATCTAGAGTGTCATGATTATGTTAAAGCCATTATTTTTTAATCAATGAGCCATGGAAAAATAGATTTTATCACCTAATGTTTTGTCTCTTTTCCTGGCGGGTTAAAAGATCACGAAATCGCATTTTTAATCATCTCAATTTTTTCAAATGGAACGAGGTTACCTCATTAGCGTAATTATATATATATATATATATATATATATATATATATATATATATATATATATATATATATATATATATATATATATATATATATATATATATATATATATATATATATATATATATATATATATATATATATAATATTTGTGTGTGTGTGTGTGTGTGTGTGTGTGTGTGTGTGTGTGTAAGTATGTATCCGAGTGATAATTCAAGATATACTAAACTGATTTCAATCAAACTTGGCAAAAATCTTGTTTGGGCGAAAACCAAGGTCGAGTTCGTTAATCAGCCTTTATGCTCAAGTTTTTCCGGTGGAAGATCGGGGAAAACTTTTTGAAAACGTTATATTTTGTAAGTATCAGAGTAACTGGAATGAGACTTTACATGTGGCTAGAAATAGTGCAAATAAACAACCTATGTTGTGAATTTTAAGTAATTTGGTACACAGAACTTAGTTTTTTCCTAAATGAAAATAAAATCCCAAAGACATGCATTGAAACGACTTGGTGGTTAAAGTCAAATGCCTGACAGACAGAGTAGTCCACAGCCATGTGTAGAAGGATTCATACACCAGGTATAAACCATAGATCAACGGTAACCAAACTAAATATATACAGGGCATAAAACATACTACCTGAACCAACAATCGTGAAATGTCGGCCGCAATGATAGAGAATGGCAGATGACATGAAATTAAAAGTTGGCCAAGTGATTGTTATTTAACTGGGGGATTCAATCAATTATTAAAATACACTATATTTCTAACTTTATTAACGGCCCCAAATACAGTTTTAGCACAGCTTAGATATATTATGCTGTCGCATAGTATAGCAGAAATGTAAACAAAATGTTTTATTTTGATATTTGGAGAAACAATAGTGCACAGGTTTAGCAGATGGTAGTGGACTTTTCCTTTACGTGATAGTAAAGGATTTTTTTCACGCCTGAAGAGGCACCACTCCTTACATCAATGGACGTTTCCGGTTCTGGTGTATAAGTCGGTTTCACTTATAAACAAAAATGATGATGGCTCCTCCTTGTACAAAAGATTCCGCAGATAAAATACCCCTCCATTCGGATCACCGAGAGAGGGGTGTGCGGGGGTCGCCGACATCAAGATTTAACATATTGTTCTCGAATATATGTGGCCTAAATTCTAACCTGAACCCTGTCCACCATTTCTCTGATATCTCACAAAACGTCACCAAAATTATCCAAGCCGGCATGTAATTATTTATTCCACGTACACAGAAAAGCTCTTCAGCCACTCAAAAGCCCTGGTTCTCTAAATTCTGTCACAAGGCCAGACTTGAAAAGGTCAAAGTTCACAAAACGCTTCTACACATCCCACTCAAGAAAACCGTGAAGCATTTAACGACGCAAGAAACCGCTATGTCCGCATTCTTTCTGAGGCCAAAAACTCGTTTAATAACCACATCAAAAACAAAGTCCCCTCAAGACCAACGGCAGCGAACCCTTCTGGACTCTTGCTAAATCTATTGGGAATAATTTCTGCAAGAACACGTTCCCACCTCTTGTTTCAGGGGATGAACTTTTTGCCTCGTTGTTCGCCGGCAATTCTACTCTCAAACCACCTCCAAACGTTCAACCACCAACAGTCCCCAATGTCACGCATAAAATGACGGATCATTTTCAAAACTAAAAAGGTACAAAATATGCTCTCTTCTCTTAATACCAAGAAAAAGCCTCTAGCCTTGACGAGATCCCAGCAATTGTTCTCAAAAAATGCGCACCAGAACGTGCTCCTGTCCTGACTCGTCTGTTTCCGACATCTTACAATAGAGGTATATTCCCTAGTAACTGGAAAACTGCTCGAGTACAACCCGTCCCCAAGAAAGGCTCCAAAGCACTTCCTAGCAACTACAAGCCTAGTTCTCTCCTTTAAGTCGTCTCTAAAGTGATGAAAAAGTATATAAACACTGAATTACTAAAATTTCTTGAAAAACACAGTCTAGTCCACGACAGGCAGTATAGATTCCGTCAGCCCAGATCAACTGCCGACCTCCTTTCCTTTGTCACCCATTCTTGGAACAAGTCTATGGAACTACACGGTGAATCCCAGATTGTCACTCTAGACATATGCAAAGCATTTGACCAGGTCTGGCATGCAGCGCTGCTTAATAAACTTCCGGCCTATGGCCTATCACCAAAACTCTGTACCTGGACAGCAAATCTCCTCTCCAACTGGAGCATTTCTGTTGTCGTGGATGGCCATTCCTCTAAACTGTATCCAATTAATGCAGAAGTCCCTCAAGGTTCAGCTTTAGCCCATACTTTGTTTCTTTCCCACATCAATGACCTCCTCTCTAGCACATCCAACCCAGTTCACAGTTACGCGGACGACAGCAACTTCCACTCAAATATACAATATTCTAAGCCTGTCTCTAGCCCAATTAGAAGAGGATCGCAGACTCATGGAGGGTTCTGTCTCTGTGCTCCAAAAAATATTAGACCGGGGAAGTAGAAATCTTGTACAATTCAACTCCACCAAATCCCAGTCTTGCTTTCTATCTCATAAGAGATACACCAGCCCTAGACCCATCACAATGAACAACCAAGTTATTCAAAGTAATGAGTCCTTTTCTCTTGTTGGCATTTCTGTGGATCGAAATCTCAATTGGCACCAACATCAATTGCAGAAGTGGCTGCTAAGAAATTGGGTTTCCTCTTCCGGGCTCGCAAATACTTTTCACCAGCTAATCTTTATACCTTATATACTTCACAGATAAGGCCAAACCTTGAATACTGCTCCCTTGAATACTGCTCCCACATCTGGGGTGCCGCTGCCGCTTCTACACTCGCTATCCTGGACTCTATTCAGAAGAGAGCTATATGTCTCATCGGTGACCCTATCCTCACCCAAAGGCTACAATCCCTTGCCCACTGACGTGCCGTTGGTGACCTCTCTATAGATATCTGCACGGGCACTGCTCAGGGGAGCTTTCTTCCATAGTTCCTCCACCTGCTGCCCCCAACAGATCTACCAGGGGAACAGAGTGAATGCACCCTTTTACCGTCCCGGTCACCAGACATAAAACATCTTGTTATGCCTGCTATTTTGTCCCGAGGACTTCCAAGTTTTGGAATTCCTTGCCGGCACATGTTAGTAAATTTTCGTAGAAAAAATTCACTAATAGGGAGATCCCGACTTTTGAATTTTGAAAAAAAAAATTGCAGATGAGCGTGAACTAGGACCCCCAGAACCCATATCCGGGGTCAGTTTCAATTTTTATATGTTTATATATATATATATATATATATATATATATATATATATATATATATATATATATATATATATATATATATATATATATATATATATATATATATATATATATATTGTGCTCGAAATTGCACATTATAAACTATTAGTACATCAGAGTGTACATAATATGAATTCCCAATAAATTTCACTCTGAAACAAAAAAACTCTGGACGCAGCAAGTGCGTTACGGTAGTGAATTTTCATTAAAATGTTTTTAAAAGCAAATATGTTTTTTAAGAAAGCAGGCATCATATTTGGTTACCAGTATAATCTATATATTAGAAACAATGTGCCATGTTTCATCAAAATAACTTTATTGTTTGGAAATGTACAAAAATTTCCGAAAGTAAACTTAAATTGTTCCCGAAAAACTGGTTTTCTGGTCAACCTTATAGGTTTATAGCAAATTGAGCTATTCAAATTTGAAGCATTTAATGAAAATTAAATATTAACCTATAATAGCAAATTGATTCATATTTGAAGCATTTAATGAAAATTCGCTACCATAACGCACTTGCTGCGTCCCAAATTTCTTTTCTCACAAAGATGTATTATATTTCGATGGAAAATGCAAAAATGCAATAACATAGGGCGTGTTCGTTAAAAAAAAAAAGAAAATGAATCACCAACGACTTATGGGCCACCCTGTAATTGTGGAAATATTTTTTAAGATGTAGCTCAAGACACCCTATAATTAATGTATACAACTTTTTTTCGTAACTTGCATAATAACGAATATATTGAGCATTAATGATTTTTTACGAAAATTCGACCAAAATGATATACCATTAAACGATAAACTCTATAGCCAACACTACTGCTAAAGCATCAGAGAAAGGGTCTATTTGAAATGAATTTTCTGGGAATATTTTAGTAAAATGAAGGACAATGACGATTGAAACTAAGAGTTCAGGCTTTGTAAAACATTATTCTTGAGACATTTCCCCTGCATAGAATCATATTAGTTTCAGGTTCATTGCCTAAATATTACCAATTTTGACGTTAAAAATCGTGACTTTGACGTTTTGAGGAAAACCCAAATTTACGTTTCTTTAAATGCCTCTAACTTTTTTGTTCTTTAACCTGCAGAGCTTGTGCATATAAACTTGTGTACCAAATTTCGTCACCCTTACTTTGTTAATTCCGGAGATATTTCCGAATAAAAACACAAAATTTTCCCGGAAAACCTCGTCCGATTTTCCTGACTAACGAACTTATCCAAGCCATTTACAAAAGGAAGGTACATGCCAAATTTTATCAAAATCGGCCCATTATTTTTTGAGTTATCGGTGTGATACACATATATATAAATATGTATATATATATATATATATATATATATATATATATATATATATATATATATATATATATATATATATAAATTGAAAATGACCCCGGATATGGCTTATTTTCAAAATTCAAAAGTCGGGATCTCCCCATTAATGAATTTTTTCTACGAAAATTCACTAAAAGGCAAACCCTTACGGAAGCTAGTTTGATGACGTTAAGCTCCGATTATTGGTTAAATTATGTAAATCTTCAGACTTACATATATTGGGGGGTTAGCTTAGCAATGTTTTTAAAGTAATTGGACCACTGCTCAGTAGTAAGTACAATACTTACGGTTTACATGTGATGTATATGGGCTCTCTGTAGATTGTGTATATATCCACATCGTTCGACATTTTTTTCCAGACACTAAAACATAAAAACAAAATAAAAACATTAATATACAAGCATATTCTCTATTATTGTTAATCAGTGTTATTTGGATGAGCAGTGACAGGTATAAAGCCATAGTTTGTTAAAATAAGCATTAATTAAACTTTTGAGATTTATAACTAGCTAATTTGGATAGTATCTCAGTTTAAATGGGTTTAAAAGAGCCAAAAATCTATATGCAAATAGCTTAAACTCTTAATCATGACATTCAAACCAAAGAATTATGCTCTAAAACAATTACCTAAATGTAACAAAAAACCAAACACTTTGTATAATGTATATGTAAGAGTTTTTTTGTGTAAGCAATGCACTAGAGTTTATCAAAGACAGTGTTTTTGTGTTGTGAGACTTTTGAAATCAAGATTTCAGCATATGAACTGATTTTAGTTTTAAATTTAGTATTTGTTATTGTCTAGAAGTAAGGTTATGCCAAATGTCAATTTTAATAATAACGATCTAGAATAATAAGATTCAAACTTACCGGGCTTTTTGTTTCAAAGATGAACAGCTGTCAAAAATAATATTTATTTCACGAAAGAATGCTCTGAGACAAAACAGGATATGAGATTCCAGATGAAATTGAGGAAAATTTCCGTTTTTAGGAGTTGATTGTTGGTTGTTAATAAATTAAGACGCGATAGGCAGCGTCATATTGTACCTCCCAAAGAATTTAAACATTTTAAAGTATATTTTGCATAAAGAAGACCCATTGAATCCCTGGAAGCAACAGAATATATATTAATGAATGTTTTACCGTAATAACTACACAAGAAACAGTTATATATATATATATATATATATATATATATATATATATATATATATATATATATATATATATATATATATATATATAAAAAAGAAGGCATGGATGTTTATATCCAGGGTTAAGGACCATGTGACTGAAGATGTTGTGAAATCGTATGTAGGGAATAAAACTGGTGAAAAAGAAGAGGATATAACTGTTCAGGAAATTAAAACTTCTAATGTAAGGAAAGACAGCAAATGCTTCAAAATAGGTCTCGATTATAAGTATATAGATAGGGTATATGAAGATAGTTTTTGGCCCAGGGGCATCGCTTTTAGAAGATATCGATTCCACTTGGAAAAGAGAGTAATCGGAGATTTTTTAGACCCAACATCAGAGCAAAAAAACTAAACGAAAAGAGAGCTTCACTCTGTGTGTTGAATCAAAACATACAGGGTGCAGGCAAAAAACATGAAATATTGTTAGAAGCACTAGATGATAAACGGATCGACATTGCGGTTATAACAGAACATTGGTTATGTCAGGGGGAGCTAGATGTCTTCAACAGCCCTCCGTATGAGATCAAGTATGCCTTTTGTAGAAGGTCAGCTTTGCGGGGAGGAGTACTTATACTTGGAAAAGAGCATATCAAAGCAACCCAAATTGAAGAAATAGAGGAGATGTCTCTAGAAAAAAACTTTGAATGTGTGGGAATTGATTTACCTGATCACAGACTGATAGTGTTGGGGGTTTATCGTCCACCGGTTGGTAGCATAGAGTGCTTTATACAAAAACTGGAGCAAGTGTTGTACATGTTGGAAAAGAAATATCCCAATAGAAGACTGTGCATTGCTGGTGATTTTAACATAAATGTGCTGAATAATAGTAAAGACAAGACTAGTTTTGTCAATTTATTGAACGAGTATAATATTGGATACAAATTTTCAGAGCCTTCCCGAGTGGCAGCAAATAGTGCGAGCTGTATCGACAACATCTGCATAGCTGGTACAGTGGGGGTTATTGGTGCTCGGACAGTCGAGTTGCACTTGTCCGATCATTATGGACAGATTGTAGAGCTTAAGGCTGATGTACAGTTACTTCCCGAAACAAAATACATCAAAGTTAGACACATAGATAGAATTAACACAGATAAATATATGAATAGATTGAGAGAAATTGATTGGACGCCAGTATTGGAGGGGGACAATGCAGAACAGTGTTTTGTTAGTTTCCATAGTATTTTGGAGAGAGAATTTAATTTGTGTTTTCCTGAAAAAGTAATTAGAGTTAGAAGCGGTCAAAGGGAAAGGTTCCGTTGTAGCAGTGAAGAAGTGGTGAAAATGAAAAACATCCTGGATGCTCTTGACACAATCAGAAGAGTACGAAAAGATAAAGAGTCTGACCAATGTTATAAAAATTTTAAGAGAATATATAGTGATAGACTAGATGAACTGAAGAGAGGATCTAATGAAGACTACATTAATAGGTCAACGAACAAGTCATCGGCAATGTGGAGAATAATTAAGCAGGAAATAGGTTCAAAACAAAGGAGAAAATGCGACAATCAAACTGTGCTCTCTGCAGAGGACTTCAGCAGGTATTTTTCGCGTGTGGGTGCTCACTCTGGAGATTCCACTGTCTCGTTGGATCCGTGCGACATGTTGAGGAGAAGTGAGAGCTGCGGGAATTCCATGTTTCTTAGCCCGGTTACTGAGGAGGAGGTCCTTCAAATAGTCAAGAAGATAAAAGCTAAAGATTCCAAAGACATATATGGCTTCTCGACAAGGTTTCTGAAGTGCATTATTGAAGTGATAGTAGGACCTTTGACTGTCATAATAAATAGGTGTTTTGAAGCTGGTATATTCCCAGACTTGATGAAGATTGCTAAGGTGATACCATTGTTCAAAAAAGGTGATATAAATTCATGCTGCAACTATAGACCCATCTCTATCCTACCTGTATTATCAAAAGTTTTTGAAGCATTGTTAAAAAACAGAATAGTGGACTTTTTTGAAAAGAATAAACTGATAAATGATAATCAGTATGGTTACAGAAAATCAAAATCCACTGTATCAGCCCTTGTGCAGGTCGTGACAGACATATTGGATGGTTTCGAAAAGAAGGACAAAGTACAAATTGCTTTTATAGATCTGAGCAAAGCCTTTGACTCAGTGAATCACAGATTGCTACTTGAGAAGCTTTATTACTATGGTGTGAGGGGTCTAGCAGGAAGCATGCTAGGATCATATTTAAACAACAGATCAATGGTGGTGCAGTGGAATGATAAAATGTCTGGTAGTGTTCATCTTGATGCCGGTGTGCCTCAGGGATCGGTGTTGGGGCCTGTCCTCTTTGTCATATATCTGAATGATTTGGTTCAAAATATAGATGCTTATGGGACCTATCTCTTTGCAGACGATACAAGCTTCATTAACAGAGCCAGTGGTGATCGAGGGGTGCAGCTTAAGATGCAAAACAGTTTAGAACAAGCTAAACATTGGTTTGGTTGCAATACATTAAAAATGAATGAGGAAAAGACTAAAATAATGAACTTTGCCACAGGAGCTGATGGCCGGTCAGAGTCTGTAAGGTTTCTGGGTGTTACCTTGGACACATCTTTGAAATGGTACGCACACACAGAGGCATTATGCACACGTTTGTCACGTGTTGTATATGGAATAAGGAGGGTGGTGAAGTGTTCGACCTATCCTGCGGCTAGGGCAGTGTACTTTGCCAGCTTCCATTCTTTGGCGACATACGGAGTTCTCATCTGGGGCTGCTCACGTGGGCTGTCTAGTGTGTTACTTGAGCAAAAAAAAGCCATCAGAGCATTAAGCGAAGTGGGACCCTTAGAGAGTTGCAGGCCACTATTTAGAGAGCATGGTATATTAACAGTTGTCAGTGAATATATACTTGCCTGTACTTTACATGTATGGGATACTAGAGGCTCAAGAACGAGAAATGATGAGTATCACAACTACGACACACGTCACGGAGGGGAGCTATCTGTGCCATTTAATAGACTCAGTGCTACAAGACACGGGACTACCTATATGGGAGTCAAGCTTTTCAACAGTCTGCCTCAAGACTTGAAAAACATTGCCAACAGAAGATTATTCCAGTCTGGTGTAAAAAACCTCCTGATGAATTATTCATTTTATACGATAGAAGAATATCTAACCATTTCATTTGCCTAGTATTTTGATCGCTTTTAACTTGTTTTGTTTATACAAGGATTTTAATTTGGTTTTATTTAGAGAGTAGATTATATTAACTATACAGTGGTTTTTAAAGTGTATATATCCAATTCTGTTTTGCGTGACCTTTGATCAGTATGTAATTATTGGGTCTCATGTGTCGATTGTGCCCTCTTTTTGCTTGTTGACTTCCCATGTAATGTTTTTTATTGATGGTTAATAAATGATATGATATGATATGATATGATATATATATATATATATATATATATATATATATATATATATATATATATATATATATATATATATATATATAAAGAATAACCACATCTAGAAGTACCTACCACAACTATCCAGGAATCAAGGTTTGAAATCCATTTTATTTTGTTTAAATCAGAACAAGGGGTCCATTACCTAAAATAAAGACAGTCAATACTGTCAAACATCCATCAATATAAAGCATTTGTGGAAAAAGAATTTCTACATAATAGAAACCTTATTTACATTCTCACAATAGTTCAAAGTTACAAACCTAGAGCGCGTGAAGACCGCAATATAAAAATTCGAAAGGCCATTTTAAATATTGTTCATAAACATTTTAAACCAATCAAAATTCTGTCAGTAATTTTAACCATCTATTTTGTTAATAAGATTTAAGAATTTTACTAGAGGATCCGCTCTAAGTTGAATTTAAAATTCTATAAAATAAAATTTATTACGAGTTATGAGATATTTCTTTGCGTAAATAATAAATAAACATAATTTAAGTTTAATTGCATATTAGCAGGCTATTTTTCTCCTAACTAGCAGAATCCACTACTGGGAAGAAAGAGAGAGCTAGGGCATAGAAGTAAGTAAAGTAAAAAGGTAAATTGATTTCAATAATTAAATTATAATTATTACATTTGACTAAGGATTAAGGGGGATATGCAACCAATAGTACACTGAAGTTAATTTAACATAACACAGAATATATACAGATCTGAATTCAAATAATTGAAACACCACAATCATTAAACATTTATTCAACAAACAAATACAGTAATAAAATCTACAGGATCATACATAAACATTGTGTGTAGACTGTCAATATAAAAGTTTCTATTTACATTTTTAAATACAACAAATAAAAGTAATATCATCCTAAATTGTACCAATTTAAACTATAAAATCAAAAAAATACATTTATACAGGGTGATTATTTATTTGAGATAATATATAAAATTATACAAAAAATTAAATTAAATATATTTTAAAATAAACAAGAATACATAAAGCCAAATCACAAGTATAATTTAAGTAAATCAGAATAATTGGCTCCCAACATTGGGGCTTCTTCTATTAAATATAAATAAAGTAAATACTTTAAAATTATATAAATAAATAATAATAAGTCGAATAAGAATAATTTACGCCGCAACGTTCGGGCACAGCAAAAATAGGGGAGAATAGCCACAACGTCCAGGCGCAGCAAAACAGGGGAGAATAGCTGCAACATCTGCGCACAGGAATTCTTAATATTGGTACAACCAGACCTGAAGACCATAATTTAATTACTGACCATTCTAAATAAAGAAATTTAAGCAAAAAAATGTAGCAACAAAAACAAACAAGAGCTAGGAAAACAAAGAAGACTGAAGAAATACAGCAGGTGGAACAATTTGATGAAGGAGACACAGGAGAAGAGAAAACAGAAGAAATGTTAGGAAAAGAAACTATATCGCAGGAGAAAATACCAGATAAACCGGAGGAGAGTGAAGAAACTGAAACGGCAGAACCGAATACACAAGAAACGCCAAGTACTGAACAGAATTTATTGCAACAAATGGCAAGTATGTTTCGACAAAATATGGAAAGTATAAATGAAAATATGAATAAAAAATTGGCGAAACAAGAAGAAGACCTGAATGAAAAATTGCAGAAACAAGAAGAAAATCTGAGTAATAAAATGGCGAAGCAAGAAGAAAACCTGAGTGATAAAATGGCGAAGCAAGAAAAAAACCTGAGTGATAAAATGGCGAAGCAAGAAGAAAACCTGAGTGATAAAATGACGAAGCAAGAAGATACGAAACTCAAGCAAGATATGGAAAACAGGATGGCAGGAAAAATAGAAGAGAGTGAGAAATATCTCATGGAGGAAATGAATAGGAAACAAAACACCTTGAAAAAGGAAAATGAGGTGGTAATTATACAAATAAGAAGTGACGTGGATCAGGCAAAACAGAAATGTCAACAAAATTGCCAGAAAATAGAGACCGAAATGAATACAGGGCTGCAAGAAATCCACGACCACTTATATAATCAAGCCGAGAAGACCAGAGAAGAGTTTACGAGAGTAGAAACGCAGATACAAATGGTTGACTCGGAAATAACACACATAAAAAAGAAAACAGAGGAGCAAACTGGCAAGATGAGAGCAGAAATTATCAACAAAATAAACAGTCAAGACACCAGAAGTATGCCAATAAATATGGATACAGGAACAAAATTTGATGGAAATATAAACAAATTACACCCCAGAGAGTTTATCAACAGCATAAAAAACGATATATAACTGATATCAACAATGTAAAAGATGTGATAAGAATGCAGCTGGTACGAAATCCTTTACTATGGTTTTCCAGTAGAGAAAATGAAATCCACAACGTAGAAGAATTTGAACATCTTTTTATGAAATTTTACTGGGGAGAGTTCCATCAAGGAATATTTAGAGAGAAACTTTACTTTGGACTGTTCGATTACAATCGAAATAAACATTTTAGCAACTATTGTCTGCATTTATACAATACAGCACAATACCTACACCCGAGAATGGAGGAAGAAGAAGTAGTCATGTACATCTCCAGACATTTCGAAAACGAAATTACGGAGACAATTGCAATAAATAATATCAAAACGATGGAGCAACTGTTAACATATTTGACAAGAATAGAAAGGACCCTAAGAACAAGAAATATAAGAACGGTGGGTGAAAACAAACCAGACTACAGAAGACCAAATTATCAAGAAAATCAAAGATATGGAGGTAACACGTATGAAAATAGGCCACGATACAACCAGAATGAAGCAAGACCTGGGGTATCGAACAACAATATGAACACAAGAAATTATCAGTAACAAAACAGGGATAGAAACATAAATGACCAAGGAAATTACGACAACACTAGACAAGATCAGAGGCAATATAGGTATAACAACAATTACCAACAAGGAAGAACACAAATACCCAGGGCAAATGACAAAAATAACCGTCAATATCCTGATCCAGGTGGCCAAATAAGACATTGTGCAATGGCAAATAATATATCACAACAGATTGAAGAGCAAAACCTAATTGAAGTCGCAGCGCAGATACATGGACCCAGCCAAAATTTTTTAGAATAAGCACACCTTTGTTTGTAAATAATGTCATACAATATAGTCACTCGAGAGAGTTTATAAAATTGGAAAATGAGAAAAACCTTGAAAATAAAAATAAATTAGTTTTTGTAAAAGCAAATTTCCAAAATAAAATGGTGAATATAATGGTGGACTCTGGATCAAATGCGTCAATCATCAGTGGTAACATAATAGACCAATTAAAATTAAACAAATTTAGTTATAGCATACCAAAAGTGTCACTAATAAATGCGAGGGGAAGAAAGATTTGTGAAGTATCGAAGGCAATAATGGGAAAATTACAATTTAACGAAAGTAAAAAGGAAATCAACGTTAATTTATCAATAATGGAAGGTTTGGAATTTGATGTAGTAATGGGATCAGATATATTAAATGAAAATAATGCTATCATAGATTACGAAATGAATGTTGTAATTATCGATAATGAAATAGTGCATATGACTAACGAAGTTGTGAATAAATGTGAAGAAAAAAATATAGAATATGAAAATATGAATTATATGAATAGTATCGATTATATGAAAGAAAGAAAAAAATATAAAAGAAATAATAAATGAAAATAAAGAATATGACAGAAAAATAAAAAATATATTATGTAAGTATGAAAGTTTGTTCGATGAAACTCGTCGAGTAGCTGTTGGTCATGTGCATCAATTCAAAGTAAAAGAAATAGAAAATTTTAAATCAAAA
The DNA here is from genome assembly GCA_964006375.1 of Tillus elongatus. Lineage (NCBI taxonomy): Eukaryota > Metazoa > Arthropoda > Insecta > Coleoptera > Cleridae > Tillus > Tillus elongatus. The sequence goes on along the minus strand of OZ023264.1, from coordinate 97,524,336 downwards.
ACGTATCCGATTCCATATAAATATCAGAAACAAGTACACCAGGAAATAAATAACATGTTAGAGCAAGGAATAATAGAAAGAAGTGATACTCCATATATAAACCCAATAGTCGTAGTAAAAAAGGCAGATGGGGGACTAAGGTTATGTTTAGACGCTAGAAATGTTAATAAATTGTCAATCCCACAATATACTTCACCAGTAGGAATAGAAAGTATTTTCGGAAGTATAACGGGTACAAATATTTTTTCAAAAGTAGATTTAAAGCATAGTTTTTGGCTGATACCACTGGAAGAATCATGTAGAGAGTACACAGGCTTTATGATAGATGGTTCAGTATATAGATTTGCGGTAACCCCATTTGGAATTCAATCAGCTTGTTCTGCTCTGGTTAAAGCATTACACAAAATCTTAGACAAATTTGAAGATTTTGTATTACATTATGTCATGACATATTAATTTACTCCAAAACTATTGAAGATCATTACAGACATGTAGACATTATTTTAAGATCGTTAGACAGAGAAGGTTTAAAGGTAAACTTAGAGAAATGCCATTTCTGCAAAATGCAAGTCAAATATTTGGGATACGAACTGAACGACAAAGGAGTATAGACAAAGATCAAGTCTATAAACTGAACTAAAAGTTTTTCGGAAAAATATCCATCAAAATTCAAAATTAAAACAAAATTAAAATTGTACCAAAAGTATTTCGAAAATAAATAACCATTCAAAATTCAAAAGTTTAAACAAATAGTGAGTGGAACAGACGAAATAATAAAATAACATAAACGAATTGTATGAATTTAAATAAAGGAAATTAATCCACCAAAAAAAAAAAACAGGAGAGCAAGGATTTTGAATTAATTTGAACAATTTCGAAAGAAGGAGACAAATAATTTTGAAAATCAAAAGGCCAGAAGGCAAAAGAAAGGAATAAGATCAAAAGAAAAGGGCTGTAAGCTAGAAAGAGAAGTAACATATAGGGAAAACTCAAGGCATATGACAATGACAATGAATGCAGAGGATTGTATGAAGCAAACAGAAGGAAAATATAAGAAATGGGTAAGAAAATAAAATTTTGAAGAATTCTACAGATATATGGTAATGAATGGAGAAAAGAATTAGTAGTTGGAGTAGCGAAACCAGTATAAAGAAAAAAGTAGGCCTAAGGGAGGTTCTGGTATATAAAAATGAATAATGAATATTGATATAAGTATATGAAAATGAAATGATATAGAAATAAAGTATTGAAATGAAGAAATATTAAAATAAAGAAGATTTAGGGGATAGATGATAAGTATACAAACGTAAAGGAAACCATGTAAGAATAAAATATATATATATATATATATATATATATATATATATATATATATATATATATATATATATATACAATATATATATATATATATATATATATATATATATATATATATATATATATATATATATATATATATATACCAGATGAAGAAAATATTTATTAAAAAGCTGCTAATCTGAGAAAGTAAAGTTGAATAAAATAAAACGTCGTTGTACATTGATGAGAAGAAACGTATGAACAAGAAGACCGGAGAAACCAAATGTGAAACTAGGAAAGCCATAAATAAAAGATTTTGTCAACAAAAGCAAGTGACATTACGATTTACAAGTATTCGTCATCCACAATCAAACATTTCTGAGAGATATATATACAAGAACTAACAAATATTTGAGGATAATGGTACACAGCGATTACCGAGAGTGGCAAGATAAGCTAAGTATAATAGAGGAATTTTCAATATACAAGCTATACTCCACTTCTACCAATAACAATGAAAATAAAATAACCGCACGTATGTAAATTTTGCTAGGGGGGTGTTGTGCTGGGAAATTGCACATTATAAACTATTAGTACATCAGAGTGTACATAATATGAATTCCCAATAAATTTCACTATAAAACAAAAAAGGCAAACCCTTACGGAAGCTAGTTTGATGACGTTAAGCTCCGATTATTGGTTAAATTATGTAAATCTTCAGACTTACATATATTGGGGGGTTAGCTTAGCAACGTTTTTAAAGTAATTGGACCACTGCTCAGTAGTAAGTACAATACTTACGGTTTACACGTGATGTATATGGGCTCTCTGTAGATTGTGTATATATCCACATCGTTCGACATTTTTTTCCAGACACTAAAACATAAAAACAAAATAAAAACATTAATATACAAGCATATTCTCTATTATTGTTAGTCAGTGTTATTTGGATGAGCAATGACAGGTATAAAGCCATAGTTTGTTAAAATAATCATTAATTAAACTTTTGAGATTTATAACTAGCTAATTTGGATAGTACCTCAGTTTAAATGCGTTTAAAAGAGCCAAAAATCTATATACAAATAGCTTAAACTCTTAATCATGACATTCAAACCAAAGAATTGTGCTCTAAAACAATTACCTAAATGTAACAAAAAACCAAACACTTTGTATAATGTATATGTAAGAGTTTTTTTATGTAAGCAATGGGCTGGAGTTTATCAAAGACAGTGTTTTTGTGTTGTGAGACTTTTGAAATCAAGATTGCAGCATATGAACTGATTTTAGTTTTAAATTTAGTATTTGTTATTGTCTAGAAGTAAGGTTATGCCAAACGTCAATTTTAATAATAATGATCTAGAATAATAAAATTCAAACTTACCGGGCTTTTTGTTTCAAAGATGAACAGCTGTCAAAAATAATATTTATTTCACGAAAGAATGCTCAGAGACAAAACAGGATATGAGATTCCAGATGAAATTGAGGAAATTTCCGTTTTTAGGAGTTGATTGTTGGTTGTTAATAAATTAAGACGCGATAGGCAGCGTCATATTGTACCTCCCAAAAATTTAAACATTTTAAAGTACATTTTGTGTAAAGAAGACCCATTGAATCCCTGGAAGCAACAGAATATATATTAATGAATGTTTTACCGTAATAACTACACAAGAAACAGTTATATATATATATATATATATATATATATATATATATATATATATATATATATATATATATATATATATATATATATAAAGAATAACCACATCTAGAAGTACCTACCACAACTATTCAGGAATCAAGGTTTGAAATCCATTTTATTTTGTTTAAATCGGAACAAGGGGTCCATTACCTAAAATAAAGACAGTTAATACTGTCAAACATCCATCAATATAAAGCATTTGTCGAAAAAGGATTTCTACATAATAGAAATCTTATTTACATTCTCACAATAGTTCAAAGTTACAAACCTAGAGGGTAAAAATATAAAAATTCGAAAGGCCATTTTAAATATTGTTCATAAACATTTTAAACCAATCAAAATTCTGTCAGTAATTTTAACCATTTATTTTGTTAATAAGATTTAAGAATTTTACTAGAGGATCCCCTAAAGTTAAATTTAAAATTCTATAAAATAAAATTTATTACGAGTTATGAGATATTTCTTTGCGTAAATAATAAATAAACATAATTTAAGTTTAATTGCATATCAGCAGGCTATTTTTCTCCTAATTAGCAGAATCCACTACTGGGAAGAAAGAGAGAGCTAGGGCATAGAAGTAAGTAAAGTAAAAAGGTAAATTGATTTCAATAATTAAATTATAATTATTACATTTGACTAAGGATTAAGGGGGATATGCAACCAATAGTACACTGAAGTTAATTTAATATAACACAGAATATATACAGATCTGAATTCAAATAATTGAAACACCACAATCATTAAACATTTATTCAACAAACAAATACAGTACTAAAATCTACAGGATCATACATAAACATTGTGTGTAGACTGTCAATATAAAAGTTTCTATTTACATTTTTAAATACAACAAATAAAAGTAATATCCTAAATTGTACCAATTTAAACTATAAAATCAAAAAAATACATTTATACAGGGTGATTATTTATTTGAGATAATATATAAAATTATACAAAAAATTAAATAAAATATATCTTGAAATAAACAATACATAAAGCTAAATCACAAGTATAATTTAAGTAAATCAGAATAATTGGCTCCCAACATTTGGGCTTCTTCTATAAAATATAAATAAAGTATATAATTTAAAATTATATAAATAAATAATAAGTCAAGGGCAACTTGGTACGCGGGTTCATATCATCATAGGTAAGCTACCTACCAAAATTTAGCTCTGTATGTTAAAGGACAAAAAAGTTAGAGGCATTTAAAGAAACGTAAATTTGATTTCCTCAAAACGTCAAAGTCACGATTTTTAACGTCAAAATTGGTAATATTTAGGCAATGAACCTGAAACTAATATGATCTATGCAGGGAAAATGTCTCAAGAATAATGTTTTACAAAGCCTGAACTCTTAGTTTAAATCGTCATTGTCCTTCATTTTACTAAAATATTCCCAGAAAATTCATTTAAAATAGACCCTTTCTCTGATGCTTTGGCAGTAGTGTTGGCTATAGAGTTTATCGTTTAATAGTGTATCATTTTTGTCAAATTTTTGTAAAAAATGATTAAAGCTCAATATATCCGTTATTATGCAAGTTTCGAAAAAAAATGGTATACATTAATTATAGGGTGTCTTGAGCTACATCTTAAAAAATATTTCCACAGTTACAGGTGGCCCATAAGTCGTTGGTGATTCAAATTTTTTTTTTTTAATCGAACACGCCCTATGTTATTGCATTTTTGCATTTTCCAACGAAATATAATACATCTTTGTAAGAAAAGAAATTCGGGACGCAGCAAGTGCGTTATGGTAGCGAATTTTCATTAAATGCTTCAAATTTGAATAGCTCAATTTGCTATAAACCTATAAGGTTGACCAGGAAACCAGTTTTTTCGGGAACAATTTAAGTTTACTTTCGGAAATTGTTGTACATTTTCAAACAATAAAGTTATTTTGATGAAACATGGCACATTGTTTCTACTATATAGATTGATGCCTGCTTTCTTAAAAAAACATGTCTGCTATTAAAAACATTTTTATGAAAATTCACTACCATAACGCACTTGCTGCTTCCAGAAGTTTTTTCCTTCTCCGAACCTCCAAAGCTTCAAGTTCAGAATTAACAAGTTACCTCTTTCCTCTTTGTCGACACCCATGGTACAATAGTATTATTTAGGCTGTGAGCCCTCGTGGTGTGTTGTTGAAATAAAATTTTAAAAAGTTTTGAACAAGATCTAATTTTTATTTAAAACGTCTGAATAAGTTTGTCACTTTTGAGTCTGAAATTATAACTTTGTTATTGTTGATATTGAAAAAACCGGTTTGAATAGGTTGACTAAAACGAAATCATACCAGCGATTAATAAAAATAAATAACTGCTACGTTTATAATTTGGCAGATACTTTACTTTTCTAAATCTGAATTAAGTTTTCTTCTGGAAACCTTCTGTATAACTTTAATGAAATTTGTAATACAAGTTTCTTTTAAAGAGACTTACACTTATCTACAGATATAGCAAAATTTAGTTCTTTAGCTTCATAGAAAATTGAGTTTTGAGCATTTTCTCAAAAGAAGTTAGAACGCAAGTTTTTTTTTTATAATAGAGAGAAATCGATGGTAACACTTTCGATACAATTCTTCAAATATGTGTATACTAGGATCTCTAAAATCGATCTTCAAGGTCTGTGTAAGTTTAAAGTATTAACTTTACTCATATGCCGTATAATAATAGTGTACAATTCTTATGAATATTCGCTACTATAACGCACTTGCTACGTCCCGAATTTTTTTTTACGAATAATTTGGCCAGACACACACATGGTATTTTGAGTTAAATTGTCGTTATAAACCACCTATTATAATTTAATATAATTACAACATTGGATTGCCATAAGCGTAATGGCATTTGGAATATGTAGGTCTAGAAATAACAATTTGACTCCATTGCCAAATATCAACAATCTACTTATTACAGTGACATTACGCTTATCAATCATAAGAAATTATAATAGACGGTTTGTAGCGACAATTTAACTCGAAATACCATATGTGTGATCCCAATCTATTCATAAAAAAATGCTTTTGCGGAATATACTAATGAGCCACCGTCGTTTAATTTGAAAAAATTGATTTATAATAAAACTCTGGACGCAGCAAGTGCGTTATGGTAGTGAATTTTCATAGAAATGATCTGGCACAAAATATTTTATTATAACTTTTTTTTCTTGTAACATAGAAATCTAAATTTTGGTGTATAGTTTAATTTTTTTATCGTAACCTACCTACCAAATTTGGTTAACATAAATTTTTTATTTTTTAAGAAAAAAATTTTTCCCAGAAAACCTCGTCCGATTTTTCTGATTAACGAACTTATTAAAGCCATTTACAAAGGAAGGTGCATGCCAAATTTTATCAAAATCGGCCTATTATTCTCTGAGATAAAATTTTTATTAGAAAGAAAACTCAAAATTTTACCGGAAAACCTCGCCCGATTTTCCTGACTAACAAACTTGTCAAAGCCATTTACAAAAGAAAGGTACATGTCAAATTTTATTAAAATCGGCCCATTATTTATTGAGATAAGAATTTTTTTCGAATGAAAACTGAAAATTTTCCCGGAAAACCTCGTCCGATTTTCCTGACTAACGAACTTATCCAAGCCATTTATAAAAGAAAGGTACATGCCAAATTTTATCAAAATCGGCCCATTATTTTTTGAGTTATCGGTGTGATACATATTGAGGCCTTACCTCTTGAAAATGGCTCTAAGACAGGAGCCGAAACGTCGAGATTTAATAAATTCTGGACGCTGTTCAACCCGAGAACCAAGTATGTCTCATATATATATATATATATATATATATATATATATATATATATATATATATATATATATATATATATATATATATATATATATATATATATATATATATATATATATATATATATATATATATATAAACATATAAAAATTGAAACTGACCCCGGACAGGGGTCCTAGTTCGCGCTCATTTGCAAAAAATTTTTCAAAATTCAAAAGTCGGGATCTCCCCATTAGTGAATTTTTTCTACGAAAATTCGCTAAAAAATACGATTTGGGGATCTTTTAACCCGCCAGGAAAAGAGACAAAAAAACATTAGATGATTACATTTATTTTTCCATGATTGATTAAACAATAATGGTTTTAACATAGTATGACATTCTAGATTGAAATTTAAAATATTTTTTAAGCGAAAATGGCAAGGTTAACATATGAGGTGTCTTTGTATTCAGAATGTCATTTTTTATCAAAGGAAGCAAAAAATACCGGAGGTCCTGTAAAACCGGAAGTGACCGAAAACAACTGAATATGTCAATCTATCCGGACTTATGTTGTACACTAACATACCAAATTTCATTTTTTTTTATCTCAAAAAATAAAAAGGTTATTGGGGTGGGCCACATTCAAAAACACCTGGTATATATATATATATATATATATATATATATATATATATATATATATATATATATATATATATATATATATATATATATATTGTAATGAAGCGTATATTTTCGGGACAGTCGTAGATGTCAAAAGCGACTGTTCGGAAATAAATTTAATACAAATCATACCCATAAAAATATTCTCCGCAGTTAAATTTATTATATTTATTTATCAGTAATATTTTTACCAAACACGCATTTTCGAATAATCGCTTCAGAATAAAAACATATCTGCCCAAGATAAGGATAAGGTATCTCCACCGATTAGATTTTTCAGCCGGGGACTACAGAGAGAATTTTAACTTCTGAAGGGAGAAAGAGTTTGCGACTGGCAGAGTAAGGTTTTACAGAACAAGTGTTGCGTTAGAATTCCACCGTTTAGCCGTAATTAGTTTTGGTAGTTAGGTACCGTCAGTGTAGTACTACACACCGTAAGAATTGGCCCGTCAGTTTGTCCGAATAGGTAAGACCTTTGTCAATTTTATGCCATTTAGTGATAGCGAATTTTCATACTGTAAAGATAGCGAATTTTCATACTTCAGAGATAGTGAATTTTCATACATTTTATCGTAATATCGTATCCCTTCGGCGACGTCGAGATCGTGCGTCCGAGACAAGCCCCCTCTCACCCCGTATCCTAGCACTGTTAGCGTGTTGTAAGCCATTCGAGAAGTGATGCTGTAGTGACACAGACTTTTCGAGTGGGTTACACCCGTCCGTCCTGATTTGATCCTGGTTTAGACGCTGTAGTGACACAGGTAAGCTTAGATCAAATCAGTTCGCGGCAGTATCCAGTCACGGCCCCATCCCACCGACTTCCCTTTCGTTCTCGACGCCCCCAGGTGTCGAAGTATCTCGACTAACACGACATCGGCTTCGCCCGAGGGTACGCTATTTGGGCGATCATGTAACGCCCGCCGAGTCAATCCATCTATTACCTGCATCTCCGAGTCGTAAACCACGGTGCTCGGGGTATTCGTGGCCGGACCTCTCGACCAGAGATACAGAGGGTCAAACCGACGCCGGGTCCTCCGTCGTGCGGGTAATTGACTAATATCGCCTCGTCCGTCCTCTAAGGTATGTTATAAGAGATAGGGTAGTACAGAAGGCACTACTAGGATTGTGAATCTTAGTGAATCATTATATATATATATATATATATATATATATATATATATATATATATATATATATATATATATATATATATATATATATATATATATATATATATATATATATATATATATATATATAGTTCCTTAATAAACGTTGTAAGTAGGATATCTTGTCTTTAAATAAATCTGCTACATCCATATAGAATTTCAGAAGGTCAGGGAATTGTCGGGGTAGCGATTAAAGCCCGCCACCCCGGAGGTAACTACACGGCCTGTTACAGCAAAGGCTACCGGACCCTCTCCACAGAGCTATCCAGGCACTCCAGTCACAACCGTGGCCAGAGTCTTGTGACGAGGTCGCAGACACCCTCGTAGGGAGTAAACCCTTTAAAATCTGGCGCCCGGGACCGTTACCGTAAATCTGTTTCATTGTACAATTCACCCCGTAAGTCAGGCCTCGTTACAAAATGGCGCCCGAGCAGTTTAGCCGAGCAGGGAGCCGTAACTGTGTGTGTGTGTGTTTTGTTTCTTTAACGTCGGCCTATTTCCGCGACTATGGCCAATCACCGACGCCAGGGAGCAGTTTCACCTCACTATCCTGGAAATTTTGCCGAACCCCAGTCTTTCTGTAAGGAGGGTAGGGATCTTTAACGTGCCCAACATCGCATGGACACGGGACCGACGGCTTTACGCCCCCTCCGAAGGGCGGAACGTGCAGACATTCAACTTGCTCAAATACAATGCCAGAACCTCGGTTGATGTTAATTTTACAGTTTGTACTGAAAAAGTGAAAGGAGTACGCCGGGATCGAACCCAGTACCCTTCGGTTCAAAGGCACACGTTCTTACCTCTGAACCACCGAGGTTCTGGAGCCGTAACTAAAAAACTGACCATTCCGTATTGATACCGTCCCGTTACATTACCGTCCCGTTGCGATATAGTTCCGTTACATATTATTGAATAAAAAGCCGACCGTTCCGTGTTGATACCGTCCCGTTCTAATACCGTCCCGTTCCGATATAGTTTCGTTACATATTATTAAATAAAAAACCTGACCGTTCCGTGTTAATACCGTCCCGTTCCGTTACATATTATTAAATAAAAAAGCCGTCCGTTCCATGTTAATACCGTCCCGTTGTATAAGATTAAATTAAAACCGTCACCGCTATGTCCACTCCGGAAGAAAATGTCCCAAACTGGAAGGTACAGTTTGATGGAAATTCCGACCCTACGGCCTTTCTAGAACGTCTGGACGAAATACGCGTATATTCAGGCGTTAGCAGCGACCGACTACTAACCGCACAGCCACAATGGTTAGATGGGTCAGCCCTGTTGTGGTACCGCAACAACCGGGGCAAGTGGAGGCAATGGGAAGACTTCCTGGTGGATTTTCGTCAATTCTACTTCCCAGTGAATTACTTGGTGGATTTAGAAACGGAAATAAGCCGTAGGATCCAGCTACCGGACGAGCCGGTCGTAAACTATACCACTGACCTCCAAACACTCATCAGAAGGCATGGTAATATGTCCCCGGAAATGGAGCTAACATGGCTCAGGAGGAATCTATCACCACAATACCGCCAAATGCTCTGGAATTGTGCCATTCCGGACGTCAGAACGCTGATAGAAAAGGTTAAATCCGTTGAATCCCTCTTCCAAGAATCCCGCGGTAACCAGCGGTTGGCCGAGCCACCCACGAGGCCACAGCCAATTAACACCCCTTACTACTCACCCCCACCGAGACCCACCGTCAGGGTAACACCGCCGACGTCCGATAGCCAACACCGCAGTATTTTACCAGTAAACAGCAGAGCTCACCCAAACGATACACAGGGAGAAAACAACACCTGTAGAACAGTGAGATTTGCCCCTACTTGCTGGCGATGTGGCCAACCCGGACACATGAGGGGCCAATGTCGAGCGCCAGCGGTAAGGTTGTTTTGCTCACGCTGCGGGCGTCCCGACACACTGTCTAGGGGCTGCACTTGTGCACCCCGTCAGGGAAACTATTAAGGAACTGCGCCGGACCGAGGACCCCGCAGTTTCCGTCACATGAACCCTCGGGAACAACCGTAGTAATAGACAACCGACCGTTTATATCAATAAACATCGCCGAAGGCAACTTCGAAGCGCTGGTGGAAACCGGGGCCTCACGCTCGTTCGTGGGGGGCAAGGTGGCTGAGTATTGTCAGTCAAAGGGTATCCTTGCGGTATCCATAGGCGACACGACCACCCGGGTCGCCGATGGCAATGCAGTAAACATAAGACAAGCATACGACCTGGTAATGAAGATTGGCCCGCGGACAATCAGACGCCGTATGCCGTATTTACCTACACTGCCCGTCGATATCCTTTACGGGATGGACATCCTGAAGGAATACGGGTTTGAGGTAGACCTCCGTACCGCTAAGTGCAGACTAGATGGAGAGCCGATACCGCCATCTATCACAGATTGTACACAGCTCAATGATAGAGAACAAGTAACAACCGAAGGCACTTCCCTACCACACCTATCCGCCGTCGAACAACAAGAGCTCCAGCGATTCTTAGCTAACGAACTGCCTGTGTTCACGAGAATCAAAGGTCCTACCCACCTAATTCAACACCGTATACGGCTGGCTAAGACCACGCCCATTAAGCAGCGGTATGGGCCCCGTAACCCCAAAATGCAAGAGATAATAGATGAAGAAGTGGATTGGATGCTGTCAGAAGGTATAATTGAACCGTCGTCTAGCCCCTGGAGCTCGCCAATAGTGATAGTCCAGAAAAAGGACGGTACCCCACGATTCTGCATTGATTTCCGTAAAGTAAATGAGGTATCGGTCAAGGACGCGTATCCCATACCATATATATCCGCCATACTAGATAAACTGAGACGAGCCAAGTATATCACCACCCTCGACTTGCGGCAAGGATACTGGCAGATACCGTTGTCGCCGGAGAGTCGACCGATCACGGCGTTCACCGTCCCCGGAAGAGGCTTATTTCAGTTCAGGGTGATGTGTTTCGGGTTACAGTCGGCAAGCGCGACATTCCAACGTCTGTTAGACAGGGTTATAACTCCCGATATGGACGACATCGCATTCGCCTATCTAGATGACGTAATTGTCTTGGGAGAGACCTTCGAACAGCACCTGAACAACCTCCGTGAAGTCTTTCGTCGACTCCGGGATGCTAATCTGCAACTGAACCCAGACAAGTGCCACTTTTGCCGCCGTTCCCTCAAATATTTAGGACACGTGGTGAACGAAGAGGGGATACACACCGATCCGGATAAGGTGGCGGCGATCCGAGCTATGCCCCCGCCGAACAACGTCCGTAGCCTACGCAGGTTTTTCAGAGTTTGTTCGTGGTACCGAAGATTCCTGAAGGACTTCTCGCGAGTAACAGCCCCACTAACCAGGCTCCTAAAGAAGAGGGAAAAATGGCGTTGGACCGAACAACAACAACAGGCGTTTGAGGATCTAAAAACGGGACTTACCGAAGCCCCAGTGTTAACATGCCCAGACTTTACGAAGCGCTTCACGTTACAAACCGACGCTTCCAACGACGGGCTGGGTATAGCGCTAACACAGAACCTGGAGGATGGGGAGCGAGTAATAGCATATGCTAGCCGCACTTTGACGGGCCCGGAAAAGAATTACTCCGTAACCGAAAAAGAATGTCTGGCCATAGTGTGGGGCATAGAAAAGATGCGGCCGTATTTGGAGGGGTATAGTTTTACCGTAGTAACCGATCATATGTCCCTCCGATGACTACAGTCAATTCGCAGCCCGTCAGGAAGATTGGCACGCTGGAGTGTGTTCCCCCAGTAATATGACTTTGACATAAAGTATAGGAAAGGCGCCATGAACCGGGTAGCCGACGCATTATCGCGGAGCGCATTGCCCGCTAGAGATACGCCGAAGGAACATGCATGCTTCAGCCGCGAAGACGCTCAATGTACCTGGTTTAAGAACAAAATGGCCGAAGTGCAGAGGAACCCCGATTTGTTTCCAGACTACCGCGTGGAAGGGGGGAAGCTCTACAGACACTTCTGGGATTCCAACGATTTCGCTGAGCCAGACGCTTACAACCCTTGGAAAATATGCGTCCCGACAAATTTCAGGCCAAAAGTATTAGAACAAGACCATGATGCACCCACCGCGGGGCATTTAGGAGTCGCCAAGACTATAGCGCGCATAGCCAGAAACTACTATTGGCCTGGAATGTTCAGGGACATAGCACGGTACGTACGGCAGTGTGATCATTGCCAGAAATATAAGGTGTCGCAGCAACAGTCACCTGGGAATATGCAGCCGTTTGTCAGCAAGGGACCTTGGGAGGTCGTGAGCATAGACCTGGTAGGACCGCTACCCCGATCCAAGAAGGGCAATAGCTACCTGCTCGTCATGCTCGACAGGTTTACGAAGTGGATAGAAGCGAGACCGTTACGAAAAGCGTCTGCTAAAGCCGTAGCAGACGTACTTTTTGAGCAAGTTATGATGCGCTTCGGGGCCCCACGAGTCGTCATTAGCGACAATGGTCCCCAATTCACCGGCCGTATATTCAAGGGGTTACTAAGAGACATGGGCATCAAACACCGTCTAGCACCCCCGTATACCCCCCAAGCAAATCCCGTGGAGAGAAGCAACCGGACACTGAAGACCATGATATCGCAGTTTTGTGACAGTGAACAGGCCAGATGGGACGAGAGATTGCTCGAGCTAGTGTTCGCCATAAACACCGCGAAACAGCAGTCGACCGGCTTCTCTCCGGCGTTTCTTAATTTTGGACGGGAACTACCGGCACCGAACACGATACCGACCGCCGAAATACAAGACGAAAGCGACACCGGAGTAAACGCCCCTCAAGTCAAACAACACTTGAACCGCGTGACGAAGCTGCGAGAGACATTCGAACTGGTGAGAATCAATCTCGATAGGGCCTTTTCCCAACAGAGTCGCCATTATAACCTGAGGCGGCGCGAGTGGCGATGCGCCGTAGGCGACCGCGTCCTAAGAGTAGATCGCCCGCTTACCTCGGCGCCCCGGGGTTTCGCGGCGAAATTAGCGCCAAAATATACGGGACCGTACACCATTAGCAAAGTCGTGTCGCCTGTGGTTTACGACCTAAAAGGTGCAGATGGTAAGAGGCATCGTAATGTTCACATCAAAGATCTGAAACCTTACCACCCGCCGTCTCCATCATTTCCAAACGACACGAGAAGAAACCCCGTCCGCCAAGTGCGTGGTTCCGGGGAACTCCCCCGAGATACAATCACGCCCCAGACAAGTACATACTACGTAGACGTTACCAGGCGACAGCTGTGTTGGAGGTGTGGGACAGAGGGTCATCGACGCAGCCAATGCCGACAAGAGAGAATCCTTTTCTGCTCCCGATGTGGTCGGGTAGGAGTCCTGTCAAGAAGTTGTCCCTGCCGCCAGGAACCCACGCTGAACCAGCCGAGACAGAGGAGTGTCGCCATACAATATGCGATTCAAAGGGTCACGGAAGGGTCGACCCAATGCGAACTGGGCACCCCAGTCAAGAATCCAAGACCACCACCAGAGTCCCACAACGGAAGTCAAACCACAGCTAGCTCATCCTACTACGGACCAGTCATGAACGCCGCTAAACGATGCCGTGAGTAATTGGCCACAACACGCATCAACACACCGCGACTAGTGTCGCATTTATATTAGGCTAAGTTTAATAGGTAGTATGTTAGTATTTTGAGTTGTATTTAGAGGACGGACAACAGGCAACCGAAAAGAAAATATTTGTACCCAAATTATTATTTTTTTGTACGAAGGGGGAGTGTGTAATGAAGCGTATATTTTCGGGACAGTCGTAGATGTCAAAAGCGACTGTTCGGAAATAAATTTAATACAAATCATACCGATAAAAATATTCTCCGCAGGTAAATTTATTTTATTTATTTATCAGTAATATTTTTAACAAACACGCATTTTCGAATTATCGCTTCAGAATAAAAACATATCTGCCCAAGATAAGGATAGTTGCGGTGCTATCGGGGCGGCAAGGCCGCGAACGAGCCCTGAGGAAACAAAAAAAAAAAAAAGATAAGGATAAGGTATCTCCACCGATTAGATTTTTCAGCCGGGGACTACAGAGAGAATTTTAACTTCTGAAGGGAGAAAGAGTTTGCGACTGGCAGAGTAAGGTCGAAGGTTTTACAGAACAAGTGTTGCGTTAGAATTCCACCGTTTAGCCGTAATTAGTTTTGGTAGTTAGGTACCGTCAGTGTAGTACTACACATCGTAAGAATTGGCCCGTCAGTTTGTCCGAATAGGTAAGACCTTTGTCAATTTTATGCCATTTAGTTATAGCGAATTTTCATACTGTAAAAATAGCGAATTTTCATACTTCAGAGATAGTGAATTTTCATACATTTTATCGTAATATCGTATCCCATCGGCGACGTGGAGATCGAGAAGTGATGCTGTAGTGACACAGACTTTTCGAGTGAGTTACACCCGTCCGTCCTGATTTGATCCTGGTTTAGACGCTGTAGTGACACAAGTAAGCTTAGATCAAATCAGTTCGCGGCAGTATCCCGTCACGACCCCATCCCACCGACTTTCCTTTTGTTCTCGACGCCTCCAGGTGTCGAAGTATCTCGACTAACACGACATCGGCTTCGCCCGAGGGTACGCTATTTGGGCGATCATGTAACGCCCGCCGAGTCAATCCATCTATTACCTGCATCTCCGAGTCGTAAACCATGGTGCTCGGGGTATTCGTGGCCGGACCTCTCGACCAGAGATACAGAGGGTCAAACCGACGCCGGGTCCTCCGTCGTGCGGGTAATTGACTAATCTCGCCTCGTCCGTCCTCTAAGGTATGTTATAAGAGATAGGGTAGTACAGTAGGCACTACTAGGATTGTGAATCTTAGTGAATCTTTGTATATATATATATATATATATATATATATATATATATATATATATATATATATATATATATATATATATATATATATATATATATATATATAGTTCCTTAATAAACGTTGTAAGTAGGATATCTGGTCTTTAAATAAATCTGCTACATCCATATAGAATTTCAGAGTCAGGGAATTGTCGGGGTAGCGATTAAAGCCCGCCACCCCGGAGGTAACTACACGGCCTGTTACAGCAAAGGCTACCGGACCCTCTCCACAGAGCTATCCAGGCACTCCGGTCACAACCGTGGCCAGAGTCTTGTGACGAGGTCGCAGACACCCTCGTAGGGAGTAAACCCTTTAAAATCTGGCGCCCGGGACCGTTACCGTAAATCTGTTTCATTATACAATTCACCCCGTAAGTCAGGCCTCGTTACAAAATGGCGCCCGAGCAGTTTAGCCGAGCAGGGAGCCGTAACTAAAAAACTGACCATTCCGTATTGATACCGTCCCGTTACATTACCGTCCCGTTGCGATATAGTTCCGTTACATATTATTGAATAAAAAGCCGACCGTTCCGTGTTGATACCGTCCCGTTCTAATACCGTCCCGTTCCGATATAGTTTCGTTACATATTATTAAATAAAAAACCTGACCGCTCCGTGTTAATACCGTCCCGTTCCATTAGAGTCCCGTTCCATTACCGTCCCGTTCCGATATCGTTCCGTTACATATTATTAAATAAAAAAGCCGTCCGTTCCATATTAATACCGTCCCGTTCCGATATAGTCCCGTTGTATAAGATTAAATTAAAACCGTCACCGCTATGTCCACTCCGGAAGAAAATGTCCCAAACTGGAAGGTACAGTTTGATGGAAATTCCGACCCTGCGGCCTTTCTAGAACGTCTGGAAGAAATACGGGTATATTCAGGCGTTAGCAGCGACCGACTACTAACCGCACTGCCACAATGGTTAGATGGGTCAGCCCTGTTGTGGTACCGCAACAACCGGGGCAAGTGGAGGCAATGGGAAGATTTCCTGATGGATTTTTGTCAATTCTACTTCCCAGTGAATTATTTGGTGGATTTAGAAACGGAAATAAGCCGTAGGATCCAGCTACTGGACGAGCCGGTGGTAAACTATACCACTGACCTCCAAACACTCATCAGAAGGCATGGTAATATGTCCCCGGAAATGGAGCTAACATGGCTCAGGAGAAATCTATCACCACAATACCGCCAAATGCTTTGGAATTGTGACATTCCGGACGTCAGAATGCTGATAGAAAAGGTTAAATCCGTTGAATCCCTCTTCCAAGAATCCCGCGGTAACCAGCGGTTGGCCGAGCCACCCACGAGGCCACAGCCAATTAACACCCCTTACTACTCACCCCCACCGAGACCCACCGTCAGGGTAACACCGCCGACGTCCGATAGCCAACACCGCAGGTTTTTACCAGTAAACAGCAGAGCTCACCCAAACGATACACAGGGAGCAAACAACACCCGTAGAACAGTGAGATTTGCCCCTACTTGCTGGCGATGTGGCCAACCCGGACACATGAGGGGCCCATGTCGAGCGCCGGCGGTAAGGTTGTTTTGCTCACGCTGCGGGCGTCCCGACACACTGTCTAGGGACTGCACTTGTGCACCCCATCAGGGAAATCATTAAGGAACTGCGCCGGACCGAGGACCCCGCAGTTTCCGTCACATGAACCCTCGGGAACAACCGTAGTAATAGACAACCGACCGTTTATATCAATAAACATCGCCGAAGGCAACTTCGAAGCGCTGGTGGACACCGGGGCCACACGTTCGTTCGTGGGGGGCAAGGTGGCTGAGTATTGTCAGTCAAAGGGTATCCTTGCAGTATCCATAGGCGACGTGGCCACCCGGATCGCCGATGGCAATGCAGTAAACATAAGACAAGCATACGACCTGGTAATGAAGATTGGCCCGCGGACAATCAGACGCCGTATGCTGTATTTACCTACACTGCCCGTCGATATCCATTACGGGATGGACATCCTGAAGGAATACGGGTTTGAAGTAGACCTCCGTAACGCTAAGTGCAGACTAGATGAAGAGCCGATACCGCCATCTATCACAGATTGTACACAGCTCAATGATAGAGAACAAGTAACAACCGAAGGCACTTCCCTACCACACCTATCCGCCATCGAACAACAAGAGCTCCAGCGATTCTTAGCTAACGAACTGCCTGCATTCACGAGAATCAAAGGTCCTACCCACCTAATTCAACACCGTATACGGCTGGCTAAGACCACGCCCATTAAGCAGCGGTATAGGCCCCGTAGCCCCAAAATGCAAGAGATAATAGATGAAGAAGTCTAGCCCCTGGAGCTCGCCAATCGTGATAGTCCAGAAAAAGGACGGTACCCCACGATTCTGCATTGATTTCTGTAAAGTAAATGAGGTATCAGGCAAGGACGTGTATCCCCTACCATATATATCCGCCATACTAGATAAACTGAGACGAGCCAAGTATATCACCACCCTCGACTTGCGGCAAGGATACTGGCAGATACCGTTGTCGCCGGAGAGTTGACCGATCACGGCGTTCACCGTCCCCGGAAGAGGCTTATTTCAGTTCAGGGTGATGTGTTTTGGATTACACTCGGCAAGTCTTGTGACGAGGTCGCAGACACCCTCGTAGGGAGTAAACCCTTTAAAATCTGGCGCCCGGGACCGTTACCGTAAATCTGTTTCATTGTACAATTCACCCCGTAAGTCAGGCCTCGTTACAATATATATATATATATATATATATATATATATATATATATATATATATATATATATATATATATATATATATATATACATTAGGGCAATAAATAAAATGCGGATAAACAAAAACCTAAAAAAACTCTGGACGCAGCAAGTGCGTTATGATAGTGAATTTTCATAAAAATGTTTTTAATAACAAATATGTGTTTTTAAGAAAGCAGGCATCAAATTTGGTTACCAGTATAACCTATATAGTAAAAACAATGTGCCATGTTTCATCAAAATAACTTTATTGTGTGAAAATGTACAAAAATTTCCAAAAGTAAACTTAAAGTGTTCCCGAAAAAACACGTTTCTTGGTCAACCTTATAGGTTAATGCAAATTGAGCTGTTCAAATATGAAGCATTTGATCAAAATTAGCTACCATAACGCACTTGCTGCGTCCAGAATTTCTTTTCTTACAAACATGCATTATATTTCGATGGAAAATGCAAAAATGCAATAGCATAAGGCGTGTTTGATTAAAAAAAAATTTGTATCACCAACGACTTATGGGCCACCCTGTGATTGTAGAAATATTATTTTAAGATGTAGCTCAAGACACCCTATAATTAATATATACAAAAATTTTTCATATCTTATATAATAACTGATATATTGATCTTTATTGATTTTTTACGAAAATTCGACAAAAATTATATATTATTAAACGATAAACTCTATAGCTAATAAGGCTACTGCCAAGCATCAGAGAAAGGGTCTATTTGAAATGAATTTTCTGGAAACATTTTAGTAAAATGAAGGACAATGACGGTTGAAACTAAGACTTCAGGGTTTGTAAAACATTCTTCTCGAGACATTTTATTTCTATAGCCCGTATTAGATTCAAGTTATTTGCCTAAATGTTGCCAATTTTGACATTTTAAATCGCCACTTTGACGTTTTGAGGAAAACCCCAATTTATTTTTCTTTAAATGCCTATAACTTTTTTGTCTTTTGACCTACATAGCTAAATTTTTGTAGATAACTTACCTATAAGGATGTAGACCTGTGTACCAAATTTGGTTGCCCTTACTTTGTTAATTCCGGAGATATAAATTTTTTTCGAAAGAAAACACAAAATTTTCCGGGAAAACCTGGGCAGATTTTTCTGGCTAACAAACTTATCCAAGCCATTTGCAAAAGGAATATATTTACCAAATTTAATCAAAATCGGCCCATTATTTTTTGAGTTATCGGTGTGATACATATATATATATATATATATATATATATATATATATATATATATATATATATATATATATATATATATATATATATATATATATATATATATATATATATATAAACATATAAAAATTGAAACTGACCCCGGATATGTTTTCTGGGGGGCCTAATTAGCGCTCATTTGAAGAAATTTTTTCAAAATTCAAAAGTCGGGATCTCCTCATTAGTGAATTTTTTTTAAGAAAATTCACTAATATACAGGCATTCCATTATCAAAAATCTTCAGTTTGTATCTAAGACACTATTCTTAATTGTTTGTGAATTGAATGTCAACTAAACTCGAAAAAAAAAGGTTAACATATGAGGTGTCATTGTATTCAGAATGTCATTTTTTATCAAAGGAAGCAAAAAATACCGGAGGTCCTGTAAAACCGGAAGTGACCGAAAACAACTGAATATGTCAATCTATCCGGATTTATGTTGTACACTAACATACCAAATTTCTTTTCTTTTTCTCAAAAAATAAAAAGGTTATTGGGGTGAGCCACATTCAAAAACATCTGGTATATATATATATATATATATATATATATATATATATATATATATATATATATATATATATATATATATATATATATATATATATATATATATATATATATATATATATATATATATATATATAAATAAAATGCGGATAAACAAAAACCTAAAATATACAGGCATTCCATTATCAAAAATCTTCAGTTTGTATCTAAGACACTATTCTTAATTGTTTGTGAATTGAATGTCAACTAAACTCAAAAAAAAAATTCCTACAACTTCTATACATACTTATTTATCCTTTTGTCAGTTAAAAAAGTTTGGGACGCAGCGAAAGCCTTATGATAGTGAATTTTCATTAAATGTTTCAAATTTGAATAACTCAAGTTTCTATAAACCTGGAAAGTTGAATTTTGGTATCTAGTAAGGTCTTTCCCAAGGCAACATATCCACCAAATTTCATCAAAATAGCCTTGTAATTTCTGGAGATAACAATTTTTTTTCTTATTGCATATTTCGAAAGTTCGTATAAATACGAGTCTGAGACACAAGTTATTTTTCTCTAAAGTGTTCTAATATCGCAGAAAAAATTTATCAGAGATTGCAATAATCGAGTCCTTAAATTTACCCACATTACTAGGGTTAAGACGTCACAAAATATAGATAGTTCACGTTTCCGACTGAAGATGGCGTTGGCGTTAAGCGGTTTGCGCCGTTACTTGTGTCACAGAATATTTACACGATACTTTGCGATCGTGTTTTAGCGCCAGAGGGTCATCCTTGCGACGTTGCCATTTTCACAAGTTTTACCTTGGATTTGAAGAATAGTAGGTTAAAGGACTCGTGGTAGTTTTATGAACCACATTCCTGCTCTGTGCTCTATCATTCATTATTCATCGCCCTTCACGTTCGCTTCCACTCTTCGCCGTTGCGCTTCAGTTTTAAATCATCCTCACCTTTGTATAAGTTATTCTTCCCTTTGTTGTGTATTTTATTGTTACATAGTTAGAATTTGTATTGTTCATTATATTGTACTGCTATATATAATCATTATTTAGATAAATTCATATTTAGAAGTAGACAATAAATTCCTTGTTTCCTTTGTTTTTGAGTTGCCTTTGTGGCAGTTAGTTTTCCTTTGTTGTATATTTTTATTTTCATATAGTTATAATTTGTATTGTTTCCTTAGTGTACTAGATTTAATAATTATTTACGTATATTTATATTTTAGAAGCTGATATTTATTTAATACTCATTTTGTCATCCTTTGTTTTCAGTTAGTTTAGCTAAAATATATTTTACTTTCAGTAGTTTCTTGTTAATTTATAGTTTAAATTAGGTAGCTTTTAGTAATCTTGTATTGTTCATTCTGAGATAGTATTTAGTATTGAGAAGTTTGAATAAAATTAATAGTTTCTATTCATACAAAGACTACAGTATTTAGATCTGCCACAGTAAAAGATGGTTATTAAGTATTGTTTTATTAAATCATATCCCAATAATTCCGAAAACTGTAAGAAAAAATACTTTCTCAGTGTACCTTCAAACGAGCGACATGCGATTCAAGACAAGCGAAAGCTTTACATTGTTGTGAAGACCATTTCAATGTAAGTATACTAATGTGATTTTGTGTTGAGAGTTAAAGCTAAAATGGTAAATCAATTTATTGGTTTTCAGTGTTTAATACATTTTCTTTCTTAAATTACTTACAATTTTAACTTACTCTTACTTACTACATGTTATCCAAATTTATATAACAAAGACATTTCGTATGGCTGAAATATCACATAATAGACTACTACTACCACCATCAGTCACGCCATTGCCATGAAGGGGTGGGTACACCACAAAGTCTATGCTGTTTATTACCAATGTTTCTCTATGCACTTCTGTCCTGACAAGCTATTTTCAGATCTTCTACATTCATACATCTCCACATACACACTATATCATATTATGTAAACTTCTAACTTCTTGAATATATCACCCACAACATCCGAACAAGTTTTCCTGTGTCTTCCAAGGCCTTCTTACCAATTACATTCTCTCTATAAATTCTCCTTGTCATTATATCATTATCCATTCGTTTTATGTATCCAAACCATCTAAGCAGACTGCCTTCATACTTTCAATACACTTTTCTACATTAGATTCCCCCAGAACTCATTCATTTCTTACTCTGTCTTTCCTTGATTTACCCGTCACTTGTTTCAGGTAGTCCATTCCAACAGCATCCAATTTACTTACATACTATGCCTGACACACCCAACTTTCAGACTCATATACAACATTCGGTACCAGTACGCTGTCATATACATCCACTTTGGCCTCTTTGGATATACATTCACTCCTAGCTACAGTGGTCATAGCTCCCAGCACCTTTTTGTCTGCATTTACCCTACTTTGTATCTCATCATCTATTGTACCATTGTTTGAAAACAATCTTCCTAAATATCTAAATTCCTTTACTTTCTCTACTAGATTACCATTTACCCAGACTGCAGTGACTCGTTCCAACCTCTTTATCAAACATCACATAACTTCAGTCTTTGCGTTCACACGTTATTCTTACTGTCACGCAGTCTCTCTAACACCCGCTGCATTTCTCCTTCAAAAATACTAAGTAGTACTGCATCATCAGCATACGCCAACACTTTTACCTCAGAAGCATTCCTCTTTATGCCTTTTGTCTCTGAGCAAATTATTCTTATACATTTGTCCATAAATATGTTGAATAACCACAATACATCACACATAATAAAGAGTTGAAGGAAGTAGTTTTTTTTAGGACATAACAAATGTTTTGTTAATTCACTTTACGTGAAGCTAAATGCACTGAAACAAATGACTACATTTTCAACAGGTTTCACAAACAACTTGGTTGATGGTGACTTCCCTTAATTGCAAAAAGGGATAAAAGAAGAAATTAACTTGATACTTGGGAGAGGAATCAAACGCTGACATACTGAAGGAAAACACCAGACTTAATGCAGGCAAAATAATATATCAGTAGTGAAGTCTTAACTTTTCCTTGAATTGAAGAGGAATGACTTGAGAACAATCACAGGAGACTCCCCCATCAGGTAGCACCTTATGAAGATAGATAAGGCACACAGCGAAAACTGTCAATAATGCAGTGAAGCAGCGGAAACACCCGTACATTTGTTATGTGATTGCATGGCTCAGTTCTGTAGAAGGCTCAAATACCTTGGAGGGATGACCTTAACACCACAGAAAATAGGTAGAGTAGCCCCAAAAAGATAGTAGGCTACATAAAAAAAGCTGAATGTTTTGGGCCGTTATTTTTTTTCCTCACCTAGGGCTCGCCCGCGTCTTTGCCGCCCCGATAGCACCACAGCCTTTGGCTTATTGTGCATTGGGCCAGTATTACGAAAATAGTCATGCACAAAATATCCATTGAGATTCCAGCGATGAGAGGCAAAAGACCTATGTGACTTATTAAGCAATCTACAATCCTTTAATTCCACATTTATTAAATTGCCTAGGAAATTTCCTTGATAGTTGCTTTTAACCTTTCCCTTTATTGTCATTTTCAGGACCATGTAACATTTGAAACACATCTTAATGGGTTTCGAATATGTCTATATTTATTTCTAAGTTAAATAAAATGACAACTAACATTAACCATACCAAAGTTAGTACAAGTCCAGAACTTTATAACAGAGTTAATTTAGATTAATTAATTATATCTAAGTTATCAGAACCACTTAAGGCTTCAGAGTTTAGCCTGTAGAAGATAACATATCCTTACACACACACACACACACGCACGCACGCACACACGCACGCACGCACGCACGCACTGTTTCACTGACAGGCCAATAATAGGTAGTGAAAATTTATTATTTATAAAAAAAAGCTTATTTCATACGAGAAAATCCTAATACTATTTTCTTTCTTATTTTATTAACTCATTAAAATAGGATATATTACATCACTCCAAAATACAGAAAGACCACGTAATAAATCCAGACATAAAGCTTCATCCAAAGTAACGTCATATTCTGTGACTTCTTTTGTAGCTCAAAATCGGGATCTGCCACACAAAATAGACCATATTGTCGTTTGGCAAAATACATTTGAAGCTGTATCTGAGCCAAATATCTAGGTTGAATACCGTTGTCCAAGATATAGTTTTTAACTGTCTTTTCTTTAAAGGGACACTTGACCTCAATCACAAATGTGTCAGTTATGCCATCTGGTGAAGCACCAAACACTAGATATTTGCTGCTCAAAAATATACTACATTTTTTTTATGTTTATATGTCTTCTCTGTTCTATTATTCTAATCACGTCATCGTCAAGTAAACGGCCTCTCTTTATCGCTCGAGTTTTTGGCAATGCTACAGTACCCATTATAGCTTCCACTAATGAGCCATCCGGAGTACGACACCTTGATGCTTCATAGATTTTTGAAGCTGTTATTCACCCATATCGGTGCTCATACCAGGCAGAAGATTTTGATTGCTCACAGGTGGAATATTCAATTATACTGCATAGGTGCTCACTTAGCTTGGACGAAATGAATTCCAGAAACTTACATACACTCTTCCAAAGAAACTTCTTCCTTATAGGATATTGATAGCTGATGAAGGGAAGTGTTCAAAAACTTCGGTTCTTTAATTATGTCAAAAATACCTCCAGCTTGGTCTTTAATAAGACCTTTAAAACTTTCAACAAATGTAGAGTCCTTGGGTTGAAAAGGTGGTATGTTTTTCCTGTCAATGCTGAAAGGTTCATAAACTCCACTGACTTCCCAGCTTTGGAAAAAGGAGTGGCTTTCCAGTAACTTTCAGTCTCCGTTACAGAAGGTTCTTCACCACGTTGATGGAGCCAAAACAGAAAGGCAAGAGAATGTTTGCAGCCCCCTGAAAATTTGAAAAAAAAACGTTCATTCTACATTGTATAAGAAATGAAAGGTATCATCTGAGCTAAATGTTATTTGAAAAAAAAAAACTATCATATTCTCTTTTACAATTTCACACTTTTAGTTAATAATAAATTGAATGAAAGGTACGATAAAAATGCACACAAAAGTAACCCTCTTAGTTTAGAAGAGGTCATGTAAAATAAATCTATTCTTTAATACTGGTGAGTATCCAAGAAAACATGTCAATAGAAAGACAATCTGTGTCAAACAATCAAGATTCATAGCTTCTTCTTTTAGGAGTTATGAATACAAATAACTTCTTATTAGAAACAGATAATGTTGTTTTGTTGCTGTTATTTTATGTTACATCAAATTTAGATGTGTTCTGTCATTCCATTGATGTAAACAGCAAAATTTAATAAATAACAAAACAAACTATATTTATGATGGAATATTTTTTTTTGTTCCCTCATGGCTCATCCGCGGCCTTGCCGCCCCAATAGCACTGCAAATGATGGAATATTACATAACATGATAACTACTGCTCTGTTGAAAAGATAAACATAATTTGGAAGTTACAACACAATGTGCTTATACAGGGCTTTCATTAATTCCCGAACCCCTTGTAACCGGATTCTGTCTCTCTCTTAGTGGAATATGATTTTATGATTTGGCAGTCAAAAAAGTAAGCAAAAAAACACTAGACTAGGGACCCTAAAGTTACTAAATCAATTGACAGTTTAGTCCATTGGCGCTCAATTCCTTTTGACGGTTATTTTGTATATATATTGTGCATTTTCCAAGTTCGACCAGTGTTTACCTTCTTCAAATAATTTTCTATCTGTTGGACAATAAAAATAAACAGTTTTTATCAAAACTTAGCATTTTCATTGCGTTTTTACGTAAGTTAAAAGTGTAAGTATGTTAAGGTTATGTTGTTGACGATATTCAACATCGCATGGAACGAAGCCCTACCAAATCTTCCCAAAACAGGTACATATTTGTTCAATGTTACACAATACACATTCATAAAACCGTAAATTAGAAGTTTAAATAATCGGACCTCAATTTGTTTACGTACATTACAAAATTTTGATATCTTTATAAAATAAAAGTAATATTTTATTGTTTTTAATTTATTTTTTTAACAATCAATAACAGTAAACCATTCATGAACAGACTTGCTGTTAAAAATACTAAATAATAAATACATTTAAGACATTTACTGTTTCACCTTATTATAATTTTTATATTTTTTACAAAACCCCAAAGGAAATATGAAACAACACTGGCATCTTAAGGATTTCATTAATTCAGGTTGTACAACCGTGTATGCCGGGTTGCCTAACTTAAGCGGTCACGTGGGGTTCGGGAATTAATGAAAGCCCGGTATATGTAAGGAACAGGCCTATAAAATAATTAATTAACAACAACAAATAGATGGAAAAACCAGACACCTACCAAAACAGGAAAATGGTTATTCCGAGACTAAAAGACTATTAAGGGAGCATTAGTAATCTCTGTGGTTCCATCGAGTAGGTTATTTGCATTTTGTCACTTTAAGTCAAGTGTTTCCCAAATATTCAATCTTCAGTACCTTTGTAAAGAATACGAAAATTTGAGTTACCTTTTAAAGCAATTTCATTATTCAAATATACAGATTGAAACCTTGTAATCGAAGTACAACAACTTAAATTACCTTATCCACCGCTTTAAAGAGTAGGCAGATTGAGGTCTTATGATTCATTTCGTTTCATATTCCTTAACCTCTTGAAAATCAGGTTCAAAAGAAAATAACAAAAATAGTACAATAATTATGTTTAACGAATACTACTTGGGTGACTTAGAGTAAAGGTAATTAAAATAATAAACATAATACCTTCTGATGCTGTGCAATCTTCACAAACAATGTATGACAGTTCCCTCCTCTTCATCAATGGTGATTGTCACATTGTAGGGAACTTTCGTTAAGCTATGTTCGGGAGTAATTTTTGCCTTAATAGTACAGATATTCAGTTTTCTTTTTACCTGCATGTATCCCACTGCATTGTCTCCATAAGATTTCTTCGTAGCCCTAGAAGTAGATGGTGAATTTGTCATTTGAGAATAATACTTGCAAAAAAGGGATGATATATTTCAACATTCCCTGGCGACTCGTAAATGATGACAACCTTTGCTTTGGTTTACCCTTCTAATCTTTAGTTCTTCTGCTTTTTGGTGCATTAATTATGTATCAAAAAAGTAAATTGGAGACTTACATTACATGGAAATTATGTACAAAATACATTTGCCTTATTTTTCCCTTGAAATGAGTCCACTAACATAACATACTGTAAGTCCCATTATCCTAAACACGAATGTTGCCAAAAATCAATTAACACCTGCACTTTGTGCATTAAATTGAGGGGAGTATATGTACTATACAAAAAACAAAATTATACTGAGGTAGTCAAGTTAAAACATTACTAAAATTTCATTAGTAAAAACCCTGATTATTAAGCCCAAACACCTCTAGCGTTTATCTTTCTTATTCCAATTAATTTCAGGTGAAAAAGCTGTTCTAAAGTGTGTATTTAGACACCAATCAGCTAACTGTCGTTTTAGCACAGATCTATCATTGCAAAGTTCAAAACATGCCTATTAGATGCTCTTTTATTTGTGTGAATATGATTTTATTTATCATCAGTTGTATGGCAACCCACCACATAGGATCTTTTCCCAAAATAGCAATAGTCAGTCATGACTACACGGATATTGCAACATCGCCTTTAGACGGTAAAAATGATGATAGGTACACATAATATAAATACAAGTCAATAACATTTGATGAACACCATTATAGTAGTGTTTGGTAACAGTTTACTTTAGGCACGTGTGTCCAATTCTTATGAAATTTTTTTATACAGATGTGTTTTAGGGTGTAGATGACGAAAATCACCATAAAAATGAGGGCAGAAGCAGACTTTTGGAGTTACTTGGACTTTTTTTTGTAGAAAAACCAAAAGTTGTACTCACTTTTGCAACATGTTTTTATCATATTTTACACATTTTCGGGGATCGTTCCTTTTATATCAAGCTAAAGAAGGGTGTGTATTCCTCTATTATAATTTATGTTCACATAGTTAGTACACCTCCTATACTGTTTACGTGTCTCTGTATATTTCCCTTCTTTAATCGATAAACCGTCCTAAGTTGATGTTGACATTTGACATATAAAAACAACTTCGTGTCTTAAATTTTGATGTTGCAGGAAGCAAGTTATTTAGTAATAACATTTTTTAAAAACGAAATGTGAAAACCATTAAAAGTGGTTCTGTTCAGTGAAAAAAGGTACCAAAGCAGGAGTATAGAGTTATATCGCTCAGGTGAAAACTCCAAAACATATCACAAAAGTGAATACTTTTCTTTTAAAAAAATCCAAATAACTCCAAACGTTTGCTTCTGCTTTGATTTTTGTTTGATTTTCGTCACCTACACCCTAAAACACGTCCGTATACAAAATTTCATAAAAATCGAACACATGCGCGGAAAGTAAGCTTTTACCTAGTGTTTTATTATGCAGTGGTTTCAGGAGGACACTGCATTGCTTACATTTATATTTTCAGGTTATTTTCCCTGTGCATTGATATCTGAAATACTGAGGAAATCAATTAAACCAGATATAATTAATTTAGTCACTTTTAATTTTATTTAAAAAAAATAAAAATAAATTTGGCAACCATGTAAACCTCGTATTAAATAAGTATCCTGATTCTTGACCTTGGCGTTTGTTTATGTTTACTTTATGAGTGTTTAAAGTTGAAACCCAAATAAGAGTGGAGGATTGGATAATGGAAATAATTGCAGTATTCTAATATAAAAAGCGTGCTGTTCACTCACCTTCTCATTTTTACATTGCGTGATTCAGAGAGAAAGAAATCCTGATTAGCTGCATAAAAACTGTGAACCATGTTGCTGTCTACTTTAGGTAGATTACGTGCATCCGCTTTTTCAAACCCACTTTCCGTTTTTTTTTGCACACAAACACTCACTAATATCACAATAAAGACACCAGCAACTAACAAGTTTTACACACAGTTCCCGAATGTTTATTATATTTTATATTGCCTACTTCCGTCCTCTTAGGTTAGGTACTAGTTACTGAACCATTTTGATTTTAATTAAAATATTTGAATGACGGATGGTGTTTATGACAGCCTAGCAGGGACACTGTTGGTAATTCAGAATCATATTTGCGTCTAAAACCTGGACCAATCAGATGCTTTGAGGTTAGCACGTCACAAAGTACGGGCTTTAAAATGAGCATTTTGGCGGGCGAATTTCCATTTCTTTATAAAAAAAAATGTATAAGGCAAAACCTCAAAATTTCTCCGTGGAATTACTTTATCACCACCACTCTTTAAGTTATATACTATAAAACTGTGATTTTTGATTATGTGTTACGACCCCATTGTTTTCGAAACAAAACTCAACATTTTCCTGGCTAACAAACTCATCCAAAAAGGATGAAAAAGGATTCTTGCATAGTTTCATCAAAATCGGTTAATAACTTTTTGAGTTATCGTGTGGATACACACACACATACACACACACACACGCACGCACGCGCACGCACGCACGCGCACGCACGCGCGTTTCAGCAGGCCGACCTAAGTTGGCAAGTTCTGTTTATGACCCCCCAACCATTCTTCTTGGAGTTAACACAATTTCTAAGAGAAGTACACAAAGCATTTTCTCTTATCAGACCTTTTCGTCAAAATTTTCCTGCAACTTCCACAGGTCTACAGGATATCCCTCTCACGAAAACAAGTCTGTTGCCATTTGAGTTTCTTCAACCTTCGCAACTGTGGTTCTCTTGTGGTGTTTATACGCTTGGGAATATCATTCAAAATGGGAATTTAAATTTTTTTGAACAGCTTCCAGTTCAAAACTATGATAGAACTCTAAAAAGCAACTTGAGAATTAACTTTATGAAAATCAAAATATTTGTGGAAGCTAGATTTGACGACGTGATTAATTTAGAAGGCCCTGAGTCTTGGCCACCGGAGGTAGCTTTCACAGATTTAGACGATGTGGCAATTCGTGTGAATAATAGAACAAGAAGAAAAGTGTTGAATTATTTGCTGCTAACGTCATACGATGCAAAAGAGCCTTTGAATGGAGCTTGGACAGACGATATAGTGAATTGGAATGCATTTTATGCTTCACCAACTTTGACTCATGAAGCTATAATCTCGTTTAGGTTTGCAAAGAATCGTTTAGCAGACCTGGTGTTTCTACAGCGATGGGGGAAATCGACAACAGCAAACTGTCCGCACTGCAATGTTCAAGGTACAGCATGGCATATTATAGTTTCCTGTGTAAAAACACAACCCTTATGGGATTTTGTAAGCTCAATAAAGGAAAATTTGCTCAGTTCAAGACTACGAATTGTCGAAATATATGCGGGTTTTTCAGTGCCACTTAACCGGAAGACAAGAGTATGTAACTATTTATGCAACTTAGCAAAAGCCAGTATATATGACACTTTCACGTCCAGTAGAAAGAATAACAGTGTTATGTGCAGAGACTATCTGGGAGTATTTCTTAGCAGACTAAAAACAAGAATAATCAAAGAGTATGCTTGGTACCTGGGCAACAACGATCGGACCACTTTTGAAGAGAACTGGTGTTGTAATAATGTGCTCGTGTCCCTTGATGACAGTGGCTCAATCAACTTTACATTTTAACACCTATGCGTATGACATGATTATATGATTATTTATTTATTTGTTTCATTTCATTTTATTTCATTTCATTTATTATTTATTTCTTATAATTATGTGTATGTTTATATGTATATATTTTACTTACCGGCTAACTACCGGTTAACTACTCTTGATGGTTGAATTTTATTTTATAACTCACGTTTTATATATTCCTTGTTTAAGAATTATGTAGCCAACTGTGATAATAAATAATAATAATATTAATAATAATAATAATAATAATAATAAAACACACGCACGCACGCACGCAAACGCACACACACGCACGCACGCGCAAATATATATATATATATATATATAGATATATATATATATATATATATATATATATATATATATATATATATATATATATATATATATATATATATATATATATATATATATATATATATATATATATATATATATATATATATATATATATATATATATATATATATATAATATTTTACTGATAATATACAGTCTCACTTTTAATACAATATTAACATTGCCATTTTTTTTCCACAATCAGCAAATAATAATAAACCGACAAAGTCAGAGACTGTGTGTCGGTAAACTTCAACCTAGATTTGTCTACCTTGTAGATGATTGAACAGAACATGTGTCCCGAACTAAACCCACACAGTGAACAAAAGGAAATTACCACCACATACACCCACACACAGAGAGCTACCTGCACACACTCGCAAACCTATACACCCGCATACCATCCTCTCTCTCTCTCTCTCTCTCTCTCTCTCTCTCTCTCTCTCTCTCAAACACACACATGCACACAAATTTTACAAATTCTTCTATTACAATTTCCAAACCAAATCAGCGGTTTTTCAAATCGACACTCGACAATATATAGTCTGATTTTTAACAACAAATAACAATATGAACACTGACATTTTTTTTACCACGGTTATCCATTTCCCCCCTTTTCTCTACACAATCATCAAATAATAACAAACCGACAAAAGTCAGAGACTGTGCTTCGGCAAAATTCAGCACAGATTTGCCTACCTTGTTGGTGATTAAACAGAAACTCGAACCAAAAAATACATACATACATACATACATACATACATACATACATACATACATACATACATACATACATACATACATACATACATACATACATACATACATACATACATACATACATACATACATACATACATACATACATACATACATACATACATACATACATACATACATACATACATACATACATACATACATACATACATACATACATACATACATACATACATACATACATACATACATACATACATACATACATACATACATACATACATACATACATACATACATACATACATACATACATACATACATACATACATACATACATACATACATACATACATACATACATACATACATACATACATACATACATACATACATACATACATACATACATACATACATACATACATACATACATACATACATACATACATACATACATACATACATACATACATACATACATACATACATACATACATACATACATACATACATACATACATACATACATACATACATACATACATACATACATACATACATACATACATACATACATACATACATACATACATACATACATACATACATACATACATACATACATACATACATACATACATACATACATACATACATACATACATACATACATACATACATACATACATACATACATACATACATACATACATACATACATACATACATACATACATACATACATACATACATACATACATACATACATACATACATACATACATACATACATACATACATACATACATACATACATACATACATACATACATACATACATACATACATACATACATACATACATACATACATACATACATACATACATACATACATACATACATACATACATACATACATACATACATACATACATACATACATACATACATACATACATACATACATACATACATACATACATACATACATACATACATACATACATACATACATACATACATACATACATACATACATACATACATACATACATACATACATACATACATACATACATACATACATACATACATACATACATACATACATACATACATACATACATACATACATACATACATACATACATACATACATACATACATACATACATACATACATACATACATACATACATACATACATACATACATACATACATACATACATACATACATACATACATACATACATACATACATACATACATACATACATACATAAATATATATATATATATATATATATATGGAAAGATTCCCGCGGTCTTTAATGTGAGACATGCTTAGTTCTGGGGTTGAACCGCGTCCAGAATTTATTAAAACTCGACGTTTCGGCTCCTGTTTTGGAGCCATTTTCAAGAGGTAAAGGAAATATGTAAGGACACTATAAGGCCTCAATCTGCCTACTCCTTAGAGCGGTGGACAAAGGTGGGTTGGGTTGTTGTAGATCGATTACGGGGCCTCAATCTGCCTACTCCCCAAATCTCGCCGGAGATCGTCTCCAAGGTCTCAGTGTGTTCAACCTTAGGCCTCAGAGAGATCTGGTAGTTCGTTGCAAGTCTTGTATTGTATGTATCGTTCCATCTACCTGCTTCGTTATCAGTGAAAGTAGTCGGGACACAGTCAATTAAGTCAGGGGCTTTGGTCACGGTATTTAAAGGATTAAGAGGATTACCGGCATTTGTTGAGACAGATAATGCGGAAATGAAATTGTCTATTGAATTTATTCTCTTTTTGTATGTTTGTAATGAAGATATGATAGGTTTCCAAGTAATCGGAAGGTGAAGACCATAATCTCTCTTATTTAAACAATCAGGATGTTTTTCGATCTCGATTGCTTCGCAGATAATACTCATTTTGAAGTTGTAAACCGGTGCTATTGTTTTGGCATTATCGAAGTCTATTTTGTGTCCTGTATGATAATGATGCATGGCCAGTGCCAATGAGGGGTCGGATTTTCTAACTGCGAGGGTGTGCTCGTATATTCTATTCTGGATGTGTCTATTTGTTTGTCCTACATAAGTTTGGGGACAGTTAGAACCAGGAATTTCCTAAACTCCGTGAGATTCGTTTGGAATCGTATCCTTGGGAGTTTTTATCAGATTTGACAGTTTTTGCTCTGCTGTGAATGTGGTTTTGATATTATGGGTTCTAAAAATTTGGCCGTTTTTGTCGGTGACACCTTTAATGTATGGTAAAAATGCTGTGTGTTCTTGTGTGGACTCTGTCTGTTCTTGTTGTGGTGTAGTGGTTTGTTGTTGTGCGTTTCTAATGTTTCGTAGTATGTGGTTGTTGTCGTATCCGTTTTCTAGCAATGTCTGTCTTAAAAAGTTTAATTCTGTCTGTTGTTGTTGTTGCCTGAAAACAGTTTTTTAGAAAACATTCGGGAGCTAAACTGCAAATTTACCGAAAATTCGCTGCCAAAACGCACTTACTGCACCTAAATTTTTTTCTTACAAACACATTATATTTCGATAAAAAATGCAAAAATGCATTAACGAATTTGTTCTACGAAAATTACAACTTCAAAACTAGAGTTATCCGCGAAGCAATCGAGATCGAAAAACGTCCCAATTGTTTAAATAAGAGAGATGATGGTCTTCGCCTTCCAATTACTTGGAAACCTATTATATCTTCATTACAACACACAAAAAGAAAATAAATTCAATAGACAATTTCATTTCCCCCATTATCTGTCTCAACAAATGCCGGTAATCCCCTTAATCCTTTAAGTACTGTGGCCAAAGCCACTAACTTAATTGACCGTGACCTGACTACTTTCACTGATAACGAAGTAAGTCGAGGGCACGATACATACAATACAAGGCTTGCAACGAACTGCCAGATCTCTCTGAGGCCTAGGGTTGAACACACTGAGACCTCACAGACGATCTCCGGCGAGATTTGGGGAGTAGGCAGATTGAGGCCCCGTCATCAAGCTACAACAACCCAACCCACCTTTGTCCACCGCTCTAAGGAGTAGGCAGATTGAGGCCTTACCTCTTGAAAATGGCTCTAAGACAGGAGCCGAAACGTCGAGATTTAATAAATTCTGGACGCTGTTCAACCCGAGAACCAAGTATGTCTCATATATATATATATATATATATATATATATATATATATATATATATATATATATATATATATATATATATATATATATATATATATATATATATATATATATATATATATATATATATATATATATATATATATATATATATATATATATATATATTATTATTATTATATATATATATATATATATATATATATATATATATATATATATATATATTATTATTATTATTATTATTATATATATATATATATATATATATATATATATATATATATATATATATATATATATATATATATATATATATACAGGGTGTTTACGGAAATCGGGAACAATAGCTATCTTCGTTATTATTTGAGCTACAAAGTCGGTTAAATGGGCAAAGTTGACCAACTGAACATCACGCTTCTGAATATGTCACGGATATCTGGATTGCACTACAACTGTCAAATCTGTTGACATAACCTCAATTCATTTAAATGGAACGATATGAATATTTTGCGTTCAATCGACTCAGGGCAAGCCGTTCTATACGCATACATAATATTATTTCCATCCCAGTACAATATTCCCAAGATAACTTGATCCCAAACGTTGCCAATTGTAGGTGTTTACGGAAATCGGGAACAATAGCTATCTTCGTTATTATTTGAGCTACGAAGTCTGTTAAAGGGGCAAAGTTGACCAACTGGACACCCCGCTTCTGAATATGTCATGGATATCTGGATTGCACTACAACTGTCAAATCTGTTGACATAACCTCAATTCTTTTAAATGGAACGATATGAATATTTTGCGTTCAGTCGACTCAGAGCAAGCCGTTCTGTACGTATACATAATAGTCTTTTCATCCCAGTACAATATTCCGAAGATAACTTGATCCCAAACGTTGCCAATTGTAGGTGTTTACAGAAATCGGGAACAATAGCTATCTTCGTTATTATTTGAGCTACAAAGTCTGTTAAATGGGCAAGTTGACCAACTGGACACCCCGCTTCTGAATATGTCATGGATATCTGGATTGCACAACACCTGTCAAATCCGTTGACATAACCTCAATTCTTTTAAATGGAACGATATGAATATTTTGCGTTCAATCGACTCAGGGCAAGCCATTCTATATGCATACATAATAGCATTTCCATTTAAGCGACTTCGTAGCTCAAATAATAACGAAGATAGCTATTGTTCCCGATTTTCGTAAACACCTACAATTGGCAACGTTTGGGATCAAGTTATCTTCGGAATATTGTACTGGGATGGAAATACTATTATGTATGCGTATAGAACGGCTTGCCCTGAGTCGATTGAACGCATAATATTCATATCGTTTCATTTAAAATAATTAAGGTTATGTCAACAGATTTGACAGGTGTTGTGCAATCTAGATATCTGTGACACATTCAGAAGCGGGGTGTCCAGTTGGTCAACTTTGCCCATTTATCTGACTTCCTACCTCAAATAATAACGAAGATACCTATTGTTCCCGATTTTCCTAAACACCTACAATTGGCAACGTTTGGGATCAAGTTATCTTCGGAATATTGTACTGGGATGGAAATACTATTATGTGTGCGTACAGAATGGCTTGCCCTGAGTCGATTGAACGCAAAATATTTGTATCGTTCCATTTAAAAAAATTGAGGTTATGTCAACAGATTTGACAGTTGTAGTGAAACCCAGATATCCGTGACATACTCAGAAGCGTGATGTTCAGTTGGTCTACTTTGACCATTTAGCCGACTTTGTAGCTCAAATAATAACGAAGATAGCTATTGTTCCCGATTTCCGTAAACACCTACAATTGGCAACGTTTGGGATCAAGTTATCTTCGGAATATTGTACTGGGATGGAAATACTATTATGTATGCGTATAGAACGGCTTGCCCTGAGTCGATTGAACGCAAAATATTCATATCGTTCCATTTAAAAGAATTGAGGTTATGTCAACAGATTTGACAGTTGTAGTGCAATCTAGATATCCGTGACATATTCAGAAGCGGGGTGTCCAATTGGTCAACTTTGCCCATTTAGCCGACTTTGTAGCTCAAATAATAACGAAAATACCTATTGTTCCCGATTTTCGTAAGCACCTACAATTGGCAACGTTTGGGATCAAGTTATCCTCGGAATATTGTACTGGGATGGAAATACTATTTTGTGTGCGTACAGAATGGCTTGCCCTGAGTCGATTGAACGCAAAATATTCGTATCGTTCCATTTAAAAAAAAAGAGGTTATGTCAACAGATTTGACAGTTGTAGTAAAATCCAGATATCCGTAACATATTCAGAAGCGGGATGTTCAGTTGATCAACTTTGCACATTTAACCGACTTTGTAGCTCAAATAATAACGAAGATAGCTATTGTTCCCGATTTCCGTAAACACCCTGTATATATATATATATATATATATATATATATATATATATATATATATATATATATATATATATATATATATATATATATATATATATATATATATATATATATATATATATATATATTATTATTATATATATATTCGGAAAGATTTCCGCGGTCTTTAATGTGAGACATACTTGGTTCTCGGGTTGAACCACACCCAAACTTTATTGAAACTCGACGTTTCGGCTCCTGTTTTGGAGCCATTTTCAAGAGGTAAAGGAAATATGTAAGGACATGAACTCTAAGGCCTCAATCTGCCTACTCCTTAGAGCGGTGGACAAAGGTGGGTTGGGTTGTTGTAGCTCGATTACGGGGCTTTAATCTGCCTACTCTCCAAATCTCGGCGGAGATCGTCTCCAAGGTCTCAGTGTGTTCAACCCTAAATCTCTCTTAAGCCTAGGGTTGAACACACTGAGAGTATGTGAATCACCCTGGACCTATGTATAAATAAAATAAGTTAATAAATTTCCATTGGATCTTGCAATTAAAAAGTGGAATTTACAATAACAATATAAATAGAAATGTAGAGTAGAGACACTTCTATGGCTTCACAAGTATGAAACGGTTTTACCTAGTAAGGACAACAATTACTGAAAAAATAATATATCCAAAATTTAGTTATGAGTGTCATTTTTTAACGTTTTGTACAATATTTCGGAAAAACTCATGAAAATGTGACCCAGGGCAAGAACAAGTATTAAACATGTTTGTCAAATGTTCCATTGTAAAATCCATATCAATAAATATAACTATTAGGATTGTTATATAGAAATAAAAAACATTTTAAGACTACAAAAATATACAGAATCACTCAACAAAAAGACAATTAAAAATTATAACTAAAAAAAGATTACCTGTAACGTTTGTAATGCAATATCCAATGGAGTTTCTCTTTGTCTAACTTCAAGGAAAGGATTTGCGGGAGCTAATTCCTCTGTAGTTTCATTGCAGAGAGCACCAATTTCATTAAGTGGTATTTCACATAAAGGCAGGACTCTTATGGGGACCCGTAATAACTTTACTGGGTGATTTACTCTCTGCGTTCCTATAGTTATTTTGTACGAATATTTAACTAGCTGTCCTCTGTATAAGGGTGGAGCATCACTTGGAATTTTTTCTCTGTAAACATCTGAAAAGTAAGCACTGTTATATTCACAAACCATAAAAATCTTCTTATCCCTAATTTTGGCGCTACATATGTTGCAAATTAAAAGTAAAATGTGATTGAATTCAAGATTTAAAAAAATATATTTTCAAATTTGTAATGTGCTTTCACTAATGGTCTTGGATTGTAAAACATAAAAAAACTGACGCCGGATATGTGTTCTAGGAGCCTAGTTAGTGCTCATTTGCAGACATTTTTTTAAAATTCAAACGTAGCGATCCCCTCGCTAATGAACTTTTTCTGAGAAAAATTGACTAAAATGGTAAACGCACCAAACTACAACCAGTACAAGACAATAGGTGTGCAAAACCATTAGGCGAAAATTCTAATTAGTAAAAAAATATAATGAAAATAAAAACTGAGAGTAGCTTGGGTGAAGATCAGTTCAGATTAAAACCTAGAGCAGCAGCGCTTAAAACAATAGAAAATGAGGCTTGAGAAAACGAGAGATATGTTTTTATTGCTGTTGTAAACCTGGAAAAACCATTCGATAATGTGTACCGGAAAATACTGTTCCATATAATAAGGAAGGCTCTATTGGATTGGATTGGAGAGATCAATGCATTATTCTTAATTTACACAAAAATCAAGGACCCTAACACATATTACCAGTTATTTATTTATTTATTTAATGATTTACGGGCCAGGAGCCCATTTTAGATAAGTACAAAAAGAAAAATATATATACAATAAAAGCAGTTAATAAAAGCATACAAAATGGTTACAAGTTAGACACTTAACTTACAAAGTGACAGCTGTTTTAAGAAAACTGATTTTCTTGTGAAAAAGTCAAGTTCATCAGACAATTTGTTGGCCAGCACTGAGCATCTAATCAAATAAGAGTTATGACTGTAGTTGGTACGATGAAAGGCGACAAGAAATGAACTCTTTGAACGAGTTACTCTTCGTGGAACAAAGAAGTTGATCATAGAAAGTAAGTCAGGACAAGATACCTCGAAGTTAATTGTATTATAAAAAAGTGTTAAATCTCTTTGTTTGCGTCGAACATCAAGAGGCATGATATTAAAATACGTTAGTAAATCATCGAAACTACTATAATGATGGTGACTTATATGATATTATGAGACTGAAGTTAAAAAAAGCCTGGACGCAGCAAGTGCGTTATGGTAGTGAATTTTCATAGAAATGATATGGCATAAAATATTTTATTATAACTTTTTTTTCTTGTAACATAGAAATCTAAATTTTGGTGTATAGCTTAATTTTTATATCGTAAACCTACATACCAAATTTGGTTATCA
The DNA here is from genome assembly GCA_964006375.1 of Tillus elongatus. Classification (NCBI taxonomy): domain Eukaryota; kingdom Metazoa; phylum Arthropoda; class Insecta; order Coleoptera; family Cleridae; genus Tillus; species Tillus elongatus. The sequence goes on along the minus strand of OZ023264.1, from coordinate 97,484,657 downwards.
TAGCTTTTTTATTTTTTGAGATGAAATTTTTTTCGAATGAAAACTCAAAATTTTCCCGGAAAACCTCGTCTGATTTTCCTGACTAACGAACTCGTCCAAGCCATTTACAAAAGGAAGGTACATGCCAAATTTTATCAAAATCGGTCCAATATTTTTTGAGTTATCGGTGTGACACACACACACGCGCGCGCACGCACGCACGCACGCACCCGCCCACAAACGCACGCGCCCACGCCCGCGCACGCGCACCCACGCACACACCCACGCGCACGCACGCACCCACGCGCGCGCACGCGCACGCGCACGCACTCACGCACGCACCCACGCACCCACGCACCCGCGCGCGCGCCCACACACACACACACACACACACACACACACACACACACACACACACACACACACACACACACACACACACACACACACACACACACACACACACACACACACACACACACACACACACACACACACACACACACACACACACACACACACACACACACACACACACACACACACACACACACACACACACACACACACACACACACACACACACACACACACACACACACACACACACACACACACACACACACACACACACACACACACACACACACACACACACACACACACACACACACACACACACACACACACACACACACACACACACACACACACACACACACACACACACACACACACACACACACACACACACACACACACACACACACACACACACACACACACACACACACACACACACACACACACACACACACACACACACACACACACACACACACACACACACACACACACACACACACACACACACACACACACACACACACACACACACACACACACACACACACACACACACACACACACACACACACACACACACACACACACACACACACACACACACACACACACACACACACACACACACACACACACACACACACACACACACACACACACACACACACACGTGCTCGTATGTTTGCAGGGACACACGAAAACACACCAACTTGTTGGATCTTGATGTTTGAGATGAGTCGTAGCTGTAGATTTATCTCCAGGTGTGGATAATTCGCGCCAAAATACTATACACACGCTCGTTTAGAAAATATTTGCAAATAAAGTGAGGTCCCGCAATTATGTTTAATGCACACGTTGTGTGAAGACCCCTTAAATATGGATTATGTTTGAAGTGTGTATTAGACCCCATAAACCATAGTGTTTTTTCTACAAACATAACTGTGTTTCTGAACTACACATGGCAACAAAAAAACCAGTTAAAAAAAAACTGTCTGGCTTGTGTGCGTGTAAGGACCGACAAATATAAGGGGACGGGTTTGTTTATTAAATGCTGTGTGGAGGTATTGTATAGTTGATCACATTGACCTTGTGCAGTTATTCTGAAATATATTATTACATATATTTTTTAGTGAATTTTCCTACACTTTTGAATTTTGAAACAATTCGCGAACTAGAGCCTCTAGAACCCATGTCTGGTCAGTTACTATCTTGATATGTTTATATATATATATATATATATATATATATATATATATATATATATATATATATATATATATATATATATATATATATATATATATATATATATATATTTCTGTGTGTGTATCACCCCGGTAACTCAAAAAATAATGGGTCACCAAATTGGGTAGGTGGCTATAGGTTATAAAAAGTCTGGACGCAGCGAGTGCGTTATGGAAGTTAATTTCCATAAAATGTTTTTAATTCAAGCAAGCATCAATTTAGTTACCGGTATAACCTATATAGTAAAAATTTACCATATTTTATTAAAATGCCGTATTGTTTGAAAATGTACAACAATTTTCCGAAAATAACTTTAACTTTAAATGTTTCTGAGAAAACCGGTTTCCTAGCATTTAATGAAAATTCGCTACCAAAACACACTTACTGCGTCTTGATTTTTTTTACGAACATGCATCATATTTCAATTAAAAATGCAACAGTATAAGGAATGTTCGAAAAAAAAATTGCAGTGATCACCAACGAATTATGGGCCACGCTGTGATTTTCAAAATAATTTTATAAGATGCAGCTCAAGACACCTTATAATTAACGTATACAATTTTTCTCGTATCTTGCATAATAACAATTATATTGAGCTTTACCGTAGAAATAAGTCACCTTGTATATATGCAAACAGATAAAAACTGAAAGTAAATCCGGATATGGATTCTAGGGGGCCTGGTTTGTACTCATTTGAAGAAATCTTTTTCAAACTCAAACGTCGCTGTCTCCTCATTAATGAATTTTTTCTACGAAAATTTGCTAAAATTTATAGACCGTTAAACCATAAACGTAACTAAAGCTACTGCCAAAGCATCAGAGAAAGGGTCTATTTGCAATGAATTTTCTGGAAATATTTTAGTAAAATAAAGGTCGATGACGGCTAAAGCTAAAACTTAAGAACACTCTTCTTGAAACATTTTCTTTACATAACTCGTATTTATTTCATGTTCTTTGCCTAAATGTTGCCAATTTTTACGTTTCAAATCGCGACTTTGACGTTTTGAGGACAACCACATTTTTTTTTTTTTCAAATGCCTATAACTTTTTTGACTTTTAACTTACAGATCGACATTTTGGTACGTGGTTCATTTATTATAATATGGACATACGTACTAGATTTGGTTGCCCTTACTTTGTTATTCCCGAAAGAAATCAACAAATTTTCCAGGAAAACCTGGGCCGCATTTCCTGGCTAACCAACTTATCCATGCCACTTGCAAAAGGAAAATGCTTACAAAATTTGATCAAAATTGTCCTATTATTTTTTGAGTTGATATATATATATATATATATATATATATATATATATATATATATATATATATATATATATATATATATATATATATATATATAAATCGAAACAGACCCCAGATATGTGTTCTAGGCGCCTAGTTCCCGCTCATTTGAAGAAATATTTTCAAAATTCTAAAGTCGCGATCTCCTTAGTTAATTTTGTAAAGAAAATTCGCTAAAAGTAAACCATATGCCAACATTCAGTTACCAGAAAAAAGTTATGGGCATTTAAAAAAAAAAGAATGTTTGGTACCAGATTATTTCTATGAAAATTCACCAGCATAAGGCACTGCTGCGTCCAGACTTTTTCAAATTCAGTTAATTTGAAGTATAATTGCATATTAGAAAATGCTTATAACTATCGACATATAATTATTTGCGTTTATACTAGTTTTCAGTTTTAGTGAATTTTCTTAAAAAAAATTCACTAATGAGGAGATCCCGACTTTTGAATTTTGAAAAAATTTCTTCAAATGAGCGCTAATTAGGCCCCCCAGAACACATATCCGGGGTCGGTTTAAATTTTTATATGTTTATATATATATATATATATATATATATATATATATATATATATATATATATATATATATATATATATATATATATATATATATATATGTATGTATCACACCGATAACTCCAAAAATAATGGGCCGATTTTGATTAAATTTGGTGAATAAATTCCTTTTGCAAATGGCTTGGATAAGTTCGTTAGCCAGGAAAATCGGTCCAGGTTTTCCCGGAAAATTTTGTGTTTTCTTTCAAAAAAAAATTATATCTCCGGAATTAAGAAAGTAAGGGCAACCAAATTTCATATGCGGATTTATATCATTATAGGCAAGTTACCTACCAAAATTTAGCTCCGTAGGTTAAAGGATAAAAAAGTTACAGGCATTCAAAGAAAAATAAATTTGGATTTTCCTCAAAACGTCAAAATTGCGATTTTAAACGTCAAAATTACCACATTCCTTTTGCAAGTCGCTTGGATAATTTTGTTAGCCAGGAAAATCCGCCGAGGTTTTCCCGGAAAAATTTGTGTTTTCTTTCGCAAAATATTTATATCTCCAAAATTAACAAAGTACGGGCAACCAAATTTGATAAGCTGATTTATATCGTTATAGGTGTGCCACCTACCAAAATTTAGCTTTGTAGGTCAAAAGACAAAAAAGTTATGGGCATTTAAAGAAAAATATATTGGGGGTTTCCTCAAAACGTCAAAGTGACAATTGAAAACGTCAAAATTCGCAACATTTAGGCAAATAACTTGAATCTAATACGGGCTATGGAAAGAAAATGTCTCAAGAAGAATGTTTTACATACACCGAACTCTTAGTTTCAACCGTCATTGTCCTTCATTTTACTAAAATATTTCCAGAAAATTCATTTCAAATAGACCCTTTCTCTGATGCTTGGCAGTAGCCTTAGCTATAGAGTTTATTGTTTAATGGTATATAATTTTTGTCGAATTCTCGTAAAAAATCAATAAAGCTCAATATATTCGTTATTATACAAGATATGAAAAAATATTGTATACATTAATTATACGGTGTTTTGAGCTACATCTTAAAAATTTATTGCGACAATCATAGGCTGGCCCATAAGTCGTTGGCGATACAAATAAATTTTTTTTGTCGAAAACGCCTTATTTTTTTGCATTTTCCATCGAAATATAATGCATGTTTGTAAGTTAAGAAATTCTGGAGGCAGCAAGTGCGTTATGGTAGCGAATTTTGATTAAATGCTTCATATTTGAAAAGCTCAATTTGCTATTAACCTATAAGGTTGACCAAGAAACGGATTTTTTCAGTAACACTTTTGGTTTACTTTTGGAAATTTCTGTACGTTTTCAAACAATCAAGTTATTTTGATGAAACATGGTACATTGTTTTTACTATATATGTTATACTGGTAATCAAATTTGATGCCTACTTTTTCTAGATAGGTTATACTGGTAACCAAAATTGATGTCTGCCTTCTTAAAAAGAAAACACACATATTTGCAATAAAAACATTTTTATGAAAATTCACTACCATAACGCACTTGCTGCGTCCCGAGATTTTTATATTTTTCAGTTTTCATTTTGAAAATTCCGGGTTCTTACTGCATGACGATTTGAATTACTCCAAAAATAAGAATTTTGTGTGTTAAAAAGAACATTTTTCATAGATTTCGCTGTCCAAAAAATCGAGAGTCATCTTGTATCATCGTTAAAATGAATTTACAAAACTCTTTTCTGCATATCCATTTCTCTCAGATGTTGAACCAAAGATATTGAATAAGGGTGGAAGTTGTGCTTTAACGGAACTCTGTGTATCAAGCTCTTCGAGAGTCCTGTCTGCAGAGCTACTTGTCTTAAGGATGTTATTTCTTTTATGCATTTTTGCCTTCACGGTGCCAAAAGTTTTGTAATTTTCTATTATTCGCCGAACACTCCTCGGCGACGGTTTTTGTTTATCTGGATATCAGCAAATATTTGGCACGTTCTTGATAAAACTTGGTTACATTCAGCATAGATAATAAAGAAATTTTAATTATCTTCGTGAGTATAATTCAGTCGCCCCGGCATAATTTTGATAAATAATTGTCAAATGACAACAAACACTGAGGTTTTTGTAGTTCTCGATAGTTTTTTTTTACAGGCGTCGCCGTCATGATTATACAACAACAAAACTTAAAAGCCGTATAACATTTTTTCAACATAAAAATGTTCAATTGCCAATATTTTGAAAACTACAAATTTTTGGCAGAGGCAACCTTACCTAAGTTTCAATGTTAGATAAGATATGATTATAAAAATAAGAGCTTCTATTTGAAAAACAGACGATTTTTTAATCTCAATTTTCAATGAGAGTTTTTGATCACTCTGTAGTTATTATCAAAATAACATCACATCACAGTTGGACTTAGGTATGGAATATTATACATAACACTTGTCTAAACTTTTGCGTTGAATATAAAAATGCAATAATATGTGTCCTATCTAAAATAAGCAAGTTAACATCAACACCCTGTATATCCAGAAGTGCCACTAGCTGGGAAATACTTTAACCAAGGTGCATCCATCGATTTCAATAAGCTGCCAAATTTTAAAAATTTTGCAAAGTCTAGTTTCCGAGAAATCGATTCCGGGCTTCTGTCGTGGGACAACTGCATATATATATATATATATATATATATATATATATATATATATATATATATATATATATATATATATATATATATATATATATATATATATATATATATATATATATATATATATATATATATATATATATATATATAAATGTGTGTGTGTTTTTTAAGATCAAAATTTGGTCGGTAAAAGGCTGCTTCAATAAGCTTTACTTAGACATACAGCGTGAATCCAAAGTGTGCTTTTTGACATAAACTTCATTTTTTTCAATGGAACACTCTGTATTTTAGTCAAGTTTGGATTTCTTATTTCATTCTTAATCAATAATATGTCAAACATTTTTCTCATTCCAAAAGTTTTCGAGAAAAGCCAACAAAAAAACGGTTTTCATGTTCCTTTCAATAATGATTTTATTTGTCCGCAATCACAGCTTCACAACTATTATGTATTATGTCAGTATCATAACTGTTTATCCTAAGATCTACGTCAAATCTTTTAAACTATAAATTTTGAACAAGGCGGATAGGGAACCGCCAGGTGGCCCACGAGCTCGCCTGTCCTGACACCATTCGATTTTTTGTGGAGTTATGTAAAATATGTGGTCTATTTTGTTCAACCATGAAATTTGAAGGATTTTATTAACAAAATTACTTGTGCTGCAGAGAAATTTTGCCTCAGGTTATTAGAAATCCTTGCACTGTAGAGCTTATTAGAAGATATGACGTTTGCCAAACAGAAGATAGTCGCCAGTTTGAGCATACTGTTTTTACTTTGTCATCGTTAGCAATGATAATTAACTGTTAATTATATTTTTGGAATTACCTTTGAAGAACATAGTTAAGAGAATCACAAGCATTTGTAATTTTTTTTTGCTGGAAAGCAGTTTTTGACAAAATAAGATTTAGGAAACTTTTTAGTGAATTTTCTAAAAAAAATAATTAACTAATGAGATCCTGACTTTTAAATTTAAAAAATTCTTCAAATGAGCGCCAATTAGGCCCCCTACAAGACATACCCGGGGTCAGTTTGAATTTTTATGTATATATATATATATATATATATATATATATATATATATATATATATATATATATATATATATATATATATATATATATATATATATATATATATATATATATATATATATATATATATATATATATATATATATATATATATATATTTGTGTCACACCGATAACTCAAAAAGTAATGGGCCGATTTTGATCAAATTTGGTGAGTACTTTTCTTTTGCAAGTAGCTTGGATAAGTTCGTTATCCAGGAAAATTGGCTCAGGTTTTCCTGGAAAATTTTGTATTTTCTTTCTAAAAAAATTAATATCTCCGGAAATTAACAGAGTAAGGGCAACGAAATTGGGTACGCGTGTTTGTGTTATAAAGAGTAAACCATGTACTATAATGTACATCTCTAAATTTAGAGAGAAAAAAGTTATGGTCCCTTAAAAATATTTGGAGTTTTCCTCAAAACGTGTGTTCTGCGAACCCTTAAGTCATTGCCCTTCATTTTACTAACATATTTACAGAAAATTCATTTCAAATAGACGCTTTCTCTGATGCTTTGGCCGTCGGTTCAGTTAAGTTGATGCGTTCGCTGTACGTTTAGTTAAGTTTATGGTTTAACTGCCTATAATTTTTGGCTAATTTTCGTAGAACAAATTCGTTAATACATTTTTGCATTTTTTATCTAAATATGATGCATAGAACCTAAGTTGGAAGAGAGTGCAAGCATATATGTCATATGGGGAGAAATGGAGGCAGCCTTGATTAGGGTCGCAGAAGGTGAACTAGGTCATAAGCGGAAAACACAGAAACACAACTGGATGACAGCAGAAATCATGCTTGAAGAAAGGAGAAGATGTAAAAGTCAAGGAAATCCAGAGAGCTATAAACACATCCAAAGAATTATTAGGGGGAAAATAAGAGCGGCAAAAAATGACTGGTTAAAGAAGCAATGCGAGGAGATAGAACAACTACAAGAGCTGCACGATGAATTTAACATACACAGAAAAATAAAAGAGGCGTCCGTAGTTTACCGCAGGAGACACTTTTCTAATGTAGAAAACGCACATGGGGAAATGGCACAAGATGATCGGCAGCGAAGAGTTATTTGGGAGGAATATATTAACAACCTTTTCGACGATAATAGACCTGATATAGAGGTTACGGCGGACGTAGACCTGTCTGGACCCCCTATCACCAAAGAAGACACTGTGAGAGCAATAAATACGTCAAAGGACAGATTAGCAGTTTACCCGGACTGCATACCTGTCGAACTATTAAAAATACTAGACGACAGGGGCATTTCCGTACTGCACAGAATATTTAACAAGATATATAACATGTGGGAGTTCCCTGCCAAGTGGATTACATCACATTTTATCCCCCTGCCAAAAAAGAGTAACGCAACGAAGTGCGAGAACCATAGGCTGATCAATCTAATAAGCCACACGTTAAAGATATTCCTTAAGATTATTCACTACAGAATTTCCACAAAATGCGAAAGAGAGGTAGGGTCCACACAATTTTGATTTAGAAGGGGACTAGGTACGAGAGAGGCTATAGTTGCAACTCAAGTACTGATACAGAACTACAACGACCAAAGGAAGGTTGTGATACTATGCTTCATCGACTACGAGAAAGCGTTTGACAGGGTCCAACACCACAAACTCATTTAAATTTTGAAGAGGATGGATATAGACCAGAAGGATATCCGCTGCATAGAAAGCTTTTTTTAGCATTATTTTTTGCACTTACGGAAAGAACATCTCCTTCTTAGCAACGGCACTATGAAAATGTAATCGGGATTAATAAGAAAAAAATTGCAAAAACAATAAGTTTCTTAAAAATTACCTTCAGTTGGATTTCATTAATCAATTTCTTATCAAGTTATCAATTGAAAAAATGTGATAGTATTTGCAGCTGCCAATTTTAAGCATTGTTTTCTGTCAGTTATCTGTAGTTTGTAATACTTTAGAGAGCTTCATATTGGAAAATAGAGAACTTATAGAAATTAATAATAATTATTTTTATGGCAGAATTGAGCGAAAAGCTAAGAATTGAAATATTAGTGATGTTGGGCTACGGTGACAGGAAGCTTTGTAAAGAAATGTGCATGTTTTCTTTTATGAGTCTGGCCACAAATTAATGAAGTGTATGTTTCCAGAACATTGAAAAAAATAACGAAACTGGTAGTGTCAATGATAAGCCAAGAATAGGAAGACCAAAAACGGCTGTAGCTGGTAATAACGCATTAGATATATTGTTGTCTTTTTATTAAACCCCTCATCTATCTACAAATTAAGTTACTACATTACACAGTCTTTCACAAAAATCTGTGGTAACTTTGCTAAAAAGAAAAAGAAAAAATTTCACCCATGCAAAGTACAGCTAGTACAGGATCTTGTAGTTGGCGATTTTAAGAGGCGTGTTGAATTTTGTTATATTATGGCAAATTTAATGAGAAGCCGGACTTTAGTAGAAATTATCGTTATTGGTCTCAGCAGAATCCACATTGGATGCTAGATACTCAAAACCAACGACCACAAAAAAAGTATGTATGGACGGGTATACTAGACAGTAGTAATATTGGGCGGTTATTTATTGAGGGAAATCTAACATCTGAAAAGTATTTAAAAAATTTAAGAGAAGAAATTATACCACAGTGGTTGCAGTGGGCCCAGTCAATGAAGTTTGGTTCGAGAAATATGGAGCTCACAGTCATTTTGGGAGTCGCGTGCGGCAATATTTGGATGAAGTTTTTTAGAGAAAATTGAATCGGGCGCTGTGATTCACTTAAATGAACTGCTCGCCCTCTTGACTTGACGCCATGTGGTTGTTTTCTTAGGGTCACTTGAAGAATGTTGTCTACAGAGACAGACCATTAAATCTGGAAGACCTGAAAGCTATAATTGTTGGCCAAACAAGATGGATTGTGCATTCCAGGTTAATTAAACGCGAGCTCAATTATGTATTGATAATAATGGACAGAATTTTGAACATTGAGTTAGTTGACAAATATTATTGCTGTTTTGTTTTTGTTTTGTTTTGTCAGTCTCTTTTAGAATTAAAGTTCATAATTAAAGCTAGTTTGCCTCTCCTCTGCAGTTTCACCAACGTGTTGTCGACTGCTGATAGATGTTTATTGCCTTATATGCAATTTTATACTATTTTATGTTGTCGAAAATATTTTTTACGTTATGAGAATTTGTTGTTGTCAACTTATTGACATTATTGGTTCATCGCTGGTCACATACACATTTTTGTGTGTAAAATGCATGTTTTTTGGGGTTTTCTTGGGTTTTCTCATACGCCTTTACTCAGGTCAGGTCAGGTCAGGATCACGTCAGAGTCGGGTTTGGTCAGGTCACGTTGGGTCAGGTCTAGCCAGGTCAGGTCAGGTCAGGTCAGGTCAGGTGGTTCAGGCCTGCCTGATACAGTGTCTTGCGTATCAAGAACTATCTTGCCATTTAAAAAGAAAGATTTAGTTGCCATAGCAACGAAGTTGTTTAGGCTAGGATAAATTGAATATCGCCACTTTGTAGCAATATATATATATATATATATATATATATATATATATATATATATATATATATATATATATATATATATATATATATATATATATACACATACGAGTATGTAAAATAATATATAAACTAATGTTTCCATCCCAAATATGAGTTCTGTTTCGTTTGAAGAAAAGAGTCAATGTTTTCTATGAAATTTCTCTAATAAATAAATTTAACAATATTTCAATATTCTCTGAAATATAACATACTACATAAAACCCACTGCTATCTGCTTTAGTGCCCAAGGAAAAATAATGTACCGTTATTCCCCGTCAATAAACCTTGCAGATGAAGCAGTAAAAAATAACAACAAAGACGCTATTTATAAAACCAGGGACAAGTCACTTGAAAACAGATCATTTACTACCTGCACGAGGTAAAAAAATGTTATATTTATCGGGACTTACACAAATTTTACCAAACAGTTGTCGGGCCTTACACACAATTACGTCTGTTTCAAAAATTGACCACGGAGGTCGCTTTTATCAGTCACTTTTATAGGGCCCGACCACACACACACACACACACACACACACACACACACACACACACACACACACACACACACACACACACACACACGCACGCACGCACGCACCCGCGCGCGCGCGCGCGCACACACACACACACACACACACACACGTGCTCGTATGTTTGCAGGGACACACGAAAACACACCAACTTGTTGGATCTTGATGTTTGAGATGAGTCGTAGCTGTAGATTTATCTCCAGGTGTGGATAATTCGCGCACACCCCCCCCCCCCACACACACACGCGCGCGCGCACACGCACGACACACGCACGCACGCACGCACGCACGCACGCACGCACGCACGCACGCACGACACACACACACACACACACACACACACACACACACACACACACACACACACACACACACACACACACACACACACACACACACACACACACACACACACACACACACACACACACACACACACACACACACACACACACACACACACACACACACACACACACACACACACACACACACACACACACACACACACACACACACACACACACACACACACACACACACACACACACACACACACACACACACACACACCGCTCCAGAAATGGTCAACAAAGAGAGCATCACTCTCCACAAAAAGAACATAAATTCCACAATTTTATTGCATCATTATCTGCCTCAACAAATGCCGGTGACCCTCTTAATCCTCCTCTAAATACCGTGACCAAAGCCCCCCACTTAATTGACGGCGACCCCACTACTTTCACTGATAAAGAAACAGGTAGACGGAACGACATATATAAGACAAGACTTGCAACGAACTGCCAGATCTCTCTGAGGCCTAGGGTTGAACACACTGAGACCTCACAGAAGATCTCCGGCGAGATTTAGGGAGTAGGCAGATTGAGGCCCCGTAATCGAGCTACAACAACCCAACCCACCTTTGTCCACCGCTCTAAGGAGTAGGCAGATTGAGGCCTTAGAGTGTCCTTACATATTTCTTTTATCTACCTTTGTCCACCACTCTAAGGAGTAGGCAGATTGAGGCTTTAGAGTGTCCTTACATATTTCCTTTACCCACCTTTGTCCATCACTCTAAGGAGTAGGCAGATTGAGGCCTTAAAGTGTGCTTACATATTTGCTTTACAGACCTTTGTCCATCACTCTGAGGAGTAGGCAGATTGAGGCCTTAGAGCGTCCTTACATATTTCCTTTACCTCTTGAAAATCGCTCCAAAACAGGAGCCGAAACGTCGAGTTTCAATAAATTCTGGACGGGGTTTAACCAGACAACCAAGTATGTCTCACACCACCCTCAATGCATAAACCACAAGAAAAATTTCTTGGGAACAACCCCCAAGAAACTTCAGGACATGGGGCAAATAGGGGTGCTGTGCATGGTAGAGAGGGTTTAAATTTAGGTGTTGTTTCAAAATGTAAATAATTTCGGGACGCAGCAAGTGCGTTATAGTAGTGAATTTTCATAAGAACTGTACACTATTATTATAGGGCATATTAGTAAAATTAATACTAAACTTACAGACCTTGAAGATCGATTTTAGAGGTCCTAGTATGCGCACATTTAAAGAATTCTTTCGAAAGTGTTACTATTCATCTATTATCAAAAAAATCTTGTGTTCTAACGCCTTTTGAGAAAAATGCCCAAAAGTCAATTTTCTATTAAGCTAAAAAAATGTATTTTGCCATATCTGTAAGTCTCTTTAAAAGAAACTTGAATTCCCACCCTCGCGCGCGCGCGCCCACACAGACACACGCGCGCGCGCGCGTGCTCGTCCGTTATAGCTGATATACGAACTTGTCCGGAGTCTTCACACAATAAAGTTGTGTGCCAAGTTTCGTTAAAATCAGTTGAGTATTTTTTGAGTTATCGCTCGAATACATACATACATATACACACACACGCGCGCGCGCGCGCACACACACACCAACGCACACACGCACGCACTCACGCACCCACTCTCGCGCGCGCGCGCCCACACACGCACACGCTTTTTGAGGTCAGACAGCTGGGTTTTTTCACATTTTCCGCCATATTTCTCTTTTTGGTAAATTTGCAGATTATCTCCCGAATGCATTTCTTTTTTTTTTCAGAAACATGCCTAGGGCCTCCCCTGGATGCACAAACGACGTGAAAATTTTCTTGTTCACCCCCCAAAGAAGTTATGGGACCAGGAGTGAATAGGGGTGCTGGGCAGGGTAGGTAGTGAAAGGGAAATATGAGCAGAAAATGCGAAGAAAACGGCTTGAAAGCTGTCTTTTTCACATCCTGAAGCCATATCCCCCCCTAAACGCTGCCTACCCCGCACAGCACCCCTATTCGTGCCAGGTCCCGTAACTTCTTTAGTGGGTACGAACAAGAAATTTTTTTTGTGGTTTGTGCAACGAGGGTGGTTGTATACACGCGGGAGGGGAAGGAAAATCCCTACGGCAAAGTAACACCAACCAACCCAACACCACCCCCGAAAAGGCCACACATGCACCTTAAGCCACTACAACACCAATGGTCATTAACAGAACCAGGTAAACAACGCACAATTTCAGAAATAACGTTTAAATGCGTACCCGTACTAGCGCCGTACTGAAAGCGATGTGATAAACTCGCATTTAATGGAGATGGCCCACGAGTCTAGAATGTTCAAGGGATTCCCAAAATCAAAGTAAAATTTATGTGAAATGTGAGGCTTAGGAGGGGAAGAGGTGTCACGGGACAGGGCCATACTGGGAAATTATAAAGTGTGCAATATGTAAGGAAAGAAAAGAATAGTGTTACTGTACATGTATGATAGCAAACTTTGGTAATCCTGTGTTGAAGAGACCTCTCTAGTAAACAAACAATTTGGTTGGAATCAGAGCGCAGAGTGAACACCGGACGATGTACACTGTTGCCAGATGAATATTACCAAGGGTCATTTTAAATATAGAAGGATATCAAGGGGTGAACAAATGTTTTATAATGTAAATAAATTTTAATATGGCGTCATCTATATAAATCGATATTTGACATATTTAGCGGAAAGCAGTAGGAAAACGGAAATGTAAAAAGTTAATTTTCAGCCATGGTGGTCCAGGGGGAAAAACGTGGGCCTCTGGACCCAAGGGTACTGGGTTCAATCCCAGATTTCCCCCTCTCCTCCCTTTTAAAGTACATAAGTAACATCAACTCCATTCTGATTGAGCAAGGTAATCTGCACGTTCCGCCCTTCCCAGTGGGCGTAAAGCCGTCGGTCCCGTGCCCATGGGCACGTTAAAGACCCAAATTTCCCGGACAGCGAGCTGAATGAATCATTTTAGTAAAGTCAATGAAGCAATTTCCGTTGCGAATTCCCATGATAAATACAACTGTATATGCTAATAGCAGACGGTATCCGATATATTATTTTGAAAAGTCGCAATGTTTCATGGTAATGAAGCAATTTCTACTGACAATTGTCGATGATAAACATAACCAAGAAAATGGCTCCAAATGGGCTTCCCTTCGAAGTGTTTGTTTTTATTTTAGTTTCCAACCTTAAATGAGTGTGAAAAGTGAATGAAGCAATTTCGAAGGGAAGCCCATTTTGAGCCATTGTCTCTATTATGTTTATCATCGACAGTTGTCAGTGGAAATTGCTTCATTACCATGAAACATTTCGACTTTAAAAAAATATACTGGATAGCGTTTGCTATTAGCATATACAGTTGCATTTATCATCAGCAATTCGCAACAGAAATTGCTTCATTCAATTTTCACACTCATTTAAGGTTGGAAACTAAAATATAACTCTGGGCGCAGCAAGTGCGTTATGGAAGTGAATTTTCATAAAAATGTTTTTAATTACAAATATATCGCTTTAATGCGAGCAGGCATCAATTTGGTTACCGGTATAACAATGTACCATATTTTATCAAAATAATTATTTGAAAATGCACAAAATTTTTCCGAAAATAAACTTTAAATGTTTCTGAGAAAACTGGTCTCCTAGCCAATGAACCTTAGGTTAAATAGCAAATTGAGTTATTGAAATTTGAAACATTTAATTATGCTGCGTTCATACAAAAATTTTCTGGAAATAAAGTTAAATGTTGGTTTCCTAACCAACAAAACTTACGTTAATAGCAAATTGAGTTATTGAAATTTGGAGGATTTAATGAAAATTTGCTACCAAAACGCACTTACTGCGTCCAGATTTTTTCTTACAAACATGCATCATATTTCGATAAAAAATGCTAAAATGCAGTTTTTTTATTATTCAAAAATCCAAGACAGGCCAAAGGCCCAATTACATGGATAAATCTACATCTAACACTAAATAATACAAAATCTAGAAAAATTTAAGAGAGAGTTAACTCTTTAAGCTGCTTTTCGAAGGCTCTTGTACTACCAAAATCCATAAAGATGTCAAGGGGTATTTTATTGTAGTTAGAACACATAAAATAAACTGGAGATTTTACTAGAATATTAGTTCTGGGCGTAGGAAGGGAGAAGGTGTCCGTACAACGGGTATGGTGAGGAAATTGGGTTGCCCGGAAAGGTAACAAAGAAAGAAGCTCCGGAGAGTCAACAAACCCATGAATCAGTTTGTACAAGAATGAGAGACCCATGATAATTCTTCTTTTATCAAGAGACATAAGGTTGAATCTACTAAGGACAATTTCCTGGGAGATGCCACGTGGAGGATACTGTCTTTCTTCGAAGTAGACCAGATATTTCAGAAATCTTCGCTGAATAGATTCTAACAAATGCAGTTGACACTCATAAAGTGGAAACCAGCATAAACTTGCAAATTCAAGTCTAGAACGTAATAAAGAATTATACAGTATAATTAGTGTGTCACTAGTTGAGAACTGTTTGGTGTTTCTGATAATAAAGCCCAAGATTTTCATTGATACTGACAAAACATTAGCAACATGGAGATTAAAACGAAGGTGGGGGTCATAAATTACACCAAGGTCTCTAATATTTAAAACACGCTCAAGATGGTGGTTACCAGTGACATAACCAAACAGAATAGGGTTAACTTTATTAGTGAAAGACATGACCTTACATTTTGAGATATTCAAGAATAACTTATTAGAGTTGCACCAATGAAGAATAGCATCAATATTCTTTTGAATCATGGTACAATCTGAAATGGATGATATAGAAAGAAAAATCTTAAGGTCATCAGCGTAGAAAAGTCTGGGAATAGTTAAGACATCATCCATATCGTTGATAAAAATGTTGAAAAGGAGAGGCCCAAGAACAGAACCCTGAGGAACACCAGATCTAACAGGGAACTCCACTGAAGAACATCCAGAATACCAAACAAAATGAGACCTCTCAGACAAGTATGATGCAAAGAACGAAACCAGAGTATCAGAAAACCCAAATAAATGGAGTTTCTTAAGAAGCAGACCATGATGAACACAGTCAAATGCTTTCCTGAAGTCTAAATAAATAGTATCAACCTGTCCATTCTTATCCAGGACATTTGACACATATTGTGTAAGACAATAAAGGTTAGTAGTAGTTGAACGATTTCGAACAAACCCATGCTGACTCTGTGACAAGTAAAGCAAAACATGTGGAGAAATCTGAGCAAAAACAGCATATTCGAAAACCTTAGCAAAGTTAGACATTTACGCAACCTGTCTGTAATTTTCAATCAGGCTCATATCACCGTCTTTATGAACAGGGCAGACTTTCGATGATTTCCAGATCTTGGGAAACTTACATGTCTTAAGAGAAAGGTTAAAGATAAGTAATAAAGGTTCAATAAAGGTTGGAGAACAGTCTCTAATAAGAAAGCTAGGTATATTGTCAGGTCCCTGAGATAGTTTAGGTTTAAGTTTTTTAATGGCCTCTTGAATATCAGACAGCTCAAACTTGGAAAGCTGAAACAGAACATTATTAGAAACAGAAGACCAACCATGAAAGACATCAGTATAATCATTATCATTAGTATAAGAGCTACTAAAAAAGTCAGCAAAACAGTTGACAATATCCTGGGGAGAGGTGTAGCACGAGTCATTATAACACATACAGCCAGGAATGATTTAGGATCTCTACGTATCGAAGATTCAGTGCTGCTCAGATATTTTTTATATGCTGACGTTGTGGCAGTTTAAATATGAGGTAATCAGAAAAGGATACAGGAACAATGGGGGATGAAGGGATGTAAACAGAAAAAATGAAAACAGTTGAACTATGAAAGAAAATCTTACAGCAGGATACATCAAACTGGGGTAAAATATCATGAATTTTGTCAGAAAGTTTAATCTTTATTGGATTGAGTTCTCTACGAACAGCAAGTAAAGAGCCACCTCCCCCATTAGCAATATTAGAGAGACGATCAGATCTAAATACATAATAGTCATCAGAAAATAATTCAGAGTCCTGTACACCACTTCTTAGCCAAGTCTCAGTAAGAGATATTACATCATAGTCTAAGTAAGAAGAAGTAACAAAAAGCTGTTGCATTTTTGTGTTAAGACTAACATTTTGATAATAAATATTCAGTCTTTGTTCCCTAAATTTTCTATGGACTGAAGACATAGAAACATAAGGTTCATACTGCTGTTGGCTTGAATTTTGGGAAGCGAAATCTCTTCACCGCAACACCTTCAGGCCAGTTGGTGGAAAGTAAAAGTTGAGGTAGCAAGTCAGCACAAGTCTCAAGTCTAAAGCCGCGATAGTCACCAGAACGCACAGATTGTTCTTCAATCTTGAAAGCATACTGCGAACCAAAGGTATTATTCAAATACTGCAACAGCTTGGACCCATCCACATCCAGTGACAATCTTGAGATGTAAATCGAAGCCTTGCTATGAACAGTGGCAGCAGAAATTTCAGTCTCACTAATTTTACGAGATCCCAGAATTATCTCACGTTGTCGAGGCTTCATCTTATGTTGGCTACTGCCATCATTCACATGTTGGGTTTGAGAACAAACTGCATCAGAGACAGAACCTGAACCACCAGCTCTATTAGATGGCTCAATGGTCTGGCTTAAAATAGGTTTTTCAGAATCTACACTGACATGAGATCTCATCCCAGTTAAATTTGGTCTATCATCAGTTGAATAAGTATTCGTACTTCCTTTTTGAGGACGTTTAGTCTTATCCTTATCACTAGGCTTAGAATCATTGCAAGTTAGAAGTTTGACCATATCCAAGTTGCTGTCCCTTAAGACACTATGAATTGCCTGAAATCTGGGCTGAAGATCCAGAATTAAAGCATCAAATGCATCTCTGACAATGTCCTTCAAAGCATTTAGTGATGCTGCACCAACAATGCTGCTGTCACCAAGCAATGGTAGACTATCCTGACCAGTTCTGAGGCAGTGAGTACATTCTTCACAATAAAAAGTTATTTTCCTCTTGCGGAGAGCAACTGCCCTCAACTCTGTAGATGTAAGGCCAGAACATGTTTGGCACAAACTCGTAGCACATTTATCACACACAACAAACTGGAGTTCAGAGGATTCAGATCCATTACAAAGTTTACAACAAATCATTGTACACGAGGAAATGGAAGAGGAAATGGAAGAGTATTTTAGGAACAGCTGTATATAATTATTTTCATAAATTCAGCTAAAGTTGAAAACAGCAGTTATCTCTGAAACCTGGGCCAGGAATGATCGCAGACTTATCAAAATCCTGATAAGGTTATAGATAACACAAAAAGATGGAAAACAATCCAAACCAGAATTAAACTATTAGAACCATGTTATAAGCAAGAACACCAATGTGTAAATTACACCAACGTGTGCAGCAGCAGATAACACACAATTTCAGCAAAAATCAGTTAAAACACTTCAGTATAAACCAGGTAAATTTCACTCTTAGTGCAGAGAAACAGAAACATACATTGTTAATATTAATATTAATTTGTACACAGTTACGAATTTGTTCTACGAAAATTTTCTGAATTTGCCCTTACGTTATTAATTCCGGAGATATATTTTTCAAATTTTTTCGAAAGAAAACACAAATTTTCCGGGAAAACCTCGGCGGATTTTCCTGCTAACGAACTTATCCAAGCCACTTGCAAAAGGAAGGTACTAACCAAGTTTTATCAAAATCGCTCCATTATTTTTTTAAGTTATAGGTGTTACCATCTTCACCTGGCTATACCGTACTGATGATGGCTAATTAGCCTGAAACACGTGTTTGCGGTTGTCTCCTTGCGGCTTTGCCCTTAAACCTTTCTCCTTGTATAGTACATAAATGCCGTGTTATCAATCCTGTTTAGTTAATATAACTTCCTGGGCTCCGGATGTTCACGCAGGTGATTTCTTTGCCTCCGTAGCTTTTTTGGTTGTTTCCCTCAGATTGAGGGTCTTCCAAATGTTGCTGCAATTGTGCACTGGTTGCCTGTTGGGACTCCGTATATTTTTCCATCTTCATCCAGAGTGTTACCATCTTCACCTGGCTATACCGTACTGATGATGGCTAATTAGCCTGAAACACGTGTTTGCGGTTGTCTCCTTGCGGCTTTGCCCTTAAACCTTTCTCCTTGTATAGTACATAAATGCCGTGTTATCAATCCTGTTTAGTTAATATAACTTCCTGGGCTCCGGACGTTCACGCAGGTGATTTCTTTGCCTCCGTAGCTTTTTTGGTTGTTTCCCTCGGATTAAGGGTCTTCCAAATGTTGCTGCAATTGGCAACTGGTTGCCTGTTGGGACTCCGTATATTTTTCCATCTTCATCCAGAGTGTTACCATCTTCACCTGGCTATACCGTACTGATGATGGCTAATTAGCCTGAAACACGTGTTTACGGTTGTCTCCTTACGGCTTTGCCCTTAAACCTTTCTCCTTGTATAGTACATAAATGCCGTGTTATCAATCCTGTTTAGTTAATATAACTTCCTCGGCTCCGGATGTTCACGCAGGTGATTTCTTTGCCTCCGTAGCTTTTTTGGTTGTTTCCCTCGGATTGAGGGTCTTCCAAATGTTGCTGCAATTGTGCACTGGTTGCCTGTTGGGACTCCGTATATTTTTCCATCTACATCCAGAGTGTTACCATCTTCACCTGGCTATACCGTACTGATGATGGCTAATTAGCCTGAAACACGTGTTTGCGGTTGTCTCCTTGCGGCTTTGCCCTTAAACCTTTCTCCTTGTATAGTACATAAATGCCGTGTTATCAATCCTGTTTAGTTAATATAACTTCCTGGGCTCCGGATGTTCACGCAGGTGATTTCTTTGCCTCCGTAGCTTTTTTGGTTGTTTCCCTCGGATTGAGGGTCTTCCAAATGTTGCTGCAATTGTGCACTGGTTGCCTGTTGGGACTCCGTATATTTTTCCATCTTCATCCAGAGTGTTACCATCTTCACCTGGCTATACCGTACTGATGATGGCTAATTAGCCTGAAACACGTGTTTGCGGTTGTCTCCTTGCGGCTTTGCCCTTAAACCTTTCTCCTTGTATAGTACATAAATGCTGTGTTATCAATCCTGTTTAGTTAATATAACTTCCTGGGCTCCCGATGTTCACGCAGGTGATTTCTTTGTCTCCGTAGCTTTTTTGGTTGTTTCCCTCGGATTGAGGGTCTTCCAAATGTTGCTGCAATTGTGCACTGGTTGCCTGTTGGGACTCCGTATATTTTTCCGTCTTCATCCAGTGTTACCATCTTCACCTGGCTATACCGTACTGATGATGGCTAATTAGCCTGAAACACGTGTTTGCGGTTGTCTCCTTGCGGCTTTGCCCTTAAACCTTTCTCCTTGTATAGTACATAAATGCCGTGTTATCAATCCTGTTTAGTTAATATAACTTCCTGGGCTCCGGATGTTCACGCAGGTGATTTCTTTGCCTCCGTAGCTTTTTTGGTTGTTTCCCTCGGATTGAGGGTCTTCCAAATGTTGCTGCAATTGTGGACTGGTTGCCTGTTGGGACTCCGTATATTTTTCCATCTTCATCCAGAGTGTTACCATCTTCACCTGGCTATACCGTACTGATGATGGCTAATTAGCCTGAAACACGTGTTTGCGGTTGTCTCCTTACGGCTTTGCCCTTAAACCTTTCTCCTTGTATAGTACATAAATGCCGTGTTATCAATCCTGTTTAGTTAATATAACTTCCTGGGCTCCGGATGTTCACGCAGGTGATTTCTTTGCCTCCGTAGCTTTTTTGGTTGTTTCCCTCGGATTGAGGGTCTTCCAAATGTTGCTGCAATTGTGCACTGGTTGCCTGTTGGGACTCCGTATATTTTTCCATCTTCATCCAGAGTGTTACCATCTTCACCTGGCTATACCGTACTGATCATGGCTAATTAGCCTGAAACACGTGTTTGCGGTTGTCTCCTTGCGGCTTTGCCTTTAAACTTTTCTCCTTGTATAGTACATAAATGCCGTATAAAGTCTGAAACCGACCTCGGATTTGGGTTCCAGGGGTCCTAAATAGCGCTCATTTGAAGAAATTTTTTCAAAATCCAAAGGTCGGGATCTCCCCATTAGTGAATTTTTTTTTAAGAAAATTCACTAAAAATAAACACTTCGAAGGGAAGCCCATTTGGAGCCATTTTCTCGGTTATGTTTATCATCGACAGTTGTCAGTAGAAATTGCTTCATTACCATGAAACATATCGACTAAAAAAAAATTTACTGGATACTGTTTGCTATTAGCATATACAGTTGTATTTATGGGCAATTCGCAACGGAAATTGCTTCATTGACTTTACTAAAGTGATTCATTCAGCTCACTGTCCGGGAAATTTGGGTTTTTAACGTACCCAACATCGCATGGGCACGGGACCGACGGCTTTAGGCCCCCTGGGAAGGGCGGAATGTGCAGATTACCTTGCTCCATTAGAATGGCACAGCCTCTGTTGATGTTACTTATGTACTTAAAAAGGGAGGAGAGGGGAAATCTGGGATTGAACCCAGTACCATTGGGTCCAGAGGCCCACGTTTTTCCCCCTGGACCACCATGGCTGAAAATTAACTTTTTACATTTCTGTTTTCCTACTGCTTTCCGCTATATATGTCAAATATCGATTTATATAGATGACGCCATATTAAAATTTATTTACATTATAAAGGCATTTGTTCACCCCTTAATTTCCTTCTATATTTAAAATGACCCTTGGTAATACTCATCTGGCAACAGTGCACATCGTCCGGCGTTCACTCTGCGCTCCGATTCCACCTGAATTGTTTGTTTACTAGAGAGGTGTCTTCAACACAGGATTACCGCAAACTTTATCTATCAGCAGTCGATGTTTTTAAAATTATTCGGGAGTTAATCTGCAAATTCACCCTCTTTTTTTCTTCCCGCCCAGCACGCCTATTCACTCCTCCTCCTGTAACATTCTTGCAGGTTGTTGCCAAATTTGTCCCCCAGTTCATTTAAATTCAACTGCCTCTCAGCCCTGACCAACAGTTTTCCTAAATGCAAAGGTAGGGGAAGGAAAATCATAGTGTGGTGAAGTGTGGAGATCTTACTGGGGTCCTCAAAGTTAACATATGCCAATTAGAAACTTTATCAAGAAAGATTGTACATTACAGCTAGATATAAAAATGTTGCTTACATGTTTTTGTTTGTCCTGGTGAAAGCCTAAGGTCGCAAAATAAAATTTTTGGCTTAGTGGCTATTTCAGTCCGTCCGGATTCATTTGAACCTACACCTAATGCTGTATCTGCAAAAGTCACTTGATTTAACTTAACATTTTCAGTTCCTTTGTAAACCTTAGGATCGGTAAAACATTGACAGTGAATCTGTGCACTGGCCCACGCTAAACTTTCAAAAACATCTGTATGGCTCTGAGAAACTCTGTGTGATGGTAATGGTGGGTGGCAAAAAGATATGATACATTCTACAATTTCACCAGACAGAAAGACGTGACCTCTTAACAGTTTAGCCGACACCTCAATCATAATAACAGCTGACTTAAAGTTAATCTAAAAACTGAATTCTCATTCTTTAAAATTATTAAATTGCCCTGCTTATTTATTGAATTATTGTAAAATATTTGATACTTTTATTATTAAACTAATTTGACATTTTGACAGCATTATTTGACATAACAGTGGCCAACGATTAAAAATTACAGAGGATAGATTAATTCCTATGCTGCTGTATTAGAGTCGGACCTATTGTGACGTGACGTCAGAGCTGGTGCAGAATCGTATTTGGTCTTTTCTTTAGTTTTCGTGATTGTTTGTTGCATTTTGTGAATGGTCTTTCTGGATTTTTAATACAGTGATTTGTAAAATAGAATTTTGTGGCAAACAATATTTTTGTGTATTATTTTATTAAACTGTAACAGACTGACTTCCCAACCTAACTTTTTTGTTTTGGTGGTAGTCTTTTTTTCAGCATTTTAGGTTGTTTCTGTAGGTAAATAATTTTCACAACTAAGAATTTTTATTTTAAATACTCAGGTAGTGTTTCATTGTTTTTTAGACTACGATGCCAGGGCGTATTTGCGCTGTTGCTGTTTGTAAAAACAATCAGCTGACTTTAAAGAAGCTAGACATGAATATTCTGTTTCATTCTTTTCGGCGAGGTCCCAGAGTTGTTAGTAAACTAGCAAAAAAAGATGACATGCCATTAAAACTTATTTATCAGTTTTGCAAGCTGAGAACTATAATGAGAATAAATTTCAATAATTTTAAAGCTCAAAGCATCAAAAATTTGAAAAGAAAAATTTCGACACACGATAGCCAAAAACAAAGGTCAGAAAATTAAATTAAATATTAAATTAACAAAAAACTGATTGTTTTTCGTAACCGAAGAATGAAAAATATTTGTTTTAATCAAGTCTTTTCTCATTAAAAATGTTTTTTATTTGATTGAAGAAATACTAATTCATGATTGAAGGTATCTATGAGATAAAACAACACTAATGCTTTTAACTCTTTTAAATCATTTCTTATTTTTATATGTAACTCTACTTGTACTATTTTTCCAATTTTAATTTATGATAGTTTAATTTGTCTTCATTGTAATTTTTATCATATTTGTACCCACTAAGCATGGTAACTTACAAATGCTTACCGCAACGCTAGATAATTTACCATTAAGCAAGTTAAGTTTGCAACATTTCTAAATGTTTGCAGCCAACAAAAAAAACTATGCAAACTTACAAATGAAACTTTAACATAACTTTCAAATGTAATATCTCCTTTGCGGGCTTGTTGTTTTTCTCCATTTGTAAGCTCACGTAAAGTTACAATTGTAATGTTTTTGAAAGTTTGTTTTGATTAGTAAACATTTATTTGAATTCCCTCCATTTTCGTATTCGTGTATGTTCGATCGTATGTCATCGTCGTCCAATAGCAACATACAACACTAACGCCAACAGCGAACTGACTCTGACAATGCGCCCGCGCCCCAAGGTTTATAGATTATATAGATTGTCTGGTAACTTTCGACCAATCAGAAAGTGCCGCGGGAGTACGTTACATGAAGTCTGAATTTAAATCTAGTGGTGCATTGGATATAGAAACCAGCTGGCATTTTTATGTGCGTCTTCACAAAGTTATGTTTTTTATGAACTTATAACAAGATTAAACATTTAATAACAAGTTTTGAAATTAAGATTTTTTTCATATAATAACAGAATGTATTGAAGTTTTAGGATATTATTCGATTTCAAAGTAATGGATTCGATTAATTGGTTTATCTTGAAAAGGATTAAAAATTACATATTTATGAAATTATAAATTCATAATGTCTCAAATTGGACATGATTTTCTTGTTCTGAACTGCAATCTAGGTTTTTGGTTTCTTTTTCTTAATTGTTTTCCTATTTTACTTGATAAGCTTCATTTAATAACATGCAACTTTCACAATAAGTAATTTTTTAAAGTTTATAATATTTAGGTAGGTATGTATTTGTACACATACAAAATAATAGGTGTATAATTTTTGCAATCAATCTCTAACCACAAAACTCCTTCATCGTTGGACTTGTAAAATAGTACATTGAGTTAGCACAATAAGTAAATAATGTCTGTATGTAATAATTAAGGAGGTATTTATTTGTATACATACAAAATAATAGGTTTATAATTTTTACAATCAATTTCAAAGCAAAATACCATACATCTTCTAACGATTGTAAAATAATAATACATTGGGCTGCTATATATAATAAGTAAATAATTTTAGCACATAATATTTAGGTAGGTATATATTTATTTGTACACATACAAAGTCGTAGGTTTATAATTTTTACAATCCATTTTTAAGCAAAAAACTCATAGTAAAATAATACACTGGGTTAGCACAATAAGTAAATAATTTTAGTATATAATATTTACGTAGGTATATGAACACATAAAAATCGTAGCTTTATAATTTTTGCAATCACTTTGGTAGCAAAAAAATTGGTGCCATATGTTTTTTTTTTGTTGGAATTGAGGTCGATGGTGAATAAGAATTCATAATATCGAACCAATTACTTACCAGCTGGAAAAAATCGTCAGCTGCAGCACTTGCCTTTTGGTCTTGCCCTGAGATGTAATGCTTCAATGCTGTAGCAATTGTGCTGTCAATTTAACATTTTGCCTTTGAGCTCTTTCACATTGTAAATGTAATGGGGTTAGTTTATAACAAGCATTAATTTTTGATCTTGTATTTTCTAGCAACCATTTCACAGGATTTTTATTAATGACTGTATTATCCTGTAGCAGAAAACCAGTATCAAGGAACCAGTTTCTTAATAGCTTTAGGACATCAGGAACATCAGCAAAAAAATAAAAAGGCTTTTTTGTAACTGGATGATCAACAAACAGCTTTCGTTCAATAATGCACATGGTTTTCCATAATCCTTGATTCCCACGGCCACAATCTGAAACACAAGCAACGTTATACTTTACATTATGTAGAGGTAATGACTTTTTCAAGTAACTCTTTAGTCATTTTTGATCAAACCCCATATATATATATATATATATATATATATATATATATATATATATATATATATATATATATATATGTATATATATATATATATATATATATATATATATATATATATATATATATATATATATATATATATATATATATATATATATATATATATATATAGGTTGCTTCTAGTTAGCAAAAAGTCCTCGTGCCATAATCACCTATAAAAAAATTGAGTAATCATAACAGCTTGTAGAAAAAAATTACCTACCAAATGAAAATAATTATTAGACACTCACTTACATATAAGAATGTGGCCCCATAATTTCATCATTATTTTAGTAGTACTCATACAATGACGACACTATAACTTCATCATAGGACAATATGGTAGCTCTAAAACGATGATGTTTTATGTTCCCTGCAGTCTCCATAACATTTAAAACATCTTCAAGGATGCCACCAGTCAAGTTAATGTTGGCAGCCCAATGATGCAGTGTAGATAATCCAGGTAAAGCAAATTTTAGAGTGCTCCTTAAATAAATATACGCTCGCTTGCTAAAATATCTAATAATATTTGTAAGTAAGATTTAAAATATTTTAAAACACTATCTAATTCATTACCTTACAGTAAATGCCCTAGATAATTCTTCTTAGGTCCAACGTGCCTTGCTTTTGGTTTTTTATAAAATTTCGATTTGATTAGAAGTTAAAAGATATTTAAAGGCTATTTTCACTCTATCTTCAAAATTAATGCCAGCTTATTTTAGCCCTTTTTCTAGATCAGAAATATGTTGCTGCCGTAAATTTTGGTGATTCTCATAGTAATCTATTTTTTTCTTCAAACACAGGTTTTCAATTTGCAATTCTTCATATTTTCTTTTTAAGATATCATACTGTTTCTTCACTAAAGGGTGGTCTTGCTGACAAGTATATGCTCAAAGTTCCCTCTTGACGATTGCTTTCATCAGCTGGTTCTGTAAGGTTCAATGATGATTCTTTATCCCTGCTAGTTAACCTTTTCACGATAGCTTTCCTATTTTTATGCATCATTCTCTTGGACCTTTCACTCTCATTATGTTTTTCTTGTCCGTTCAACAGATATAATGAAGGAACAGCTAAAAATATAAATTTATTACTACAAGTAGGTATAATAGGTACTCTCATTGGTCTCAGGCGAACCTCAAATAATACGTAGGTACTACATACTCTTACACAAAATAAATAAATAATCAAAACCAACAAACACAAACTTTGTACCTGATTTTTTTAGATGTGTCGGTTGTGTAATCATTATCCTAGCCCGCAACTCATCTTCAAAATCCTTAGGTTTAAAATGCTTACTGCAAATTCTCTTATTTGCAACATGCCAGACACCTTTGCGATAACATTTTCTTACCCATTCTTTTTGAATCTTAGGCCCTTTAGGAAAAGAAAAGAAGGAACGTGTCTCTCCACTTTTCTTTATTTTTGCACATTGATACATTACAAATTGTTCCACTGGGCATCTAAAAAGATATCTAAGTTAAGTTATCTATTGGCTTCTTTTTTAAGTATGTATAATTGATTTTTTGAAATTAAACACATATCTACCTTTATGATAAATTACCGATTTAGTTCTTGATTAAATAACGTCCAATTCGTCCTCAGGTTGATTCTGTACATTTATATTTACAACATTACAACAAAACACCTTAAAAAATAAAATACAGTCTTTAAGATAATAGTCTCGATTTAACTGCTATTTCGTACAAAATAAACATTAAAATATGCCTGTAACTGATCGTTCTAGAAAATTTTTTAGCAAACACATTAAAAGTTACCTAAATTTCTATTAAATATTATTTAACGCACCAAAGCCAAACTTAAACTTTTGGCAGCAGACTTCATATGACGTATTACCCTCCTCTCGCGTTTCTCCCGTCTCCAAATTACCAGACAACCTGTCTAATCTATAAACCTTGCCCGCGTCTGATAATAATCATTAATGGCGGATTGTTGTTTATATTATATTTATGATATCATAAGCTGTTATTTGATCTATGTCTATTTATTTTTCTGGAAGTTTTAAAGATTGAACAATCTTATTGTAGCCTGAATTGTTTGAATTTTGGGTAATTATGTAATTCGTTGTCTGGAGTGTAGATAATGAAACATGCAGACATGCAGTATATCGGCAAACATGTCAGGTAAAAATCCCTTAAACAGCGGCGATCCTCGGGACCCGTCTACTTAAGGATCGCCTGGAACTTTCATATGGGTTAACTCGTCAGGAGCGGAACATGTGTGTATCATGCAAAAAAGAGCAATAAGGACAGTGAATGATAAAGCTCTCAACATCAATACCAGGTGCAGGCATGAATTAAAAATACAGTTGCACAAAAAGGAGAAAACAAAGCAGATGTTTGATTACTTGGGAATCAAATTCCTCAGTTTTCTACCTAATGTTATTAAGATGCTCCCCCCAACAAGATTACAGTAGGCACTAGTGGATGTTATAAAACAAAAACCAAGGTGAAGGAATTTATTGGTGCTCTAAACTAATATGTATAGTGTTACACACTACTTGTATTCATTCTTTGTAGTGTGTGTGTGTGAGTGTGTTAGGCAAAAGCTTTGGAAGGCAAGTTACACTAGCTACAGACTGTTTTTATATATACATAATTCATTGTAGTCATAATTTTGTTTTACTTTAATTCAATGTTTCTGAATGTACACAGTACTATACTTACTCGATAGGGATAGTTAAGACAAATGCGTGAACACTTTCAGAGACTCACCATATTTAAGCTATTTTCGCATTGAAGTTGTATTCATTTCCATGCGCTTATTTATCCATTGCATATTCTTACGTTTGCTTAATTAAACTTTCTCTAAAATCGAAATAAACGCACCATTTTAGATATTTCTTTTTTCACAATGGTACTTGATATGTTGACTTTATTTTATGTCACATATGTTACCACATATTTTAGAAAAAAAAATCTCGCCTCTCAAAATAAGTAATGCTACTTCGTTTTTGTTATTGGTGTTTCACACATTTTCCTAGATGACAGAGTTATTTAGTAAAACAATTAATTGGTATTCATTTAGAAAAAAGAATTTTTGAAATCGGTCAATTAATAACGATATATAACGAGTTCAAGTTATCTATTTTGTCGCTGAGTTTTGACTAGAACTGCATTTTAGGCTAAACATGGACACTCGCTATATGTCTTAACTATCTCTATCTAGTAACTATAGTTGGTACTTATAAAGACAGTGACTTACCATGTACATTTGATGGTCAATAAAATCTATATATCTATCAGCAGAAATGAATAATATGTTGTAAGTCTTTAATTTTTTTATGTAATAAAGATTTTATTCTAAGTAACATTGTCTTAAGTCGTTTTTTTACAGTTTTATAAGAAATATATATTATGTATAAATACACCTATACCTATATTCAGTATTAGTTTGTAACTTGAAATAAATTCAGTTAATCAAATACAGTTTTTTTTTTTCAAAAATGCTTGGACACGTTGGTTAGTATTTCAAGTTGCAGTCTTTTAAAAAAGCTATACAGTATGTACCATATTTGAAAAATGACTTCATCGATAATTTCTTTAAATCAACCCTACGTTTTTGTTAACTATTTTGAAAGTTCTTACATGTGAAGTTGTAGAAAACCAGCAGATTTAAAATTTTTATTCATTGATAACTACACAATTTTTTTCGTGCTTTCAACTCAAGATTTATAATAAAAATTTGAAATTTGATGGTTTTATATCGCTTGCTGTGTACTTTAAAAATAGTCAACAAAAAGCTAAGGTTGTCATTTACAAAAATTATCAATGACATTTGACACAAATTGTATAATATATTTTTGAAAAGATTGTAACTGAGAATATTATTTGACTTCGAGCATTTTTGGAAAAAAGCTGAAGTAGATTAATCGGAATTATCCCAAGTTACAAACTTGCACTGTATATATATATAATATATACAATTGCAGATAAGTTGCAAATGTAAGTTTAAATTTTACAACTTTGCTAGGCCCTTTTAAAATTGAAGCTTGCTGTAAGCTAACATTTGTAAGTATAAAGAAAGTTTGTAACAGCTCACTACAGTAAACTTGCAGTAAAGTTACAAAAGAAACACTTACATATGTAAATTCACTGGGGGGAAGATTTGCCATTTGTAACAAACTTGCAGGAGGCTTTCTGCAAGTTATTTATCAAAGTTACACTTGCTTTGGCAAAGATTCTGCAATGTTAATGCAATATTACCTTGCTCAGTAGGTACGCTGTATGTTTTTTATTCTTGTAAAGGAAACCATGCAATCTGACCTCTGTAAACTGAAACTGTGTACTTTTATGTATGTAAGAGCCTCGGTGGTTCAGAGGTAAGAACGTGTGCCTCTGAACCGAAGGGAACTGGGTTCGATCCCAGGGTTCTCCTTTCACTTTTTCAGTACAAACTGTAACATTAACATCAACCGAGGTTCTGGAATTGTATTTGAGCAAGTTGAATGTCTGCACGTTCCGCCCTTCGGAAGGGGCGTAAAGCCGTCGGTCCCGTGTCCATGCGATGTTGGGCACGTTAAAAATCCCTACTCTCCTTACAGAAAGGCAGATGTTCGGAAAAGTTTCCAGGATGGTGAGGAAAAATTGCTCCCTGGCGTCGGTGATTTGCCATAGTCGCGAAAATAGGCGGACGTTAAAGAAACAAAACATACACACATGTATGTTAACATATTGCGTAAATGTATGTTTTTTATTACTAGATTACATGTCGTGGATGATGAATTTTGACTAGGGTGATGATGTTTTAGTGAATTTTCTTTAAAAAAATTCATTATTGGGGAGATCCCGACTTTTGAATTTTGAAAAAATTTCTTCAAATGAGCGCTATTTAGGACCCCTGGAACCCAAATCCGAGGTCGGTTTCAGACTTTATATGTTTATATCTATCTATATATATATATATATATATTGTAATGGGCGAGAAAATTGGCTAATGAAACTATTAATAATCAAGCTGAATTAACCCTTTGATGGGTAAGTTATTCGCTTGGATGTTTTCTTTTGTGTGTGTGAATTTAATTCTGGTCCATATTTTTATTGACTCTGTTTTATGGTCGGGAGGTATATAAATGAATGAAAACGCCCCAACAGGTACGATCGAAGTTTTATAATTATGTCAGCCGGCAGACGTGAGCTCTGAGAGTCTGAGATAAGTCGCCGAAATTTCCAGAGGTCCATGGTAAATATACTAGGGTACCTCGAGTATTCGACAGGCCACAGTGGCGTATTTTAATTAACGAAAATATTCCCGATGTAATTAAATTGTCTCGCATTATAAGGGTGATTTTAGTTAAAAACAAAGCAATGCGTAAAATAACCACCGTCTGGATATTCTCGATCAGACAGGTCTGTTTAATGTCTCATATTGTGAAACAAACAAAAATAACATTCTCACGCATTGTATGTAAAAGGTCAAAATTCATGGCCCAGACGGAGATCCACTTGTCTAGAGGCAGCTTAATTATCTTATCTTGACTGTCGAGTGCTTTTCTCTGATGTTAAAGGGGCACAAAAAGCACGTCTGGCTTATACAGACATCTGGCTAAATAATAAAGAATGGAATTTAATAGAGGGACACCTGCTCGCTGTATAACTATATGAAATATGACATCTTAAAACTGCTAATATCTAGGGCAATACTAATGTAAATTATAGGTCATTGCAAATATGCTAATATTTACTGCAGAAAGGCAACAGACGAAATTCCGATAGAAAGAGAGAATGTCTTTTGCCGTCTGAAGTTCTTAAATGTCATTATAATCGCATCCACGAGTATTATTAGCTATGTGATAATTATTTTTGCAGTATCATTTTCTCTTCCGAAACTTCCACGAATTTAGTTCTTGAGTGGGCAGGCATTTGAACGTCATTTATCAGTCGATATTTTCGTTGTAAATAAACGAGAAGCACGGAAGTATATTTCATTTACAAATCGTTTTCCCAGCATGTTCACATGACCACAGGGCTTGCACTAATTAAATACAGACTATATCGGCGATGGGCTGTCCTGCAACACCTTAGGCATTTGGAAAATCTAATTTGAAAAGGGAAAGTAATTTTAACTTGTATTACAGTCGTATGTCAAATAAGTTCACATATAAAAATAAAACAGGACACGAAACATTTTATGTACATTTTTATTAACGTAAGAGATTTTAATATTGCTTTGGTGTCATATGCACAATGAGGACATTATTCTGTGTTTTGCTTGTTAAAAGTGTGTACGTAGCATACTATTATTATTTACATAGATTTAAGGTGTCATTGCATAAATATAAATGCCGGCAACGAGCGAATTAACAGCAAGTAAGGGTGCACAGGTAAACTTGCAGAATGGGTTTCACAAGTTGAGTAATGAATGTTTACAATTGTAATTTAAACAAATAAAAAAAAATAATGATAATAATAATAAGCTCTGAAAACAGTGTGTACAGGAGGATTTCTATGTGGGACGTGTACACATGATAGAGGGGAGGCACGCTACAAATCATAAGCGGGACGCAATAAGGTCGATTATGGTACAAACGTTTGAAATGCTGTCGACTTTAACAACAGGGCCTGCATTATAATTCATTACACGGGAAGGGGAATGAAATCGATATAAATACGCGGATGATTTCAGGCTAGAATCAGACATTCTTTGGTCTTCAAAGAGTGTCCTCCTTCGGGAACTTACCTTGTCCAGAAGAGTATATCTTGTAATACACACCAAGTTGCCAGGACACGCGCACTGGTGCAAAAGCAGGAAAACTCGACTGGTCCTCCTTTTCGCGATATTCAAAACCTACCTTGTCCAGAAGGGTATATCTTGTAATACACACCAAGTTGCCAGGACACGCGCACTGGTGCAAAAGCAGGAAAACTCGACTGGTCCTCCTTCTCGCTGACTCGAAGGGTAAGTTTGTGGCAAACGCCAAGTGCAGGAATCCGCACATAAGTGTTAAAACGGAGAACTCGGCTAGCATTCCTCGCGAGACAACCGCCCACAATACTAGGGAACTTGCAAAGCACCAAATACTAGTGCCAAATTTCCACACGCGGTAAAAGAGGCAGGGGATCTTCTTTCTCTGGAAAACCTCCACCTCGCCTCAGTGCAAGGAAATACCTGACGCAGTTCTATTTCTCGGGTCTGCTTTTTCATATCCGGAAACCCAGAATGTGGGAACCGTCCCCTCCGTTAGGCGAAACCCAGGATACGAGCAGCCGTCCCCGAGTGGAGACCATGCAGCAGCCTGACAGACCGGAAAAGGATGCATCAGACGGTGAGTTGAACATTGTTATGATTCATGCCGATGATCCTGTAAATTTCCCGGCCTTGAGCAAAATTTGCGTGCCTTGAAAGTGCTATCTAGGAGCAAGGGGGGTGCTATGGGGCAGTCGTAATAGTACAGGGTTCGATACTTTTATTAAACTTGGTGCATCGAAAATTATTCTTAAAGGAAATCATTAATACATTTAAATATTGTCAAAATTTAACATGTGCAACCTGATCATGAATTTTGTAGGTTTGCCTGTCCGTACACTATTTAAAGGAATTATTATTCGCTGAGATATTGCCCGACTTGTTTGATGTAAATTAATACTTTAAAGCTGAAATGTTATTTGCCTTAATTTTAAGTAGGAAAATAATATATGCGTTTAAAATGTTGCCAATCCTAGTGTATTTAAGTTGAGTTGAAACACTGAGAAATTATGTAGTCATTTTAGGGTTGCCAGAGTTATTTTTGATTAAATTCAATATCTAGAATATGTGTTTGCATCCTGTGTAGACATTTATCACACGTTGCCAGATTTAATTAGCTTAAAAATTGAAATCATGAACATTACCAGCTGGTGTTTATGTGTATCCTAAGAATGTAAGTTTTGCTCCTATAAAATAGCACTTAATATGTGTGTGTTAGTTTCGTGTGCCTAATAACAATTATAATGTAAAATTTGCACCTATTGACGTCAAGGTGTAGTAGTTACTAAGAGGTTGAAATGTTTCGGCCCGATTATAATGTTTGTTAGTTTTAAGTATTAATATTTGTGTGTCCATTGTTTTGAATCTCCGAGCTAGACATCTTGGTCGCGGGGGTGAAACTCTACGAGTTACGAAACTTGAAATTACGAACCATAAGTGACATATATACAAGTAAAGAATCTGAATACATATTTTATTCCATGCCAGCATTTTGAATCTGAAACATAAAGCCAAATAAAAGGGGGGATATGTCCTGAAGTAAAATACAGAATTTGAGATTTAAAAAACCAAAAATAAGGGAAAAATATGTCTTGAAACAGAAATTGAATTTGTAATGAAACATGAAAGTGGAATATGTCTTGAAGTAAAATACTGAATCTGAAACTAGAATCCAAACATGAACAGGGAAACATATTAAAATTAGAATACTGAATCTGAGATTTAAATCGAAGTAATTTCCTAGGTATGATGTGGTATGCATTCTTGTAGTTTAGTAAGGTCCGTAAAATGAGCCTTCATGGCATGGCATTGCTTCCCCTGATGCGTGACAAATTTGTACAATGTCCAACCCGCAGTTATGTCTTCAAGGGACATCCAGGCGAAGTTTCACTCCATGAAGTGCAAATTTCGATCGAGACCCATAGGGCACCCACGACGTAAAAGTCGACGCGTTTTACAAACAAATTAGGAATGATTGGTGTAAAATAGCAGCCTGGAGGTCCATAAGTCATTTCAGTTCGCGCGCATATGGTTTCCGCATTGAGGGAAGTGAACGGAAGTCTAGGGTTATTCTCATCAGTAGAGTCGAGCTTATGAAAAATATAAAAACATAGGACAACCTCCCCATCACGTACACTGCAGCGTGCTATGTAATTTTACTGGGTGAAGCAAACGCCGCCTAGGTGAATTTCCCGCTTCTTGAAGTGCTAAATTCCGATATAAAAAAAGACTCATAGAGCAGGCCCTGAAGAGCCACGCTAAAATAAATACATTAAGCATAATAGAAAATGGGAAAGGCAGCCTAGGCGTGTAATACTGCAAGTCAAAGAAAGAAATTGAAAATTCATGCATTTACGTGAAGGGAAGTGTGCAACATGCCGGACGGATGGGCATCGGGCTTCCACTGCATTGTGTGTCCTGTTTCCAGTAAAACAAAACAAACAAAAAAAAATGAAATAAAAAAAGGGAAAATCTGAAAACAAAACGGAAATATTATCTCTATCTTCTTTTCAATAATCGCACGCCACTGGAACAGGATACACGGAGTTGTGGAATTTCTGAGATGCCCATCAGCTGTTCGCCTTCGATACTAGAGAACGGGTGCTGCATTTTCACATCTGGGATTAGCAATAAGGGGGATCTAGTTCAGAATTATCTGTTTCAAAGAAGCGCCGAGGTGTCTAGCTGGGCAATTTAACCTTTGTATTAAATGGAACTTTGTCTTCTGCAATATATCCAGTTAAAAGAACGATTGTGTTTCCTTTCTCTGTCTCTTTCTCACCATCCTCAATTCATGGCTAGAACTTTCGGTTACTAATACTGCATAGGGTCCGGTGGATGATCATAGGCCAAAGTTACTTGTCATAGTGACCCAGATGACTGTGAGACGCGGGTGGAAGACGTGTGTAAGGTAGGTGATTCTCACTCTATCACTGTGAAATCGTAACCCAGTGGTGGAGATGATGGAGCGTTTATTCACATGCTGTACCAAATCTTGTTATTAACAACAGTGTTTTTGCACGTTATATTTAAGTGTCATTAAGTAAAGGGGGGGGGGGTTTGTGTTGTATTATAAATGGGGAGGGTGAGGGGGAAATATTACACTGGTGCCGTGACCAGGATAGCAAGTTCATTTGCAGTAAAATTAACGTATTTGCAGTAAAATTCATGTAATGTTGCAGTAACTTTGCAAATGATTAATTACGCTTGCAGTTTTTCCGGGTTACTACACATTCTAAAGTCGCTTAAAAAGCGACTTACACTGATGCATGTGGAGGGATAGCCATGATTTAAAAATTGAGGTTTTGGGGGAGAGAGGGGGAGAGAGAAATGGAATTGAGTTTATTTTGCAATTCTATAGAATACTACCGGTAAATGCCTGTTTCAGGGAACGTAAACATGAACATAGACGATGGATCACGCGAGACGAGTGGAGCCTCGCTGGTGATTGACGAGGCACGCATGGAGGAAGAGCAGGCAGAAGTGGGTATTCGCACTGATAATCAGCCTGTAAACTCGCCACCAAGATATGTGCATAGGGAAGGTAACTTGATGGCAGGAATGTTTGATATAATATTAGAAAGGCAAACGGTTGCATATGAGAGTAGATAGGGAGGCACCTGGGCTCACCCCTCCACTTTTTTCTGCGCATGCGCGATGACGTCACGCGCATGCGCATGACGTTGACAGTTGACAGCTGACCTGTCAGGTTTGACAGCTGTCAATGTCATCTGACCTGAGTGACAACTGTCAACGTCAGCTGTCAGACCTGTCAGTGTTGACAGCTGTCAACGTCAGCTGTCACCTGACCTGTCAGTTTTGACAGATGTCAAATGTCATCTGACCTATGTGACAGCTGTCAAATGTCATATGTCACATCTGTCAAACGTTCCAAGATGGCTGACCTGTCATGTTTGTGTCCATAGACAGCCGCAACCCGGGGGTTAGGTCTCTATGTATGTCAGCTGTCTTATGTCACATCTGACCTGATGACGTCAAATGCCCCAAGATGGCCGTTCCTGATTGACAGGGGGGCCTGTCATGATGTTCCATAGATAGCCACACAGACATAGACCTAGGTTAGGTCTCTATGTCATTTAACTGTCTTATGTCTGACCTGTGATGACGTCAGATGTTCCATAGATAGCCACACACACAGCCCCAGGTTAGGTTTCTATGTGTGTGTGTTTGATATTAACTGTCTTATGTCACATCTGATGACGTCAGACGTTCCATAGATATCTACAAGTCAGGTTAGGTCTCCATGTGTTTGTCGAATACCAGCTGTCTGATTGTTTATTAAGGTTATGTATGTGTTGTATGACAGAAGCATGCTTATTACCAATCAGCTGATTGTTTATTAAGGTTAGGTGTTCGTATACATGTTGATTCCCCGCTATCTGATTGTTTATTAAGGTTATGTTTGTATTTGTTTATTAAGGTTATGTTCGTACACACACACAGCTGTCTGTTGTTTATTGTGTTGGTAAGATGTGTTGTATTGAAGTTGTTAGGGTATTTCGTTTTTGGCGGGAAATTTGAATTTTATCGAAAATTACCATCTGTTATGTCCAGTGCTCTGACTCTTCGAGAAAGGGAATATTCTAGTTGTAAATTGGTAGAGTGGGAGAATATTCCCTTTCTCGAGGGGGGAGGGCAGTTGGACACAGTCATTCGGTATAGCCATACATACATATATGAGAAAGATATAGAGGTAATTTGAAATATGATTTTTTTAAAGAAAAGCATTCGCCTGAAATTAGATTTGAACCACGAACCTCGAATCGACCATATACAGCTTACTCAGATATCTACTACCGCTATACCAATCATGCTATACAGACCCACAGATAAAGTTTGTTTGCGGTTGTATATATAAAACAAAACCTGTTGTTGTTTACATATGATAATTTAAAACGTGTTTATCAGGCTGATGAGTGTGTGTGTGTGTGTGGGCGGTATCTCTATTACATTCCAATTTTAACATAATAGGAACGTTAATTTTAAAAACATTGGTAAATATATTTTATAGTAAAATAGATTTAAACACGTTCCAATTAACATATCTAATATCAAATTCTAAAAACAAAAACGTTTAAGTAAAACTATTAAATCAATAACAAAACGTATTTACATATAGATATGCTAATTAACCTGTTTCTGGAGCTGTAATAAAACTGAGATCAGTTTTTACGTAGGTGTTTGTTTATGTGAGTGTTTCCTATTAGAGTGAATCCAAACAATATTATATAGGGAGTGATCAAAAAAAACACAAGTAACAAAACTCGATTTAAAACATCAAAACTAAACTTTGATATACGAGGATTGTTTGATAAGTATTGTTTGAATGCAAACATATTGGTAAATAATATAAGAGTATACTTACATACAGCAAGAGACGTCATACTTGTTTCACAGCTTAACACACACTAACGTCTGTTGAGGTCTTGAATGGGTCGTTTTAGAAATAACACCGTTGTTTAATGACATCCACTTGAACCAAACAAAACATATAGACTCCGTTGTTGATTGTTAACACACACACACACTCTATGACTAGAGAGTTATAGAGGTACAACGGTCGTACACAAGCCAGTCTTGTGTTTGCTTCCGCAAAAACAAGAAACATCTAGTTCCATACTATGGCGTTCTCAATTGTTGGAGAGTCGACAACAAGAAACAGTCGTTTTAATATTATACAGAACACGGTGTGTTTCAAGTTGAATCCACTCAATAGCAGTGGCGTCAATAATCCTGAACAATGGCTTAAGAACGGTATGCAGGAAATTTATAACCGAGTTATTAGAGACTTGAACACCGACACCAAAGTAGGCTTTACATTCTCCGGCTTGGATAGAGACTATCATGTGTCGTTTAGTAAGCTGTCGCTGCTGACGTTTGAAGAAGTGTGGTCTGAGCTGTACAAGATGTATCAGAGCAATAAGAGGGCCGTCGAAGGTGATGCCTTTACTATAACAGCTACCAGTCTAGGATCATCACAGCACCAGCAAGCAACCACTTCACAAGGCTCTGGTTTGTCGACGCAGCAGCAGCAGCAGCAGCAACAGCAGTTTAATGAAATCAATCTACAAGAGAGTGAAGAAGAACACACCGCCGCGAGACCAACAACAACAACACAACCACCAACACAGGATGACAAGCAAGAACTGAATGATGAGGGTCTCCGTTGCTGTGCCGTTTGTTTAAAACGCTGTCCACCAACAGAGAGAAGCTGTTGTGACAAATGTTTCATCAAAAATGGTCAAAACTTTGGAAAATGGCTACCATACAACGCACACTCATGGGAAAGTTATGAAAATTTCGTAAAATGGCAATACACGTACGACAGGAGGAAGGTTGCATGTTCACACTGTAATAAACAAATGTTGAGAACATCCATTTATAGACACAAACAAATATGCCTAAAGAGACCTAACGTCGATCCTAGGCCTGAAAACGAGTAAAAAAAAGTATGTCACTCTGTACACGTGTCCATAACAGAATACATAACACAATAAAACAGAGAACAAACAACATGGTTATGACTCATACCCTGTAGAATGACATCATCCCATTATTCGTGTTTCAACCTGTCTAGAATACAACTGTTGCCATAACAGGATGGATGACATCATCCATAAACCTGTTTGAGCTTGTCTGTACAGTTATGATCTAGGTGTTAGTTCGGTTAGGTGGCATCCTGCCATCAGTTGTGTTTGAGCTTGTCTAGAAGCTAGTTTAGTTGGTGTACGTTGAACAAGGTGTAGCTAAAAACTAATATGGTGCAGAATACGCGAAAACGAAAATCTCTCAACACAGAAAATACTGGTAGAGGTGTTGGTGGTGGTAAAAAGCTTAAAGTGTTACAAGATGTCTTGCTGGCTAACGCAGTTGAAAGTATTATAACAAAAGAAGAACCTAAGACGTGGGATAATATCATAGGTGAACTGTACACAATCTATCCAACAACAACAACAGACACAAGTGAACCGAATAATCTCTTTGATATTAGTATGAATGCTGCAGATCCTACAAACATACAAACAGCCGAATATCAGCCTACACACGATGAGATATTCAATGAGAAGTAGTTGGAGATCAATCAGAAAAGTATGGAGAAAAAACTAAAAGCACAAGACTGTGAGCTCGTTGGTCAGACAACGTTTGCGCTGTTACCAAACGGTGAGAAAATACTCACGATCGGAGCTGACCCCCTGCTAAACTTTTTGCCTCTGGTTAAGGTTTCACAGAAAAATTGTAACATACCTATGTTTTTCGATATGTGGACCTTTGAAGAATTTTTAAACGTGTTACCCACCATAATTTACAACCTGGAAAACCAATCACAGGGTACAGACAAAAGCGGCGATTCGTATACACTTACTAAATACTTGGTTCAAACACAACGAAAATCAGTGTTTTTTAAGTTTAGGCTGTGCAGTGATGAATATGTCACTAATTTCAACCTAAGCTTGGAATCATTGAAAATACTAGAAGATGTTGGCTCTGTGGTCAAAGACTTATTGTTGGAATTACGTTTTAGGAGTTTCTTCGACATAAACATCAGATCGGAACTGTCCAAGTTCAGAGACAGGGCAGTCATACCTTGTGCCTTCTTCATTGCCCGGTTAAAATACGCTGAGAATCTGTGTATAGTGTGTGAATTTATTACTAAATATCAACTTGTACTGAAAGATATGCTAACGTGTAACAGATTTACCTATAACACTAGCTGATAATAAAAATATATGTGTAAAAATCTCTGTGTGTGTTTTATTAGCTGTATTTTCTGACAACCATTCAGTTGGCGTGAATGCATAAAGGAGGATTTGAAATTAAAAAAAATACTTTTAACATGTTTCCTTTATTCATAACACAATACAAGTTATTTAATGTCTTTGGTGTTGACCCAGGAATTATGGGTCCGATCAAAACCAAGCCATTTCACGTAAGACTTGGGGCCTTTTTTTCTCAACACTCGTTCGATTAAATACAGGTCAGAAGATAAAGTCTTTTGTAGTTCTTGCTCATAAAACCCTCCGCTGATTGGTTTGCCTTGCATGTCTTCTAGTAAATATGTCACTGGGATAGTGGGGTGCACCGTGGCCACCTTAAACAACTCTGTGGACCAACGTGGTGTATAACCTTTTTCAAATATTGTTTTTGCCTTGCAACATCGCCCACTTTAAATTTAGTTTGTACA
Organism: Tillus elongatus; assembly: GCA_964006375.1. Taxonomy (NCBI): domain Eukaryota; kingdom Metazoa; phylum Arthropoda; class Insecta; order Coleoptera; family Cleridae; genus Tillus; species Tillus elongatus. The sequence goes on along the minus strand of OZ023264.1, from coordinate 97,443,722 downwards.
GACACCGGTATGGTGTTGGAATAGATCTGCTTATGAATAGCTGCCTCGTTTTTCCTAGTGACATCCAGAGGTTTGACACCTGTGGTACGATGAATGGTTGCGTTATATGTAGCTGTGACATTGGGTAGGATATGTAGCCACTTGTAAGAACCAGACAAGTGAAAGTTTTTATATAACTTCTCTTTCAACGTACGGATGACTCGTTCCACCATTGCCGCCTTCTTCACACTATAGGTACTGTAATGATTGATGCCGTATTTGGTCATTAGGGCCTTAAATTTAGCGTTGTAGAACTCCTTGCCAAGATCAGACTGAATGTGGGATGGTGCTGTGCTGTTAGCTAAAATATCGGCCATGGCTTTAGTCACCTCTTCGGCGTTTTTAGATTTAAGCGGACGCGTCCACACATACTTTGAAAAACAATTGATCACCACCAGAATGTACTTGTAACCGGAGTTTTCACGATGATAGTCTGTAAACTCGGCCAAATCAATTTGTCACAAGTCATTCAAACCTCTAATTATGGTCTGTCTACGGTTAAACTTGATTCTAGCAGGCTTGTACAACTCGTTTATAATTTGTTTCTTAGCATCAGATGGTTCATCGTTACGTTGTTGTTGCCGGCGACGCTTCATGGTGATGTTGGATTTAAAAGTATCCACTTGTCATGCAAATCTTTTAGATTTTTGTCTATTTCACCCAACTTCTTCTTTAGCTTGGGGTTCTTTGACAGATCGATATCTTTTAAAACTTGAGCTGATATGGTCTTGGTTAAAGTTTTCAATTTCTGTTCCAATTCGTGCTTCAAATCGTTCAACTCAGGCTTATGCACAGCTTCTAACACAATGGCCACTAGTTTTTGTGTCACTTCATCTTTATTCTTCAGATACTCGGCTTTATGTTTCTGATAGTCGCCCACCCAGGCATCAACAAATGATTTAGTTACGCCATCTGTTGAATCGATAGGGTTGGCTACGTTACACAATCTATGGTTTTGTACGTCGAAATCACCACTTGCAGTTCTTGGGAAAATCTCTCGTTGAACCACGCGGTTGTGTAGAGAGCTGTTGCTGTTGAAGTTTGCAGCAGTACGACCAAACTTGTCGATAGACATGATGAAACTGATGGTTGGCGTGTGTTAACTCTTTATATGATGCGAGCCTCCTTCAGCTCCTCCAAGATTGACTGTATCTCATTGTTATGAGCATTATTACCTGCAACTTGGGAAGCCACGAGAAGACGAAGTCTGTCAACCAGTTCGTTCACATCATCCCAGTATACATATTCTTTCTGTTGCTTAGTATGTAGCATGTATGGCATACCATGACCTAAAGTTACTGAGGAAGAGCGCGCTCTAGCACCTTCTTGTTTCTCTAAAATTGGTTTTATTACATGTTGATATTTGGTAGAGGTGTTGCGCAGAACGTCTTCTTTAGGATTGTTCTCTTTTCTGTGAAGACTCGTAGCAGCCATAATGTCTGCATAGTCACGTAAAGCGTTCTTATTTTTCATAGCACTCATACCTGGTTTTCTCAAAAATGTCAATTCCAATAGGTGTTGAGTGCCGTAATATCTTCTGTCACCAACAACAATTTGAAAGCTTTCTCTATTTCTAAAATCTACGTCAGTAACAACAAATTTAACAGGTTTATTGCCAAGCATCCAAGTATTGGTGGCTTTATCATAAGTAACACCATATGTTTGATCACATAGCTGATTATCTGTGAAATATTTATCAACATAATAGCGAACAACTACAGGATACGAACTTAACGCTTGGTCGTAAATAGCTGCCGGTGTATTTGCTGCGGCATCTAGTTTTCTATAAGCTTTCGTAACACACAATTCAGGTTCGGGTTCAGGTTCAGGTGATTCTGCTTCCAACTCAAACGTTTCATCATCACTAAGAAATTGAACTTCCTTCTTTGCTGATGGTGGTGGTGGTGGTTGTTTGACATCAAGTTCAGTTTTAGTTGGTTGCTGTTGCGGCAGAGTTGTTTGAGCAGTAGCCAACGCTGTGCTTGCTGTGTTTCTAGATATAGCATCCAATGGTTTTAACAGAGGTTTATATAAACGGTGTAACGTTTCATCCGTCTCTGTTTTGCCCAGTTTCAAAGCTAAATATTTGTTTCGAATAATCTTTGATAAATCGGATATTTTACGTTTGATATTGGGCGGCTGTGTTGATAGTTTTTGTTGGCTACGATGACTTTTAGATTTTTTCGCCATGCTCACCGTATGTTGAACACATGAAGACTAACACACACTCACACACGTGGCAGTTTAAATATATATAAAATGATCGAAGCCTTTGCGATACCGCCCTTGTGCTAAATCACAATCTTTAACGACCACCATCACATCATGCTTGGTCTGCCAACATTCACCACACAGTGTCTTGAACTTTTCAAAAGTCATATCGGTGGTCACATGATCATCATACACATGTTTCAGATTGGTTTCGTCTTGTTTGAATAACACAACAACGTTTGCGTTGTCACGCACCAGTTGTTTTGGTACTTTGCTGTATGTCTGACAAAGATAGAAGGAATCAATGTTTTTATGCCTGCCCATACTAAAGTATGCTCTTATTTTATCTTGTTTGTCGCAAGCTACATCATCAAAGATAAACACAGAGTTGTCCAAGGCATCTCCCGGATCTAATATGTCATCGTTTTCTCGATAAGGATAGTAACCAACACCCTTTGTAGCATCCAACACCTCCTTTAACATCTTGTATTTCGGTTGATACAGTGACTTTGAATACACATAAACGTTTTCAAACTTTAAACCGTTTGCTTCAAACAGTAAACTTAGCATGACATTGGTTTTACCACAGCCACTAGGACCACATATCAAACAACGTACCGTGTCGGGTAACAGAAGACCGTGTCTGTGTTGTGTAACTGTTTCCACACGCACATCGTCCAAGTTTGTAACTGGTAGGGCTGTTGTTGTGTGTTTTACGATACGCATCGTTAACTAGACTAACACCAACCTGCTTGTTGTAAGTATAAATACTGGTGTTTAATACAGCACCGCTTTAGTATCAATGTTGGTCATTAAGGGTGAAGGCCTCGTTAACACACTCATCAACAAACTGCCTGTTGAGTTACACATACCCGGTTATCAGTTTTGTGGTCCAGGCACTAAACTTAAAGAACGTCTTGCCAGAGGCGATCAAGGTATCAACCCGCTAGATCGTGCTTGTCGAGAGCACGACATCGCCTACTCTCAATCCAAACAGTTGAGTGACAGGCATCGTGCCGACGAGGTGTTGGAGCACCGAGCCAAGGAACGAGTCAATTCAAAGGACGCAAGTTTTGGTGAGAAGGCGGCCGCTTGGAGTGTAGCAAAAACAATGAAAGTTAAACGAAAACTTGGTATGGGTGTGAACAAACCCAGAAAAACTAGTAAGAGAAAAGTCGGTGGTAAGGTACCGTTTAAAAACATACTGGCTTTGATGCGCGGCGCTATCAATGTGGGAGAGGAGGTGCCGTCAGTGAAAAATCTACTGCATGTAGCGAGAAAAGTCATCAAAAACGCAGGTGGTCGAAAGCAAGTTAAGGTACCGCGAGTTATTCCAATACCTAAAAGCGGAGGCTTCCTTCCGCTGTTACCTCTTATATTTGGTGGGCTGTCAGCACTAGGAGCTCTGGGCGGTGGTGCTGCAGGTATTGCTAAAACTGTGAACGATGCCAAGTCTGCGAAACAGAAATTGGAAGAGGCAAAACGTCACAATCAAACAATGGAGGCCATTGCTGTGGGTAAACGAGGTACTGGTGTGGGTGATGGTTTGTACATGAAGAAACAACGCACCGGCTACGGTTTGTATTTACACAAGACAAAAAACGTGTGATACCTTTACCAGCAAGACCTCTAACAAATGTAGATCTTGTCAAGTTTGCTGGTAAAATGAAAATCCCATATTTTAGAGGTGTATACATGCGAGACGAGCTACCTCGCAATGGACCACGTAAAAATGAATCGTTCATCATGAATTTGCAAACACACAAGGAGCCAGGCAGTCATTGGGTCGCTGTAAGGAAACGCGGTGACATCGTTAAGTACTTTGACTCGTATGGAAACTTGAAGCCTCCTGTAGAGCTGCAACGTTACCTTAAAGACTATTCCATACTGTATAATCATGATGTGTATCAAACATATAACACAATTAATTGTGGTCATTTGTGTTTAAAATTTTTGCAATAAAAGACTCAAACAGTAACCTGTGTGTATCAGTCATGTCGCTAACGTTCGAGTTGAAAGGCTCTACGTCCTCCCTGTCATTGGATATATTTCCACCGATAGTGTTGGACCCCCGGTTCGATCATTCGGTGGCACTTTCGAATTTTCACACATACAACACCATACCAAATATAGAGACCGGTTGTAATAAGTTGCATTTTTATTTTACACTCGACGCCGAGCCTAAGAAAGATGGTGTTATACAAGAAATAATAATTCCCAATGGAGCATATGAAATTAGCGATATGGAACGCTGTATCCGAAATGAAATGGCCCGTATCTATCTCAAGTTGAATAATTTTCCAGAGGGTGCCGCTGTTGACGATGCAAGTAAACTGTTCAGTTTGAAAGCCAACAACAACACTTTGAAGTGTGAGATACAGTGCAAGTATGACATTGATTTGACAGTGGACGCCTCAATAGCTCCTCTCTTGGGTTTTTCCTCAACCAGATCTCTTATTAAGGATGTGGTGCACGCATCCGATTTACCAGTGGAGATTGTTAAAGTGAAAACGATCCGTTTGGAGTGTAACATAGTAAGCGGGTCTTACCACGAAGGCAAACCCTCACACACACTATACGAGTTTGCTCCTATGGTTGATCCGGGCTATGCAATCGACATAAACCCCCACAGTAAACTGTTTCTACCCGTCAACACACGTATCATCTGCCATATAAATGTAAACATCATCGATCAGAATGCAGTGCCTGTGAACTTTCAAGGTGAAGAGATCATCGTTATATTACAGCTGAGCAAGACACCGGCGGTATGTTAGTTATAAATACAGGTGCCGACGAGCAACATCGGTCAGTATCGTCGTTGTCTGCATCACAGACGGTTCTATCCGAAGAGAACGTACAGTTTCTACAATCATTGGGTTACGATGTCAAACAAACTACATATCTTCGCAGACCCCGTTCACGACGAATCCATCAAGGGAGAAGAAGTACACACGTACGCCCCGCAAACCAGATCATTTGATTACAACGACACATGCGAGTTTGCTATCAACCAACAAGATGTGTTTTACGATTGGTCTTCGGCAGCTCTCCTGATCAGCGGTTTCACTGAGACAACAGGTACAACTGGTGATGTGTCGGTAACAGCGAATGCGGCAGCTCATTTGTTCTCCTCTGTGGCTGTTGAGATGTGTAATCAGATTATCGAACATGTTAGAAACCCAGGCATCGTTACAGCAGTCCGAACATTATTACAAGCCAACAGCGATGAAGCACGAGCTCTCATCCCTGCCGGTTGGCATCCGAACGAAAGGAACACCATGGTGAAAAACAACAGATTTTGTTATTGCCTACCGCTCAGCTATCTGTGTAATATTTTCAAAGATTACAGAAAAGTGCTTTTCAGTCGTTTGTTGGTACGCCTAACACGCGGTCAGAACGATAGAAATTGCTATATTCTGAGCGGTGTAGCAGGCGCTGACAAAGCTATAAAGTTTAACATTGAACATATGGCTTTGCAAGTCAAACACATACACCCCAGCGATGTGATACAACAGCAGCTTTTGCAATCGATGGCTCAAGATAAAAAGATTCTTATACCGTTTAGAAAATGGGAGATGTACGAATTACCGAATGTAAGTAATTCAACCAAAGACTTGTGATCTGTAAAGACCTCATCAAACACCGAACGACCTCGCTTTGTTATCGTCATCTTTCAAACGGATCGCCACCACAACCCAGGAAAAGATATTAATCAGTTTGATCATGTGGACGTTCGAGATATAAGACTGCACCTGAATTCAAAACAAATTCCGACCGAGGGTATGAATCTGAACTTTGGGCAAGCAAATTATCTGGAAGCATATAAAAACATGATTGAATTTCATCGAGCATATCTCGGTAGAGAACCTCAGCCTACGTTGGATTACAAAGCTTTCGCAAAATATCCCATGTTTGTGTTTGATTGTTCAAAGTATACGGATTCCATCAAACCGTCCACTGTCGATATCAAATTGGAAATGGAAAGTAACCAGAACTTTCCCAATAACACTAAATGTTTCTGCATAATTATACATGATTGCATCATCGAATACTCACCACTCTCTAACGTTGTTCGTTCTATCATCTGAGTATGGCATACAACGTCGTTCCCCCACCTCTCAACCTAGAGGTCTATATAAGCCTATGTGGAAGTATAGTGGATAGGGCAGTGTCAAGATGAGGTTCGTCGTTGTCGACACTCAGGGTTTCTGTCTCCCCGACTTCACACCTAAAGACCTAGTAATTTATAATGGTTATCAAACTGTACAGTATGTGTTTAAGTCGCCACAACCAATGCGTTTTCTATCTGCTGATGTAATCAAACAAGTCAAGTTTCTGCAGACCCGTCACCATTGTATCGACTATAATTATGGTGCTGTTTATTTAGAAGAATTACCAAATATCCTGATGAAACACATCGTCGAACAACAGGTGGACAGAATCTATGTGAAAGGCGAGAATAAACAGAGATTTCTGACACAGATGCTCCTCACTTGTGGCTACCGTGTGGACGTGATCAATTTAGAAACAAACGTTGATTGTCCTACGTTGGTGCCAGACATTCCTAAGTGCATGCATCACTCACCAGGATACACTAGAAGCTGTATATGCAGCATCAATAATTGTATGCTATTATTTTCATATGTTGTAAACTTGTTACCGAAATAAAAAGTTGTAAATTATATATATATATATATATATATATATATATATATATATATATATATATATATATATATATATATATATATATATATATATATATATATATATATATATTTGTGTTTTTCTAGTACCCCTTAGCAAACCTTAAAACTAGTAAATAAAACACAAGTGTTTATTTTATATATTTGTATTAGCAAACACTTTTGCGATACATGTGCAGATAAGTGCTATATTTGAAACAAAAATACATCAACATGAATATGGTAAGACATGTGAGAAAGCCAATGGCTATAAACACAAAAATATACTTTGAAGTGAACAGCTGGGCGTCAGTCAACACAAGAGTGGTCCAATCAGGTGTCTCGCCCCGACTACCATTATCAAACAGAAACATAACTTTGTAACGTATCACATCAGATGACATGCTTTTGGCTGACATGTTGTATGTTACAAGTGGGGCTAGGTCGTCGTTGTGTAGATATGTTGTTGTTGTAAGAGCTGACCATATCATGCAGTCGTCGGTGTCGAAACAAATTCGTACTTCTGTTACATTGGGTGGCTTATGAATATACAACACATTCTGACACAGTGCTGATAGAACGATAAAACTTGCTTTAAAAAGAACCATGGCGAATGTTGTGGATGTCTGTCAATACTTGTTCTTGAGCGTAGTGCAAACACTCCAACATGTAATATTTAAATGCTGGTGTTACAGTGTTGAGTAACGTTTTTATAGTTTGTATGGTTTGCGGTACACTGGCGTCCCATCTACCCAGATCGTTTAATATTTGCACTGTTTTCCATAAAACACGTGTAAGTCCAGGTAAATTGAGATTCTTTCAGATAGTTCAGTCTTGCTTTAACCAACACCTCAAGTCTCAGCAGCTGTTCTACACACTCTTCGTTTAAGAATAGATGCATAGATGTAAAACCGTTATCGATACACAAGGCTTTTTCACTTAGCACGTTTGAATAGGTTATGCGGCAGTAATTAAGATGATGCACTATAAAGCTATTTGGCTCGTCTTCACCTTTAAGATATTTCATACACAGCTCACGTATGTTGTCTAGGAAATCGTAAAAATCCCACTCTTCCAAGGCCAAATATTGGTTTTCTTCATTCAACGCCAACGGATTGACAAATTTCACAACATTTGTAAAGTCGTTTCTTGCACTGATGCCGGTAATCAATTTCAAGGATCGTCGAACACTAAAAGTGGTTTCCATCAATAGCCTGTCGTCAGCTTGATACTTGTTAAATAAGACTCGTCGCGTTCGGTGTTCTGTGAAATCGGGGCCATCGTTTTCATCAACGGCATAATCGTCGTCGTTGTTATCACTCTCCGACGCAGACATATTCAAGTTAATACAATCGCAAGACATGTTTACACAAACTCTTTTAAGTTTAGACTGAAGCTTGTTAAGTAGGTTTTGTTGTTCCCCCACCACAAACGTCGGTTGAATGGTTCTGATTGGTTTCCTGGTAAATTTTACAAATCTATTGCGATCACTAAATACTTTAGCATATTTCGTGCTACACTGCATGATCATCCAGATATTTCTGCCAGACTTTAACAAACTTGTCTACAGCAACACAATCTTTGTTCTCATATCTATCCCAATCAGCATTGGTTGGAAGACTGTCGAAATATTCGCTACAAATTGTATATAACATGTCGGTGACGTCTGTACGGTGAAGTTTTCGTGTTAGGAAATTAATGGATTTAGTACGTCCAGCATCATCATTTAAATTAGAACTGTGCTTTAATATATCGTTTAGGTGGTCTGCAACCTTGTGGATGTCATCACAGCTTGAAAACTCAAATTCTTTATTAAACCCTTCTCTCATCGTCTCGAGTGTTTCGTGTTTGAGTTCTTCCTCGGTTGGCGGTTCAATTTCAATGTTCGTTGTTTCGAGTGTGACCTCATCAGCATCATAATAAATTTTGTATTGATTTTTTGCTTCTTTAGGTAAATATTTAAAAAATGGTTCACTTAACAGGGCCCCCGGTTGGTGTTGAATGAGTGCCACAGCAAAAAATTGTGTTGAACAAAATCCACTTAAATATAAGTCACACAACTCTACCATATGTCTACTTTCATATTCTTCGGCTTCGGACTTACGCCCGTCTCGATAAGCTTGTTTTTGTATCTTTAACACTAACAGTCTGACTTTTGTGGTGTCGTTCTCACTATTCATTCTCGTTTCATCTGTATACCACGGGCTTTTTGTATAAAACTAAATAGCCTCTGTGTGGACGGTTTGTTTATCGTAATAACGTATGTATTGATGTTTTGCTTCTTCGGGTAAATACTTGAAAAACGGTTCACTTAACGGAGCTCCTGTATGGTATCGAATGAGTGCCAAAGCAAAAAATTGTGTAGAGCAAAACCCACTTAAATATATGTCACACAACTCGACTATATGTCCGCCTTCATAATTTTCCCCTTCAGAATCACGTTCGTCGGTAAAGGCTTCTTCTTGTATCTTTAACACCAACTGTTTTAATTCAAATTCACAGTCTTCTTCAATCAATCTATTTTTGTGTCCATACCATAAGAAACTGTTAAACGTCATGGTACAACAACTAATAATATAACCGAACTTGCTCACTTATTTATACCCACGAACTAGTATGCGTGTATGTGTGTGTGTGGGTGTCTACAAATACGTTGTTTCTTATGGGAAACCGTGTCAAACACAACTGCAGGGGTGATGTCAGCCAACGGAAATTACACTAGATAACAACTGTACAGACAAAGCTCAAACAGGTCTATGGATGATGTAATCCTTCCTGTTAAGACAACAATTGTATTCCTGACAAGCTCAAACACGAATAATGGGGTGATGTCATCCAACGGAAATTACACTAGATAACAACTGTGCAGACAAAGCTCAAACAGGTCTGTGGATGATGTAATCCTTCCTGTTATGACAACCGTCAGCGGCTGTATTCTAGACAAGTTCAAACACGAATAATGGGGTGATGTCATTCAACGGAAATTACACTAGATAACAACTATACACATAAGCTCAAACACGTTTATGGATGATGTCATACTTCCTGTTATGATAACTTTTAACGGCTGTATTCTAGACAAGTCCAAACACGAATACCATTTACCCATCAAGGGGGCCCCCTACAGCAGTGTTATTTAACTCATATATTGAACTGCTGTCGAGTGTACTCTAGACACTCTTAAACAGAACCGAGGTCTTGTTGACAAGGAATAAAAACACATATACATGCTGGTAAATATTTTTATTTTCATACATTAATATGTTAAGCTAAGTGTCAGCTGTTTGATCTGTTAAACAAATATTTTGTACATGTTACACACTATATATAATCATTATAGTCTTCAATATTTGCTGGTTGGTGGTCAGTGTTATCCTTTGTATAGCTGATAATCTTCTGTAATAGCAGACTGAGTTGCTCATATAGACTGCGGGTCGGGCATTGAATACCAAACATAGATAAATCTTTACGGCCTATTGTAACGACCTGATTGGTAAACTCATCAAATTCGTAATATTTATTTTTCCGAAATATGTATATCCGCCCATTGGTGTACCGGAATGCGCCATCAATCTTAGCTGGGAATTCGGGAGAAAATTTGTCTATATAACCTGCTTCTAGTCTATAGAAAACAGCTCCCCTCTCACCAATGATTTCATACATGTTGTCCGAATGAAATATAATGGTTTTTCCTGTATATGTGTTTACCATTGCATTTATCCGGTCAAACCTCAACGTATTCAGATATGTGAGATTATTGAAGGGGGCTACGAATGTAGCTTGTATGCTAGGAAACGCAACAATGCTGAATGTTTCGTCATTGGTAAACATGACCACTTCACCACTAGGCCTCTGATATATATGTTTAATTTCTTTTAAATTTTTCAAATGTGGTAGCCAATCTGTCACAAGTTTTACCTCCGGATAGGGACCCTTCATATTGTTCAACGGGACAACCCACACCCATTTCTTATAAAACAGATACATGTTGTGGTTTATATGACTAACGGTCTGATCTTGTCTATATAATTACACAAGTCCATAGTGTTTTTGGTTTCAGGTTTTACAGCGAACGCCTTTGGTTTTATCGAAGGTTTCGTTGTAGTCTTTGTTGTAGTCTTTGATGTCTTGGTTGTAGGTTGTGTTGTTGATGTTGTTGTTATTGCTGTTGTAGAGCGTTGCCCATACAGCTCCTGCATTCGTTGAATATCTTCGTCAGATATACCGGACCCAGCATATGGATACATAAGAGAGTTTTGATTGTTGGAGTGTTTGAGTCCTAAACCGTGTCCCAGTTCGTGTAGAATAACCATATAGTATGATGAGCCATTTGATGCGTGTGGTCGAAGGTTCCACGTGAGATTATTGCTTATGTGGATCTCTATGGGTGTATTGGCAATATTTGGAAAATAAGCGTGTCCTAAAACATCACCGCCAATTGGATATGCACAGGGTTGCCCACCTCTCAAGTAAAGATGTTGGTTATCACAAAGACTTATAAGTATGTCGACTTCCGCATAGTTGTTTGTTCTCACTAAATTCAAATTAATATGTTGTTCCCATTGTTTGAATGCTTTTTGTGTTAGCACTAGTACTGTAGGATCTGAATAATGTATGTACCATTTCAAAGTTTTCTTTTTCCATATAGGTTTTACTGTTAATAAGGAATTCTGGGAAAAATCTTCTTCGCCACATCGTTTACGTTTCATCAGTTTAATGTCTCTACTAGTCAAATTGTTACTTTCGGGTAAACTGAAAAACGTTTGAAACATGTTTAAAGCCTCTGTGAAAGCTTCTGTCTTCTCTAACATCGTTAGGTGGTCATTGTTAGTGATATTGCTGCTTAAATAACCATATTTGATGAGATAATCGTTGGCCAGTTGTCTGTCTGTTTCACTTACATCCTCTCCACAGGAGGCACTTAGACAAAGAACACAGATACTCAAGAGTAGCTTGAACATGACTGCTCTCCACGTTTACCAGCGTTATACTGTTCAGCTCTCGCTCTAGCTGTTGTTAAATAGTTGTCTGTCTGTCGGTGTGTTATTACATACATCTGTCTGTCAGTCTAAGCAAAGCCTTCGTGCTGGCATGACCTATGTGTGTGTGTGTGTGTGTGTTATATCCTTTCAAACAACGTGTACAAGCTTCAACAAGGTTCTATATGATACTTGTTGGCAATCAATTGTCTGTCTGTCTGTCTGTTTTTGCTGTGTGTTACCAGTGTTACTCACTCTAGCTGTTGTTAAACAGCTGTGTTATTACACATGCATCTGTCAGTCTAAGCAAAGACATCAAGCTGTCCTGTTATATCCTTTCAAACAGCGTGTACAAGCTCCAACAATGGCAATCAGTTGTCTGTCTGTCTGTTTCCTGAACACAGGAGACACCTGTTCAGTATGTGTTAAGCTGTGAAACAAGGATGACGTCTCTTGTTGTATGTAAGTACACTCTTGTATTATGTCTGTTTGCATTCAAATAACAAATACAAACATAACCTCAACAAACAATCAGATGACTGGTAATCAGCATGTATACGACATAAATACAAACATAACCTTAATAAACAATCAGATGACTGGTAATCAACATGTATACGAACATAACCTCAATAAACAATCAGATAATTGGTAATAAGCATGCTTCTGTCGGGAGCGTGGAATAGAGGAGACCTGCTGCAGGTGGATCGGTTCCATGCTCAGGGACAGGGCGGTGTTCACCTCACTCGCGGGAGGGACTCTGCTGGCGGGGGTCGCGGCGGGGTGTCCGCAGGGGAGCGTTCTGTCTCCCTTGCTCTGGTGTCTAGTCGTGGACGGCCTGCTGGGGAGGCTCTCGGGAGGGGGGTATGAGGTACAGGGCTATGCGGACGACATTGTCATCATAGTCCGAGGAAAGGTCACACAGGCAGTGTGGGAGCGTATGCAGACTGCACTGAAAGTGGTGGAAGGGTGGACGGTTGATCAAGGGCTCGGGGTGAGCCCCGAGAAAGCAACCGTCGTGCCGTTTACGAGGAGGAGGAAGTGTGAAAGCCACAGAACTCTCACTCTATACGGTAGGAGCGTTCCAATGGCCAGGGAGGTAAAATATCTTGGGGTCGTATTGGACTCTAAGCTAACCTGGAATGGTCACATTGGAAAAATACTGCGTAAGGCAGTCATGACCTTAGCCGTCACTAGGCGGCTATATGGAAAAACGTGGGGACTAAGACCTAGTATGGCCCACTGGCTGTACACAAGGGTGGTCAGACCATCGTTAACATATGCGGCACTGGTCTGGTGGCCTAAGGTGACACAATCCAGTGCCAAACAAAAACTAGGCAAGATCCAAAGGATGGCTTGCCTAGGCATCACAGGGGCCATGTCTTCAACCCCAACAGCCGCCATGGAGGTGTTGCTGGATCTACCCCCCCTACACTTCGTTATTATGGGAGAGGCCAGGCTAGGACTATACAGACTAGCCTGCAATGGTAGACTGAAGATCAACCCAGGCTTCAGGGGCCACTGCAAAATTCAGGAGATCGTGAAGGAACCCATGCTTGAAATGAGGTCAGACTTCGCGAGCCCGCGAATGTGCAGGGAAAACAACTTCACAGTGGAAATCCCTGATCGCGGGGCATGGCGGGAGGAGACACCGGGCATACCACGGGACGCGCTCGTCTGGTTCACGGACGGATCTGGCGGGGAGCGTGGGACGGGGGCAGGTGTTTACTCGGAAGGACCGAGGGTAAGTCACAGTATTTCCCTCGGAGCCCATGCAACGGTGTTTCAGGCCGAGATGTACGCCATCCTGCACTGTGTGCGGGAGAACAAGAGGAGGGGCTACACCAACAAGCGGATCCTCATAGCCACAGACAGCCAGGCAGCCCTTAAGGCACTAAGTAGCCCACGGGTAAATTCCTGGCTGGTGAGTGAGTGCCGAGACGAGACGAGCGACCTGGCTGGGCAGAATGAGGTGACCCTCATCTGGGTGCCGGGTCACTCGGGGGTCAAAGGCAATGAAGAAGCTGACAGTCTCGCAAAGAGGGGGTCAGCAGAACCATTTATGGGACCAGAACCGGCTCTGGGCGTGTCAAAGAGCACTGCCAGGGGAGCCATTAAGTCCTGGGTCAGAAACCAACACAAGGTGTACTGGGCGGACTGTCCAGGGCTCAGACATGGGAAGTCAATAATTGACGGACCCAGTTCAAAGAGAGCTGTGGAGCTGCTAAACCTTAGCAGAGGACAGCTCAGAAACACAACAGGTCTCTTGACGGGACACATGGCCGTCAAGAAACACCTACATAAAATGGGGCGGTTCGAAGGGGACCTCGCATGCAGACTCTGCGGCGAGGGGGAGGAATCAGCCCAGCACATCTTGTGCGAGTGTATAGCTCTGGACCGGAAAAGACAACTGATCTACGGTCACTCTAGACCGGAGACAGAGCAATATAAAACTTCACCCTACCAATCGCTGTGCAGACTAGTTCAAGGCACAGTGATTTTGGAATGGGTGGAGTAAGACTAGGGGTATGCACAATCAACCAAGGGTTGCGGTGCTATCGGGGCGGCAAGGCCGCGGACGAGCCCTGAGGGAACAAAAAAAAAAAAAAATGCTTCTGTCATACAACACATACATAACCTTAATAAACAATCAGATAGCGGGGAATCAACATGTATACGAACATAACCTTAATAAACAATCAGCTGATTGGTAATAAGCATGCTTCTGTCATACAACACATACATAACCTTAATAAACAATCAGACAGCTGGTATTCGACAAACACATGGAGACCTAACCTGACTTGTAGATATCTATGGAACGTCTGACGTCATCAGATGTGACATAAGACAGTTAATACCAAACACACACACATAGAAACCTAACCTGGGGCTGTGTGTGTGGCTATCTATGGAACATCTGACGTCATCACAGGTCAGACATAAGACAGTTAAATGACATAGAGACCTAACCTGGGTCTATGTGTGTGTGTGGCTATCTATGGAACATCATGACAGGCCCCCCTGTCAATCAGGAACGGCCATCTTGGGGCATTTGACGTCATCAGGTCAGATGTGACATAAGACAGCTGACACACATAGAGACCTAACCCCCGGGTTGCGGCTGTCTATGGACACAAACATGACAGGTCAGCCATCTTGGAACGTTTGACAGATGTGACATATGACATTTGACAGCTGTCACACAGGTCAGATGACATTTGACATCTGTCAAAACTGACAGGTCAGGTGACAGCTGACGTTGACAGCTGTCAACACTGACAGGTCTGACAGCTGACGTTGACAGTTGTCACTCAGGTCAGATGACATTGACAGCTGTCAAACCTGACAGGTCAGCTGTCAACTGTCAACGTCATGCGCATGCGCGTGACGTCATCGCGCATGGCAAGAAAAAAGTGGAGGGGGTGAGCCCAGGTGCCTCCCTATCTACTACTGACATCATCGCGCATGCGCAGAAAAAAGTGGAGGGGTGAGCCCAGGTGCCTCCCTATCTACTTATAGGGCCCAACGAGAGATTCTGTCGCAAGGCATAAATACGTTTACTGAAATGTCGCTCGAGCTGCAGCAGCAGTCTCGATCATTTAGAGAAGGCTTTGAGTCCCTGAGAAATGAAATCCGGGCAAGTACGCAGAACTTCCGAGGCACTCCCCGTGGTGACCGCAGTCCCACAGCATCTATTCCCACTTCCCAGATAGTGGTCTCGCATCCTGAGCCACCCCCTAAATTCTCCAGCTCCCGAGAAACGAACCCGGTTCACTTCTTGGAGGATCTGTCTCGATACTTCACAAAAATGCGTACATCTGAGTCGCAAAAGCTAGAAGGTCCAACTAGGAACTGGGCAGATATATACTGTACGCAGTGGCTTGAGTACACGGACTTCCGCAGCGATTTCTTAAATACATTTTGGTCTTCGCTTGAACAAGACAAGCTTAGGCACATAATACGAACGACCATTTGGTCAGAGAGACACAGTATGTCGGAACATTTCGCCTACTACGTAAGTTTGGCTAGGCTTCTCACCACCCCAATTCCAGAGGGGAGCTTGGTGGAACAACTCATGCGCCATTTTCCGGTGCAGGTACAGTCGCTATGGCATTTAACGGGTCAGGCATCCCTAACCAAGGCGGCTGAATTCTTGAAGTGTCAGGAAGACATAGTGAACTTCCGGAAGAATTCCCCGATGAGGTTGAACCGAGACGAGCACGTGCGGGTCCACCATACGAGACCTGCCCGAGCTGCGCCCTATTCCGTTCCCGAGAATCGCCATTCCCGCCATGTGAATGCGATACAGTTCACTCCGGCGTCGGGAAACTCCAACGAGTCGAACCAGATGGGCCACCTTCTTCGACTTGCTCACAGCCCTGGCCCACAGGCACCTCTACGAGTAGGAGACTGTCCGTTCACAATAAAGGCTATGAAATATTGCGTAAAATGGGATGGGAGGATTGGAATGGATTGGGTAAGTTTCATCAAGGGATCTTAGGCCCAGTAAATATAGTGGATACGAACGGTACGCGACGTTCAAGTAAGAATAAGCTGACAATGGCACATGTGTCTGCCCAATCCATTTTGAAGCCCAACACGTTTCGACTACCGGAGGTCATTGTTCAGATCGGTGAGGAAAAGATTGCTGCTCTCATTGACTCGGGCGCTGAGGTCAATGCGATCTCCGATGAATTGGCTGACCGACTTCAGAAGACAATGCAGCAAGTACCTGTGCTTCCATTGAAATCACTACAAATACAAGGAGCGTTCAGCAAGAAATCGAGGCGAATAACACGCCAGATGTTTCTCACGATGCAAATTGGGGGCAGGAATTATGAGGTCTGCTGTCTCGTCATTCCAGAGCTAGTAAGACCATTGATACTCGGGATTGACTGGCTGGTCACGAACAAATGTATACTGTCACTGGATGAGCGCAAGTTGACAATACAGGGTGAGAATGGCGTGGTATGTGTACCAGTCTCAGTAAGGTCTGGGGACACATCTGACAATATAGGGGACATCCAATTAATATGCAAAGATATTACGACATGTCAAGTCCTTGGATCTAGAAGCAGAGAGGCACTAATCCATGAGAAGTCAGCTGCAGCTCATCTGCCGGAAGCCGAAAAGAAGCTCTTGAAGCAATTACTGCTCAGATATGCGGAGGCATTCCAGGATAGGCCCGGACTAACGCATCTCTACACGCAACAGCTGAAACTCGAGGATAATGAGCCCGTAATGAGGCGAAGCTATCCCGTGCCATTCACTTTAAGGCCGATGGTAGAGAAGAAGTTGGCTGAAATGGAAAAGATGGGCGTGATTGAGAGGGCTGCGTCTCCCTACTGTAGTCCCATGACTGTCGTGAAGAAGAAGTCGGGAGACATCCGGATATGTCTTGACGCAAGGGCGATCAATGAAAAAATAGTGGCTGATATGGAGGCCCCACCTAGAACTGAAGAGTTGCTTCAGCGCTTCCATAACTGCAAATACCTGTCGAGCATTGATTTGGTGTCGTCGTACTGGCAGATTCCACTGACGCCGGAGAGTCGGGCCTGCACTGCATTCTCATACAATGGT
The DNA here is from genome assembly GCA_964006375.1 of Tillus elongatus. Lineage (NCBI taxonomy): Eukaryota > Metazoa > Arthropoda > Insecta > Coleoptera > Cleridae > Tillus > Tillus elongatus. The sequence continues at coordinate 97,426,225 of OZ023264.1, read as the reverse complement.
CGCACGTACGTTTATAAGGTGATGGCTTTTGGACTTAAGACAGCTACGAGTGGATTCAGCAGGTGCATGGACATTGTACTCGGGCCGGATGTGCGTTCTTTTGCGGTAAACTACATTGACGACCTACTGGTTGCCAGCGAAAACTTTTCCGACCATCTATCACACCTGGCTCAAGTATTTCAGAAACTTTGAATTTGAATGGAGGAATGACGGTCAACCTGGACAAGTCGAATTTTGTTAAGGAAAGTGTACCCTTTGTTGGCCACATCCTAACCCCTGGCGGAATACGCATGGACCAGGAAAAATTGGTAGCTATTAGGCAGTTTCCCGTACCGAGAAATGTAAAGCAATTGCGCGGCTTCCTAGGCCTATGTCAGTTTTATAAGCGCTTCTGTCCACACTATAGTGAACATACTCGTGGTTTGAGGCACTTGCTCAAGAAAGGAGTAAGATGGGCATGGGGTAAGGAGGAGGAAATGTGCTTTCAGAAGTTAAAAGAGAAATTCATCGAAAGTGTTATGCTCATACATCCTGATCTAACCAAGGAATTTGTTCTGGACACGGACAGCTCGTATTATGGTTTAGGCGGAGTGCTTTACCAACCACAGTCAGATGGGGAAGTTGGTGTAGTGGCATTTCTGAGTCGGAGCCTTCAGGGACCCGAACTAAATTACACAACCACAGAAAAGGAGTTATTGGCAATTGTGTACGCATTGCAGAAATGTAGGGTGTACTTGTTGGGCAACAAAATCACCGTAAGAACTGACCACAAAGCACTGACATTCCTCAAACACTGTAAGTTCACCAACGACAGAATGCTGAGGTGGCAATTGTTCCTGCAGCAATTTGACTTGAGGGTTGAGCACATACAGGGTAGTAAAAACAAAGTAGCAGACTTTCTTTCGAGGAATCCAGCAGCCGAGGCAGAGAATATTCAGCAGGCAGGCCAAGTAACTATTGCCACGTTTATGGTCGATGATACGCCACTGCTGCTAGGAGACCTGCGACGACTGAGGGAGTTGCAGAGGCAGGATCCCGGCCTGAACGAGATAATAGTGACAAAGGAAAGTGAGCAGAATAGTGACATCCAGCAGGATGACACTGGGGATTGTTATGCAATAGAAGACGGAGTGTTGCTTTTCCGGGATAAGTTCCGAGGAACTTCCACGATAGAGACCCCACATGACTTACGTGATAGGCTTGTATGGCACTACCACTTTGAACTAGGACATTTTGGTCCATCGAAGGTATATACAGTGATGCGTGAGTTATTTCACTGGAAGGACATGAGGAATCACGTGAGGCGCCTACTCAAGGGATGTGACTTGTGCCAGAAGACAAAGCGGAGAAATCGAAACTTTGAAGGCATAATGCGTCCCATCATTACAAGCAAAGCTGGTGAGATAGTCGCGGTGGACTTTTTCGGGCCCCTTCCCACAGCCGAGGGCGGTTTCAAGTACATTTTCCTCATGGTTGATGTTTTCTCGAACTTCGTCAAGTTGTTTCCCCTACGCAGAGCCACCACAGCTGCCGCACTAAAGTGATTGCGAAACGGTCTTATGCAAGTAATGAAGGTAGAACGGATCCTGTCAGATCATGGGACCCAGTTCACGTCACAACGCTGGACAGATGCTCTGAGGGCAATGGACATTCAGCCGGTGTTCTCATCGATACGACACCCAAGTTCGAACCCTGCTGAAAGGTATATGCGAGAGCTAGGCAGATTCTTTCGGGCCTATTGCCATGAATGCCATTCTTCTTGGGCTCGTTATATCTCCAATGTGGAGAATTGTTTCAATTCTGCACCTCACACCAGTACGTCACTGCCCCCAAGTTACGTTGTCACAGGACAGAGACCCGAGCTATCATTAGACTCTGAGTTGAGGAACTATGTGTCAGAGAATCGACTATCCGCGCAAGAAATAAATAATCGTGTACGTGAGCATCTTAAAAGAATGGCAGAACAAAGAAAGAGGCAGCAGAAGAAACCAACACTAGCTTTTAAAGTCGGAGATTTAGTACTCCTGAAAACGAATACGCCCTCGTGTGCCGCCACTGGACAAACGCATAAGTTCAGCTTGTTGTATGAGGGACCGTTTGTAGTAACCAAGATTGTTCACCCTAACGCGTATGAGATAAGAGACCCAGATGGGACTGCGGCGCTGAGGGGATGCTTCAACACGAGCAATCTGGTAAGATATCATGCTAAGCGATAACGATTTCTTATAAGATAGGGCATGTACCCGTGTAACACTCAGTCTACGACAGAGTAAGATGACGACTAAGCTAGTGCAACGATTCATAGATTTATTCGGTGACGACAGCGACACCGAGGCAATGGCCAATGACTTAGTGACCGTAGCCACTAAGTCCGACAAGGTGGTTACCGAGATGGAAAACACCGCTATGATGAAAGAGGGAGTCGATGACACCCTGGTGCTGACGGATCACTGTCTAGAGGAAACCTTCGATGCCGCATTCCAGGGACTGTATGAGAAGGCAGTTCTCGGCTGTACAGAAATAAAGAGGGCCAGGGAGGCACCGCAGGCGAAACGGAGGAAAAAACAAAGACGTGGACGGCGCTCCTCGCGGAAGCGAGCTGAAGAGCATGTAAGAAAACTTCTCATAACACTAAGCTAGGGCTGGGTGCAATCGAAATGGGTGGAATGGGGCAAATTAAAGGAAGAATCGGTGCTTTCACTCGCGGACGTAAACAAATCTCGATTCCTGGACAGTCATGACGCGCCCTAACCACGTCCCATGTCTAGGAACTTGAGCTTCAGGTACCATGCCGGACATCTGACAGAATCTCTTGTGAGGGTGTTTGTAAAAAAAAGGGGGTTTAGTGATCGAAAAGTTCTGGACAGCAGGACACCGAGAGGTGTTCGTCATCATTTGACGAGACATGAGTGACGAGAGATCATGCATTTGGACAGGAGGGTGAGTTGAACTATTGTACATTAGTGATTAGTGAAACATGTTTGACATTTCCTGCCACTAGTTGCCTTAGTATTTAAGTTACATTTAAGTTATTACATGAGGGCCGTTTCATTGTTATAGTCACTAAGTTAAGCTTAGATTAAGGTGTGTGGGGTGGCTCATTTGTTGTGGTCAGTATGTTAATAATGAGCAGGAATGCTCGGGGCAGCGAAGGGTACGGGCCTGAATTTGGTTATTCATGGCCGGGCAATCTTGTTATTCGGGCCCAGGTATTTCTCCCACAGTGCAGGACAGGCGCTCGTTTATTTCTGGGTTGTGTGCTTCTGCTGTATAGCTCTTCTCATTGATTTTAAAATTTGTTTTAATTTTTCTTATGCCCTACACGTTGATACCCTTGCAGTCAGTAAACCCTTGTTCCCTACAAAAATGTTAAGCCCCGGTCAGACTAAACAACCATCCTAACGGATGCACAATAAATTCTTCTTTTCAAGTAGTATAAAAGTCTTCCTGCTAGCAGTCCGACTCTCAATGAGGCCAGAAGTTCTAAATTGGCCACGGCGGCAGATTTAAAGTGCCGGTCGTAACGCGCACCTGTTGACCCGCCACCTGTTAAAAGGGAAGCGTGTCTAACAGAGCGAATGAGCTGGTATCACGCGGAGGCATAGGCGTAGTCGCCAGGACACACATAGACGTGTGTATGTGGGTATGGGTTTCTCAAGTTTTACACTCCTCAACTTTGTATTTTCGGAGCGTGAAAGTTCCGGCGGCCATGTAATGGGCGAGAAAATTGGCTAATGAAACTATTAATAATCAAGCTGAATTAACCCTTTGATGGGTAAGTTATTCGCTTGGATGTTTTCTTTTGTGTGTGTGAATTTAATTCTGGTCCATATTTTTATTGACTCTGTTTTATGGTCGGGAGGTATATAAATGAATGAAAACGCCCCAACAGGTACGGTCGAAGTTTTATAATTATGTCAGCCGGCAGACGTGAGCTCTGAGAGTCAGAGATAAGTCGCCGAAATTTCCAGAGGTCCATGGTAAATATACTAGGGTACCTCGAGTATTCGACAGGCCACAGTGGCGTATTTTAATAAACGAAAATATTCCCGATGTAATTAAATTGTCTCGCATTATAAGAGTGATTTTAGTTAAAAACAAAGCAATGCGTAAAGTAACCACCGTCTGGATATTCTCGATCAGACAGGTCTGTTTAATGTCTCATATTGTGAAACAAACAAAAATAACATTCTCACGCATTGTATGTAAAAGGTCAAAATTCATGGCCCAGACGAAGATCCACTTGTCTAGAGGCAGCTTAATTATCTTATCTTGACTGTCGAGTGCTTTTCTCTGATGTTAAAGGGGCACAAAAAGCACGTCTGGCTTATACAGACATCTGGCTAAATAATAAAGAATGGAATTTAATAGAGGGACACCTGCTGGCTGTATAACTATGTGAAATATGACATCTTAAAACTGCTAATATCTAGGGCAATACTAATGTAAATTATAGGTCATTGCAAATATGCTAATATTTACTGCAGAAAGGCAACAGACGAAATTCCGATAGAAAGAGAGAATGTCTTTTGCCGTCTGAAGTGCTTAAATGTCATTATAATCGCATCCACGAGTATTATTAGCTATGTGATAATTATTTTTGCAGTATCATTTTCTCTTCCGAAACTTCCACGAATTTAGTTCTTGAGTGGGCAGGCATTTGAGCGTCATTTATCAGTCGATATTTTCGTTGTAAATAAACGAGAAGCACAGAAGTATATTTCATTTACAAATCGTTTTCCCAGTATGTTCACATGACCACAGGGCTTGCACTAATTAAATACAGACTATATCGGCGATGGGCTGTCCTGCAACACCTTAGGCATTTGGAAAATCTAATTTGAAAAGGGAAAGTAATTTTAACTTGTATTACAGTCGTATGTCAAATAAGTTCACATATAAAAATAAAACAGGACACGAAACATTTTATGTACATTTTTATTAACGTAAGAGATTTTAATATTGCTTTGGTGTCATATGCACAATGAGGGCATTATTCTGTGTTTTGCTTGTTAAAAGTGTGTACGTAGCATACTATTATTATTTGCATAGATTTAAGGTGTCATTGAATAAATATAAATGCCGGCAACGAGCGAATTAACAGCAAGTAAGGGTGCACAGGTAAACTTGCAGAATGGGTTTCACAAGTTGAGTAATGAATGTTTACAATTGTAATTTAAACAAATAAAAAAAATAATGATAATAATAATAAGCTCTGAAAACAGTGTGTACAGGAGGATTTCTATGTGGGACGTGTACACATGATAGAGGGGAGGCACGCTACAAATCATAAGCGGGACGCAATAAGGTCGATTATGGTACAAACGTTTGAAATGCTGTCGACTTTAACAACAGGGCCTGAATTATAATTCATTACACGGGAAGGGGAATGAAATCGATATAAATACGCGGATGATTTCAGGCTAGGATCAGACATTCTTTGGTCTTCAAAGAGTGTCCTCCTCCGGGAACCTACCTTGTCCAGAAGAGTATATCTTGTAATACACACCAAGTTGCCAGGACACGCGCACTGGTGCAAAAGCAGGAAAACTCGACTGGTCCTCCTTTTCGCGATATTCAAAACCTACCTTGTCCAGAAGGGTATATCTTGTAATACACACCAAGTTGCCAGGACACGCGCACTGGTGCAAAAGCAGGAAAACTCGACTGGTCCTCCTTTTCGCGATATTCAAAACCTACCTTGTCCAGAAGGGTATATCTTGTAATACACACCAAGTTGCCAGGACACGCGCACTGGTGCAAAAGCAGGAAAACTCAACTGGTCCTCCTTTTCGCGATATTCAAAACCTACCTTGTCCAGAAGGGTATATCTTGTAATACACACCAAGTTGCCAGGACACGCGCACTGGTGCAAAAGCAGGAAAACTCGACTGGTCCTCCTTTTCGCGATATTCAAAACCTACCTGGTCCAGAAGGGTATATCTTATAATACACACCAAGTTGCCAGGACACGCGCACTGGTGCAAAAGCAGGAAAACTCAACTGGTCCTCCTTTTCGCGATATTTAAGACCTACCTTGCCCAGAAGAGTATATCTTGTAATACACACCAAGCTGCCAGGACACGCGCACTGGTGCAAAAGCAGGAAAACTCGACTGGTCCTCCTTCTCGCGATATTCAAAACCTACCCTGACTCGAAGGGTAAGTTTGTGGCAAACGCCAAGTGCAGGAATCCGCACATAAGTGTTAAAACGGAGAACTCGGCTAGCATTCCTCGCGAGACAACCGCCCACAATACTAGGGAACTTGCAAAGCACCAAATACTAGTGCCAAATTCCCACACGCGGTAAAAGAGGCAGGGGATCTTCTTTCTCTGGAAAACCTCCACCTCGCCTCAGTGCAAGGAAATACCTGACGCAGTTCTATTTCTCGGGTCTGCTCTTTCCTATCCGGAAACCCAGAATGTGGGAACCGTCCCCTCCGTTAGGCGAAACCCAGGATACGAGCAGCCGTCCCCGAGTGGAGACCATGCAGCAGCCTGACAGACCGGAAAAGGATGCATCAGACGGTGAGTTGAACATTGTTATGATTCATGCCGATGATCCTGTAAATTTCCCGACCTTGAGCAAAATTTGCGTGCCTTGAAAGTGCTATCTAGGAGCAAGGGGGTGCTATGGGGCAGTCGTAATAGTACAGGGTTCGATACTTTTATTAAACTTGGTGCATCGAAAATTATTCTTAAAGGAAATCATTAATACATTTAAATATTGTCAAAATTTAACATGTGCAACCTGATCATGAATTTTGTCGGTTTGCCTGTCCGTACACTATTTAAAGGAATTATTATTTGCTGAGATATTGTTTGATGTAAATTAATACTTTAAAGCTGAAATGTTATTTGCCTTAATTTTAAGTAGGAAAATAATATTTGCGTTTAAAATGTTGCCAATCCTAGTGTATTTAAGTTGAGTTGAAACACTGAGAGTTTATGTAGTCATTTTAGGGTTGCCAGAGTTATTTTTGATTAAATTCAATATCTAGAATAATATGTGTTTGCATCCTGTGTAGACATTTATCACACGTTGCCAGATTTAATTAGCTTAAAAATTGAAATCATGAACACTACCAGCTGGTGTTTATGTGTATCCTAAGAATGTAAGTTTTGCTCCTATAAAATAGCACTTAATATGTGTGTGTTAGTTTCGTGTGCCTAATAACAATTATAATGTAAAATTTGCACCTATTACCGTCAAGGTGTAGTAATTACTAAGAGGTTGAAATGTTTCGGCCCGATTATAATGTTTGTTAGTTTTAAGTATTAATATTTGTGTGTCCATTGTTTTGAATCTCCGAGCTAGACATCTTGGTCGCGGGGGTGAAACTCTACGAGTTACGAAACTTGAAATTACGAACCATAAGTGACTTATATATACAAATAAAGAATCTGAATACATATTTTATTCCATGCCAGCATTTTGAATCTGAAACATAAAGCCAAATAAAAGGGGGGATATGTCCTGAAGTAAAATACAGAATTTGAGATTTAAAAAACCAAAAATAAGGGAAAAATATGTCTTGAAACAGAAATTGAATTTGTATTGAAACATGAAAGTGGAATATGTCTTGAAGTAAAATACTGAATCTGAAACTAGAATCCAAACATGAACAGGGAAACATATTAAAATTAGAATACTGAATCTGAGATTTAAATCGAAGTAATTTCCTAGGTATGATGTGGTATGCATTCTTGTAGTTTAGTAAGGTCCGTAAAATGAGCCTTCATGGCATGGCATTGCTTCCCCTGATGAGTGACAAATTTGTACAATGTCCAACCCGCAGTTATGTCTTCAAGGGACATCCAGGCGAAGTTTCACTCCATGAAGTGCAAATTTCGATCGAGACCCATAGGGCACCCACGACGTAAAAGTCGATGCGTTTTACAAACAAATTAGGCATGATTGGTGTAAAATAGCAGCCTGGAGGTCCATAAGTCATTTCAGTTCGCGCGCATATGGTTTCCGCATTGAGGGAAGTGAACGGAAGTCTAGGGTTATTCTCATCAGTAGAGTCGAGCTTATGAAAAATATAAAAACATAGGACAACCTCCCCATCACGTACACTGCAGCGTGCTATGTAATTTTACTGGGTGAAGCAAACGCCGCCTAGGTGAATTTCCCGCTTCTTGAAGTGCTAAATTCCGATATAAAAAAAGACTCATAGAGCAGGCTCTGAAGAGCCACGCGAAAATAAATACATTAAGCATAATAGAAAATGGGAAAGGCAGCCTAGGCGTGTAATACTGCAAGTCAAAGAAAGAAATTGAAAATTCATGCATTTACGTGAAGAGAAGTGTGCAACATGCCGGACGGATGGGCATCGGGCTTCCACTGCATTGTGTGTCCTGTTTCCAGTAAAACAAAACAAACAAAAAAAAAATGAAATAAAAAAAGGGAAAATCTGAAAACAAAACGGAAATATTATCTCTATCTTCTTTTCAATAATCGCACGCCACTGGAACAGGATACACGGAGTTGTGGAATTTCTGAGATGCCCATCAGCTGTTCGCCTTCGATACTAGATAACGGGTGCTGCATTTTCACATCTGGGATTAGCAATAAGGGGGATCTAGTTCAGAATTATCTGTTTCAAAGAAGCGCCGAGGTGTCTAGCTGGGCAATTTAACCTTTGTATTAAATGGAACTTTGTCTTATGCAATATATCCAGTTAAAAGAACGATTGTGTTTCCTTTCTCTGTCTCTTTCTCACCATCCTCAATTCATGGCTAGAACTTTCGGTTACTAATACTGCATAGGGTCCGGTGGATGATCATAGGCCAAAGTTACTTGTCATAGTGACCCAGATGACTGTGAGACGCGGGTGGAAGACGTGTGTAAGGTAGGTGATTCTCACTCACTCTATCACTGTGGAATCGTAACCCAGTGGTGGAGATGATGGAGCGTTTATTCACATGCTGTACCAAATCTTGTTATTAACAACAGTGTTTTTGCACGTTATATTTAAGTGTCATTAAGTAAAGGGGGGGTTTGTGTTGTATTATAAATGGGGAGGGTGAGGGGGAAATATTACAATATATATATATATATATATATATATATATATATATATATATATATATATATATATATATATATATATATATATATATATATATATCTGTGTGTGTGTGTGTGTGTCACACCTATAACTTAAAAAAAATATTGAGCGATTTTGTTAAAACTTGGTGATTACCTTCCTTTCGCAAGTGGCTTGGATAAGTTCGTTAGCCAGGAAAATCCGCCGAGGTTTTCCCGGAAAATTTTGTGTTTTCTTTCGAAAAAAATCGAAAAACAAATTATATCTCCGGAATTAACAAAGTAAGGGCGACCAAATTTCATACGCGGGTTTATATCATTATAGGAAAGTTACCAACCAAAATTTAGCCCTGTAGCTTAGAGGGAAAAAGAAGTTACAGGCATTTAAAGAAAAATAAATTTGGGTTTTCCTCAAAACGTCAAAAGTCGCGATTTTAAACGTCAAAATTGGTAATATTTAGGCAATGAACCTGAAACTAATATGAGCTATGGAAGGAAAATGTCTCAAGAAGAATGTTTTACAAAGCCTGAAGTCTTAGTTTCAATCGTCATTGTCCTTCATTTGACTAAAATGTTCCCAAAAAATTCATTTCAAATAGACCCTTTCTCTGATGCTTTGGCAGTCGGTTTAGTCAAGTTGATGCTTTCGCTGTAGGTTTAGTGAAGTTTATGGTTTAACGGTCTATAATTTTTAGCTAATTTTCGTAGAACAAATTCGTTACTGCATTTTAGCATTTTTTATCGAAATATGATGCATGTTTGTAAGAAAAAATCTGGACGTAGTAAGTGCGTTTTGGTAGCAAATTTTCATTAAATCCTCCAAATTTCAATAACTCAATTTGCTATTAACGTAAGTTTTGTTGGTTAGGAAACCAACATTTAACTTTATTTTCGGAAATTTTTTGTATGAACGCAGCAAGGGCGTTTTGGTTGCGAATTTTCATTCAATGTTTCAAATTTCAATAACTCAATTTGCTATTAACCTAAGGTTCATTGGCTAGGAGACCAGAAACATTTAAAGTTTATTTTCGGAAAATTTTTGTACATTTTCAAATAATTATTTTGATAAAATATGGTACATTGTTTCTACTATATAGGTTATGCCGTGTGGCGGTGGTTCCGACCGCAGTGTTTCCGTCAACACTACTCTATGTTTTTACATTTGACAGCTAAACGTTGCGTTACGTTATGCGACAGAGCCAGCTGTCAAGAAATACCGCATATAAGATACACCAGGCGATCTCGCTATCTCTCCCTCGCTACCAACCGCTGCACTGAACTGCTATGTACTCGTGTACTGTTGTAATTGTTATTAAAGTGTATTATAGTTAAATGTATCGTATAGTTTATTCAGTTTGTGAAGTAATAAAGTTATATTAAATGTTCACGTATGGATTTAATATCAACAAGTGCAATTAACATCCATATTGGTGACCCCGTGCCGCAAGCCGAAGATGCCCAGCCTGATGTTCCAGCCGACGTCGCCTAACTTCCACGCACGTGCTCATGCCTGCAGAAAACGAATATCTAAACAGATCAGTCCTTTCTAATTTAAAAATTATCTGATTTCTGGCCGAAGATTCTTCAAGCAGCAATATCATGGCAAGGGTTGCAATAAAATTACCCCCTATATGGAGACGTAACGTGAAAATCTGGCAAATGCAGGTTGACGCCCAGTTCGATATATCGCAGATCAGTTCTGAAAAGACAAAATTCAGTCATGTACTCGCTATACTCGATCCTGATGTCGCAGAGTCAATTTCAGATTTTTTAACCCAACTATTATCATCAACCCCCTATTTAGATCTAATGAAACGTCTTTTATTAGAATTTGAAGAATCCGAAAGTCGCAAAATAAATAAACTTTTAACAAAATTATAATTAGGGGACAGAAAACCATCGCAACTTTTACGCGAAATGAAGTTTTTAGCCGGTAGTCAGATTGGAGAGGATTTCCTTAAAATTTTATTTCTACAACGTTTACCAGTCAACGTTCGTTCAATTTTGGCTTCGAGCAACGATTCTCTAGAAAATTTGTCGGTTATAGCAGACAAAATCGTAGAACATTCCGGAGATAAATACAACGTGGTTGAAATTCAGTCACGCGAGCCCGACAAGCTAGCCAAGTTAGAAGCGCAATTAGAGAAGCTAACAGCATCAGTTAACGAATTGCGAACGCGATCCCGATCTACCTCCCGAGAAAGACCCAAGCTTTCTCGAAATTCCATAACCACAAATTCCTCAACCTCCACGTGTTGGTATCATGAACGATTTGGCAACAAGGCCAAACATTGCATCCAACCTTGTAATTTTAAAGCAAAACATGTGTCCGGAAAACTAATAAGGCACTCCCTCCACGCGGCAGGAGACGAGAGCCACCTAACACGCCGCCTTTTTATTTTTGATAGACGCTCCAATATGAAATTTCTAATCGACTCTGGAGCGGATATTTCAGTTATTCCACCCACTCACGACCAACGGAAATTTCAATCAAAACGTACCTTGTATGCTGCAAACGGGACCCCTATTCATACCTATGGCGAACAACTATTAGATTTGGATCTAGGTTTACGCCGTAGGTTCTGCTGGCTCTTCACACTTGCCGATATCAAGCAACCAATTATAGGCGCTGATTTTCTAGCAGAGTTTGCTTTACTTGTGGATATGAAACATAGACGTTTAATCTATACAAAGACAAACCTCTCTAAGACCGGTGCTAACTCACCACCAGGAATTAATTCTAAAATTCATCTCGTAGACCCGACACACCAGTACTTCAAATTTCTACAACAATTTCCTGACCTTTTTAAGGAAACTTCTTCTAGCAACCTTCCAGAGGTTGAGTTCTTCCATACTATAAGTACGGAAGGACCACCTGTCACTGCAAAAGCTAGAAGATTGCCCCCGGAAACGCTAGCTCAAGCAATGCTAGAATTCCAGCACATGATAAACTTGGGAATTTGTAGACCCTCCAAAAGTCCATGGTCAAGACCCCTCCACATAGTGCAAAAAAAAGGATGACTCATGGAGACCATGTGGGGATTACCGAGCACTAAACGCTAAAACAATCCCAGACCAATATCCCATTCCAAATTTGCAGGATTTTAATGCCCAGTTAGAAGGCAATTGTATTTTTTCAAAATTAGATATCATTCGCGCTTTCCATCACATCCCAGTAGCACCTCAAGATATTCCCAAAACAGCAGTCATAACTCCATTTGGGTTATTCGAATTTGTTAAAACCCCATTTGGCCTTCGTAATTCAGCACAAACATTTCAAAGATATTTACATTCAATTTTAAGACATCTTGACTTTGCCTACTCCTATCTTGACGATATTCTCGTTGCATCCGCCTCTGAAAAAGAACATCAAGAGCATCTAGCAAAACTTTTTCAGACACTTCAAGACAACGGCATCCGTATCAATTCATCTAAATGTGAATTTGGAGTGGCCGAAATTTCATTTTTAGGTTTTCGTGTAAATAAATCTGGATTATTTCCACTTCCTGAACGCATCAAAGCTATTACCGACCCACCTCTTCCCGATACCATTGAAAAACTCAGAAGATTTCTAGGTCTCATAAATTTCTACCGTCGTTCTCTTCCACGTGCTGCGGAAATTCAGCAACCACTATTCGACCTCTGCCAGAATCCCAAAAAAAGCGACAAACGTAAAATCGAGTGGACTCCTCAGACTCGAGAAGCATTCGAACGTTTGAAAGAGGCACTAAAAAACGCTACACTAATAGCTCATCCGTCTTCTTCGCTACCACTGATTCTCCATGTCGATGCTTCTGATTATGCCGTAGGCGCTTCCCTCCAACAACTACGTGATCAAACACTAGAACCCCTGGGTTTCTACTCTAAAAAGCTTACTTCAGTCCAAAAAACTGACAGCACCTACGATCGCGAACTTCTAGCTGCTTATCCGGCAGTTAAATACTTTAGATATACCCTAGAAGGTCGCCACTTCACCATTTATACGGACGACAAACCTTTGACATACGCTTTTGAACAACGCGTCGATAAAGCATCTCCAAGGCAACTACGACATTTAGACTTCCTAGGTCAATTTACCACAGACATTCGCTACATACCAGGTCCCACAAACATTCCCGCAGACTATTGTTCTCGCATTGAAACAATTTCACTTTCTTCCATTGTGTCACTCCAAGAAATTGCGCAAGCTCAGTCATCTTGTGAGGAACTCAAACACCTTCTGCAGTCTAATTCTTCCTCATACAAATTTCAAAACATGCCTCTTGACAACGGATTGAATCTTATTTGCGATTCTTCTTCAAAGAAACTTCGCCCATTCATTCCGCTCAAAGTTCGCCGAAAGATTTTCGATTCTATCCACAATTGAAGACCTTGGTGCAAAAACCGGCCAAGTCCTAAAATTAAAATTTGTGAGAAATCAAAAAAAACTTTCTAAATTTGGAAATAAATTTGCAACTGTCCCAAATTTTGGTTTAAATATAGATATTATTGTTATTTGTTATATGGCCCAATATAAAATTGAAATTTTGTAAAAATCACACCAAAAGTGATTTTTGAAAATTTGGACTTGTCCGACTTTTGCACCAAAATATAAAAAAAAACACAAAATTTATTAAACCAATATTTATTTCATAAATAAAATATTATTCAAGTACAGAACTACATAAACGAAGAGTCTGATTCATAGGCTGCGTCTTCTAAAGGTTCCTCTCGAGGTTCTACCGCCTCCACTTGTGGTTCTGGTTCTTCTCCAACTTCCGCGAATATTCTATTGTAGTAACCGTGGTATGCTTCTGGTACATATTTCTTAACTAATAGCTTCACATCTTCCACCTTTTTTTCATTTATTGGCAAAGGATAGGCCTGGGTCATCTTTGTCGTAGGTAGCGATAAATTAGTGCCAAGCTTAGTAGCGGAAAATTTATCGAAAATTGGAAATGAAACGTTAGTGCTACATTCAATGAAGTTAGAACCGCTTTGATATTTAAATAATCGGAATGTTGAGATAGAAAATTTTGTTTTATTTTTTTGGCTGGTAAACGTTGCTTTAAAAATGGGTTTAAAATGCTCGGTGAAGTCCATTATTATGTCCTGAGTTACATCTACGACCCGAAACATTTTGCTAGTTTTTCTTACTAGTTCTTTCCATTCGGCAGGTACGTAAACTCGTTCTCTTCTTCTTTTCTCTTTTTCTATTAAGCCAAAGGAGCGGTCACAGGGTAAAAAACTATGACCAGGCTCAGGATATTGATGAATAACTTGAGTAATATTTTTAATACGCTGATTAACCAAGGTGAACAAATATTTGGTGATAGTATGATTTTTGTTCTGAGCAAACGAGTTGTCAGAAAACAGGTACAATGTTGTTATAGATTCGGAAAGAAGCGTAGTAATATAATGGTGGATAAAACTAATGACTTCGTTGCTACTTTTTTTTGATGTGGCCTCGTCGTACATGTAAAATGTTGTTAACCCGGTTTTTCCAGAAAAAATACAAAAGTTGTATTGCCACAGCTGTCGCTTATAAAAAACGTCTCCAGCCGGAACATGCGGGAGAGGAAGATTTTGTTGGTAGTCAAAACATAAAACTTCTACTGTTTCATCGGTCTTGGCAAGCAGGGTTTTCTCTTTCATCGATGTATAGAATACTTCCGCTTTTCTAATATGTAATGTTTTTTCTCTCTCTAGTACATGTTTGGTCTCAGGATCTTGCTCTGCTGCTGTTAAATTTTCCAACCTATCGCATGTCTGACATGTATCCGAACGAGGAGAACCAAAGCTTATATTGTAGTTTTCGCGAAAATGACGAAAGTAGAAGTCATACGAAACCTTTGCTTGACATTTTTCTTCACGTTTAAGTTTTTCAGAGACATCTGGTTCATATTTTTCCAAGTATAACCTATACATTTTGGAAACGTTCAGATCAGACGATAAATAGGTCCGACGTTCGTTTTTCTCTCGACTATAATGTGATGAGCGCTTGGGAAAGCTTAGTATATGGTTATCTATAGCAGCTATAATATTCCTAGGAATTTTGTTAGGGCGATTATTATGTTTACCCCTCATGTCCAGTGGCGCGGCGATTTTTTCTTTTAAAGTGAGCCCTATACGATTTGCCCGGTGTTTGGTAATTCCATGGATTGAACAAAATGCCTGTCTGCAGACCATATATTCAGTACCTTTAACACGAATCTGAAATATAAGCATATTTAAGATTTAATGTTTTCGAATAGTAGGTACAAAAATAATAAAAATCATTTTGAAAAATATAAAAGCCGAACCCATTTTTAAAGGAAAAATCTAATTATTAAAAAGTTAAAAACAAAGTTCAGTAAATTTAGTAAAGGAAAATTATGTCTAACGTCCGCCATTTTATTTTTTTATAATGTATCCAGCGACACCTCACTTAACAAATTCGGTTAAGCCGTTTAGGCTATAGAAGGGAAAAAAGAAAAACCAAAATGGTGTCTAGTGTCCGCCATTTTGATTTTTTTGTGGCGTAATATAAAATACCGTAAGTAAACAATGTGAATCCGCCACAAACATATAGAAACTATCCGGTGACAATGCCCACATATTTTGGCAATTTTTGATGTTGGTGTTTTGCCATTAGATGGCATTACACCAATATTTATTATATAGAAACTAACTAAACTTTAATCATTATCTTAACTTACCTTGTAATGGAAAGTAACAGTCTTTGCTTTGCCGGTTCCTGTTCTCAATCTTTTTCTTGCTACCTTGTCTACCCGGATTAGGCCACCCAAGTATAGATCTTGCTTTTCTTTACTAGCTAAGCCATTAAATTCCTGCAAGACTTGATTTCTTTCTTCCGCATTGATCTTCGAAAAACATTTAAGACGACAAGCACAATCGTTACCCACTTTTCGCTCGGGTATTAATTTTCCACTTTTTGCCGTAGTGTACTCTTCACCTTTTGCCATTTTTGCTTTTCTAATATTTCGTTGCCATAATGCCTCATTTCGTATTCTCTTTTTCCCTTTTTTTGTAGGAGTATTTACATTGGCTGGTAAAATATCCTTGTTTACAACTGGCATCAGACTCGGATTATTTAAAGGAATATTTTCAATTTTCCTGCGATTTGTCGTTCGTTTTTTATTTTTTTTGTTTATAACTAAGCTAGTACTAGGCTGATCGCTATCAGATGGCAAATATTCACTACTAGATGACATAACAGGTTCTTCTTCATCAGATGCCATCATGTTTGATATTATCACACTACTATTATGCGTAAAAATACACACGATAAACAACAGACCATGTGCCACGTGCACGCAAACATAAAAAGCAACAAGAAGACTGAATCTTGCCGGAACGCGTCTAATTAGCTTAGCGCGCAATCGTTCATGGTCATGTCCTCCCACTCCACTAGTATTAACGTTGGTGCAAAAATCGAACAAGTCCTGGACATGACTGGTTTTTGCCCCAAAGGGTACTGTCAGCTAAGTCCTTTGGGCATTTCAAATCATTAATATATTTCGGACTTGTCTGATTTTTGCACCAATCGATCAGGGATGCTTTAAATTATATTCCCAGTGAAAAAACGTAATTTAACCCAAAAGTGGACTTGGCCGGTTTTTGCACCAAGGTCTTCAATTTATCTCACCCAGGCATATCAGCTTCAGTCGATCTGGTCCAGTATAGATTTTGTTGGCCCAAATTGAAACGCGATGTATCTCTTTGGTCTAAAACTTGCATTCCCTGCCAGAAAGTCAAGATATGGAGACACACTTCCAATGCCATTGGACAATACACCCCAGCCATGAGAAGATTCTCGCATATAAATGTTGACATTGTGGGACCATTACCACCATCACAAGGTCAACGCTATCTATTAACAATAATAGACAGATTTTCTCGATGGCCCGAAGCAATTCCATTGTCAGATATTACAGCAGAAACAGTAGCGAACACTATTTTATCATGCGGGATCTCTCGTTTCGGTGTTCCGCAATACATCACCACAGACAGAGGTAAACAATTCGATTGCCACCTTTTCACACACCTCACTAAAACACTAGGTGCAGACCACATCAAGACCACAGCTTACCACCCAGCAGCAAATGGTGTAATCGAGAGATGGCATAGAGTTCTGAAACGGGCCTTGAAAGCTCATATGGACGAAAACCGGGTCGCTAAATTGCCAATTGTGTTACTAGGACTCAGATCGTACATAATTCCAGAATATCGCTCAACACCCGCTGAAATAGTCTACGGAGAATCAATCAAACTTCCCACCGACTTTTTCAACAGCACACAAGCTCATGATGTTCCACCACTTATATCTCAGCTGAAAGAAGACATAAGGAAACTTCGACCAGTACCTTTTAAACATCATACTGCAAGAAAGGTATTTGTCCATCCTAAGCTTATGGAAGCTCCTTTTGTTTTTGTTCGCATTGATATACCGCGAAAAACCCTCGAACCAGTTTATGACGGCCCCTTTGAAGTGTTATCCCGAACTGACAAAGTCTTCACAATCAAGAAATCACACGGAGAAGAGACAATTTCTGTTGACCGTCTTAAACCCGCATTCATTCTTTGTGATAACGAACAGACAACTTTCCAGCCTCAGAGACATCCTAGTGAAACTGAAAGTGACAGTGAAAGTCCAACACCTAGTGAAACTGAAAGTGACAGTGAAGTTCCCGTTCCCGTTCAAACTACACGCCATGGACGTAGAGTTCGATTTCCACGAAGATACTTGAACTAATAGCGTTGCCACTGAGAGGGGAGTATGTGGCGGTGGTTCCGACCGCAGTGTTTCCGTCAACACTACTCTATGTTTTTGCATTTGACAGCTAAACGTTGCGTTACGTTATGCGACAGAGCCAGCTGTCAAGAAATACCGCATATAAGATACACCAGGCGATCTCTCTATCTCTCCCTCGCTACCAACCGCTGCAGTGAACTGCTATGTACTCGTGTACTGTTGTAATTGTTATTAAAGTGTATTATAGTTAAATGGATCGTATAGTTTATTCAGTTTGTGAAGTAATAAAGTTGTATTAAATGTTTACGTATGGATTTAATATCAACAAGTGCAATTAACATCCATATGCCGGTAACTAAATTGATGCCTGCTCGCATTAGAGCGATATATTTGTAATTCTAAACATTTTTATGAAAATTCACTTCCATAACGCACTTGCAGCGCCCAGAGTTTTAGTGAATTTTCGTAGAAAAAATTCACTAATGGGGAGATCACGACTTTTGAATTTTGAAAAATGTTTTGCAAATGAGCGCGAACTAGGACCCCTAGAACCCATATCCGGTGTCAGTTTCAATATATAGATATATATATATATATATATATATATATATATATATATATATATATATATATATATATATATATATATATTATGGATGTTAATTGCACTTGTTGATATTAAATCCATACGTAAACATTTAATATACTTTATTATTTCACTAACTGAATAAACTATATGATACATTTAACTATAACAATTACAACAGTTCATGAGTACATAACAGATAACTGACCGAGCGTGGAGGACGTGTGTTCACTGTAGCGGTTGGTGGCGAGGAGAGAGAGAGAGAGAGAGAGAGAGATCGCCTGGGGTCTCTTATATGCCGTAGTTCTTGACAGCTGGCTGTCGCATAACATAACGTAACGCAACGTTTAACTGTCAAGAGTATTTATGCATAAACATAGAGTAGTGTTGACGGAAACACTGCGGTCGGAACCACCGCCACATACTCCCCTCTCAGTGGCAACGCTATTAGTTCAAGTATCTTCGTGGAAATCGAACTCTACGTCCATGGCGTGTAATTTGAACGGGAACGGGAACTTCACTGTCACTTTCAGTTTCACTAGGTGTTGGACTTTCACTGTCACTTTCAGTTTCACTAGGATGTCTCTGAGGCTGGAAAGTTGTCTGTTCGTTATCACAAAGAATGAATGCGGGTTTAAGACGGTCAACAGAAATTGTCTCTTCTCCGTGTGATTTCTTGATTGTGAAGACTTTGTCAGTTCGGGATAACACTTCAAAGGGGCCGTCATAAACTGGTTCGAGGGTTTTTCGCGGTATATCAATGCGAACAAAAACAAAAGGAGCTTCCATAAGCTTAGGATGGACAAATACCTTTCTTGCAGTATGATGTTTAAAAGGTACTGGTCGAAGTTTCCTTATGTCTTCTTTCAGCTGAGATATAAGTGGTGGAACATCATGAGCTTGTGTGCTGTTGAAAAAGTCGGTGGGAAGTTTGATTGATTCTCCGTAGACTATTTCAGCGGGTGTTGAGCGATATTCTGGAATTATGTACGATCTGAGTCCTAGTAACACAATTGGCAATTTAGCGACCCAGTTTTCGTCCATATGAGCTTTCAAGGCCTGTTTCAGAACTCTATGCCATCTCTCGATTACACCATTTGCTGCTGGGTGGTAAGCTGTGGTCTTGATGTGGTCTGCACCTAGTGTTTTAGTGAAGTGTGTGAAAAGGTGGCAATCGAATTGTTTACCTCTGTCTGTGGTGATGTATTGCGGAACACCGAAACGAGAGATCCAGCATGATAAAATAGTGTTCGCTACTGTTTCTGCTGTAATATCTGACAATGGAATTGCTTCGGGCCATCGAGAAAATCTGTCTATTATTGTTAATAGATAGCGTTGACCTTCTGATGGTGGTAATGGTCCCACAATGTCAACATTTATATGCGAGAATCTTCTCATGGCTGGAGTGTATTGTCCAATGGCACTGGAAGTGTGTCTCCATATCTTGACTTTCTGGCAGGGAATGCAAGTTTTAGACCAAAGAGATACATCGCGTTTCAATTTGGGCCAACAAAATCTATCCTGGACCAGATCGACTAAAGCTGATGTGCCTGGGTGAGATGAATTGTGGATAGAATCGAAAATCTTTCGGCGAAATTTGAGCGGAATGAATGGGCGAAGTTTCTTTGAAGAAGAATCGCAAATAAGATTCAATCCGTTGTCAAGAGGCATGTTTTGAAATTTGTATGAAGAAGATTTAGACTGCAGAAGGTGTTTGAGTTCCTCACAAGATGACTGAGCTTGCGCAATTTCTTGGAGTGACACAGTGGAAGAAAGTGAAATTGTTTCAATGCGAGAACAATAGTCTGCGGGAATGTTTGTAGGACCTGGTATGTAGCGAATGTCTGTGGTAAATTGACCTAGGAAGTCTAAATGTCGTAGTTGCCTTGGAGATGCTTTATCGACGCGTTGTTCAAAAGCGTATGTCAAAGGTTTGTGGTCCGTATATATGGTGAAATGGCGACCTTCTAGGGTATATCTAAAGTAAAATAAGCAGCTAGAAGTTCGCGATCGTAGGTGCTGTAAGATTTTTGGGCTGAAGTAAGCTTTTTAGAGTAGAAACCTATGGGTTCTAGTGTTTGATCACGTAGTTATTGGAGGGAAGCGCCTACGGCATAATCAGAAGCATCGACATGGAGAATCAGTGGTAGCGAAGAAGACGGATGAGCTATTAGTGTAGCGTTTTTTAGTGCCTCTTTCAAACGTTCGAATGCTTCTCGAGTCTGAGGAGTCCACTCGATTTTACGTTTATCGCGTTTTTTGGGATTCTGGCAGAGGTCGAATAGTGGTTTCTGAATTTCCGCAGCACGTGGAAGAGAACGACGGTAGAAATTTATGAGACCTAGAAATCTTCTGAGTTTTTCAATGGTATCGGGAAGAGGTAGGTCGGTAATAGCTTTGATGCGTTCAGGAAGTGGAAATAATCCAGATTTATTTACACGAAAACCTAAAAATGAAATTTCGGCCACTCCGAACTCACATTTAGATGAATTGATACGGATGCCGTTGTCTTGAAGTGTCTGAAAAAGTTTTGCTAGATGCTCTTGATGTTCTTTTTCAGAGGCTGATGCAACGAGAATATCGTCAAGATAGGAAGAGGCAGAGTCAAGATGTCTTAAAATTGAATGTAAATATCTTTGAAATGTTTGTGCTGAATTACGAAGGCCAAATGGGGTTTTAACAAATTCGAATAACCTAAATGGAGTTATGACTGCTGTTTTGGGAATATCTTGAGGTGCTACGGATGTGATGGAAAGCGCGAATTATATCTAATTTTGAAAAAATACGTTTGCCTTCTAACTGGGCATTAAAATCCTGCAAATTTGGAATGGGATATTTGTCTGGGATTGTTTTAGCGTTTAGTGCTCGGTAATCCCCACATGGTCTACATGAGCCATCCTTTTTTTTGCACCATGTGGAGGAGGCGTGACCATGGACTTTTGGAGGGTCTACAAATTCCCAAGTTTATCATGTGCTGGAATTCTAGCTTTGCTTGAGCTAGCTTTTCCGGGGGCAATCTTCTAGCTTTTGCAGTGACAGGTGGTCCTTCCGTACTTATAGTATGGAAGAACTCAACCTCTGGGAGGGTACATTTATTGGTAACTTTATAAATATTTAAGCCCTTATAAAACAATGAATTTTCTGTTCTTTGCTTCCTAGCCTTATTTACATAAATTTTCTCAGCATTTCTTGTATTATAACTATGTACATCATTTACACTTTTTATTTTATTGCACAAATATTGCGGTAACAATTTATTCACTATCTTGTAAATAAAAATCAAATTTAACAACACAAGTCTCTGATTAATACTCATAAATCCCAATGTGTCCCACATATCTTTAATTCTAGCATATCTGTTAACACCTAATTTAATTCTCATGGCCCTATTCTATAGTACCTGAAGTTTTTCTTTATCAGTCTAATAAACAAACATATATTTTTAATTGGTTTTTGTGCAGATCACACATTTCCTAAATGGTTCAAAAGGAAGTTCTGATTGGTCATTTAGAAATAAATAAGTTTATGGCCACATCTCTCCTGACTTTTCATTGTATTAATTTCAGGCTGTCATTGCGAATTCTTAATGACAGTCATTTTTCGGTAATAAAAAAGTCTGGGCACAGCAAGTGCGATCCGGTGAATTTTAATAAAAATGTGTTTAATGGCAAATAATATGTCCTTTTTTAATGAAAGCAGGCATCCAATTTGGTTAACAGTATAATTTATATAGTAGAAACAATGTATCGTATTTCACAAAAGTAACTATATTGTTGGAAAATGTATAAAAAAATTTCGAAAGTAAACTTAAAATGTTCCTGAAAAACTGGTGTCTTAGCCAACCAACCTTGGGCTCATTGACTTATTGAAATTTGAGGCATTTACAGAAAAATCGCTACCAAACCGCACTTCCTGCGTCCCGATTTTTTTCTTATAAGCATGCCTTATATTTCGATGGAAAATGCAATAATATAAGGCGTGTTCGATTAACAAAAAGAAAATGTATATCGCCAACGATTTATTGCCCACCCTGTGATTGTAAAAATAATTTCATAAGATGCAGCTCAAGACACCCTATAATTAACATATACATTTTTTTCTTGTAATCTTGTATAAGAACGGATATGTTGAGCTTTACCGTAGAAATTTGTCACCCTGTATACATGTAAACAGATAAAAACTGAAACTAACTCGGATTTGGGTTCTAGGGAGCCTAGTTTGCGCTCATTTGAAGAAATCTTTTAAAAATTCAAAAGTGGCGGTCTCAATAGCGAATTTTTTCTAAAAAAATTCGCCACAAATTACACACTATCAAATTATAAACTCTAAAACTACTGCCAAAGCATCAGAGAAAGGGTATATTTAAAATGAATTTTTTGAAAATATTTTAGTAAAATGAAGTACAATGACCGTTGAAGCTGAAACTTAACGTTTTGTAAAAACATTTCTTGCCACATTTCATCTACATGATCCATATTCGTTTCAGATTCTTTCAAATCGTAACTTTGACGTTTTTAGAAGAAAAACTATAACATTTTCAAAATATGTTTTCTGGTAGTTGTTGACCTTTTTGCACCAGAAAACTTAACCTTTGTCTGTAATATACACTAGATTTTGTTATCGATACAAAATATTTTTGGTTTTGTGTGTTCCTCTGGTCATCAGTGGGACCCAATTTATTTTTTAAATCCCTATTCCTTTTAGTGAATTTTTGTTTTTATAAACCACTAATAGAGAGATATCGATGGTGAGACTTTGCAAAAATTGTTTCAAATGAGCGCGAACTAGGACCCCTAGAACCCACATCCGGGCTGTTTCAATTTTTA
The DNA here is from genome assembly GCA_964006375.1 of Tillus elongatus. NCBI lineage: Eukaryota > Metazoa > Arthropoda > Insecta > Coleoptera > Cleridae > Tillus > Tillus elongatus. The sequence continues at coordinate 97,403,027 of OZ023264.1, read as the reverse complement.
TATGTTTATATATATATATATATATATATATATATATATATATATATATATATATATATATATATATATATATATATATATATATATATATATATATATATATATACAGTGTGGAACAGCCAAATGGAATAAATTCGATAACGGATAAATGAGGGCGTGTTGGGAAAAACGCTTGGACACGTCGATTTGTATTTTTAACTGCGCATCTTTTTCAAGAAAAAAAAATTATATAGGGTGCGTCATGTGACAGTGGCCAATACCAACTTTCTTATTTTAAATACAAGCCCCTGTATATTATTAATTTTTTGGATTCTTCAGAAAATTCTAGACATAATTCATGTACAATGTCCTATACCTATCTTCAACTGTTTCGGAAATATTAAGTATTTTCAGATTTATTACAAAAATTAACATTAAAAATAGAAAATTATTTTATTTCACAAATTCGCTACATTGCATTCAATACTTATTTCCCATTCAGCTCTTGATAATGAGAAAGTAAACAAAAACCATTCCTGCGTTTCTTTTTACTGATATGAAATGAAACAAAAACAAAAACAGTTTTCTTTCTGTTCGTATAAAACTCGTAGCCTTAGCAACTTGTTGTCTGCCTGCATGACAGTAGTGATTAGTGTCAGTGCTATTGTCGTTTGAATTTCGTTAACTGTACGTAATAATATCAGAAAAATGGTTCATTTAACAGAAATGCACAAAATAACCATTCTACAAATGATTGGTTATGGAGATAACACACGGACACAGATGGAAGTGTCTCGCTTATTTCACGAAAAATTTCCAAATTTGCCGCCTGTATCCCAAGGAACAATTAGCAAAATAGAAAAGCAGTTTCGCGAGCTTGGTCATGTGAGACAGATAAAAAAAGTAGCTGCCAATGCAGTAAGTGATGATACGAAATTGGATATTACGCTTGAGTTTCAAGAAAACCCACATACTTCTGGTCGACAAGCAGCCCAACTATTCAACGTTAGCCACACAGCAATTTTTCGAACATTAAAGGAAAGTAAAATGCATCCCTATAAAATGATACCAACTCAGGAGCTCATGGAGGACGATTTCGATAGGAGAACGTATTTTTGTGAACAAATGATGGCAATGTTAGATAACAATGTGATCCAATTAGAAGATGTTTTGTTTTCTGATGAGAGCACATTTACACTTCACGGTCATGTTAATCGTCAAAATTGCCGCTATTGGTCTAATGAGAATCCTCATTGGATGAGAGAGGAACATACGCAATATCCTGAAAAAGTTAATGTTTGGGCAGGAATTGTTGGAAATCATATCGTAGGTCCCTTTTTCATTGATGGCAACTTGAATGGGGATAAATATTTAGAACTGCTCCAAAATAATGTCGTGCCAACTTTGACAAACTTATATCCAGATCCAGCAAACCCACAAGTTCCTGCCAATAAAATATGGTTTCAGCAAGATGGAGCACCGCCCCATTACCAAATCAATGTCCGGCAGTACCTGAACCAAATTTTTCCAAATCGGTGGATAGGGAGGCGCGGATCGATAGAATGGCCAGCACGATCTCCTGATCTGTCGCTATTAGACTACTTTTTGTGGGGATATGTCAAAAGTATTGTATACAAAACTAAGCCCCTCAACTTAGATGACTTAAAAAGACGAATCACGCTTGCGATTAGATCAGTCACGCCTGAGATGTTGAGTAATGTTAGAAGACATTTCTATACCAGATTAGCATGTTGCCAAGATGTTCGTGGCGAGCATTTTGAACATTTACTACATTGACATTAATTTTTTTTTGTTTTTTTAAATTATTAAGAAATAATCAGTATTTCTTATTAGAATTTGTGAAATAAAATAATTTTCTATTTTTAATGTTAATTTTTGTAATAAATCTGAAAATACTTAATATTTCCGAAACAGTTGAAGATAGGTATAGGACATTGTACATGAATTATGTCTAGAATTTTCTGAAGAATCCAAAAAATTAATAATATACAGGGGCTTGTATTTAAAATAAGAAAGTTGGTATTGGCCACTGTCACATGACGCACCCTATATAATTTTTTTTTCTTGAAAAAGATGCGCAGTTAAAAATACAAATCGACGTGTCCAAGCGTTTTTCCCAACACGTCCTCATTTATCCGTTATCGAATTTATTCCATTTGGCTGTTCCACACTGTATATATATATATATATATATATATATATATATATATATATATATATATATATATATATATATATATATATATATATATATATATATATATATATATATATATATATATATATATATATATATATATATATATATATATATATATATATATATATATCTATTTGTGTATCCAAGCGATAACTCAAAAAATAATTAACCGATTTCGATGAAACTTGGCAAGTGCCTTTCTTTTACTAATGGCCTGGACGTTAGCCAGGAAAATCGGACAAGGTTTTTCGGGAAAATTTTGAGTTTTCTTTCGAAAAATTTCCTCCAAAGATTACAAAGTTATTTTAATGTCATTTGGTGGATATGTTTCCTTGGGAGAGGCCTTACTACCAAAATTCAACTTTCTAAGTTTATAGAAAATTGAGTTATCCAAGTTTGAAGCATTTAATAAAAATTCACTACCATAACGCACTTGCTGCGTCCCTAACTTTTTTCTTTTAACCTAGAGATCTAAATTTTAGTACGGAGTATACTTTTTAACATAAACCTGCGTATCAAATTTGGTTGCCATAGCTTTGTTATTTCCGGAGATAAAAAAAAATCCGAAAGGAAATCCAATATTTTTCCAGAAAAAGTGGTTCAATTTTGTTGGAAAATCAATGTATCCAAGCCACTTGCAAGAGGAACGCACTCACCAAATTTGATTAAAATCGGCCCATTATTTTTTGAGTTATCGGTGTGATATATATATATATATATATATATATATATATATATATATATATATATATATATATATGGGTGTGTGTGTTTTAACATATAAAAATTGAAACTGACCCCGGATATCTGTTTTGTGGACCCTAGTTGGGGCTCATTTGAGGAATTTTTTTTACGAAAATTCACTAAAACACTCCATTGCGTGTTTATTTGCTCGTGAAAATGTGGATCTTTGGTATTATAGTAGTAAAAAAATACTGCGTCCTGACCTAACTTTTTATGCCTATAAAAAATGCTTTCGTGTGGGACTTTTTTTTATCAGAAAGACAGTAAATTTGTCAAAAAGTTTACTGGTACATGTATTTTCTATTTATTAATCTAAGTGTACACTATAAATGATTATTACATCAAGGAAGTGGATCACGAGAAATGGGATTCGAAGAGATATAACATTTTCCATTTGGATATGATTCATATTATGTCCTTGAAGAAATCGGAAAAAATTCTTCAACTGACTGATATGAGCAGAAAGTTCTAATATTTGTGATTCGCTTAATAAAATATAAGTTAATTAATTATTATTTTTTGGATTAACCATTACTAATCCTGGTCGTTTCTATACCCTTTAGCAAGCCCATACGGTACGCCGATGGCGTGACCTCGCTTGGGGCCCACCGCGAAAAGTGGTAACACTTTCATCCAGCGGGTTATCTGTCTACTCTCTCTACGTCGTTGTTCCCTATTATTTCGGATAGTTTGATCACAGTATAGATGCCAATTACCGTGATTTGACGTTTTAGAGCACTATCTCTTGGAATATATAATATAATTATACAAGATAATATAATTATACAAGCATATCTACCGTGTGCAAAAGCAAATTTTTTTGGAAAGTCATAATAACTGAATAACAATGACAACTCGAGAAGGAAAAGTTAGCCGTACAATGAGTCATGACAGTATCTCAAGCGTGTCTTTCAATTACATTGATGCAAATATATACACATTGCGAATTCATACATATTACCCGTACACCCTCCTTGTGCGGCGCCTTTTGATTGTAGTCGAACATGCTATTTCGTCGGTGATGCATGTCCATAAATATGTAGTCGAATTCATTGATTCCCAACATAAAGTATAAAAATGTACCGGTATAAAAATATACCGGTATAAGTTTATACCGAAGTCAAAGTTTACCGAAGACGTATATATATATATATATATATATATATATATATATATATATATATATATATATATATATATATATATATATATATATATATATACAGGCTGTTTCAAAAAACATGCACCATCGCTCGTGGGGCAATTCCTTACTAAAAAATAAGAAAAAAAGTTCCTGTGCACATGGGCCCGGAAACGCATAGTTTCCAATATACAGGGAGTTGAATTTTAATTATTTTTTTTAATTTTTTATAAATAATTTCAAAACCACTGGATTGATTTTAATGAAACTTGGAACTTGAAAGTGTATAATGAAAGTGCATATTTTCAAGTGAAAATCTACTTACAACTGCGTCAGTGGCGTGCGTACGGGGTAACTGTAAAAATTCATTTGGGGAAAAAATATGTGCGCCACTGTCTTTTTCCAATTTTGATACATCAGTTATGAAGCTTATTACATAAGCCACAAAAGCTACCTCTTGGTATTTTTTCGTTCAGGGTATCCCTTAGGAGATATGATTAATTTTATAAAAAGGGGCAAAGTACCGATTCGTTGGAGTAATGAAAACAGTTATCGTAAAGTGCCATGAAACTATAATTTTTGACAGTTCTCTAAATTCTACAATTTTGAAGTGCTTTGTAGGCGTCAAAAGAGTTTTCGTGCTATTCTTTAAATTTTGATACGGTGCAGTATTTTCGTTTTTAGTTATTTGTTGATACTGAGCTGCTCATTAATATTATTTCCTCGATTTGACTGATATGTTGTTAATTTATGGACAAACAAATCAAAATGCTAGACAAGCTGTGCGAGTTTATCAGGAAACTTATCCGCAAAGAAGAATTTCTGACAAAAATATTTTCCCACTTATTGTAAGACATTTGAGAGAAACTGGTTCTTTAAAACCTTTAAAGGCTGACTCTGGACGCAGAAGATACCTCCGAACTGTACGAGTTGAAGAGGCAATATTAAATAGAGTTGAACGTGATCCTAGTACAAGTACGAGAATTATTGCCACCGAACTGGGTAATATTTCGGCATCATCAGTTCACATAGAACTCTGAAGGATCAAAGTTTATATCCCTATCATTTTACACGTGTCCAGGAACTTCTACCTAGAGACTTTCAACCAAGGGTAATGTTTTGTCAGTGGTTCTTAAACAAACTTAGGCACGACCAACATTTTTCTAAACGTGTACTATTTACTGATGAGGCGTCATTTACGCGAAATGTATCGTAAATTTTCACAATTTACATACATGGGCCGATGAAAACCCACACTCTCTAAGAGTTGCAAATTCGCAGTATCAATTTTCCATCAATATTTGGGCTGCTATTATTGAAAATCACATAATTGGTCCTGTTGTTCTACCGAATCGTCTTGACCATGAATCATATTTAAATTTTTTACAAAATGATTTGCCGTTGTTACTACCGCTTTTTATGAGAAATGGTACAATGTGGTTCCAGCATGATGGTGCGCCCGCACATTTTGCAGCAGTTGTAAGAACATATTTAGCCAACAGATACGGTCACCGATGGATTGGTCGTGGAGGTCCGGTGTCATGGCCACCTCGATCTCCGGACCTGAATCCTCTCGATTTTTATTTGTGGGGTCATTTAAAAGAAATAGTGTATAAAACACCAGTAAATACACGAGAAGAATTGTTGGGAAGAATAGAATATGCATTTGACAGCATTAGAGAAGATCAAAATATTTGCAGAAGAGTAAGAAGATCTTTGCGCAGAAGGTTAAATAATTGTAACGATGCTAATGGTGGTCACTTTCAACATTTTCTTTAGCTTTGTTATTAAAGTCAATTGGGTAATGTACAAAAAAACAAGAGTTTGGAAAAATCATGGTGTCTTTACGATTACTTTTTCCATTTTTTATTTTTATTTCTTATTTATCATTTTTTATCAATGTTTGTAATATTCATTTCAATGTTTATCACCAATAAGTTTTACGTAGGTTAGTTATTTGCACGTTTATTGCTGTAATGTTTACTGTATGTTTTGTTTTTCATATTCTTATGGTTGCAGTAAACATATATTATTATTATTACGCCGACTAATCGTTACTTTGCCCCTTTTTATAAAATTAATCATATCTCCTAAGGGATACCCTGAACGAAAAAATACCAAGAGGTAGCTTTTGTGGCTTATGTAATAAGCTTCATAACTGATGTATCAAAATCGGAAAAAGACAGTGGCGCACATATTTTTTCCCCAAATGAATTTTTACAGTTGCCCCGTACGCACGCCACTGACGCAGTTGTAAGCAGATTCTCACTTGAAAATATGCACTTTCATAATACACTTTCAAGTTCCAAGTTTCATTAAAATCAATCCAGTGGTTTTGAAATTATTTATAAAAAATTTAAAAAAAATAATTAAAATTCAACTCCCTGTATATTGGAAACTATGCGTTTCCGAGCCCATGTGCACAGGAACTTTTTTTCTTATTTTTTAGTAAGGAATTGCCCCACGAGCGATGGTGCATGTTTTTTGAAACAGCCTGTATATATATGTATTTATGTATCACACCAATAACTCAAAAAATAATGGGCCGATTTTGATAAAATTTGGCATGTACCTTCCTTTTGTAAGTGGCTTGGATAAGTTCGTTAGTCAGGAAAATCGGACGAGGTTTTCCAGGAAAATTTTGAGTTTTCATTCTAAAAAAAATTTTATCTCAAAAAATAAAAAAGCTATTATAACCAAATCCGATAGGTAGGTTTATGATATAAAAATTAAACTATGCACAAAAATTTAGATTTCTATGTTACAAGAAAAAAAAGTTATAATAAAATATTTGGTGCCAGATCATTTCTATGAAAATTCACTACCATAACGCACTTGCTGCGTCTTTGAGTTTTTTTACTTGTATTAATAAAACTTAATACGATAAATAAAGTCTATCTCTATATATATATCTATCTCTTTTGCTCATACATTGCTAAGCAAACGACTATAATTCGTGTTAATTAAATTGCTTCCATAAACGTTAAAAATATTATCAATTTATGGCAAGTAAAAGTGGAATTAGAAACAGAGAAAACTGTGATTGTAGAAAAAGTATAACGGGTTACATGTGCAGAAATACAATTTCTCACTCGTTTGAATTGTGTAACTTGCTAATGTTCTTGCGACAACTTCAAACTCGTGAGAAATTTGCCATTTTCTGCACTTGTCCCACAATGTACTATTTTGTGAATTTTGGAAGTTGCATGTGTAAACACTGGACTTATCATGGTTTTGTATAACTTTGACGATTAAATCGAAGTTATTATGCTCATTATATAACAGTAAGAATCTAATAAATTATCGGTGATCATTGGCAAAGATATTAGATTAGATACGTTAAATAAATATTATACGTTTTCTTCATTTACATATATTTTGATTAGTTGAATTAAATGAAAAGTTTGCTAAAAATAATATAAATGATAATAAGTATCAAAATACTGACATACAAAATTATCGCATGATTATTTTTTTTTTCTTCTTCAATAAAAAGCATTACGTGGACCTATTTTTTTTATATTGGTCAACAACGCGACGCAAGAAAACGCGGCACATCAAACTTTAATTGTTATCAAAACTTAATAAATCGTGGCTAATCCAGGTAATCTTACATTCTAACAATTCTTAATTTGATATATGGTGATTGACCGTTATTTTGGTTGTAGAGCGTTCGCATTAGCGTAATTTTATTTGTCATTAAGTTTACTTTCATTTAGGTCCTATGCATTTTTTTTGTCCGATGCTTATAAAAAGAATAGTGAGCAAAAATAAAGAGACCAGTCATTTACAACAATGCATTTTAAATGAGTATCTGTTCCTTCAGCACCAGTTTTGACGTCGCGGCGACGACCCTGCAGCTGACAGATCTGAGGAATTAAGCAATCCTTTTCTGTTTATAATCGTTGAACACTGGCAACCTAAAATCCAATGACATATTCTATACGTCATTGCTAAAATCAAAAGAAAACACCAAACTAACATATTGTTTTCTTCTTATTCTTGTAATAATTTTATTAAAACCAGGACCATACACTCGCGAATTGCGAAGTCGCCGCGAAACGTGTCCTACTGGTTTATTGTGTATTATGTAACTAATATCGCAATATTGTTTAAAATCGACCAATACGAATTAGTTTCGCATTTTGCGAGTGTACGAACTAGACTTTAATATACCATTTAACCCATAATTATTTATTAATAAGTACACTTGGGGAACCCAAATCACCACAACACATGTTTTTAAAGACCTAATGATCGTCAGCAGAGAATGAAAAATTATAAACTACTTACAACGAAACATCATCTTTTATAGTAAGTTTTGGGTAAAGATCGATAGAGAGGGACGAAATCCTCTGCAAATATTCTGTGTATTGTATTCTAATTGCCAGACGAGGTTTTTAAACTTACTTTATAACTTTACCTGCCGAGTTTTGAAATCTCTTCTATGTCAAAGAGAGAGTGCAAACAAAGGGCTATAAATCGATGGCGGAGCTAGGTTTAAGGAAATTTTATTTTTTAATGGCGTCTTACATTCTCCAGTGTTTATGAACTCCTTTTAAAAACAGGGCATGCGAACTCCTGTCCGTATATTTATCATTCAGACTGCAGCGATACCAACTCCTTATTGCATATATTTCCCAATCTACAGTGGATACGGCGTCATACGTCGTTGCCACTTTATATACCTAGATATACCTACCAAATACCTACATTAACACGATAAAAGAGTTAAGTTTAAAAGGGGGAATCAAGCATCTAGGTAATTTGGTTTTAGTAACAGAATCGCTATCAATTAAAATCAGAGTAATTATTTTATTGTCGAACCAATTAGGTCATTATATTCCGTTGCTCTCACCAATACATTTGAAAATGTTTTATCTTTACTTAAGTTTTGGGGAAATGATTTAATTAAATTTTATTTAAAATAGTTTTTTAATTCCTCTTTGCATTGTCACAGTTACTGCAAGTAGCTTTAACATAAGAATATAGTTATAAGAAAAGAGTCGACTATATTATTCTTACTGACCGCAGGACCGAAGCATCTATTAAGGCAATTATTTATTTAGTTTTTTTTTACTCAACACAGTTAATCTAATTATGTTAAAATGTAAAACACTGTTCTATCAAATTAGCTATTACTTCTACATTGTGACGTGTGGAAGTATCGCATCGGTGACAAATTATTATTTTTTGCTTGATTGCTTGAACATCGTAAAAAGTATCAATACATGTATGAAACATAATTTCGGAACGAAATTTGTTTTTGTCTGTCGGTCTGTATGTAGCCACAATAACTTTAGAACAAATTGAGATATCGTCTTCAAATTTGGTATACAATTAGCAGTGGACAAATGAACGGTTCGGATGGTTTTTGGGTAAAATTGCTTTAGAAGGTAGGGGATGAATGAGATAAAAAACGGGGGCTTCAGTATTTGCAAGTTAAACGATTTATTAATTAAATAAAGATTACATTCACAAAAACAGTGAAAAACATAATTTATTGTTACTATTACTATTACTCTTTTTGTACCTTCCTTTAACTGCTCTTTTTCAGTCTGTCTATTTTGACATTGACATTTATAGTCTTCTTCTCAGATTAACAAACTTATCCAACTTAACAATAATGTTCACACCCCAACACTAAAATAGGTTTATTGTTTCTGTCAACACTCCCCCTCAATAAAGCATATTTTTAAAACTAACTTAATATCTAGCGACAAGGTTCAACTTATCTCTAAATTTTTCAAACAATATTTTTCCCAAAGGTTTGGTAAGAATATCTGCTATTTGTTCTTCACTTTTAACATAATCTAGAATTATGATATTTTCTTGTATTTTCTCCCTGACAAAGTGGTATCTTATGTCTATATGTTTTGCCAGATGGCTTTCAGTGTTATGTGCCATCTTAATTGCCGATTGATTGTCTTCAAAAAGTTTAATGGGATACACAGATGAACATAACTTAAAATCCTTAACCAAGTTTCCTAACCAACAAGCCTCACTGGCTGCTGTACTCAAGGCTACGTACTCAGCCTCCGTGGATGATAAAGTTACACAGTTTTGTTTCCTTGAACACCACGTTATTAAGCAATTGAATAATTTGAAACAGTAGCCTGATGTAGATTTTCTATCATTAGAATTTCCTCCCCAATTGGCATCTACATACCCATAAAGTTATATATTTTTATCATACTTGTAAACTAACTTATAATTAATTGTATATTTTACATATCTTAAAATACGTTTCAAGGCAGTCAATAAATTTTTGTTTGCAGTATTTTGATATCTACTCAGCAACGACACAGATGAACATAGGTCCGGCCTTGAACCAGATACAGCATACATGAGACACCCAATTAATTTTCTGCAAACTTTTTCATAATTTTCATCATATTTTTCAAGTGACAAATCGAATTTGAAATTTGAGTCCATGGGGGTACTCATTGGTTTGCATTCTGCCATGTCAAATTTATCTAGCACATTTCTTAAATATTTTTCTTGGCTTATCACCGTTACTCCTTTATTAATATTATGTTCAATATCTAACCCCAAAAAATTTGAAACTATTCCTAAGTCTTTCATTTTAAAATGTTTAAGCAAAGTTAATTTTAAATTAGAAACATCCCTGTCATCACTTCCACTAATTAAGAGGTCATCAACATAAATTAGTAAATACAGCATTCTGCCTTCAATGAATTTTGTATATAAACAATAATCTGACTTTGACCTTTCAAATTTTTCCCTATTCATTGTCATTAAATTTTTCATTCCAATATTTAGGTGACTTTTTCAATCCATAACTGGATTTATTCAACTTTACTACTGTGTTATCTGTTATCCCATCTGGCAATTTCATATATACTTCTTTCCTGATGTCCCCATACAAAAATGCAGATTTCACATCCATTTGATAAATTTTTAAATTTAGGTTTGTTGCTACTGATATAAAGGCCCTAACAGTGGACAGTTTGGCGACAGGAGCATACAGCTCGCTTAAATCAAAAGAATCCACTTGCTCAAAGCCCCTAGCAACAAGCCTGGCTTTATATTGCTTACTCTTATCATCATTTTTTGTTTTAAATACCCACTTACTAGATATAATTTCTTTACTTACAGGCACTTCATTAACTACAGTCCAAGTATTATTTTCTTCCAGCGATTTCAGTTCTTCCTTGACAGCAATCATCCACTCGCTATTGTCTGGCCTGGATGCAGCTTCTTGAAAATTAGTAGGAGCTTCGAAACACATAAAGTTCACTTCATAGCTTTCAAGCCACTTTGGACACTTCGCCTGTCTTTTTCCTTGTATGGATTTTGACTCCTGCACTTCTTCTACTTCTGTTTCTTGTGCTTCTTCATGTTCTTGCACCTCAATAGTAGTATCACTTTCACCTGTTTGTTCATTATTTATTTCACTTCCTGTGTTCATCACTTCCAGATCACCTGTATCTTCAAGACCCATCTGTACATATTCAATTTCTTCTGAACAACAATCATTTTCCCTTGACTGGTTATGTGTGAAAACAACATCTCTAAATATTTCTACAGTTTTGGTATCAGAAAAATAAATTCTATATCCTTTCGTTTCTTCACCATAGCCTACAAGTAGAGGTGTGCGAAGCTTCGAAATTACGAACCGAACCCGAACTCGAACCGAACCTTCGGTTCGAAAATATGTTCGCACTAGCGATGTTGAATTTGTTCGAAGTTCGAAATATGTAATTTTCTAGAATAGTTCGAAGTTCGTTGCTCAAAAATACTTCGGAATTTAACTTTACAGGCATTGAATGCTGCCAAAGACAGCGTAGTTGCGGCCCCGTTAACTCGGTAGCGGCGCTTTAAACTCGTTATCGGTCTCATTGAGTGGATAGTATAATTTTAGAAGACTTCACTCATGCATATTTTTGACAGTTGGTGGGCACATTGAGACACGACGGAGCCATTTAGCAATAACATAATTATTTTTCTTATATATCCTAGCCTCCCAACACATTTTTCAGTAACAGCATTATGATGACGGTGTTCGAAAGCGATCGGTAACGTAAATTTTCAGAATTTATGAGGATAATTGCTGATTGACTTTGGAAAACACTGGTTTTAACATGATTTATTTCACCATGAGCCAAAACAGTTAAATATTCACAATCAGGAGACAGTTCCAATTTTAAGTGGTTATTTTATACCTATCATGCTCACTTTGACCCATCTCAATCTGTTTGCTAAAACTGCCCGGCTAATGCCAAACAGCAACATATTTATAATTCAGCTTATATATAAATCTATAAATCGAAAATAGTTTAAAATATTTGTTGTTTTTGTATTTTCGATTTAACGTTGACCCATTTCCACAACAATCAGCACCAGAAGGCATTTTCACCCAATCAACCTGCAAATTTGTCGAACTCTTCCTTTTTGTAAAAAGAATTGGAATCATTCACATATCAAATATTGTATGGTACAATATTCCTAAATTTTGTATTCAAGGAAATGATATATGAACACTGAGGAATTTTGGATAGTTCGATGTTCGATTTTAAATTTCTAAGATGTTCGAAGTTCGACTGTGAACCTTAGACATACTATTTCAGAGGTTCGAAGTTCGAGGCAACATATTTGCTTGGGTTCGTTCATAGTTCGGTTCGAACAAAACATGGGTTCGCACACCTCTACCTACAAGAATACCTTTCTTTGCCTTAGCATCCCACTTGTGTCTGCGCTGCTTTGGTACATGAGCGTAGACTTCAGAACCAAAAACTCTAAGGTAATTTATATCATAGGATTTATAAAACCATACCTCGAATGGTGTCTGTCCATCAACTTCACTGTTGCTTGTCCTATTTAGCGTGAAAACAGCTGAATGAATAGCTTCTGCCCAAAAAATCTTCGACAAGCCTTTCGCATGCAACATTGTTCTGGCAGCTTCTACTAACGTTCTGATCTCCCGTTCAGCTTTTCCATTTTGTTGTGGAGTATATGGTATGGATCTCTGGTGCCTTATTCCACTTTCATTACAGAGCTTTCTCAACTTATCATTGATGAATTCGGAATCATTGTCAGACCGAAAAACTTTAATTCTGTGGCCTAAACCTTTCTCTGTGAATTTTACAGTGCTTAATTTTATCAGCAACTTCATTTTTATTTTTCAAAAAATATACACTACGAAAATGTGAGAAGTCATCTTTCAACAACAAAAAATATCGTGAGCCACCAAGTGATAGCTCTTCCATGGGACCACACAGATCCATGTGAATCAATTCACAAACTTCATTTGTTTTTGTTGCGCTTGTATAGTATGGTGCCTTGTGTTGCTTACCTTGCAAACATGATGTACACACTTTCTCACAGTCTTCCTTGAATCCAATACTGTTTCTCAGCAATATACTCTTCACCTTTTCTACATTCTGGTGTGCCATGCGTTCATGCCATTCTGCTAAAGACGACTTATATATGTTTGTTCATGGTTACTTCTAAATTCCATCACATACATTTTTCCTGTTTTTCTTGCTCTTGCACAAACTTTGTTGCCTTTCATAAACATGGAGAATTTATCGTCGGAAATAACTTTGTATCCCTTTTCAGTTGCACTTGTGACTGAAAATAGATTCGCTGCTAGCTCTGGTACATACAACACATTATTTATTTTGGTAATTCTGCAGTTGAATCCGGTGAACCGGCAGAGTCGTCGCGCACTAGAATTTCGTCGTTGGAGTTCACGCGCTGTTGCCACATCCTTCTCTTTATCGACTTTGTGAGGAAATAATAATTAGTACAAACTTAAAAAGTCGGGACGCAGCAAGTGCGCTGTGGTAGTGAACTTCTATACAACTTTTTTTAATGTTAAGTATGTTTTTTTAAGAGACTAAATGTAGGTCAAACTTCAAAGGCCGAGACGCAGAAAGTGCGCTATGGTAGCGTATGTTCCTAGAACTATTTGTAATGTGAAATATGTTTTTTTCATGAGACATAACATTTAGTACAAAGTTAAATAGTCGTGACGCAGCAAGTGCGCTATGGTAGCGAATGTTCATCAAAATGTTTTTAATGATGAATATGTCTTTTTAATGAGTCATAATATTCAGTTCAGAGTTAAAAAGTCGGGACGTAGCAAGTGCGCTATGGTAGCGAATGTTCCTAGAACTATTTTTAATGTTAAATATGTTTTTTCATGAGACATAAAATTTACTACAAAGTTAAAAAGTCGTGACGCAACAAGTGCGCTATGGTAGCGAATGTTCATCAAAATGTTTTTAATGATGAATATGTCTTTTTAATGAGTCATAATATTCAGTTCAGAGTTAAAAGGTCGGGACGTAGCAAGTGCGCTATGGTAGCGAATGTTCCTAGAACTATTTTTAATGTTAAATATGTTTTTTCATGAGACATAAAATTTACTACAAAGTTAAAAAGTCGGGACGCAGCAAGTGCGCTAAGCTAGTGAATTTCCATAGAACTATTTTGAATGTTAAATATGCTTTATTCATGAGACTTAAAATGTAGTACAAACTTCAAAGGTCGGGACGCAGAAAGTGCGCTATGGTAGTGAATGTTCCTAGAATTATTTGTAATGTGAAATATGTTTTTTTCATGAGATATAACATTTAGACAAATTAAAAAAGTCGGGACGCAGCATGTGCGCTATGGTAGCGAATTTTCATAGCAATGTTTTGAATGTAAAATATATTGTTTTAATCACATCAAATTTAGACAAATGTAGACAATCTCGCCCACATGAGAAACGTTGGACTGTAAAATAACCCACTTTTATTAAACGGTTCGGTACAAATTCTCATACGTTTGCAGATAGGCACATGGGCTTTACCCATCATGAAGTATTTTGGCAAATGAAATACAGAAATTAAGTTTATTTTGACGGGCAGGAATAATTTCTTTTATACCTATAATGAAATAGAAAGGAAAGTTGAGTAAAAATATGTATTAAAATGTCATAAAAATTAGATTGTTTGGCGATATATTTGCCCGCTTAACTGAGAATAAGTATGACGCCTCAAGATGCCGTAAGAGGCGAATCCAGTTGCAAAAACTATCAGTGTCTCATCCAGTAGCCCACAATTTTCAGCAGACCCTGCCTTTCTGTAAAGAGGGTAGGGATCTTTAACGTGCCCAACATCGCATGGTCACAGGACCGACGGCTTTACGCCCCCTCCGAAGGGCGGAACGTGCAGATATTCAACTTGCTGAAATACAATGGCAGAACCTCGGTAGATGTTAATGTTACAGTTTGTACTGAAAAAGTGAAACGAGTACCCTGGGAACGAACTCAGTACCCTTATGTCCAAAGGCACATGTTCTTACCCCTCAACCACCGAGGTTCTTAATGCACACAGAATATTATATATATAATGGTGAAAAAGAAATGGAAAGTAAATTGCGCGCCAAAACTATGTAGTCGGAAAGTTCATTTAACCCAATCGAATTAAAGTCGCTTACTAATACAATAGAACAATAGACACCCACCAAATTTTATAAAATTTTGCGTATTTATTGTCAAAAATGACTTGTCCATATATATATATATATATATATATATATATATATATATATATATATATATATATATATATATATATATATATATACATACATATATATATATACACACATATATATATATATATATATATATATATATATATATATATATATATATATATATATATATATACACATACATATATATATATATATATATATATATATATATATACACATACATATATATATATATATATATATATATATATATATATATATATATATATATATATATATATATATATATATATATATATATATATATATATACATCCCAATACTGTTTCGGCGTCTTTACAAAACCATTCTGCTTCTGCGTCTGGTCAAGTATATGACTTTTTTAGATGAGAATATTGCATAGCAAGTTAGTCTGACAGGGTACATAGAGAAACTAAGAATTATACTCTATTATTTTTTAGAAAAAGCAAAGGTTTACATTACCCCACTTTTCAGCGTCGAACCAAATTAAATCTGCTTGAGCATCCAGTGTATAGTTGAAAATATCGTCAACTATACAGCTTTTTTGACGACCGCGTGAATATTTCTTTCCGGTTTGTCGATAATGCTGCGCCCAGGCAGTGTTGCCGCGTTAGCGCTAAAGCATCTACATACTTAAAAAAAGGAAATATAAGTTAAATAATTATGCTCTGGTAACTACATACGACTAATGTTATGTTGGGGGCAAGGTTTTACGGCGCGAATCAAACAAACGTCACATGTTATGTAAAGTAGTAGCAATTTTATTATTTAGGTTTCTTATTTTTTAGTTTATAAAAATACTTGCGTGCGTGTTGTGATTCCTCAAAGTCTGTGTATTTCCGTGACTATGGCCAATCACCGACGCCAGGGAGCAGTTTTTTACCTCATTATTCTGGAAATTTTTCCAAACCCCAGCCTTCCTGTAAGGAGGGTGGGGATCTTTAGGGTGCTCAACATCTCCTGGTACACGGGGCGGACGTCTTTACGCCCCCACCGAAGGGCGGAACGTGCAGACATTCAACTTGCTCAAATACAATGCCAGAACCTCGGTGAAAGGGAAACCCTGAGAATCGAACTCAGTACCCCGAAGTTCTGAGGCACACGTTCTTACCACTGGACCACCGAGGCTCTTTATAAGAATACTACGATTAACGACTTAACTGTGCTTAAAACAAACATAACTTATTACTTTAAACAGGATTCACCTCACTGGTTGAAAAGCTGTCAATTCTTCAAGTCAGGTCAGGTAAAGTCAAGTAAAGTCCGGGTAGGTAAGGTCAGGTAGGTATAAAAGGTTAACTTCTAGCTACATACAGTTAGTAGTCTACTCTTTGATAATAGTAAAAGATCAAACAACACTGTGCCTGATTTTCATAGGCAGTTCTTTAAAGGCTTGCAAAATCATCAGATAACCCAACAACAAAATAATCTGTTAATAAATGGGATCAGAAATTCCATCAAACGGTCCCGATTGACTCCATAGTCAAATACCTATATTAAGTTATTATCCAAGCAGGCCATACTGAATGTTCTTTGTTATTGATATATTTTTTATCGCAATAGAAATGATCAAGAATCTACTACTAAATGCTTTACATTTCAAATAATATCATCATCACACCTCATTAATTATTGTTTCCCTTACTTAGTGAGACCGTCCCATAGCAAATATAGATACTTCTTCTCTGGCTTCACAATTGCTTATTTTCTTCTCTGTGACCGGTTTTGCGCTTTTACGACATCGTCAGATGTGTTTGGTCAATCAGTAGTGACGCGGATATACCGTTTTTTTGTAAGGGGCCGCCATTTTAAAATGTCTCTGTTTAAACAAAGATAGGTTATATTTAGGATTTTTGGCGTTCTATGTGCAACATACCTCATATAATGATTTTAAACATGTAACAATGATACTATTTTATTTTAAAAAATTACGAAGAAACAAAAACAAAAGTGCATCTTGAAAGTCAATTGATCTGGTTAGTTGTTAAACCAATACATTTTACGTCTATAGGAATTGTATGTAGCTAAACAGAAGTCATTGGCTCACGATTTTATTAAATTGTCATGTTTATAATACCTTTCCACGCACACGTTAGTTAACAGCCCTTTTAAAATCTTTAAGTTTAGCAAAAAATCGATTGAAAATAGAAATTTGGTATCTCTGAAGTCCACCTCAAAATACTTTTATTCTTGAAATTTGGTTAAATAGTAATGACGATAACATATTTTTTAAAGGAAAACGATTGCCATTTTAAATGAGGATGTTTAGAAAAAAAATTACAAGACTTCAAAAAATATTTACTGGACTAATAACAAAGCGATATTTACGAGTTTGAGAACAACAAAAAATCATTTAAAAATATTTTGTCTCGCTGGTTTGCAACACACACACACACACACACACACACACACACACACACACACACACACACACACACACACACACACACACACACACACACACACACACACACACACACACACACACACACACGTACGGCGCGTGCACGTTCAGTCGGGTAACAAAACACGTTTTCTTAAGTTATGAAACATCATGAAAGATTTCGGAAAAGATACAAATATAAATTAAGCTTTACAATTTTCCTCTGGCTATTAGATTGTGTATAACATTGGCTTGTTCTGTAGTAGTATTAACAATTATTACTAACGACAAGAAAAACATTAGTACTAATTATTTTTCCACAATTTTTAGGGCTGCGTCATCATTATTGCTGTAATTCTTCAAAGTATACTAAGACACAGTAGTTTTCAGTAACATAGCATATGTAATAAAATGTACGGGTAAAAAATTCATATTAAAAACCTTAAAATGCCTACTTCCAAAAAAACTGTTTTTTTGTCTAAAGTTGGAAGCTAATCTTTTTCTTACAAGGATGGGATTTTATTATATGTTAACATACAAAGTTAATACTGTAGAACGTTGTTTTAATATAAGAGTTCCAGTTCAAAAATTATAAATAAATTTATTTGGCGGTACAATTTATGAATATTAGTTTCCTACTGTGATAGTTTACAAAAAGAGATAGAACTAACTTCATGTACTATTTATGTCTCCATAAAACAAATAAAAAATATAAAACTAATTATTACCCTAAACTCTTAAACGAAAAATGATTAATTTTCTTCCTACTGATATTATATAATGTTATTCGTTCTAAATGTTAAAAGGATTGAAGGAATAAAGGATTAAAACAATAGTGAATCTATTAGTATACCTCATTTTTGTTTGTCTATAGCCATTTAATTTACATTTTATTTTACTTGTGTAAATATTTTACACCAGTACTTTTATCTTGGTCCACGTTTTATTTTTTAACAAGTCTGGATTGGCCTTTAAAAGATTCATATTAATCCTTTTTTTGGTAGAATAGTCCTGCTTTATTTACCGTCGCCGGTCAAAATTATCATTATTAATAAAGAAACCTTTGGTGTCTACGATTTTTACAGCATTAGTTATTTAACACATACTTAAATGTAGCAAATATATTAAATACCACATACAACTTAATAACACAAAAACTTTTCTATTCCTCTGAATTTATTTCGGTAAACGTATTTCTTCTCTCGACTCTTCTAGCACATTTTTATACATTCTCTATATGATTATGCTTCCTGTGCGCATTTCAAAAACTGTTATTATTTTCATATTATCCTGCTTATGCACGGTCCAGCTTTCCGCTCCATACATTATAACACTCCATAGGTATGATTTATGGTGAACTTATTTCATCAGTGTAAGTTGCAGTTTTTATTAGTGAGGATAGTATTTTGTCTCTTAAATGTCTTTAATATAAAACTAATATCTTGAATTCTAACTTCATTAAAAATAAATCATTAAGACTTTTGACTCCAGTCTTCAGCAAACAAACACTTTATGACAAAAACTTAAACTTTAAGAAGAGTTAGATAATAATATACTTAGTAACTATAACTATAACTATAACCATTAGTGGCAGTAAAAAATAAATAAAAACAAGTCTGTAAATGATATGTAGGGACCATTACAATTGTGTCAAAAATGTTAAGCTAAGTTGTTCCACAGACCTAAAGTAAACAAATAGACGATAAGAAAAAAAATTGCATTCAACGCTAAATTTTTATTGATTTGTGTTTCGTTGCTGTGTATTTAATAAGTTAAACTACAAAATATGTATATTTGTACAATATTATATGAGTATTATAACCTATATATTGTTTCATAAAATTATTGCGCATAAGTACACTTGGAGAACCCAAATCACCACAACACATTTTTTTAAAGACCTGACGATCGTTTCACTAACAAAGTTAGCGTCATTGGTTAGCGAAAGAGAGGCGCATTATTCTTAATCTGTACATAAATCAAAGTAATGTAATACATACTAGCGGATATGAAATTAAAGATAAAAAAAGGTGTTCGCCATATTTTTTTAATTTATTTATAGAAAATATAGTCGACTATTGGAGAAGACATCAGGAATAAAATTAAACAGACAAATGTACCATTAAATGTCCGCAAATGACAAAGAGCTGATGTGGAAAAATGAAAAAAGACTAGCAAAGGATCCGCAGTGTACGCAGTGTACTAGATGAAGTGTTAATAAATATTAAACTATAAATTAATATGACGAAAACAATGAAAATAAGTGAGGGCCAGGTCGATATAAAGCTAAATAGCCAAAACTTAAGCAAGTAGCAAGGGTGAGTACTCCTATGGATAATGGTAAATGTAGCAAGGAACTGTAAAGGTGTATCGCAATGGCAAACCATGCATAATAAGAGACAAAATACTCAATAATAAATATTAAAACTTGGACCAAGGGAAGAGGTTCATCAAATCATACGTATAGAATGTTGTAATGTACGGTGCGGAAGGCTAAAATTTTAATAAACAGCAATAAGAGAATAAAAGCTTTTGAAAGGTAAACATAGTGAAGCATTACAAAGATGAGGCATACCGATAGAAAGACGAATAAAAGGGTGCTATAAGAGGTGAGAGAGAAATATGCTTGCTGAAAAAAATTAAGATGAGAAAGGCTTTCTGAAAACATTATTTTAGGCACACATACATGGAAAAAGAGGAAAGGTAGACCAACAGAAAAACTTCTGAAAACCTAGCCCAATTGATAAAGTGCGAGAGCTACAACGAAATAAATAGCTACTGCTGGTAACAGACGCGATTGCGACACCGCCTTTAGACTGTGATGCTACGTATAGTTTCCAAGCCATGTTAATATAATATTAACTAGTACACTTAACATTATCTGATGAAGCTGACTTTGTTAGTGAAACAATTATCGGGTGTAAAAAAACAGTTATGTTGAGGTAGGTTTTACATATATGTACATTATAGTGGTCGCACATATTGCAAAGATTTCACTTTGTGTATATAACATTCAAAATGATGACTAGGCATGTATTTTCGTAGAAAACTATAAATTAATAAAGTCGGTATAGAGTTGAATTCACTGTTCATTTAATTATATTTACAAGTTAAAAGTTTTAAACCTATGTACTATTTTCCATAAACCTTCTGATAAATATGCAGTTTATATTCTCTGGTGGTTTACATGTGATAAATTTTAGGACCGATTGTGTAAATGGTAATTTATATTTTAAAGACGAAACAATGAATCCACTACAGGGGAAAATATAATATTTTCTTAAAATCAATAATAAACACCTAAATCCGAAACAGGTTCTTGGAATCTGAAACCCTGTTATTTATCTACCAGCAATGTTTATTAGCACGGCCACGGTCCTAAATTCGGTTAACGGTATTTTAAACGTTGCCACTTCTCCAGACGTTCAATCATCGCATTTATGTAAACGACATATACTCTCTAAGATATACTGTGAATGACAAGCGCCTCTAGTAGCAAACTGCTGAACTAGACGTTTGTCTAAAAAGTACATAATACGACCATTCTGCACACAATACAAAAATTCGGTACGTCTTTGCCGTTAAAGCAAACTACTTTTTTCTCTGCAATATCCATAAAGTAGGACTAACAGTTCAAGCACACGCCGTGTGAGGACGCATTTGTTACTACAACCCATAGAAAACAAGGCAAACATTTTCTGCGTCCGTATAAAGACGCACAAAGGCGGTGGACGCAGAATCATATGTAATAATACAATGTACGGTCGCCTAAAAGGTTGTAGGATGTATATATATATATATATATATATATATATATATATATATATATATATATATATATATATATATATATATATATATATATATATATATATATATATATATATATATATACATATATATATATATATATATATATATATATATATATATATATATATATATATATATATATATATACATATATATATATATATATATATATATATATATATATATATATATATATATATATATATACATATATATATATATATATATATATATATATATATATATATGTATGTATGTATACTTTAATTCTTCTGATTATTTAAAAGGCAGAGCCTATCTTGTATCATAAAGCTTTTGTACAGTGCAGTCGGTTGCACTGTACATAGTCATGTCAGCTTTCATAGCGAATTTCTTCTTCAAGGTTTCCTAAGTCTTTTCATAAGCTATTATTTTATGGATGTTCATTACCATAACGCAATTGCTGCCTCAATATAGGTGATTTCGAAAATTTTCCGTTTTACTTGATAAATTATATCATACTCCCTACCATAATGCACATGTATTTATTATATTCGTGTTCATTAGCGTAAAACACTTGCTGCGTCAATATAGGCCTATTTTAACATTTTTCCGTTCACCTTGATAAATTATATCATACTCCCTACCATAATGCACATGTATTTATTATATTCGTGTTCATTAGCGCCAAACACTTGCTGCGTCGATATAGGTATATTTTTTAAATTTTTCTGTTTTTCTAGCTGAATTGTATCATACTCCCTACCATAACACACATGTATTTTATTCATATTCGTTACCGTAAAACACTTGCGTCAATATAGATATCTTTTTAATTTTTCCGTTTTACTTGCATACCTATATCATACTCCCTACCATAACGCACATGTATTTATTATATTCGTATTCATTACCGTAAAACACTTGCTGCGTCAATATAGGTCTACTTAAAAAAAAATCCGTTTTACTTGCATAATTATATCATACTCCTACCATAACGCACATGGATTTATTATATTCGTATTCATTACCGTAAAACACTTGCTGCGTCAATATAGGTCTACTTTAAAAAAAAAAAACGTTTTACTTGCATAATTATATCATACTCCTACCATAACGCACATGGATTTATTATATTCGTATTCATTACCGTAAAACACTTGCTGCGTCAATATAGGTCTACTTTAAAAAAAAATTCGTTTTACTTGCATAATTATATCATACTCCTACCATAACGCACATGGATTTATTATATTAGTATTCATTACCGTAAAACACTTGCTGCGTCAATATAGGTCTACTTAAAAAAAAATCCGTTTTACTTGCATAATTATATCATACTCCCTACCATAACGCACATGGATTTATTATATTCGTATTCATTACCATAAAACACTTGCTGCGTCACTAAAGGTCAATTTTTTTTTCGTTTTACTTGCATAATTATATCATACTCCCTACCATTACGCACATGGATTTATAATATTCGTGTTCATTACCGTAAAACACGCATTATTATACCATACACTACCATAACGCACTTACTGCGTGCATATTTATTTTTATGAATTCTCGGATCTTTTAATTTATTTCTACTACTAGAAGGATGTGGCAACAGCGCGTCAACTGCAACGACGAAATTCTAGTGCGCGACGACTCTGCCGGTTCACCGGATTCAACTGCAGAATTACCTTTATTTCTGTGTCAATCCAATCGTATCCATTAAAACTTTGAACTTCCACAGTACCGATACCTGAGACCTGAATAACACGACCATCTCCGATAATAACTTCCTTGAAATTTGACACTATCTCAAGTTTTGTAAAGGCATTTTTATCAAAGCACATATGGTCACTGGCTCCGCTGTCGACTAACCACAGATTGTTTTTATTTTGACTGACTGCTGATGTCACAACAAAAGCATTTTTAGCTTCATCACTACTCTCCTTCTTTAGCTTGTATCTACAGTCTTTCATCACACATGTCCCGGTTTCTTACAGTAATAGCAAATAATTGATTTTATTCTACAGTCCTTTTTCAAGTGTCCAGTTTTGTTACATTTGAAACATGCTTTATTAAATACAGACTTCTTAACAGAAAATGCAGTAACTGGTTCATTACCTTCATAATTTTTGAGTCTCTGTTCTTCTGTTAACAACCTGGCAATTAAGTCGTCGATCTTCTGATTATCCTGTGGGACAGACTCCCATGCAGAGACAAAATGCCTATACGGTTCTGGCAATGACATTAACAGTTTTGTTATCAACATCTCATCTGTAATAGTCTGACCCAATTGTTTCAACTGGTTCGTTATTTCTTGCAACTTTGATACATGCTCTGCCAAACCATTGCCCTCATATTTATAAGCAAAGAATCGTTCCTGGATCAAATGCACACTGGCTGATGATTTTTGTTCAAACACGCTTAGTAATTTTGACCAAATCTGGGCAGATGTATCACATGTCATTACATGCAGCATTACATTATCCGTCAACCTGCTAACTATCGCACTTTGTGCTCTGTGGTCTAACTGTAGCCACTCTTTCTTCTTTTCTTCATCGGCGGGAATGGTAGTTTTGCCAGTTACTATGTCAAACAAAGCCATACCTTTTAACAATACTCCAACCTGGAATTTCCATACACCCCAGTTCTTTGTGCCCTCCAGCTTTGTCATCGCTAACCCCGTAGCAGACGCTCCACTCTCCATCGTTCTGCACTTGCAACTTTTCTGAACCCCACGATCTAACCTGTAGGTGCACACCACGTGCTAACGAACAGTTATTTTGTTTTACACTACCGTATAATTCCTTACGTTTTACAGATTTCCGCAACCTGGGCCCATAACCAGATAAAAAACGGGGGCTTCAGTATTTGCAAGTTAAACGATTTATTAATTAAATAAAGATTACATTCACAAAAACAGTGGAATACATAATTTATTGTTACTATTACTATTACTCTTTTTGTACCTTCCTTTAACTGCTCTTTTTCAGTCTGTCTATTTTGACATTGACATTTATAGTCTTCTTCTTAGATTAACAAACTTATCCAACTTAACAATAATGTTCACACCCCAACACTAAAATAGGTTTATTGTTTCTGTCAACAACAGGCAGCTTCTAAAGTGTGTTGATAACAGCGAACACTCTGGAATTATATTTCTAGTGGTAGCCAGAAGCGACAAGTATGAAACAATGTAGAAATGACTAGAATCTCATGGACAATATAAATCAACACACCACAGCTGGGGTGGGTCAGTCAGTAGTGAGTTAAGTGTTGGTGCAGAGTAAGTGCTCATAGAAGGCGAATAGTGAAATATACTTGTATGGACATTTGTAATAGAGAAACATTTTAGTAGGTGTGTTTATGGTCGGAATATAGTTGGTTATAATAAATTTGTAGTTTGAAAAGCTGTGTTTTGTTGGTAAACGAACCCCGAAGAACGTATAACAACTGGTGTCAGATGTTCAAGCTGCTAAACAAGATATTTTGCAGTATATTCGTTAAACAACGTAGAAGTTTCTGAAATATCTGGAAGATTAGTCTAAGAAGTAATTTATAGCTGGTTGTATTTTAGAGACAGAATAAACTGCGTGTACCAGCTTTAAGTATGTCTATGCCTAAGACACGTAGCGTAACTGCCAATATTGGAATTGATTGAATAAATGAAAAAAGTCTGGACGCAGCAAGTGCGTTATAGAAGTGAATTTTCATTAAAATGTTTTTAATAGCAAATATGTCTCTCTAATGCAAGCAGGCATCAATCTGGTTGCCGGTATGGCCTATATAGTAGAAACGATGTACCATATTTTATCAAAATTACTTATTGTTTGAAAATGTACAAAAATTTTCCGAAAATAAACTCAAAATGTTTCCGAGAAAACTGGTTTCGTAGCCAACAATGCTTAGGTTAATAGCAAATTGGGTTATTGAAATTTAAAGGATTTAATGAAAATTCGCTACCAAAACGCACATACGGAGTCTCGATCTTTTTTCTTACAAACATTCATCAGATTCCGATAAAATGAAAAAATGCAATAATATAATGGTGTTCGAAAAAACAATTGTAGGAATCACCAACGACTTATGGACCAGCCTGTGATTCTCAAAATATTTTAATGAGATACAGCTTAAGATACCCGATAATTAACATATACAATTTTTTCTTGTATCTTGTATAATAATATAATAACAATTATATTAGACTTTACCGTAAAAATGCGTATATATATATATATATATATATATATATATATATATATATATATATATATATATATATATATATATATATATATATATATGCGTGTGTGTGTGTGTGTCTAAGGAGCGGAGGTTAATTAGGGATAATGGTTTATAACTGGGATAATTTTGACATGGTAACAATGTAATTTGTAATAAAAAATTTAATAAATAATAAAACGAATTAACAACTTTTTAAAACTAACTTAACTGAATAAAATTTAAAACCAAATCTGTACATAATTAAATTAAAAATCTCGCGTGTTTACATTTTAAGAATCTAATCAAAAATATCTCGTAATGTATACAAACACTGGTATATATAACTTTGCTTGGTCCACATTCTCAACAATGCGCAATCAGCAATAGTCAGCATTCTTCAATATCGCAAACTGCAGTTGCACCATGTTTATTAATTGCATAAACACGCAACAAAAGCAATATCAGGTCAATAATTATAATTTCTATGCGACCTACTTAATTATAAAAGATATTATTTGGATTTGTGCTAGAAAATTTTCATGTAAATATTTTTTACTTAAAAATATTATTAAATATATTTTCACGCTTCGAGGCGCCCTTCTGGGTTGCTTTGTGTTCCATGAACATCCTGCCGAGTCAACAACGGACGGCTTCCTCTGGCTGACTATGGGCTATTAGAATCAACAGATGTTTCTTCTAATCTACTCAACTCTGTCATCTCTATTGGTTCGACATCGGGGTAGGCCTTCTTGACACCCGTTCTTCTTTTCTTCGGCAGCGCTGACCTTTTCTTAATTTTCTTCTGAATCCTCCATAGTATATAGATAGCGGCTATAATTACTATAGCTACTGTTGTTGTGGTGGCCAGGCTCGTTATTATACAATGATGCGTGACCGTGCGCCATCGTATTCCTTGGAGATGGTCCTCCTCTTGTAGTTCTTCTTGAGCGATGTCTGTCAAATCATCATATGGGCGGACACCTGCTTCTTGGGGAATTGTTGCTGGACTGCTTAAGGCTTTTGAAAACGTTAAGTTGGTTGGTACTGGTTTCATGAGGAGGGAGTGCCTATGATCGGCACTCCCTCTATCTGCTTGGGAGTTAACACCATAGTTTTTGTCTTGATGATACAGTCCTGGGAGATGGATATAATGCCATACTGCTTCATCGTAACTTCTTCCCTTTGGCCGTTACATATGATTGCAACTCCAGCTTCTCGTGGGTTGATGAACATACATGAGTTTCTAGTGTAAAGTTGCTTCCAGATTGTCGACTTGACTTTCTGGTGATGAATTGGACACGTAATTTTGTCTTCCCTTTAGTATATCTCATCTATTATGCAGTTGTGGTTGCTCTCCATGCTTCTTACCATGGCTGAGGAACACACATATAGATTCTCGGAGATTTAGATGCTGCTTCTGAACTCATTGTCTGTTATCTGAAAGTATCTTTGCGTGTCCACTCCTAGAATTTGGTTGGGTACTTCCATAGACCAATAGGTTTCGTTTTCGACCTTATATGGAATCGGGATGACTTTTATTAGCATAAATTGCGTTACCTCTGTCATTGTGAAGTAACTGTACAGATGAATATATTTCTCACTATGACCAATTTCTGACCTAAGTATCGGGTATAAAATGATCTCCAGATGCTGAGGTAGTTTTCTCGTTGCTGCGCTTATGATTTGATCAATGTGTGCTGGTGAAAGAAAGTCGTAAATGTTGGCTTGGTTCATATGTATGTTTAACAAGCTTCTATAATGATGAGTAAGTTCATCCAGATATCGGCCAGCTATCTGATAAACACTCAGTATGTGAATGTTTAATGAATTCTTGTCTACTGCTTTGTACCAAGGCTTCATGTTGGTTCAGTTTGGACTCGAACTGCCTTAGCGTATGGTATATCCTCTTCTCGGTGTTATTGAATCTGGATAGTGATTGCAGCATCAGCCTCGTTTGATGATGAGACGCTGCAATTAGCTCCTGTTGATTCTTGTCTAATTGATCTATGTCCTTGTATACGTCGTCATTGACCCCAAATACGGATGTTAGAAGTTGTCCTTGTTAGGTATGGCAACGCAGCTTTGTGCGTTGACAGACAGAAAGCCAGAAGCGCGGCAGACAGTGACAGATGAAGAATAACCAGTAACCGGCACAAGTGATTCGTAATTGATGTAACTATAAAATGTATTAAGTTGTTTATCTGTGTAATAAAGTTATATTAAAAGCTACGCTCCTTATTATCAACCTGATAACTATCAAGCACAGTAAACATGGCGCAGTCATAGGATAGTCAAGCTGTGGAAAGTGAACAAGGTGTTCCAGAAAAACAGGAAGTTGCCGCCATTGCAGTTGCAGTTTGCCGTTACGTTTTATGCAGAACTATTCTCGGTGAAAAGTATATTATTAAATTTCTAACTGTACAGTGTACTAAACAAAATGTCTACAACAAACACGGGGGCGAAACCACCTCTAGAAATGTCGTTTCAAGGAAACCTGGCCGACAATTGGATATTTTTTGGTAATTCTGCAAAGGTAATTCTGCAGTTGAATCCGGTGAACCGGCAGAGTCGTCGCGCACTAGAATTTCGTCGTTGCAGTTGACGCGCTGTTGCCACATCCTTCTAGTAGTAGAAATAAATTAAAAGATCCGGGAATTCATTAAAATAAATATGCATGCAGTAAGTGCGTTATGGTAGCGTATGGTATAATAATGCGTGTTTTACGGTAATGAACACGAATATTATAAATCCATGTGCGTAATGGTAGGGAGTATGATATAATTATGCAAGTAAAACGGAAAAAAATTGACCTTTAGTGACGCAGCAAGTGTTTTACGGTAATGAATACGAATATAATAAATCCATGTGTGTTATGGTAGGAGTATGATATAATTATGCAAGTAAAACGTTTTTTTTTTAAGTAGACCTAAATTGACGCAGCAAGTGTTTTACGGTAATGAATACGAATATAATAAATCCATGTGCGTTATGGTAGGGAGTATGATATAATTATGCAAGTAAAACGGAAAAAAAATTGACCTTTAGTGACGCAGCAAGTGTTTTACGGTAATGAATACAAATATAATAAATCCATGTGCGTTATGGTAGGAGTATGATATAATTATGCAAGTAAAACCTTTTTTTTAAGTAGACCTATATTGACGCAGCAAGTGTTTTACGGTAATGAATACGAATATAATAAATCCATGTGCGTTATGGTAGGGAGTATGATATAATTATGCAAGTAAAACGGAAAAAAAAGACTTTTAGTGACGCAGCAAGTGTTTTACGGTAATGAATACGAATATAATAAATCCATGTGCGTTATGGTAGGAGTATGATATAATTATGCAAGTAAAACGGATTTTTTTTAAAGTAGACCTATATTGACGCAGCAAGTGTTTTACGGTAATGAATATGAATATAATAAATACATGTTCGTTATGGTAGGGAGTATAATATAGGTATGCAAGTAAAACGGAAAAATTAAAAATATATCTATATTGACGCAGCAAGTGTTTTACGGTAACGAATACGAATATAATAAATCCATGTGCGTTATGGTAGGAGTATGATATAATTATGCAAGTAAAACGTTTTTTTTAAAAGTAGACCTATATTGACGCAGCAAGTGTTTTACGGTAATGAATACGAATATAATAAATCCATGTGCGTTATGGTAGGAAGTATGATATAATTATGCAAGTAAAACGGAAAAAAAATGGACCTTTAGTGACGCAGCAAGTGTTTTACGGTAATGAATACGAATATAATAAATCCATGTGCGTTATGGTAGGAGTATGATATAATTATGCAAGTAAAACGGATTTTTTTAAAAGTAGACCTATATTGACGCAGCAAGTGTTTTACGGTAATGAATATGAATATAATAAATACATGTGCGTTATGGTAGGGAGTATGATATAGGTATGCAAGTAAAACGGAAAAATTAAAAATATATCTATATTGACGCAGCAAGTGTTTTACAATAAAATACATGTGTGTTATCGTAGGGAGTATGATACAATTGAGCTAGAAAAACAGAAAAATTTAAAAATATACCTATATAGACGCAGCAAGTGTTTGGCGCTAATGAACACGAATATAATAAATACATCTGCATTATGGTAGGGAGTATGATATAATTTATCAAGGTGAACGGAAAAATGTTAAAATATACCTATATTGACGCAGCAAGTGTTTTACGCTAATGAACATGAATATAATAAATACATGTGCATTATGGTAGGGAGTATGATATAATTTATCAAGTAAAACGGAAAATTTTCGAAATCACCTATATTGAGGCAGCAATTGCGTTATGGTAATGAACATCCATAAAATAATAGCTTATGAAAAGACTTAGGAAACCTTGAAGAAGAAATTCGCTATGAAAACTGACATGACTATGTACAGTGCAACCGACTGCACTGTACAAAAGCTTTATGATATAAGATAGGCTCTGCCTTTTAAATAATCAGAAGAATGAAAGTATACATACATACATACATACACACACACACACACACACACACAGATATATATATATATATATATATATATATATATATATATATATATATATATATATATATATATATATATATATATATATATGGACAAGTCATTTTTGACAATAAATACGCAAAATTTTATAAAATTTGGTGGGCGTCTATTGTTCTATTGTATTAGTAAGCGACTTTAATTCGATTGGGTTAAATGACCTTTCCGAATACATAGTTTTGGCGCGCAATTTACTTTCCATTTCTTTTTCACCATTATATATATATATATAATATTCTGTGTGCATTAAGAACCTCGGTGGTTGAGGGGTAAGAACGTGTGCCTTTGAACATAAGGGTACTGAGTTCGTTCCCAGGGTACTCCTTTAACTTTTTCAGTACAAACTGTAACATTAACATCTACCAGGGTTCTGCCATTGTATTTCAGTAAGTTGAATATCTGCACGTTCCGCCCTTCGGAGGGGATGTAAAGCTGTCGGTCCCGTGACCATGCGATGTTGGGCACGTTAAAGATCCCTACCCTGTTTACAGAATGGCAGGGTCTGCTGAAAATTGTGGGCTACTGGATGAGACACTGATAGTTTTTGCAACCGGATTCGCCTCTTGCGGCATCTTGAGGTGTCATACTTATTGTCAGTTAAGCGGGAAAATATAATGCCAAACAATCTAATTTTTATGACATTTTTATACATATTTTTACTCGCCTTTCATTTCTATTTCATTATAGCTATAAAAGAAATTATTCCTGCCCGTCACAATAAACTTAATTTCTGTATTTCATTTGCCAAAATACTTCATGATGGGTAAAGCCCATGTAGCTATCTGCAAACGTACGAGAATTTGTACCGAACCGTTTAATAAAAGTGGGTTATTTTACAGTCCAACCTTTCTCCTGTGGGCGAGGTTGTCTAAATTTGTCTAAATTTGATGTGTGATTAAAACAATATATTTAACATTCAAAACATTGCTATGAAAATTCGCTACCATAGCGCACTTTCTGCGTCTCGACTTTTTAACTTTGTACTAAATGTTATGTCTCATGAAAAAACATATTTCACATTACAAGTAGTTCTAGGAACATTCACTACCATAGCGCACTTTCTGCATCCAGACCTTTGAAGTTTGCACTACATTTTAAGTCTCATGAAAAAAGCATATTTAACATTCAAAATAGTTCTATGGAAATTCGCTACCTTAGCGCACTTGCTGCGTCCCGACTTTTTACCTTTGTAGTAAATTTTATGTATCATGAAAAAACATATTTTACATTAAAAATAGTTCTAGGAACATTCGCTACCATAGCGCACTTGCTGCGTCCCGACTTTTAAACTTTGAACTGAATATTATGACTCATTAAAAATACATATTCATCATTAAAAACATTTTGATGAACATTCGCTACCATAGCGCACTTGCTGCGTCACAAATTTTTAACTTTGTACTAAATGTTATGTCTCATGAAAAAAAAAAACATATTTCACATTACAAATAGTTCTAGGAACATTCGCTACCATAGCGCACTTTCTGCGTCTCGACCTTTGAAGTTTGACCTACATTTAGTCTCTTAAAAAAACTCTGGACGCAGCAAGTGCGTTATGGTAGTGAATTTTCTTAAAACTATTTTTTAATAGCAATAATGTGTGTTTTTTTTAAGAAAGCAGGCATCAAATATGGTTACCAATATAATCTATATAGTAAAAACAATGTGCCATGTTTCATCAAAATAACTTTATTGTTTGAAAATGTACAAAAATTTCCGAAAGTAAACTTAAAGTGTTCCCGAAAAAACTAGTTTCTTGGTCAACCTTATAGGTTAATAGCAAATTGGGCTATTCAAATATTAAGCATTTGATCAAAATTCGCTACCATAACGCACTTACTGCGTCCAGAATTTTTTTCTTACAAACATGCATTATATTTCGATGGAAAATGCAAAAATGCAATAACATAAGGCGTGTTTGATTAAAAAAAAAAAAAGAAAATTTGTATCACCAACGACTTATGGGCCATCCTGTGATTGTATAAATAATTTTTTAAGATGTAGCTTAAGACACCCTATAATTAATATATACAATTTTTTTTCATATCTTGTATAATAACAGATATATTGAGCTTTATTGATTTTTTTACGAAGATTCTACAAAAATTATATACCATTAAACGATAAACTCTATAGCTAAGACTACTGCCAAGCATCAGAGAAAGGGTCTATTTGAAATGAATTTTCTGGAAACATTTTATTAAAATGAAGGACAATGACGGTTGAAACTAACACTTCAGGGTTTGTAAAACATTTTTCTTGACACATTTTATTTCCATAGCCCGTATTAGATTCAAGTTCTTTTATTCTTTTCCTAAACGTTGCCAATTTTGACGTTTAAATCGCAACTTTGACGTTTTGTGAAAAACCCCAATTTAGTTTTCTTTAAATGCCTATAACTTTTTTGTCTTTTGACCTACAAATGTAGCTTACCTATAAGGATATAAACCCGCGTACCAAATTTGGTTGCCCTTACTTTGTTAATTCCGGAGATATAAATTTTTTTCGAAAGAAAACACAAAATTTTCCGGGAAAACCTGGACCGATTTTCCTGGCTAACGAACTTATCCAAGCCATTTGCAAAAGGAAGTTATTCACCAAATTTAATCAAAATCGGCCCATTATTTTTTGAGTTATCGGTGTGATATATATATATATATATATATATATATATATATATATATATATATATATATATATATATATATATATATATATATATATATATATATATATATATATATATATAAACGTATAAAAATTTTAACTGACCCCGGATATGTGTTCTGGGGGGCCTAATTAGCGCTCATTTGAAGAAATTTTTTCAAAATTCAAAAGTCGGGATCTCCTCATTAGTGAATTTTTTTTAAGAAAATTCACTAAAAACATACTTAACATTAAAAAAAGTTGTATAGAAATTCGCTACCACAGCGCACTTGCTGCGTCCCGACTTTTTAAGTTTGTACTAAATATTATTTCCTTACAAAGTCGATAAAGAGAAGGATGTGGCAGCAGCGCGTGAACTCCAACGACGGCATTCTATTGCGCGACGACTCGCCGGTTCACCGGATTCAACTGCAAAATTACCGAAAATTCTACAGCAAATGGTGTGCAACACAAAGATGATCATGAGAATCTATTCTTAGGCAATGTTGAAAATTCTGTGAGTAGTAATAAGCCATGGTTACAAGAATGTTTATTAGATAATGTAAAAATTGTTACTTTTAAACTAGATACAGGTGCTGAGGCTAATATATTACCTGTCAGTATATTTTCACAGCTACCAGTTAGCAACCGAAATGAAATTGTAAAATTTAAGGGTACACTTTCTACTTATAATGGTACTTTCATAGAAGTAGTAGGAAAATGTGTCATTAAGACAACAGAAATGAACTTATTAACTATCATGTTGTAAAGGTTAACAATACACCATTACTTGGTCTTGAAGCATGTTGTAAATTGGGTTTGATAGAAAGAACCATAGTTAACACAGTGAAAATGTCTGAAAATGTTTCAAGTATGGAAAAAATTGTAAATTGTTATGATATTTTTTTTAAAGGTCTTGGTTGTTTACAGAATACTTACCATATTGCAGTAGATCCTATGGTGAAACCTGTTATTCATGCACCCAGGAAGATTACTTTTGCCATACATGATGAGCTGAAGCAAAAATTGACCTATATCAAATGAAATCCCAAGTCCTGCACAAATACTTTATTCTAGAAGACTCAGGGGAATGCTACCTGTAACAGATAAAATGTTAAAGAAAGATATTGTTAATAGTAATAAACTCAGAAAACTTTTCATAAAACAGAAAGAAAGGGAGAAAGAGTATTATGATAGAAATGCTAAGGACTTGAATGATTTGAAAGTTGGTGACTGAATTAAAACGAAAGTCAATTTGGAATCCAGAAAGTGGATTTCAGGAACAGTAATTCAGCATGCTACCAGACCAAGGTCATATGTGTTAAAATTAGATGATAATAATATGATTATTGAAAGAAATAGAAAACATATTATACTGGCAAGAAATAGCAATACCCCATATTCACAAGTTTATTATGATAGTCATTTACAATCTGAAAACATTGCTATTCCTTGCACCAGTTCAGATACATCTAGCTCTAGTATCAATGTACCTAATAATGTAAGCTCAAATTGTGAGAATAACTTACCTGATCAAAATGTTGAACAAACAACTCATACTAATTTTAATGAAGTACAGTCATATCCACCAGTGTTTAACAAAAGTAGATCCGGTAGGTTAATCAAGTTACCCACTAAGTTTAAGGATCATGAATTAGCTATAGTTCCTCTTCTGAAGAAGAAGAGTGTTAGGTATGGCAACGCAGCTTTGTGCGTTGACAGACAGAAAGCCAGAAGCGCGGCAGACAGTGACAGATGAAGAATAACCAGTAACCGGCACAGGTGATTCGTAATTGATGTAACTATAAAATATATTAAGTTGTTTATCTGTGTAATAAAGTTATATTAAAAGCTACGCTCTTTATTATCAACCTGATAACTATCAAGCACAGTAAACAGTCCTAGGATTCCTCTTCTAACCTTCCGAAGGGCCGTATCTAACCCTGCTTTTATCCATGATAGTTCGACTTCCTTTACCTTGATTTGTGTCATTAATAAGGCACAATCGATCGAATTTGAAGAAATGATTTTGCTTTGTTTGCAAAACTCTTCCAACTCCACAACAATCGACCTGGCTGATTCTGTGTCGTTTGCGTGTTTTTCTTTCTCGAACCTCGTTTCAATCCTAAACGTTCCTCTTTCTATTTTTGCATGTGCAATATGCTCAATGTAGAACCCTGGCTGTGGGTACTCAATGTTGTACAACTTAGTGGCTGCCGTTTTTCCCATAGCGATCATGAACAATATTGCTATTATGACTATCTTCCATTTTTGCTTAGAAGATTTCTTTTCAATTTTTTGCGGCTCTGACTCTTCTTCATGATGTTTTGTTCTTGCTTCTTCTTCCTCATTGGGTAATATGATTAGCTTGTGTATTGGCCTTTCCATTGTTATACCCCCTGCTTTTCTAATTTCTGCTACCCTTGGTATTCCCTGTTTGTCTGGGTAAGTTTTTACTATTCTACCCAGTGGCCATTTTTCTGCGCTGTTGTCATCTTTTATCAATATCATGTCGCCTGCGTGTACGACATTCTTCTTGAATATCCACTTGTGTCTTTGCTGTAACTGGTGAAGATATTCTTTATGCCAACTGTCCCAAAAATCTTTTCTCGTTTTTTGTATTGTCCTCCATTTTCCCTGTAGATTACCATCAATGTTCTCTGAGATGATTGTTGGTGGTGCTACTAGTTCTCTCCCTATGAGGAAATGACCAGGAGTCAATACTTGAAATTCGTTAATATCATCAGATAATGGACAAAGTGGTCTTGAATTTAAACGTGCTTCTATTTGGTGGGTTACTGTGGTTAACTCTTCATATGTCAATCTCGTTTCTCCAATCACTCACTTGGGGTGATATTTCACCTCCAAAATGAGGTGCTGAAGGTGGTATAAAGTACCACTGCAACCCCATGTGTGTGGTACTCTCCTGGATCTGAGGTTCTTTGCTGATTTTTATGGCTTCTCTTTGTAGTGTTGAGTTCGCTCCTACGAATGTTGTCCCATTGTCACTATACATGTGGGAACGCATACCTCTTCTGGATATGAACCTTTTTAAAGCAGCCATGAATGACTCAGTACACATGTCGCTTACGACTTCTATGTGAATTGCTTTTGTTGACAAACATACAAATATTGCCAGATAGCCCTTGTATGATTTTTGACCTCTGCCTTTTGTAGTTCGTACTTGCATCGGACCTGCATAATCCACTCCAGTGTGTGTAAATGCCTCGGTGACTGCGACCCTTGCTGCTGGCAACTGACCCATTAACTGCTCAGCTGTCTTTGCTTTGTAACGGGTGCATCTTATACAATTATTCATTGACTTTTTGACACATCTCTTCGCGTTCGTGATCCAATATTTTCTTCGAATATATGCTAATGTTTCTTGGTTGCCACTGTGGAGGGTGTTGTTATGTGCTTCTCTAATAATTAGCTCCGCCATGTGCGACTTCGATCTTATAATTATCGGGTGTTTTTCTCCATAGGTCAGTAAGGATTTTTCCAATCTTCCTCCTACTCTCATTATTCCATTTTGGTCGATGAATGGAAGCAGATTTGCTATTTTGCTTTTCTTGTCTACTGATTTCTTTCTTTGTAATTCATTGATTTCTTCAGTCCTTTGCTCCATTCTTATCATGCTGTCTTCGGCTTCACTCATCCCTCTTTCAGTCTATCTTGTTATTTTTCCTTGTGTTGTGGATAAATCTTTTGCAATATGCTATTACCCGAATCATTCTTATAAATGACGAGAATCTTTGGATCAGATTTGTTGCCCTTGTTTGTATACCAAGACACACCATTACTTTTGGCTTTTTCCTTTCTTCTAGTACTTCGTGTGGCTTTTCTTCTTTAATTGGGTAATATGGACCTTGCAACCATGTTGGCCCTTGCCACCATAGTGGTAGGTTTACAAAATTCCCTGGGTTTATGCCCCTGGATATAACATCTGCCGGGTTTTCTTCTGACGTTACGTGGTGCCATTTGTCTTCGGCAATTAATTGTTGAATTTCTGATACCCTGTTTGCAACAAAGGTTTTCCATCTACTTGGATCTCCCTTTAGCTAGCCTATTACAATCATTGAATCCGTCCATGCATAGACATTGATTAGTTCCAACTGAAGTGTTATTGTTGCTGCTCTTTTCAATAATTTTGCTAATAGGTGTGCTGCACACAGTTCTAATCTTGGAAGCGTAGCTTTTGTCTTTATTGGAGCTACTTTCGATTTGACTGTTAGTAATGATACGTAGCTTTTACCTTGTTCGTTGGCTGCTTTTACATAAATTACTGCTCCATATGCGGCTTCTGATGCATCAGCGAAACCATGAACTTCTATTTTTGATTTTTTCGATGTTTTTAGCAACCTAGGTATTGTTATTTCTTTTACTTCATTGAATTCCTGGATGAATTGGATCCATTTATTTTGAATGTTAGTGGGTACTATTTTGTCCCGCCCTGATTGACTCATCCATATTTCTTCAATGGTCAATTTAGCTTTGATTACCACTGGCGACAGTCACCCCAATGGGTCAAATAACTTGGCTATTGCTGATAATATTGCCATTTTTGTTACCTTCTCTGCATTTTTTAAGTCTAGTTTTAATTTGAATGTATCTTCCCTTGGTGTCCAGTAGATACCAAGCGATTTGTCTGTTTCATTGTCTGGTAGCTGCAATACTTTTTCATTCTGCAATCCTTTTGGTAGTTTTGTAATAATCTGCGATTTGTTGCAGGACCATTTTCTTAAATTGAACCCACCCAATTTGAACATTTTGTTGAGTTCTGACTGTAATAATGCTGCTTCTTGCTCTAACTCGGCACCCGATAGAAGATCATCCATATATAAATCTTCCTTGGCAACCTTTACTGCAATCGGGAATTTTTCTTGTTCGTCTTCGGCAAGTTGCTGGATGGTTCTAACAGCTTAAGTATGGTGCTGCTGCTGTGCCATATGTTACTGTCGTTAGCCTATATTCTTCAAAGGTTGGTCTTTTGCTTTTCTCCATAATATTCTTTGAATTCTTGGTCTTCTTTTGCCAGACTAGATGCATTCTCGCAACAATTAGAACCGTAGACCGGTTTCGCTCTCATTAGAGCTCTTCAGTACGGCATACTAATTGTAGCAAATATGCACCAAAAGTAATACGGCTATAGTATAGCCAGCCTTAAAATACTCAGTGAGTGGTGGACGTGCCGCCACCTAGTTGCGGAACCAATTAGTATGTTGTCACGCCAGCTCCAAATAACACAAAGTGTTAAAAAAAAAAAGAGACTATACAACTAACTAACAATTTAGAAAATTGTCAGCCCTGGCCCATTTCTACCCCAATATAGGGACAAAGTATGTAAGACTAGATGCATTCTCGCAACAATTAGAACCGTAGACCGGTTTCGCTCTCATTGGAGCTCTTCAGTACGGCATACTAATTGTAGCAAAAATGCACCAAAAGTAATACAGCTATAGTATAGCCAGCCTTAAAATACTCAGTGAGTGGTGGACGTGTCGCCACCTAGTTGCGAAACCAAGTAGTATGTTGTCACGCCAGCTCCAAATAACACAAAGTGTTAAAAAAATAGAGACTGTATACAACTAACTAACAATTTAGAAAATTGTCAGCCCATACTACTTGGTTCCGCAACTAGGTGGCGGCACGTCCACCACTCACTGAGTACTTCTTTTGCCACTTTTATTTGGCGATACATTTTTTCTATGTCCGCCTTTATGGCCACCGGATGCGATCTCCATCTTAATATGATGTCGAACAGTTCTGGTTGTAGTCTTGGACTGACGTGCATTCTTTCATTTAGACTGATGCCTGTGCTACTTTTACATGAGGAATCAAATACTACCCTTAATTTGGTAGTGGTGCTATCCTCACGTACTACTGCTTGATGCGGAATATAGTATTTTCCTTGTTTTTCTTTGATCCTTGGTACCTTTTGCATGTGCCTCAAGTTAATATATTCTTCCATAAATTGGATATATGTTTCTTTTAAGCTTTTTTGTTTCTCAAATCGTTTCTCTAACTGCATTATTCTTGCCATTGCTCTGTTTCTGAATTCTCCTACCTCTTGCACTTCTTGTTTAAATGGGATTTTAACTGTATATTTCCCATCTTTTTCCCTTGATACCGTTTTTTTGTAAAAATCTTTACATTCTTGTTCCTCTTTTGTTTTGTTTTTTGCTTCCGATACTTCTTCCAATTCTCAAAACTTTGAAATTTCATCTTTCTCCGTTTGTGTAATCATGCTTGTTACTTTGACTTCTTCCTTATTTTTTGAATTAGTTAATGTGCCCGAGATTATATATCCTAGTTCTGTATTCTGGCCCATCAGCCCGTCATCTGTTTTTCTCAATCCTGATAGCAATATTTGTCTGCACTCCTTGGTTCCTAACAAAATATCGAATGGCTCTATTCCATTAAATGTTGGGTCAGCTAGGATATAATTCTTCCAGGTGTCTAGGTCTACCTCGAAGGTTCTACTTGGCATTGCTGACGTGATTTTTTGTATAACAATCGCCTCTGTATTCATACTGAAATTGCTTGAAAAACGAGGAGCACACTGTATATTTACCCTATAGTTTGATTTCTTCTCTCCTCCTCCTAGACCAGATATCTGTGTCTCAACTCTCTTAAATGGTAGCCCCAATATTTTTGCAGCTTGATCTGTTATAAATGCCTCTTCAGAGCCTGAGTCAACTAATGCTCTCAAGTGTTGGTACTGCCCTGTAGCAGTTTTGACCTTTATCATTGCTGTTGATAATACTGATAGGTTGTTTTGGACACTTACATTCGACTTGACCTCTGTTGTTTCTTTTGTAACGCGGTGATCTCTTCTGTCATTGTTACTTCTATGTAATAGCGTGTGGTGTTTGAGTTGACAGATCTTACATTTACTGGGTGAAAAATATCTCTCTTTTAAGCTGTGTTTTAAGCAGTTTGAACATAGCTGATTTTTCTTAGAAATTGTTGTTTTTTGTTTTGTTGGAATGATTTAAATTTTCCACAATCTACTATTGCATGGTAAGTTGATTTGTAATATTTACATGATATTCTGAAATTTTCATACTGAGAGCTTTGTTTGAAATTATTTCCCGTGTCTTCATTGTACTGTGTATATCTTCCTGAACTTTTAGATGCCTCTATATTCTGGAATCTTGTGCGCAGGAATGATAATAATTCCTCTAACTTTTGAATTTCCATTGGGTTTCTTATTGTTGCTTCGTATAATTCGTTCATTCTTAAGTCCCATTTCTTTGTAATTATATATATATATATCATTATTGGGTCCCATGAACTTGTATCGACGCCTATTGTTTTTAGTGACACTAAGCATTCTTTGATGGTATTGTAAAGATTTTTTAATTTTTCTGCCGACTCATAAATTATGATGGGAGTTTCCATAATTCTTTCGACTAATTTGGATACTATTAGCCTTTTGTTGTTGCACACTTCATTCAACTGTTCCCATGCTGCGCTATAATTTGCTTCGCTTATCTGGAAATGTTGTATTGTTGTGCTAGTCTCGTCTTTGACTTGGGTTTTTCAGTATTGCATTTTTTCAATATTTGATAAGGACTTATCTGAATCTATTACCTTCTGGAATAGTTCTTGGAATGTTGTCCATTCTTCGTATTTGCCTGTGAAGATTGGTATTTTTATTTTTGGTAGCTTGTTGCTATTCTGCCCTGAATTGTGATCTGTTTGGTTCCTAATTGTTGACAGCTTGTCACTGACATTCTGGTAGCTTTGCCTTAGCGTGAAAAATTCCTCATCTTGAATTTCTTATTCTGTTAGTGTATTTATCTCAGTTATGTTAGTTTCCATTAATTGCCATTGTTTCTTTAATTCCTCCCGATTTCTTTCATAGCTGGAAAGTACATAGTCATCGCCCATCATTTCTGCTTCCTCTAATATTCGTTTAAATTGGTTTACCATGACTTTCCGTTTTTTCTTGAGTCTCGTGAGTTCGTCGAAGGACCATGTCTAAGGAGCGGAGGATATTTAGGGATTAAGTTTTAGAACTAGGATAATATGGACATGTTTACGATATAACTTGTAATAAAAAATTTAAGAAATAATAAAACGAATTAACAACTTTTTTAAACTAACTTAACTGAATAAAATTTAAAACCAAATCTCTACATAATTAAATTAAAAATCTCGCGCGTCTTTATATTTTAAGAATTTATAACAATGTATACAAACACTGGTATTATATATATATATATATATATATATATATATATATATATATATATATATATATATATATATATATATATATATATATATATCTTTGCTTGGTCCACATTCTCAACAATGCACAATCAGCAATAGTCAGCATTCTTCAATATCGCAAACTGCAGTTGCACCATGTTTATTAATTGCATAAACATGCAACAAAAGCAATATCAGGTCAATAATTATAATTTCTATGCGACCTACTTAATTATAAAAGATATTATTTGGATTTATGCTAGAAATTTTTCATATAAATATTTTTTTCTTAAAAATAATATTAAATACATTTTCACGCCTCGAGCCGCCCTTCTGGGTTGCTTTGTGTTCCATGAACAATATATATATATATATATATATATATATATATATATATATATATATATATATATATATATATATATATATATATATATATATATATATATATATATATATATATATATATATACTAGTCCCGCCGTAAGAGTTAAGGTTCCCACATTAGATGGCTCGGTTCCATGGCGTATTTGTCTACACCAGTGCGAAACCGCTGCTACAGCAAATGGTTGAGGCGAGAGAAAGAAAGCGCCTCCTTAATAGTAGCTTTCCGAGGAGATGCCCTAGATGTGCTTGAAGGTATTCAAAGCGAGAAACATTTTAGTTTTGACAGCATTACACATCAATTATAGATGAGGTTTGGTGACCAGCATTTACAACACCTTAATCGATTCAAGTTAAATCGATGTCAGAAATCGGGCGAAAGTCTCTGACATCTCGACGCCGACGTTCTCTGACTGACACGATTAGCCTACCCCATAGCTCCGATGGAGTTTTTAAACCAGCTGACGCTGCAAACCTTCATTGACGGCATCAAGGATACCGACACCCAACAGGCCCTGAGGATGGCGAGACACAAAAACCCGAACGATGCTTTGGCACATACCCCGGAGTTTGAAGCGGCAAAGCAAGTGTCAGAAAGTCTTGTCGGAGTTCGCAGTCTCCAAGTATGGGAAGAAAATAAAACAGAATCACCCGAGGCCGTGCAGCTACTAAAGAAAATTTGTAGAGCTGATAAAACCTACGTCTCATAGGGACCGAATAAGAGCTCATTGTGCAAATGCCTTGAGCTGTTGGAACTGCGGAAAGGTGGAACACATAAGGGGCGAATGTTGAGCTCTACTATCACGCGCATGGGAGAAAGTGAAGCTAAGGCCGGTAACTGTGTTTCAGATTAGCGATTCTAGCGGCGCTCTCGTCGTACATGGATACGTAAGCGACAATAAGACCCAGATGGTCGTCGACACTGATAGGAGAGCCAGACAGAGTGTACAGAGTAAATGCAGCCAGTGGTGATCGGATCCAGGTATTTGACGAAACTGAGGTCGAGCTGCAAGCTGTGACATGGAAGACAAAGGAGAGAGCCATAATCGCCACCATGTCAGATCCGATTATAATTGGATTGGACATTCTCCAGGGCCAGTGCGTTAAATTTGATCTTGCCACTAACATCCTAACTATCGGCGGTAAACAAACAGTAATGTAGTTTGGCAGTAACCTGGTAGTGCGAAAAATCACCGTCGAAGAAAATAGCAACATTAACCTCTGCAATGAAAGTGCCATTTCAGTGAAGAGAACTGGGAGAGGAAAAGACGACACATTTATTCAGCCAGAAGCAACTACTACAAATGTGATCGAAATTCAAGGCGAAGCGTGTAGAGGCGGTGCAGGTGTGAAGCAAACCCAGAACAAGGTCAATGAACACATTTGTCGGTACAGAGTTGATGTCGACGAGAAGAACACGACTTGCAGAGATTTTGGATCAAATAGAAACACCGGGACAAGATCAATTCAGCGGAAGAACCAGTGAGAACGTAAGAAGTTTGCCCAAAGGGAGCTCCGACATGATGAAGAGAAGGGAGCCCACATATTCGGCTGTCAGAATACATACACGAGTAGAGAGCGACCGCACGAAGACCCGTTATGATGTGCGAGCTAAGTCGTTTGGTTTCAAAGACGGAGAGCGGGTTTGGTTCTACAATCCAGTACGACGCAAGTGACGGTCACCGAAACTATAGAAATTATGGGAAGGTCCGTTATAGGGTGGTCAAAAGGATCAATGGCGTTATCTATCGCATTCAAAGGAACCTAAAGAGCAAGATGAATATGGATGTTAATTGCACTTGTTGATATTAAATCCATACGTAAACATTTAATATAACTTTATTACGTCACTAACTGAATAAACCATATAATACATTTAACTATAATACACTTTATGATATAATAACAATTAAAACAGTACACGAGTACATAGCAGATAACTGACCGAGTGTGGAGGACGTGTGTTCACTGTAACGTTGGTAGAGAAGAGAGAGAGAGAGATCGCCTGGTGTCTCTTATATCCGTAGTTCTTGACAGCTGGCTGTTGCATAACGTAACGCAACGTTTAACTGTCAAGAGTATTTATGCAGAAACATAGAGTAGTGTTGACGGAAACACTGCGGTCGGAATCACCGCCACATACTCCTCTCTCAGTGGCAACGCTATTAGTTCAATTATCTTCGTGGAAATCTTGACTTTCTGGCAGGGAATGCAAGTTTTAGACCAAAGAGATACATCGCGTTTCAATTTGGGCCATCAAAATCTATCCTGGACCAGATCGACTGAAGCTGATATGCCTGGGTGAGATGAATTGTGGACAGAATCAAAAATCTTTCGGCGAAATTTGAGCGGAATGAATGGGCAAAGTTTCTTTGAAGAAGAATCGCAAATAAGGTTCAATCCGTTGTCAAGAGGCATGTTTTGAAATTTGTGGAAGTTTGATTGATTCTCCGTAGACTATTTCAGCGGGTGTTGAGCGATATTCTGGAATTATGTACGATCTGAGTCCTAGTAACACAATTGGCAATTTAGCGACCCGGTTTTCGTCCATATGAGCTTTCAAGGCCTGTTTCAGAACTCTATGCCATCTCTCGATTACACCATTTGCTGCTGGGTGGTAAGCTGTGGTCTTGATGTGGTCTGCACCTAGTGTTTTAGTGAGGTGTGTGAAAAGGTGGCAATCGAATTGTTTACCTCTGTCTGTGGTGATGTATTGCGGAACACCGAAACGAGAGATTCCGCATGATAAAATAGTGTTCGCTACTGTTTCTGCTGTAATATCTGACAATGGAATTGCTTCGGGCCATCGAGAAAATCTGTCTATTATTGTTAATAGATAGCGTTGACCTTGTGATGGTGGTAATGGTCCCACAATGTCAACATTTATATGCGAGAATCTTCTCATGGCTGGGGTGTATTGTCCAATGGCACTGGAAGTGTGTCTCCATATCTTGACTTTCTGGCAGGGAATGCAAGTTTTAGACCAAAGAGATACATCGCGTTTCAATTTG
Source organism: Tillus elongatus (assembly GCA_964006375.1). Lineage (NCBI taxonomy): Eukaryota > Metazoa > Arthropoda > Insecta > Coleoptera > Cleridae > Tillus > Tillus elongatus. The sequence goes on along the minus strand of OZ023264.1, from coordinate 97,358,184 downwards.
GGCCAACAAAATCTATACTGGACCAGATCGACTGAAGCTTATATGCCTGGGTGAGATAAATTGTGGATAGAATCGAAAATCTTTCGGCGAAATTTGAGCGGAATGAATGGGCGAAGTTTCTTTGAAGAAGAATCGCAAATAAGATTCAATCCGTTGTCAAGAGGCATGTTTTGAAATTTGTATGAGGAAGATTTAGACTGCAGAAGGTGTTTGAGTTCCTCACAAGATGACTGAGCTTGCGCAATTTCTTGGAGTGACACAATGGAAGAAAGTGAAATTGTTTCAATGCGAGAACAATAGTTTGCGGGAATGTTTGTAGGACCTGGTATGTAGCGAATGTCTGTGGTAAATTGACCTAGGAAGTCTAAATGTCGTAGTTGCCATGGAGATGCTTTATCGACGCGTTGTTCAAAAGCGTATGTCAAAGGTTTGTCGTCCGTATAAATGGTGAAGTGGCGACCTTCTAGGGTATATCTAAAGTATTTAACTGCCTGATAAGCAGCTAGAAGTTCGCGATCGTAGGTGCTGTAAGATTTTTGGGCTGAAGTAAGCTTTTTAGAGTAGAAACCTAGGGGTTCTAGTGTTTGATCACGTAGTTGTTGGAGGGAAGTGCCTACGGCATAATCAGAAGCATCGACATGGAGAATCAGTGGTAGCGAAGAAGACGGAGGAGCTATTAGTGTAGCGTTTTTTAGTGCCTCTTTCAAACGTTCGAATGCTTCTCGAGTCTGAGGAGTCCACTCGATTTTACGTTTGTCGCGTTTTTTGGGATTCTGACAGAGGTCGAATAGTGGTTGCTGAATTTCCGCAGCACGTGGAAGAGAACGACGGTAGAAATTTATGAGACCTAGAAATCTTCTGAGTTTTTCAATGGTATCGGGAAGGGTAGGTCGGTAATAGCTTTGATGCGTTCAGGAAGTGGAAATAATCCAGATTTATTTACACGAAAACCTAAAAATGAAATTTCGGACACTCCGAATTCACATTTAGATGAATTGATACGGATGCCGTTGTCTTGAAGTGTCTGAAAAAGTTTTGCTAGATGCTCTTGATGTTCTCTTTCAGAGGCTGATGCAACGAGAATATCGTCAAGATAGGAGTAGGCGAAGTCAAGATGTCTTAAAATTGAATGTAAATATCTTTGAAATGTTTGTGCTGAATTACGAAGGCCAAATAGGGTTTTAACAAATTCGAATAACCCAAATAGAGTTATGACTGCTGTTTTGGGAATATCTTGAGGCGCTACTGGGATGTGATGGAAAGCGCGAATGATATCTAATTTTGAAAAAAATACGTTTGCCTTCTAACTGGGCATTAAAATCCTACAAATTTGGAATGGGATATTTGTCTGGGATTGTTTTAGCGTTTAGTGCTCGGTAATCCCCACATGGTCTCCATGAGCCATCCTTTTTTTGCACCATGTGGAGGGGGCTTGGCCATGGACTTTTGGAAGGTCTACAAATTCCCAAGTTTATCATGTGCTGGAATTCTAGCTTTGCTTGAGCTAGGTTTTCCGGGAGCAATCTTCTAGCTTTTGCGGTGACAGGTGGTCCTTCCGTACTTATAGTATGGAAGAACTCAACCTCTGGAAGGTTGCTAGAAGAAGTTTCCTTAAAAAGGTCAGGAAATTGTTGTAGCAATTTGAAGTACTGGTGTGTCGGGTCTACAAGATGAATTTTAGAATTAATTCCTGGTGGTGGGTTAGCACCGGTCTTAGAGAGGTTTGTCTTTGTATCGATTAAACGTCTATGTTTCATATCCACAAGTAAAGCAAACTCTGCTAGAAAATCAGCGCCTATAATTGGTTGCTTGATATCGGCAAGTGTGAAGGGCCAGCAGAACCTACGGCGTAAACCTAGATCCAAATCTAATAGTTGTTCGGCATAGGTATGAATAGGGGTCCCGTTTGCAGCATACAAGGTACGTTTTGATTGAAATTTCCGTTGGTCGTGAGTGGGTGGAATAACTGAAATATCCGCTCCAGAGTCGATTAGAAATTTCATATTGGAGCGTCTATCAAAAATAAAAAGGCGGCGTGTTAGGTGGCTCTCGTCTCCTGCCGCGTGGAGGGAGTGCCTTATTAGTTTTCCGACACATGTTTTGCTTTAAAATTGCAAGGTTGGATGCAACGTTTGGCCTTGTTGCCAAATCGTTCATGATACCAACACGTGGATGTTGAGGAATTTGTGTTTATGGAATTTCGAGAAAGCTTGGGTCTTTCTCGGGAGGTAGATCGGGAACGCGTTCGCAATTCGTTGACTGATGCTGTTAGCTTCTCTAATTGTGCTTCTAATTTGGCTAGCTTGTCGGGCTCGCGTGACTGAATTTCAGCCACGTTGTATTTATCTCCGGAATATTACACGATTTTGTCTGCTATAACCGACAAATTTTAAATTGTAAACGTTGTAGAAATAAAATTTTAAGGAAATCCTCTCCAATCTGACTACCGGCTAAAAACTTAATTTTGCGTAAAAGTTGCGATGGTTTTCTGTCGCCTAATTCTAATTCTGTTAAAAGTTTATTTATTTTGCGACTCTCGGGCTCTTCAAATTCTAATAAAAGACGTTTCATTAGATCTGAATAGGGGGTTGATGATAATCGTTGGGTTAAAAAATCTGAAATTGACTCTGCGACATCAAGATCGAGTATAGCGAGTACATGACTGAATTTTGTCTTTTCAGAACTGATCTGCGATATATCAAACTGGGCGTCAACCTGCATTTGCCAGATTTTCACGTTACGTCTCCATATAGGAGGTAATTTTATTGCAACCCTTGCCATGATATTGCTGCTTGAAGAATCTTCGGCCATTGTGAAAAAAAATCAGATAATTTTTAAATTAGAAAGGACTGACCTGTTTAGATATTCGTTCTCTGCAGGCATGAGCATCAGGTTCGGCATCTTTGGCTTGCGGCACGGGGTCACCAATATGGATGTTAATTGCACTTGTTGATATTAAATCCATACGTAAACATTTAATATAACTTTATTACTTCACTAACTGAATAATTAACTATAATACACTTTATGATATAATAACAATTAAAACAGTACACGAGTACATAGCAGATAACTGACCGAGTGTGGAGGACGTGTGTTCACTGTAGCGTTGGTAGAGAAGAGAGAGAGAGATCGCCTGGTGTCTCTTATATCCGTAGTTCTTGACAGCTGGCTGTCGCATAACGTAACGCAACGTTTAACTGTCAAGAGTATTTATGCAGAAACATAGAGTAGTGTTGACGGAAACACTGCGGTCGGAACCACCACCACAATGAAGGTGGTCCATATGCACAGGCTAACGCCATACCAAGATATGTCAGAATTCGGATCGGTCGAAGTAAGAAGAGGACGGTGTAACACCCGTCTCTATCAGAATTAAGTTTATGAACTCTGTTACTTCTATGGTCACAGGCAGCCTCTAAAGTATGTTGGTAACAGCAATCACTATGGAATTATTTTTCTAGTAGGAACCAGAAGCGACAAGTATGGAACAATGAGGAAAGGTCTAGAATCTCTATGGAAAATATAAATAGGCGAACCGCAGATAGAGTGAGTCAGTCAGTAGTGAGTTAGTGTTGGCGCAGAATAAGTGATCATAGAAGGCAAATAGTGAAATTTAGTTCTATGGAAATTTGTAATATAGGAATATTTTAGTTGGTGTGTTTATGTTCGGAAAATAGTTAGTTATAATAAATTAATAGTTTGAAAAGCTGTGTTTTGTTAGTCAACAAATCCAGAACCTCGGAGAACGTAACAATACTTTTGTACGCATCTCACTTCGCTGGTTGTCTAACATTTTTGGTAAGTTTCAGATTTCTTTTATCTATGTGGTGATTATTATTCCAAATATGTTGTGCCACGCATGACTTGTCTACACCACCCTATCTCAGCTGCGCCAGATAACAATCACCACTTAGATAAAGAAAATCTGAAGCTTAGAAAAAATATTAGACAACCAGCGAAGTTAGATGCGTACGAAAGTATTTTTATTTCTAAGGCAATAATAAGTAAACGTTCCTTAAATAGAGCTCCGCCATTGGGTTATTTCCCTTTGTTTACACCCTCTCTTTGACATATATGAGATTCCTAATCTGCGCAGGTAAAGTTATAACAAAGGTTCAAAAACCTCGTACGGCAATTAAAATACAATAAACAGAACATTTGTCTGGGATTTCGTCCCTTTCTTTATCGGTCTTTACCTAAGACTTAGTATTAAAGGTGATGTTTAGTTGTAAGTAGTTTATAATTTTTCATTCCTCGATGACGCTAACTATATTAGTGAAACGATCATCAGGTCCTTAAGAATATGTGTTGTGGTGATTTGGGTTATCTAAGTGTAGTTATCAGTGCTCATCACAATTTACAATTGTCGCTTAGTATTTACCAAATCATATAAAATTCTATTATCTGTAAATAAAAAGTAAAGAAATAAATGCCAATGTCATTTTCATGCCAAATGTCAAATGTCAATAATATTTGAAAATAAAATATAGAATTTGGCAGATCCATACCATCAACCTTTGACTATCTATCTACGAATAGACTGGGCACACAGCCGAATTGTTTGAAGCCAACATTCAAGGGACTCTATGTTTACATCGGTCCTCTGCTCTGATTGGGTGGTGGCTAGCGCGTTGCCGCTATGTAATAATTCATCCTTAAATCGCCGAATATGATGACAAGGAAGTCATTGAGGATGACAAAATTATTACTTTTATGTCACTTAAGACATTACACTTTCATTAGGGCTTATTTATGAATGTAAAGATGTACTAACATATATTTTCCTTGGTGTCTCCCTTCTTTATGTAAATACAACCAGAAAACTAAATTTTAAATCGTTTTCTTGCTGCATGTGAAGTATCTAGATTTGTATTAATCCTCAGTTGTGGCTTGTATTTGTCTGTGAATAGTATGCAAGTATACTGAGAGTTTATTTTTATGTGTTACCTTGATTGGCAATAAAGATTTTGAGTTTTGTTTTTGCAAAATGGTGAAAAAGTGTATTGTTTGTAGAAGATTACCTGGGGATGTGGCAACGGTGTCTCTGCATACGCAAGTACCTTGCTGTTTGCAATTTTCAGCGGCGGCACGTCAGTTTGGCACTATTTTTAGGTTTCCATTTATTAAAGAAAGGAGAGAAAAATGGTGCGCAGCCTTAAGTATAAAAACGGATACGCTGCCGAAATATTCTTATTTATGTTCTCAGCACTTGAATGAAGACTCTGTTATTATTTACCCAAGTGGAAGAAGGGTATTAAAAAAAGCAGCGTATCCATCAGTTTTAAGGTCTCCAGTGCCTTCTACTTCTTACTTCTGGCATGGACGCTCTTGCTCATGCGGAAAGAAGGTAAAGAATTCTTCCTATTTTGTAAACCTTTATTATTGTTAAAATTAATAAATTACCCGATAAAAATTGCAGTCATAGTTTTGAAGAAAATCGAGAAAAATCATCGTCATCATCAACTTTAACTGCCGTGGAACTATCATGTTCAACAAATGCGGCACTTGGCAGCCCTCCTAAATTAACACCAAAAGCTAACATTACTCCACGTCGAAAGTAAGTTAATATGCCAGAACTTTGAATTGAGGGAAAAATATGAGAAAGCATTTTTTTAAATCATACTCTGTTCACTAAAAACGTACCAAATATCTTCCATTTTTAGGCACAAACTACGTTATTTTGGAGATATTTCCAGTTTATCAGGAACTTCAAAAACGTCTCTAAAAAATGGTCTATTGCTAAAGGAGTAATAAAACAACAAAAGAGGAAAATAAATATATTGCGCCAACAGAAAAGACGTCTTAAAGCGAGAGTTTTTAACCAGAAATCGCTGATTGAGCATTTGAAAAGTCGCTTTGCTTTTACGGAAAATACAGAAACATCCCTGAACGTAAGTCTTACTTTTGAGTGTTATTGAATTTCTATCATTGCTTGTAATATTTTTAGGCTTCTTTACCCACACAAATGGACCTCATTAAACAGCTTTTAAAAGGTCCACAACGGAACTATTAACCAGACGTAAGGTTGTTTGCTATTACTCTAAATTTTTATTCAAACAAAGCTTATAATTACGTTCGAGAAAAATTTATGAAATCTTTGCCACATCCTCGAACCATTTCTAAATGGTTTCAAACAGTTGATGGTTCTCCTGGATTCTGCAAAGAAGCATTAGCGGTTTTGCAAAAATACTATTTTTAGCGAATTTGCATATATATTTTTGTTTTTTGCAAACAATTCTGTTAGCACATTCTTATAATTTTTTTCTTAAATTTTCATTGAAAATACTCTTTACTGAATTTGCATATGAAATTTCGATTGTGACGAGATCACAACATTACAACATTGAGACTTTCGAACATTTTATTCGAGAAATCATTTCTATAAAAATTTACTACCATAACGCACTTGCTGCGTCCAGACTCTTTAGTTAATAGTATATTTAAATAATGTATAGGTAGTTAAACATCTTTTAAATTTTATTTTATTATTTTAATCGTATTTATGAAAATATCAATCCTAATTCTCGAGACGCTTGTGGTGTCGAGGACCATGTAAACAAACTTTTTATCCAATGTTGGTTTCAAACATTACAACGTATCGCATTAGGCGATGCCTGGTCTATTCGTAGATAGATAGTCAAAGCATATTAACTTACTTTCGACGTGGAGTAATGTTAGCTTTTGGTGTTAATTTAGGAGGGCTGCCAAGTGCCGCATCTGTTGAACATGATAGTTCCACGGCAGTTAAAGTTGATGATGACGATGATTTTTCTCGATTTTCTTCAAAACTATGACTGCAATTTTTATCGGGTAATTTATTAATTTTAACAATAATAAAGGTTTACAAAATAGGAAGAATTCTTTACCTTCTTTCCGCATGAGCAAGAGCGTCCATGCCAGAAGTAAGAAGTAGAAGGCACTGGAGACCTTAAAACTGATGGATACGCTGCTTTTTTTAATACCCTTCTTCCACTTGGGTAAATAATAAAAGAGTCTTCATTCAAGTGCTGAGAACATAAATAAGAATATTTCGGCAGCGTATCCGTTTTTATACTTAAGGCTGCGCACCATTTTTCTCTCCTTTCTTTAATAAATGGAAACCTAAAAATAGTGCCAAACTGACGTGCCGCCGCTGAAAATTGCAAACAGCAAGGTACTTGCGTATGCAGAGACACCGTTGCCACATCCCCAGGTAATCTTCTACAAACAATACACTTTTTCACCATTTTGCAAAAACAAAACTCAAAATCTTTATTGCCAATCAAGGTAACACATAAAAATAAACTCTCAGTATACTTGCATACTATTCACAGACAACTACAAGCCACAACTGAGGATTAATACAAATCTAGATACTTCACATGCAGCAAGAAAAAGATTTAAAATTTAGTTTTCTGGTTATATTTACATAAAGAAGGGAGACACCAAGGAAAATATATGTTAGTACATCTTTACATTCATAAATAAGCCCTAATGAAAGTGTAATGTCTTAAGTGACATAAAAGTAATAATTTTGTCATCCTCAATGACTTCCTTGTCATCATATTCGGCGATTTAAGGATGAATTATTACATAGCGGCAACGCGCTAGCCACCACCCAATCAGAGCAGAGGACCGATGTAAACATAGAGTCCCTTGAATGTTGGCTTCAAACAATTCGGCTGTGTGCCCAGTCTATTTATTCGTAGATAGATAGTCAAAGGTCAAAGCCATCAACCATCCACCATGTCAGTAAATCGTAAATAGTAAATATAGGTATATTGATAAATAAATTGTGTGATGTGTCCAAAACAAAAAAGTGGTTATTAATCCTAAGTATATACGAAATGAAGATTGTCATTTTATAATGAAAACAAAAACCTAATATTATCTTTATGGACTCTTATTTCGTAAATCTTTAGTTGGTCAAAATAAAAGCATTGTCCATCCACTTTAAATTAATCCTTAAAGTACATTAATAATTCAAACTAAATACACAGGCATATTTTGTATAAATCTCATTGGCTGTCTATCTATATTATTGTCTCATGTCCAATGCCAATGGGTCCAATGCCAATGGTAGTCAGTTTAGTAATTACAAAAAGAAATGGCATAAGAAGAGTACACCAAAGAAGTTACCATCAGAAATCTCTTCTGTGCATACTTCTCCTGCTTATGGATATCAGGGTTTTAAATTATATTTCCCAAGGGAAGGTAAAAATAATATCCATTATGAATACATTTATTATTTCGAATATTTTGCAGATTAGCAAATTACTAGACAGTGCTGATATATGTAGGATTATATGCATGCTACTAATATTCTTACCTTTAACTTCTTTGTCTGGTTGGGTTTGTCTATCACCTGCCGTTCTTTCCTATAAAATGTTTTTTGCAGTTTCTAAGTTACCTCTTATCTTTTCATCGCCTCTGGGGTATTATTTCTTTCTTTATTTTTCATGTTTGTCCCCTCTTGCAGCAGCTTTTTTTCTTTCTATGCATCTTTCGGTCAGATTGTTCCCTTTATACACAGTTTTCTGTCTCTATTTTCTTTTTATCTTCTTTACAATTTGTTTACCCACTAACCATGTTTCCATTGCAGATTTTTTGTGTTTAAAAACAAAATGTTTGACATGTTGTGCATGGACACAAACATTCTACAGAATACTTGTTAATTTGCAAAAAGTAAATTCAATATTAATTGTGAATGGACAGCATTTGGTATTTTCTCTTATTACTGCTTTTATTCACTTTTGGAAACATTTGTTGTTGTAGAGGGGCTTTTAATAATGTTTAGACTTTGAGTCGACAATATTGTTCATGATCAGTCAGCTGCTTTATTATATAACATTTTTTTTAAACAGTTAGATAAAATATCATTCCTAAGTAGCATTAAGTAATTTTATTAATTAATTATTTTATTTATTTATATTTATTTATTTATATTAGTTATTAATTACTAAATGACGATTTTGGACGTCACCACTAGTCCAAGCTTTTATGACACATAAAGGTTTTCGTGACGAAGGTGACACCTACACCATACTACTATACTATTCCATGCATTATTCGATATGTCTATACAGTAAGTCATGCTTGTTGCTAAAGTTTCCAACTTTGAGAGACTTTTTCCAATTTTGCAATCATCCAAACAAGATTTATTTGTTGCCATTTTTTTTCCTTTTAACATTTCCAATATATGCCTTTATTTAATGGTATTTGTACATACTTAATTATCCTCCCATCTCTTCTACATTTATTAAAGGAGCAGCTTTAATACTTGTCAGGTAAATTGTGTAATGCTAATAGCCAGTGAGAGCCTACTGCTTAACATGAATTAATGTTCCATTTCTAAAACAATGTTATAAGTCTTTAGTTGTTCATTTTGTTTAGTTATGGACATTTTTAGCTATAAATTCATGTAATTTTTTCTAAATAATTTACACTTTGTTTTTAAAGAATATATTATTCATGGTGTTTTGTAGCTGCGATGATGTACAGTGTGTCCAGATTTTGTTACTTTTGTGGGGTATGTCGGTTATGAGGTTTGGTTTTAACAATACTTTTGTGTGAAACTAACAATGCTGAAATCAAAACTGACATGACACTCCTTGTTTTTGACCTACAGGGTTATTTTAGGCTGTCCCTGTATTACCTCCTTTATGTGATGAGATAATAAAACTGTGAAAACTAATTTTAGTAGATTTTTTGTACGTGGAATTCAGTGATGCAAAGAGTTTTTTCTATTGAGCACAGATTTCGGGATGCAAACATATTTTTTATGTAGAACACCTTGTCTAGTTTTGTGTCATTGGATCCGACTCCTTCAGAGTTATATATATATATATATATATATATATATATATATATATATATATATATATATATATATATATATATATATATATATATATATATATATATATAGACACACACACACACAGGCTGTTCAGTAATTACACTGACAACGCTGCTCAACTGTAGATTTGTCTGATCAAATGATGACGATTTATCGAATAAAAGTTAGGTAAAAAGTTTTTGAGTTATAGCCCTCCAAAGTTTAAGAAGAAAAAAAAACCAGTTTTTTGTTTATAATTCGGTAAATAATTGTGCTATGTCAACGAATTTTGGCGTCTGACTTTAACTCATTTAGACACAACACATTATTCGTGAAAAATCTAACAAATTTTGCAAACCGAAAGTAGGTTTTTTGCTTCCGGACTATACTTGTAATAGCCAGAACTTTTACTGATGTTAATTTTTTCTAACCTAACTTACTTCGTTTTGAAGCTGCATTCATTATCTAAAATTTTTATCTCTAAACAAATTTGTCAAAAGTTAACCAACATGGCGACAGAATGACAAGTTCTGGTAGTTGACTGTGAGAATAATCGTGCAAGCCTTATTTTATAATCTGACAGCTAACGTCAGTTCACTGTCTTGAATTACCGTTTGCATTTTTATTAACTTCATTTCTTTTGTTATTACTACATTTTTTTGACTTTGCTGAAACTATGGAATACACATTTTCTGAACTTACGGACATGCATCTTATATTGCACAAAGCTGATATGAATTGTCGAGCTGCTGCTCGGCTGTACGCTGAAAAAAACCCAAATGTCCATACAATTCAATGTACCAAAAACATCAGTTCACAAAATACTGCATTCATTATCTAAAATTTTAGTCTTTTAACAAATTTGTCTAAAGTTAACCGTTTTCATGATTTCTCGTAGGTTAGGTTAGGTTTGAATGTGAGTGGGCCATACCGGTTCCTCCACCAGGTCTATTGTGGCTCACGCCTAATGGTCTATATTTCGCCCAACAAAGCCAGTCTCCTGCAGTGGTCGAAAATCTTTGTGAGCGAAAGTTGATCCAGGTCTTCCGGAGCAAGCTTTGTCTTGCCAAAGAGCAGGTATCTAGTCCTGTCCGCCGCCGGACAGGAACACAGTACGTGCTCTCCTGTCTCGTCACTCTCCATACACAGCCGGCACTCGGTCTCCTGACCGACCCCACTATGGTGCATGTGGTGACACAAGCGGCAGTGTCCTGTATACAGGCTGACTAGAGTACTCAGTTGTTGTCTGTTTAAGTCTAGAAGTTGTTTAGCCCTTAGACTCAGACAGGCCATTTATGAAGGCCTTAGAGTGAGCTAATCCTGGCAGATTTTGCCATTGCTGGCTTGTCATTCTTCCTGTCCAGGTTTTTAAGGTGCGTTTTGCTGTGCATGATGTTATCCCCAACACCGGTTCTGGTCCTATAAAGTCCTCTGGGTACCACTCCTGGCAAGCGCGTCGGCCGCAACATTGCCATCATGGTCCGAGTGACCCGGTATCCAGACCAGTGACACCTCATTACAGCTGCCTAGTTCGTTGAGGGCAGATTTACAACACCATACCGTTTTTGAATTGCAACGGTAGGAACCAAGAGCATTTATTGCAGCTTGGCTATCTGTATATATTTTTATCGATTTGTGTGTGCACTGGTTTCCTATGTTTTCCCTTGCACACATCTCGATGGCATACACTTCTGCCTGGTGTATGGTTGCGTACTTGCCGAGGCTAGTTGATAGTCTAGCATCGGTGTTGCCCCCATATGTGCAGGCTCCTACTCCCATATTGGTTTTGGAGCCGTCAGAGATCAGCTCTCAATAGGGTCGTTTGATTTCGTTCCCAGTCCTCTCTTTCCGGGAGGACGGTCTTGAAAGACCGATCTCTACTGATCTTTGTAGGCATCAATTCGTGAGACCATTCCCAGAATCTCATGACCCTCAATGTCATTAAGGAGTCCGGAACCTCCCAGACTGATTTCCTTCGGCATGCTGTCGGCCGTTTGTTTTAATCTGTACGTTGTCCACCTCACCACCCTCTCCAGCCATATGTGAAGAGGTGGAATGTTAAGGAGGACCTCCAGACCGTCTGATGGTGCGGTGCTTATCGCTCCCGTTAGCATCAGACAAGCTTGTCTCTGTAGATGAGCCAGTTTGACCCTCGCGATACCACGAAGTGCCTTGGGCCACCAAACTGTGGCTCCATATGTTATCATTGGTCTGATAACCACTACATAGAGCCAGTACATCTGTTGGGGGTTTGTTCCCCAGTTATTTCCACAGATTCTACGGCATGTACACAGGGACAGTTGAGCCCTACGGATTACATTCTCTAACTGTACGTCCCAGTTGAGCTTCTTATCTGGGGTAACTCCCAGATATTTTGCTTGTTCCCTGAATGTAATCGTTTCCCCCATAAGAATCGGTGGTTTTAATTTTTCCAGCCTTTTTCTTCTGGTAAATGGAACAATGACCGTCTTGCGTGGGTTCACAGACATCTATTCCCTCCGACACCAATCATTCACTACATTTAGTGCCTCTTGAAGAGTACTTGCTAGTTCCTCCTCATATTTGCCCCTAACCATTATGACTAGATCATTAGCATACGCCTGGACCTCAACCTCCCACACTTCCAGGATAGCCAGCAAATCGTCCACAAAGAGGGGCCACAGCAGGGGGGATAGAACTCCCCCCTGAGGGCACCCCCTCGCAGCCCTGAAGCTGACCACCTCCCCCTGCAGCGAGGTAATAACGGTCCGATTGTGGAGCATGATTCCGATCCAACCACAAATGGTAGGTTCCACCCCTCTAGCGATAGTGGCTTCGTAGAGGGAATAGGTAATGCATTGTTGAATGCTCCTTCAATGTCGAGAAATGCAGCCACCGCCACCTCCCCGCTATCCAGGGAGTGTGTGATCTTCTCGACGAGGTTCCTGAGTGCTAACTCAGTAGATTTGCCAGTTTGGTAGGCATACTGGTGGGTATTAAGGGGGTTGTTGACTAAGATGCTCCCCCTAATGTGTCCGTCCAGTATTTTTTCCAATCCCTTCAAGAGGAATGATGTAATACTGAGAGGTCTCAGTGATGTGGGTAGGAGGTTATTACGTCCTAATTTGGGAATGTAAACCCCCCTAATCACCGTCCAGCTGGATTTCTCGTAGCTCATTGATACAAATTAGTACTGCTTGAAGACCATTCTAATATCTTTAGCCCAATGACATACAACTCAAAAAAGACACATTTACTTCAAATGTTAAGAATAAGACAATTTCAAATTCATTAAATAAATTAGTTTGTAAGAATAAAAACCTAAACAAAAATTAGGCTAATATCAGAAGAGTAAAAAATTTTAAAACATTAATTTAATTATAAAACAAGAAAATAGTAATATTAAACAAAATTAAAAAACTATCTTAATAGGTGTTCAAAGTATTCGCCATTTTGCCTAAGACAAGCATTTGCTCGGCGTAGAAGTGAGTTTCTTACATTAATAAAAACACCAGGAATTTGACGTATCACGTCAGCAGCTGTGACTATTCTTTCCCATAATTTCTTCTGGATTTCAACAGGCGTACAGTATACTTTTTCTTTCAAGGTGTCCCATAAGAAAAAAGTCTAATGGCGTGATGTCAGGAGATCTAGGTGGCCACTTTATAGGTGCATTTTCGCCCCTTTTCTAGGGTAGTTTTCGTTGAGATAGTTCATTACAGGAAGCGTGAAATGGGGTTGAGCCCCCACCGTGCATACAAATTAACTCTTGTCGAATTTCCAGCAAAGCTTTTCAAGCAATGGAGGCAATCTGTTCTTTATCAAGTCCAATTCAACAGGCCCAGTTAATGGAGAAGGTATAACCACTGGGCCGATTAAATTATCACCAGCAATACAAACGTTTAATTTAAATTGCCGTTGAAAAGAAGTTGGGCGAATAGCTTTTGGATTTTCATCACTGCAAACATGTAAATTATGAAAATTAAACACACCATTTCTTGTGCAACATGCTTTATCTGTAAAAAAATATCTTATACAAAAAGCTCGCGTCAGCTATAAAGCCATTCAGCCACCACTGACAGAAAACCAGCCTCACGTTGGCATCAGCACCTAGAATCCTGCACCGGCATTAAATGGAACGGACGTAGCAATTGCTCTTTTAGTATTTCGCGAACTGATGTACATTGAATGGTATGTACATTTAGGTTCTTTTCAGCGTACAGCCGAGCAGCAGCTCGACAATTCATATCAGCTTTGCACAATATAAGACGCATGTCCGTAGGTTCAGAAAATGTATATTCCATAGTTTCAACAAATTAAGTAATAACAAAAGAACTGAAGTTAATAAAAATGCAAACGGTAATTTAAGACAGTGGATTGACGTTAGCTGTCAAATTATAAAATAAGGCTTGCACGATTATTCTCACAGCCAACTACCAGAATTTGTCGTAATTCTGTCGCACTCTGCCGCCATGCCGTTGTTTTATTGGTTTCGAAAATATCAATTTTCTCGAAAACGGTTAACTTTAGACAAATTTGTTTAGAGATACAAATTTTAGATAATGAATGCAGCTTCAAAACGAAGTAAGTTAGGTTAGAAAAAATTAACACCCGTAAAAGCTCTGGCTATTACAAAAAAAAGCTCGGGACGCAGCAAGTGCGTTATGGTAGTGAATTTTCATAGAAATGATCTGGCACAAAATATTTTATTATAACTTTTTTTTCTTGTAACATAGAAATCTAAATTTTGGTGTATAGTTTACTTTTTATATCGTAAACCTACCTACCAAATTTGGTTATCATAGATTTTATATTTTTTAAGATAAAAAAATTTTTCAAATGAAAACTCAAAATTTTTCCGGAAAACCTCGTCCAATTTTTCTAAAAAACGAACTTGTCAAAGCCATTTACAAAAGGAAGGTACATGCCAAATTTTATTAAAATCGGCTTATTACTTTTTGAGATATGAATTTTTTTCAAATGAAAACTCAAAATTTTCCCGGAAAACCTCGTCCGATTTTCTTGACTAACAAACATGTCAAAGCCATTTACAAAAGTAAGGTATGTGCCAAATTTTATTAAAATCGGCTTATTACTTTTTGAGATATGAATTTTTTTCGAATGAAAACTTAAAATTTTCCCGGAAAACCTCGTCAGATTTTCCTGACTAACAAACATGTCAAAGCCATTTACAAAAGGAAGGTATGTGCCAAATTTTATTAAAATCGGCTTATTACTTTTTGAGATATGAATTTTTTTCGAATGAAAACTCAAAATTTTCCCGGAAAACCTCGTCCGATTTTCCTGACTAACGAACTTATCCAAGCTATTAACAAAAGAAAGGTACATGCCAAATTTTATCAAAATCGGCCCATTATTTTTTGAGTTATCAGTGTGATACATATATATATATATATATATATATATATATATATATATATATATATATATATATATATATATATATATATATATATATAAACATATAAAAATTGAAACTGACCCCGGATATGTGTTCTAGGGGTCCTAGTTCGCGCTCATTTGCAAAATTTTTTTCAAAATTCAAAAGTCGGGATCTCCCCATTAGTGAATTTTTTCTACGAAAATTCACTAATATAGTCCGGATGCAAAAAACCTACTTTCGGTTTGCAAAATTTGTTAGATTTTTCAGGAATAATGTGTCTAAATGAGTTAAAGTTAGTCGCCAAAATTCGTTGACATAGTTCAATTCTTTACCGAGTTACAAACAAAAACTGTTTTTTTTTTCTTAAACTTTGGAGGGCTATAACTCAAAAACTTTTTACCTAACTTTTTTTCGATAAATTGTCATCATTTGATCAGACGAATCTACAGTTAAGCGTTGTCAGTGTAATTACCAGACACCCTGTGTATATATGTATATGTATATATATATATATATATATATATATATATATATATATATATATATATATATATATATATATATATATATATATATATATATATATATATATATATATATATAATATATATAATTAGGTAACACAAAACTTAAGTTTCCATAAAAATATAACTTTATTTTAGGGAAACAATACAGTGTGTTACTATTCTAATAATATTAATATAAAATGGAAGTGAACAAAGCAAGTAGATGTGAACTATATTAGTTTCAAATACCGACTGTTAACGCAACATCGTTTAGCAGTCGCAAGTAAAATATGCATACTAAGTAAAATGATTATTATACATTTTATAGTTTATTGTACTTTAAACTTAATAATTGAAACTAAGCAATGTCTGGTCAATGCCTTTCTCTATAACAGGGTCACTGTGAAATGTACTAATGTCACTTATAGAAGTTGGGTACATGGTGACGTATTTCCTCCACCGTTAGTCTTGAGCACGTCCTCGTGTTCAACTTGGGGTGATTTCTTCTTCTTTAGGAAGGGTGTCCATCTCTTTCTGGACCAAACCAATATAGTGATGATGATGAGTACTATTATAAATGTGGTAACACCTATGTGACTTGTATGCAGCATTGGATGTAGTATCTTATGTTGTGGAGCTTCTGAAAGTTGTTGCTTCAATTTTTCAGCATTTTTCAGGTGAACTGGACTGAAGCGGACTTCGTATTTTTCTTCCTTGAGTGGTAATATCAGGTCTGGAATCCACGTTATGTTGCCTGATACGTCTGTGTATATCTCATCATTTACTGTGATTTTACAGTTAGGCAGTGTGCTTACGATAGCATTTTGGTGTATTGTTTTTCTGTCGATTTTATTTGGACATTCTTCTATAACTTCGACTGATACATCTGTTGAGATGAGCACGTTGTTGTTTCGTATCTTGATGGACGTCGTGTAGCTATTGGTTACCTTTGCAGAAGGGCAACTTGAGGGTTGATTTAGTTGGCAACTTTCTTCTTGTGGTGGATTTGAACACACTATGGCTTCTGTTATTGATGGGCATCTTTCAGATGTCCATAAGTTTTGTTGGGCTATTTCCAAATAATATGAACTTGGGGGTATAAGGACTTTATGATTTTCTGGTAAGGGAATTATTTGAAAGTAGAGCCTGGTGTAGGGTGTAAAATCGGGACCTTTAGTAAACAAATGATTGTGTCTCCTGCTGATACAACTATTAATTTAGTAAATTCAATAATTTTAAATATGTGGTTTCTGTCAAAGTTAATTAATTCATTTTTGTTATAAATTAATTCAAGATGCTGTCTTATTTGTGTTAAATCCTTCCAGGTAAATATTTCAATGTTTGTAATTTCATTAAAGCTAAGAGATATAGTTCTTTGAATAATTTTGACACTTTCTAATAAATTTTGGGCTAATGAGATTTGATATTGAATGAAACTCCTTTTTTCCATGTTCGCTAGTTCTCAAAATCTGTCAGCTATCATCTGAAGATTTTTGTTAATTATTTTTTGTTCTTCTACAAATCTTTCTGTAATTATATGTGCAAATGAATTTAGAGAGTCTAGTTGAGTCATCATTTCACCTTGATTTAAATATAAGGTGTTTAAATGTTTGTTTATTTTATCGAGATCGTCTTGATCGAGATTTCCGGTTATGGTTTTGATCAGCGACCCTGCTCCGTTTATTAACCCGCGTTTCGTTCTGGAGTGCGTTAATTTCTCAAGTTCTAGGTTAATTTTGGAAACTTGGTCATTAAGCATCTGTACATATTCCTTGTTAATAGCAGTGCCATAATTTTCGTTAATTTTTATAGTATTGTTTGTCAACACCCGATAATTATTTTCTAAAACCGATACATTAAAATAAAAGTAGAAATTATGATAGTGATTAATTATTCTAGCTATACCTATATAATCTTTAAAGTATCCGTTAGTGATTATGGGTTTAACTTCTAGTTGATGGACCTGGCTGAGGGCCATCATCAGGGGATGATGTTCCTGCAAAGAAAATGTTTTTTTCACTCTTTTTACATTTTTCAAATGGGCTGTTTTCTTTTGGGAATCAGGTAAAAGTAATTTGTTTTGATTTACTTGAACTGGATTATGATAAATTTTATATAAAGGGTTAGTTTTCTTTACATAAGGTACTTTAATAGCTACTTGTTCAGTTTGTATTTGCGGTATCTCATTACGATTTTCATTTCTTTTTCTAAGAATAGTTTCTGACTTTTCTTTAGATTTTTTGTATATTTGATCGAAAAAGGGTAATATTTCTTTAAGTCTTCTATGGTTATATTCTTCATACAATGTTTTATGGGGGTCTATAGGTTCAAGTTTGTCATAAGGGCCGTAGAGAAGGGAAAAGGGACTATGACCTGTTAATGAGTGAACTGATTGATTGTATATTAAAATATAGGTTATCATAAGATCAATAGGTTTTTCTAACGGATTCTCCAACTTCATTGTTCTTAATTTTTCTAATATAGTTGAGTGAAGTCGTTCAACTGGGGAGTTTGAGTTTGGGTTTTGAGGAGTAGTTATGTGTAATTTTATGTTAAATAGGTCGCAGTATTCCTTAAGGGTTGCATTATCAAATTCTTTGCCAGTCACATACGAGGGTTGAAACGTAATTATGATGAGAGAAATAGTGTCTGAGTTTACTTAAAATCGTCAGAGCTGTTGTATCTTTAATGTAATAAGCTTGTGCATATTTACTAAACAAGTCTATTATCGTAAGAAATTTATGGTTCTCAAAACTGAACACATCTGCATGAATTACTTCAAAAGGTCTTTTGGCTAACAAGGGTCCGGAAAAGGGTAATTTATAGGGTCGTCGCTCATATTTGGCTTGCAGACAAATGTCACATTTGTTTATAAAATCATTTATGGATTTTTTCATGTTAGGCCAATAGTAATTTAATTTAAGTTGTTCGTAAGTTTCGTTAATGCCATTGTGGTTATTTTGGTGGTAATTTTGAATAATTTGTTTCTGTGCGGTAGTTGATGTAATATTTTCGACTTGTTTATTGCATTTTATTATTTTTACTGAACTGTTAAAAAGAGCTGAGGCTACTAACATAAATAATCTCTCGATTTCTTGGGTTTCGAATAAGATACCGTATACATTAGACGGATTGATTTTTTCTTTAAGAAAGGTGTTAAGTTGTTGTAGTTCATGACCTTCTTGTAAATATATTTTGATTTGTTTATTTTTAAAAAGGTTTGTAGTTATTTCACGTTTTTCCGATCCGTGATAAATTAAAATTTGATTTTTAAAATGATTGATTGGGCCTTCCGATATAGGTAAGCAAAATACAGGATTTTCTAAAGAAGTATGTTGGGTTTGAGATTCGCTATTATTCTGGTTAGGTTGAGGGTCGATTCCTAACTCTATAAGGTCGTTGTCGTCGAGAACTCTTAGTTCTGAAGGGTCCGCGTTGCCTAAAAGGGACACAAGATCTATATCATCTTTTACCGCATTGATTTCTGTTCTTGAAAGGGCGTCTGCTACAACGTTATCCTTTCCTTTTTTGTACTTTATTTCGTAGTCGAATTCTTCTAGTTTAAGCCTCCATTTAACTAAACGGGAATTTGGTTCTTTTATCGAAAAAAGCCAAACTAGAGGTTTATGGTCTGTTTCTATAGTAAATTTTCGTCCGAAAAGATAAGGTCTAAAATGTTTAGTGTTTTCCACTATTGATAGTAATTCCCTTTCAATAGTGCTATAATTTCGTTCAGCTGAATTAAGCGTTCTAGAGTAAAATGCGATAGGTTTATTGTCTTGAGACAATACGCCTCCTAACGCTATATTACTTACGTCGGTTGTCAGATGAAATTCTTTATCAAAATTTGGATATGTTAGGACGGGTGAATTTATTATAAGTTCTTTAGCCTGCGAAAATGCATTGACGTATTCTGGATCATTAAAGTTAAGAGTAGAATCTTTCTTTAGACATTTTGTGAGGGGATAAACAATTTTGGCAAAGTTTTTTATAAAACGCCTGTAATAGCCAACAAGTCCTAAGAAAGCTTTTATTTGTTTTTGTGTTTTCGGAATAGGATAATTTTTTATGCATTCAATTTTGCTTGGATTTGGTTTTACGCCGTCAATTGTGATGACATGGCCTAGAAACTCAACTTCCTTTCTAAGAAACTCTGATTTATCTAGCTGTACCTTTAAGTTAACATCTTGTAATTTTTGAAATACTTGTTTAATGTGGATAAGGTGTTCCTGAAGGGATTTGGAGAATATGACAATGTCGTCCATATAAACAAAGCAGTTTTTGTACAGAAATTCTCTAAAAACATTATCCATTACGCGTTGGAAGGTTAAGGGCGAACTCCGGAGACCAAAGGGCATTCTAACGTACTCGTAATGCCCATTGTTTACGCTAAAGGCTGTTTTCTCAATGCTTTCAGGGGTTAATTCGATCTGATGAAACCCTTGAGCTAAATCGAGAGTAGTAAAGTATGTACACTTTCCTAAGTTGTCTAAGATTTCCTCTATTCTAGGTAAGGGATATTTTTCGAGTATCGTTTTTTCGTTGAGTTTCCTGTAGTCAATGACTAATCGCCATTTTTTCTTTCCAGAGGAATCTAACTTTTTTGGGACAATCCAAACGGGCGAACAAAAAGCAGAGGTAGAGGGCCTAATAATTTTATTGTCTAATAATTTTTGAATTCCCTTCTGTATTTCAATTTTTAGGTGATATGGATACCTGTAAGATTTTACATGTATGGGATCATTATCGCGAGTTCTAATATGATGTTTAATAGCATTTGTAAATGTAAGATCCGAGTTTTCGTGATAAAAAATATTTCGATATTGATGACATAATTTAAATAGTTTTTGTTTTTCCTCAGAATTGAGGTGCTCAGTTCTCAATTGTTGTCTCACGTCGACTTGAACTGAGTTGGGAAATTTAGGTGTTTCTTCAAAATTTTGGATGGGTTCTACTTCAATTTGTTCTGTAAAGTTAATTTCAGCGATTTGTGACTTATTTTTCACTGTACATGGTATAGAACAAAACCCAGATATAGCTTCAGCTATGGATTCTGGTATATGAACTAATTCATTTTCCATTTCTGGAATTAAAACTGTTCCGTCTTCAATATTTACAGGTATTTGAATACGGGTAGTACAAGTTTGTGAAAAGGGTTGAAAATTTAGGGGATTTATTTCAAAATAAATAGGTAATTTAATTTCTCCAAATTTTACGGTTCTTTTTTCATAATCTAGTTTGGTTTTTAATTTTTTAAAGTCTTCGGAACCTATAAGAGCATCAAACCTCTCATGCCATTTTATTACTCTAAATGAAAATGGAAAATTTATGCCGTATTCTTTTAACAGGGGGTATCTGACATTATCATTTCCTTTTGTAATTTTTCCTACAGATTTTACGGAAAAGGGCTTTTTGAAAATGTACTCTGAAAAAAATTCACATGCAGGGCCCGGATTTATTATGCTGTCTGAAGCTCCCGTGTCCAGAAGAATTTTCAAATTTAAAGATGGCAGGACCAAAAACGGTAATTTGGGTAGTGTCATAATATTGTTTATATCTAGGGTGACAAAGGATTTTCCGAGGCTTCTTCCTGAAAATCCAGATTTTCTGGCTCATTTCCGGAATAATCATTAAGGTTTTCGTTTTCGACACATTGCAAATAATATTCGGGTTGTAATTCGTCAGATACATAATCTGTCATTTCTTGATTCGGATATTCTAGATTACATATTTCCATGGGTGTAGTTTGATCAAATTGTCGATTTTGTCTTTGTGGGGGTGTCGAAAAAGTATTTTTTGTTCTGTTAAATACAGATGAATTTTAAGGCGGCTGATGGCGGAAAACTTGACTATTTGTTGGAGAAATTTTATTTTGTGGTAGAGCTCTCAAATTGGATATAGGTTTACTGGGGAAATTAGGTCTTTGTCGTAAAAAGGGTGGTTGTTGAAATCTATTTACGAAATTAATATTTTGTTGAGGTAACGGTCTTTTTGGTAAAGCAATTTTTTCTAAAAATGTTAGGGGTTGTTTTTGTGAAGAAGGATGTGATTTATTTCTTAAGCTATTTATGAAATCTGCTTGTTTTATTTCATTATCTATGTGGTGACACTCAAGTAAAGCCGTTTCTAAACTTGTTACATTTACTAGTCTTAAATGACTAAAATACGGTTCTAGTATGCCGACTTTAAATGATGTTACAGCCATTTCAGTAAAGTAATTTTTCTTATAAATTTTAATTTCGGTACCTAAATCCTGTAATTCGATATTCTCATAAAGTGCTTTCAATTTTTCTTTAATTTTGCTATGAAATTCTAAAACTGTTTGATTTTTTGTCATATAACAGGTAGTGAGGTCTGTTAACAAGAGATTTTCAGAGCGTGGGTCTGAATATTGTGCCATAAGGCCATTTTTAATGTTTTCCCATGAACTAGTTTCTAGAGATAATAAAATATCTCGAGCATCTTGTACAATTTTTGATTTAATAAATTCGAGTATCATTCTATTGTGATGCTCAGCATTTTGTTCTGTACTCTTTTTTTTGTAATTTATAATAAACAGTTCGCATTGTCTAATAAAATAATTTAAATGTCTACAACCTCCACTGTATTCTGGGATCATCATAGATGCCTGAGATAACAAGGAGATGTCGCCTTTATTATGTGACATGATGACTAAAATAGTTTATTATTTTTTGTCGAGTTAATATTTTTCAGATATCGGGTATAATTAATTTTTAAACGTTATGTCTACTTAAATCTTCAAATAAGCTGATACACAGTATAAAAGTATTATTGCTAAATAGGTTTGTCTGATTTTAATTTATTAATAAAATATTAACGTAAGAACTCTTTAATATCTTAAAGTATTTCGAACCAAAATGGTTTGGAAATACGTGGGATTTAACACAAATAATTTTTGAAATATTTTGAAACAAAATGTTTGAAAATACGATAGCTAATACTAATTATTGATAAGGTATTTCGAAGCAAAAATGTTTGAAAAATACAGTAGATTTAATACTAATTATTGACAAGGTATTTCGAAGCAAAAATGCTTGAAAATACAGTAGATTTAATACTAATTATTGACAAGGTATTTCGAAGCAAAAATGCTTGAAAATACAAGAGATGCAATCATAAATTCATAGTGAAAGATAAAGGAAGGTACTCACAGGATATTCATCTCCTAACAGGCCTTCTTTTGGAGTTTTTCTGGAACTTGGATAACTTTTGGTCACTTGATGTTGATACAATGTTTGAAACTGGAGCGTTTGAAACACTGTTAATTTTTCGGTTCTTTAATGCCAAATAAATTATTGAAATAAACCGGCGATTATTATATTTAATGCCGTTTTGGCATCCTGTTCGCAGCGCCAATTAGGTAACACAAAACTTAAGTTTCCATAAAAATATAACTTTATTTTAGGGAAACAATACAGTGTGTTACTATTCTAATAATATTAATATAAAATGGAAGTGAACAAAGCAAGTAGATGTGAACTATATTAGTTTCAAATACCGACTGTTAACGCAACATCGTTTAGCAGTCGCAAGTAAAATATGCATACTAAGTAAAATGATTATTATACATTTTATAGTTTATTGTACTTTAAACTTAATAATTGAAACTAAGCAATGTCTGGTCAATGCCTTTCTCTATAACAGGGTCACTGTGAAATGTACTAATGTCACTTATAGAAGTTGGGTACATGGTGACGTATTTATATATATGTATATATATATATATATATATATATATATATATATATATATATATATATATATATATATATATATATATATATATATATATATATATATATATATATAAATTGCTAAGTAATTTGCATTTTTTTGTTGACATCCATGGTACTAGTAGGCTATATTTAGAAATATTGCTCAAATTGATTTCTGTTATGTTCTATGCAAGTTTGGCAAAGTTTTCTCATTCTACGCAAAGCATTCAAGAGGATAACGGGCCTGGCCTCTTGATTTCTCAGTTATGTTTCCACAGTGTTATGCAAAACTTCTTTCGTGGGATGCCTAGTATGGAAAATTTTATTGCTTAGGTCTCCCCACAAGAAAAAATCTGAAACACAAATCTGTAGATCTAGGCGTCCACCCCACAGAAGTGTAGGTGCCTATCCACCGATTAGGAAACTTCTTCTTCTTTAGGTGCCATCTCCACTAATGGAGGTTAGCGACTACAACAGCAAGGAAACAAATTATCTAAATATGGTGTTATTGTTTGTGAGTTGTGTGCTGGAGCATCATCCTGTTAAAAAAAAACGTTATTTAAATGAGCCAATGGAGTATCGCTTAAATCAGGCAGTACTTCTTTCAGTATTTATGGTTACCTATTTGCTATCAAGCTGCCCTCGTAACTAGCAAATTTAATTCTATTTCCCAGGATAAAACAAAAAACACTAAAACCGAATCTACCCTGCTGCTGCCACGGAAATGTTACATGTTGATTCTCTTGGGACCAAAATCTGCTTGTCCGACCAAATAAGTTTATTATAAAAATCTGTCCATATTTAACTATTGTAAATACCAATTACAAAACACTAAATGTCATTATGCATCTCCTGGATGAAAATTTTGAACTGTTTTGTATTTATATGGTTTAAAATTAATGCTTTTGAGTGAATTTTCTTAGAAAAAATTCACTAATGAGAAGATACAGACTTTTGAATTTTGAGAAAAATGTTTCAAATGAGCGCGAACTGGGACCCCTAGAACCTATATCCGGGGTCAGTTTTAATTTTTATATGTTTATATATATATATATATATATATATGTTTATATATATATATATATATATATATATATATATATATATATATATATGTATGTATGTATGTATGTATGTATGTATGTATGTATGTATGTATGAATCACACCCATAACTCAAAAAATAATAGGCCGATTTTTGATAATATTTGGCATGTACCTTCCTGATAAGTACACTTGGAGAACCCAAATCACTCTAACACATTTTTTTAAAGACCTGACAATCGTTTCACTAACAAGGCTAGCGTCATCAGAGCATGAAAAATTCTAAACTGCTTACTAATAAACATCACCTTATATACTGAGTTTTAGGTAAAGAACGATACCGAAAGGGAGACTAAATTGCAGGCAAATATTATGGGTATTGTGTTTTTATTGCCGGACGAGGTTTTTGAACTTTCTTTATAACTTTGCCTGGCAAGTTTCAGAATATTTTATCTGTATCAGGGACAGAGGGCAAATAAAGGACTATAAATCAGTGGCGGCGCTCGGTTTAAGGAACTTTTGTTTTTTATTGCCTTAGAAGTATAAATACTTTTGTACGCATCTAGCTTAGCTGGCTGTCTAACATTTTCGAAAAGTTTCAGACTTTCTTTATCAATGTAGTGGTTATTATACAAAATATGTTGTGCCACACATGACTTGTCTATACTACTGTATATCAACTGTGCCAGATGTTCATGAAATCTAGGCTCAATGGTTCTCTTAGTCTGCCCAACATATTTAAGATTACAATCTTTACAACCTATCTCATAGATACCCGACATTTCAGTGACTTTATCTTTATCTTTCGTAATACGTAACAAATTTCTTAAATTATTTTTTGTCAAAAAAGTTAGCAGCAAATTAGCTTTCTTAAAAATGCTATCGAAACCCCTTGTGATACGCAGTTCAAAAGGTAGGCAAACAAATATTGTCTCTATTTTATCTTTTCTGAATGTCTTGCATTCCACTAACATTTCCTTTGTTCTGTGTATATTAATTTATTTTTCTACTAAGCAACCCGAATATCCATTATATTTAGCCACGCTAATTCTATAATGAGCCACAATACACCTTATCGTCACAGTGGAGCGACCCGTATGACCCACTCACAATCAAACCTAACCTAACCATACTATATCTCCTTTTACTTCAGGGAAATTTTATTAATCTATTTATACTAAGAAATTTAAACCGGCTGTTTTTTGTGCAAACGTATGATGTGAGTCATTTGGAATGTAACTTAGGGTGGTAGTTTCCTTCCCGTGGACATCGAATTCAAGAGAGTCATTGTTTTTAATTACTAGTACATCTAGAAAAGGAAGTTTTCTGTTAACCTATAATTCGTGGGTGAATTTTATTTAATCAAATTGGCAGTTCAGTCTTCTAATAAAATCAACTACTTTGCAGATATTTGTGTTAAACACTGCAAAACTATCGTCCACATAACGAAACCATACTGTAGGAAAATACTCAGGTTAATTTTCTAAATCCATCTCAAATCTACTCATGAAGAGGTCTGCAATGAATGGAGAAGTGTGGCTTGCCCATTGCCATGCCTTCAGTTTGTTCAAAAAACTCATTGTTAAATTGAAAAATATTTTGTTTTATACAAAGGTTTGTTAAAGTTACTATTCTTTGCAAAACTCATCACTCATGTTTAATTTCAACAACTGTTCTAAATATGTTAGCGTTTGTTTCGTGGGCTCGCTAGGAAATAAAGACGCTACATCAAATGATATCAAAGCCTCGCCTTCAACAAATTTAACATCTTTAACTTTATTAATGAACTCAAATGAATTTGACACTGGATATCTTTTTTGTTTAACAGGCAAGCTTTAAAACTCATTTGACAGTCACTACATTAGATCATATGTCGGATAATCTATTGCAGAAATAATATAGGTCTCATTGATTTTCCCGGTTTATGAATTTTTGGGAGAAAATATTTTTTGGGCACTTTGGGATTTTCAACCTGCAACCGTCTTCCTAAGTCCTTTGTTATAAGGTTGCGACAACTCTTTAAACTATTTTTCACCTCTTTAATCATTAAAAAAATATTAATAAACACAGAACAAAGAAAATGTTAGCGGAATGCATGACATTCAGGAAAGCTAAAATAGAGAAAAAATCTGTTTGCCTACCTTTTGAACTGCATATGACGGGGTCTCAAGAGCATTTTTAAGAAAGCCGATTTGCAGCTAACTTTTTCGACAAAAAATAATTTAAGAAATTTGTTAGGTAATACGAAAGATAAAGATAAAGCCACTGAAATGTTTGGTATCTATGAGATAGGTTCTAAAGATTGTTATCTCAAATACTTTGGGCAGATTAAGAGAACCATTTAGACTAGATTTCGTTAACATCTGGCACAGCTGAGATACAGTAATGTAGCGAAGTCATGCGTGGCACAACATATTTTGGATAATAACGACCACATTGATAAAGAAAATCTGAAAATTATAAAAAATGTTAGACAGCCAGCGAAGCTAGATGCGTACGAAATTATTTATATTTCTAAGGCAATAAAAAACATAATTTCCCTAAACCGAGCGCTGCCATTGATCCTTTGTTTGCCCTCTGTCTGATACAGATAAAATATTCCGAAAATTGCCAGGTAAAGTTATAAAGGAAGTTCAAAACCTCGTTCGGCAATAAAAATACAATACACAGAAAATTTGTCTGCGATTTAGTCTCATTCTTGGTATCAGTTTCTACCTAAAACTTAGTATATAAGGTGATGTTTATTAGTAAGCGGTTTAGAATTTTTGATCCTCTGATAACGCTAACCTTGTTAGAGAAACGATCGTCAGGTCTTTAAAAAGATTTGTTGTGGTGATTTGGGTTCTCCAAGTGTACTTATCAGTACTAATCACAGGTCCCAACCTTCACTTAATGTACCTTCCTTTTGTAAGTGGCTTGGATATGTTCGTTATCGAGGAAAATCGAACCACGTTTTTCGGCATAATTCTGGGTTTTCTTTCTGAAAAAATTTGTATCTCCAAAAATAAAAAAGTCTGGACGCAGCAAGTGCGTTATGGTAGTGAATTTTCATAGAAATATTTTTTTTATCAAATGCTTACTACTTTTTTTCTTATAACGTAGAGATCTAAATTTTGGTATGTAGTTTACTTATTAGAGGTAGGCCGACCTCCCAAATTTGGTTACCTTTTTCGAAAGAAAACCCAAAGTTTTCCAGGAAAACCAGGTTTGATTTTCCTAGATGATGGACTACCGGACTTATGCTAGCCACTCACAAAAGGACGGTACCTGCCAAATTTTATTAAAATCACGCCATTATTTTTTGAGTTATCGGTGTTACTAAGTGAACTTTACTTCCCTGCACAAAAATTCAGTTTGATCTCAAAAAGCAATATGGTGTACTCAAATTGGGATTTTATTAATCTGCTACCAGTTCACGAAGAATTCTGACGAATGTTAGCAAGAACATGTGTATTTGCAGAACCATATGTAGACTTGTCTACACCTTCCCATGAAACTGTTGATGCCGTTATTAGAAACTTACCACACTGTGAACCAGTTACGTCAACAAACAAACAAACAAACTGAACTAAACAACGAAACAAATTAAAAATAAAATTCAAACAATTGAACAATGAAATATGAGAAAATTATATGTATACATATTATAATAAATGCTTGAAGACATCCCCCTGCTGTTGCAAACACTTATTTGCTCGCTGAACTATTTCAGCGATGGCCTGCTCCATCTGGTTTGATGTCAGCAACGCAAAAGCACTTCCAACTCGTCTGGTCATGTCTTCCTTAGTCGTAACCGGGTGTCCATACACTACATTCTTTATGAATCCCCAAATGAAGTAGTCTAGGTGTGAAAAGTCCGGAGAAGGTAGGTGCCAGATGTAAGGACCTCTATTTGCTATCCACCTGCCAGAAAACATTCGTTCCAGTGCATCACTAACAGCTCTGGTACTGTGTGGTGACGCGCCATCTTGCTGGTACCATGTCTGATTCCTTTCCTCGTCTGACATTCCAGCTAATTGTGGTTGAATGACGGTCCTCAATATTTCTAAATAACGTTCCCCAGTAAGATTCTCGTCATAGAAGTGGACACATAAAATTTGATCACCTGGAAATAATAACAAATCATAATAATGAGTGGGTTGTGTTACCTTGAATTTCACAATATGGAATCAGAATTTAAGAAAATGAGTAAGCCGTACTTCTTACTGAGTCTTACTTAGTCTGTTGGAAAATAGTTTGAAATAAAACTTTCATGTCTACGTAGCTTTTATTGCACAGAATACATTAAAGGACCACCTATTTTGAAATCCTCTTCGCCAAGTTACATGAGTGATTTTCGGAAGCCCAGTAGTGACAGTTGTCTATTGAACATTCCGTTATTCGTGAATTTCGCCTGATCAACCCAAATGACATTATTCAAAAAATTCTCATCCTCATCTTTTTGCATTATAAGCCATTCAGAAAAGTTGACTCTTTTTTCCAAATCAGTGCTTACCAGGGCATGTACTGTGCTGTAGCAGTAAGGTCTCCATTTATGTTTTTTTTTAATTCTTTGAATCGTTGAAAATGAGAGTCGCAAGTGATGCATTAATTCTCTTATAGAGGCATTAGAATATGCAGTTAGAAACGCTAAAACATTCACCTCAATCTCTTGATTATCAACTTCACGTTTTGCTCTGGCATTTTTTGCTGTAAATGATCCATGTTGTAAGTTTCTAATAACGGCATTAATAGTTTTATGGGAAGGTGGAGGTAAATCTGGATATCGTTCTGTAAATACACATGTTCTTGCTGACATCCGGCGGCTTTCTCCGTGAATTAGTAGCAGATTGATAAAATCCTGATTTGAGTATACAGATCTTGCCATTGCTTTTTTGCGATCAAACTGAATTTTTGTGCAGAGAAGTAAAGTTCACTTAGTTGTATTACTCAACTCAAAACATAACTGTCAAACTGAAAATTTAGTTACTTTTTGCTATTTTCCATGACACTCTACAGGAATCATAATACATACCCATCTTGCATATTTCGAAGTTGAATATCTCAAAAACCGTACGGTTTGGGTATAGGTAATGATTAACAAAATTCGAAGAGTAGTAAATTATCTTGCCAATGGCATTATAATATACAGGTGATCCATTTGAAAAGAATGAGATATCTGCGCATATGCGTTTTTAATCACCCCGTAGACAACAATCAATTTGTCGGAAGATTGTGTGTACTAAGTTAAAATATACAATAATGAAAAAAATTATGCATAACAAAGAACTTCCCATTTGCATCCATTAATAAGATACAGGGCGTTGAAGGGGACATATTTTTGTAATAAAAACGGCCATATCTCGTGAAACACTCAGTATAAAGTAGCAAAACCGTATATTGTGAGAATCGCCAAGATTAGCTGTATCTGAATCTGCAATAATATACAGGGCGTTCCATTTAAAATAAGCAGAGTTAGTGTCCACTTCCGGTGTAACCGGAAGTCGTGGGATGTTCTAATTATTTTAGATGTATTGGACATATTGGTAAACCTCATACTACAAATTTTCAGAATCCAAATCAGTCTAGTTTCTTTAAAACGTCTATTAGGAACTCGTAAAGAATCACATATATATATATATATATATATATATATATATATATATATATATATATATATATATATATATATATATATATATATATATGTATATATATATATATATATATATATATATATATATATATATATATATATATATATATATATATATATATATATACTTGGGTCTCGGGTTGAACCGCGTCCAAAATTTATTAAAACTCGACGTTTCAGCTCCTGTTTTGGAGCCATTTTCAAGATGTAAAGGAAATATGTAACTCTAAGGCCTCAATCTGCCTACTCCTTAGAGCGGTGGACAAAGATGGGTTGGGTTGTTGTAGCTCGATTACGGGGCCTCAATCTGCCTACTCCCCGAATTTTGCCGGAGATCGTCTCTAAGGTCTCAGTGTGTTCAACCCTAGGCCTAAGAGAGATCTAGCAGTTCGTTGCAAGTCTTGTGTTGCATGTATCATTTCGTCTACCCCCGTCGTTATCAGTGAAAGTAGTCGAGTCACGGTCAGGGGCTTTAGTCACAGTACTTAAAGGATTAAGAAGATTAAGAGGATGACAGGCATTTGTTGAGACAGATAATGGGGAAATGAAGTTTTCTGTTATTTTTTTGTGTGTGTTTGTAATCAAGAATAGTAGGTTTCCAAGTAATCGGAAGGCAAAGACCATCATTTCTCTTACTTAAACAATCGGGACGTTTTTCGACCTCGATTGCTTCGCGGATAATTTTGGTTTTGAAGTTCTAACCAGGGCTATTGTTTTGGCATTGTCTAAGTCTATTTTGTGTCCTGTATCAATATCATGCATGGCCAGTGCCGATGAGGGGTCAAATTTCCTAACTGCGGGGGTGTGTTCATATATTCTATTGTGGATGTGTCTATTTGTTTGTCCTACATAAGTTTGGGAAGAACAAGGAATTTCGTAAACTCCGTGGGAATCGTTTGGAATCGTATCCTTGGGAGTTTTTATCCAATTTGAAAGTTTTTGCTCTGTTGTGAATATGGTTTTGATATTATGGGTTCTAAAAATTGAGCTGATTTTGTCGGTGACACTTTTAATGTATGATAAAAACGCTGTGTGTTCTTGTGTGGACTCTGTTCTTGTTGTGGTGTAGTGGTTTCTTGTGTGTTTCTAATGTTTCATAGTATATGATTGTTATCGTCTCCGTTTTCTAGCAATGTCTATCTTAAGAAGTTTAGTTCTGTCTGTTTATTGTTGTTGTCCGTTAGTCTAAGGGATCGTCTTACTAGTGTTTAAACCACGGAATTTAGTTGCGATGGGTGGTGATGAGATGGCGTTAAGATAACAAATATGTTTGTGTGGTTTGTTATTGTACGTTTCTAATGTTTTATAGTATATGATTGTTGTCATATCTGTTTTCTAGCAATGTATGTCTTAAGAAGTTTAATTCTGTCTGTTTATTGTTGTCCGTGAGTCTAAGGGATAGTGTTACTAGTGTTCGAACCATGGAATTTAGTTGCAATGGGTGATGATGAGATTGGGCGTTAAAATAACGATTAGTGTGGGTTGGTTTTCGGTACACAGTGTAAGAAAATCCTCCAACTGGGTTTTTAGTGATGCGTACATCTAAGAAAGGCAAATAAAAATTATTTTTTATTTCCATGTTGAACTGGATTTGGGGGTTGATGTTATTTAGGTAAGGTTATTTATTTCCTTTTTTAAAACCAATTTTTACAAACAAGTTCGACGTGCTCCAATGGGTACGCCACTCTCTCTTGCATTGGCTAATATTTTCATGGAAAACTTCGAGACACAAGGCCTCAATTCATCCCAACTTAAACCAACCTCTTGGTTAAGATACGTTCCAGTTCACCATGGAAATAGAAAATAATTTTTCTTTGCCTTTCTTAGATGTACACATCAATAAAAACACAGTCGGGGGATTTTCTTACACTGTATATCGAAAACCAACCCACACTAATCGTTATTTTAATGCCCAATCTCATCATCACCCATTGCAACTAAATTCCATGGTTCGAACACTAGTAACACTATCCCTTAGACTCACGGACAACAATAAACAGACATAATTAAACTTCTTAAGACATACATTGCTATAAAACAGATATGACAACAATCATATACTATAAAACATTAGAAACGTACAATAACAAACCACTACACAACAGCAAGAACAGAGTCCACACAAGAACACACAGCATTTTTACCATACATTAAAGATGTCACCGACAAAATGGGCCGAATTTTTTAGAACCCATAATATCAAAACCATATTCACAATAGAGCAAAAACTGTCAAATTTGATAAAAACTCCCAAAGATACGATTCCAAACGAATCTCACGGAGTTTAAGAAATTCCTTGTTCCCGTTATTATATCCGGTGGAAAATCGGGGAAAACTTTTTGAAAACGCTATATTTTTGTAAGTATCAGAGTAACTGGAGTGAGACTTTACATGTGGCTAGAAATAGTGCAAATAAACCTATGCTGTGAATTTTAAGTAATTTGGTACACAATATTTAGTGGTTTTTCCAAATTAAAAATAAAATCCCAAAGACATGCGTTGAAACGACTTAGTGGTTAAAGTCCAATGCCTGACAGACACAGTAGTT
The DNA here is from genome assembly GCA_964006375.1 of Tillus elongatus. Lineage (NCBI taxonomy): Eukaryota > Metazoa > Arthropoda > Insecta > Coleoptera > Cleridae > Tillus > Tillus elongatus. Next base: position 97,325,513 of record OZ023264.1, on the reverse strand, counting down.
AACTGCCACGCGTAAATTAATTCATACAACAGGTATAAACCATACATCAACGGTAACCAAACTAAATATATACCACGCAGAAAACATACCATCTGAATCAACAATCGTGAAATCTCGGTTGCAATTATGGAAAATGACAGACAACATGAAATTAAAGGTTTGCGAAGCTACTATTATTTAACTGGGGGATTGAATCGATTATTAAAATACACTATATTTGTAGCTTTATTAACGGGCCCAAATACAGTTTTAGGGCAGCAGAGATATATTATGGTGTTGCATAATATAGTAGAAATGTAAACAAAATCAATCAAAGTCTCTATAAAAATTATTCTAAAATAGTTTCTTTTAGCTTTAAACTTAAACATAAGACGTCATATAAGACCGAAACAGTCGTGGGATGTATTTCAATGGTAATTCTACTAATTCGGTAATTATTAATTGTTACACATACTTTGAGTATAATATCCCGGACGTGAAGCCGATCTAAAGTATCACGCGAATAAAACGTTAGTTGACCTGTGCCTAGATGGCGCAGTGGGTTTCGCGCTGGCCACCCAAGCAGAAGGTATGTGATCGAATCGACCCAATGAATGTGTTTTTTTTATTTTAATTTTTGACATTTGGAAAAACAATGGTGCACAGATTCCATACGTTTTGAACAAGATCTCATTTTTGTTTAAAACGCCTAAATAAGTTTCTCACCTTTGAGTCTGAAATTATAATTTTGTTATTGTTGATGTTGAAAAAACTGGTTTGATTAGGTTGACTAAAACGAAATCATACTGGCCATTAATAAGGAAAAATAACTGTTACGTTTATAATTTGGCAGATACTTTACTTTTCTAAATATGAATTAAGTTTCCTTCTCGAAATCTTTTGTATACCTTTAATGAAATTTGTAATACAAGTTTCTTTTAAAGAGACTTACACTATCTACAGATATAGCAAAATTTAGTTCTTTAGCTTCATAGAAAATTGAGTTTTGGGCATTTTTCTCAAAAGGAGTTACAACTCAAGATTTATTCGATAATAGAGACAGTATTGCAACAACAGACAGATCGGAAATTGAGACTCTCTTTTTAAAAAGACCTGATATGGTACATATAGAAAAAAAACAACAAATGTTCGATTGAAACCGAGATTGAAACAAAGGGCATACGGTGAAGTACTTACAAGAGAAGATCTCTTGAAAAGACTACAGGAAGCAGTAGAAAAGAAGCAGTTGAAAAAGAAAGGTGTAAAATTACAAAATATAGAAATAAAAACAAAAAAGGCAAAAACAAAAACGAAAACTCAACTCGTCCTCAAGCAAAAGTGAAACAGAATACTATCATGAAAATGGCAGTAATTCTCTTGATGAAAATGATGAAGAAGACATTGACATTAAGACATGCCAATTTTCAGAGCTGAGTAATGGTAATTTCATTTTAGTAAGCTTTAAAGGGGGTAAACAAGGCACTATGACATTTAAGTATTTCTGTGTATATAACATGTTGAAGGCACCGACTTGGAAGTGATGGGTCTAAAGTCAGTTGACACCTCCCGGCAAGATTTTGCTATGGTCGAAAAATATAAGAGTTGCATTAGCTTTGAACAAGTAATAGGACTTCTCCCTTTTCCAACAATTCAAATTAAAACAGAACGAATTTTGTACCATTTTATTAAGAGTACCTGTTCTTGAACAGTGATTTTGTTAAGATCAATATTTCCCTCTAATAAAAAAAAATGGTACCTATACCTATATAGTCTTGTAAATTTGTAGTTTGGGAAATATTACCCCTTTGTCTTTGTTTTGTTAGTGTTTAAACAATTTTATTGTTAACTTCAGATTAAGGGAAATTAAGTTTCTTGTTTTGGTTGTGTCTCTCTTAGAATAGTTATAGTTTCACTTACTTCATATTGGCAATACTATAGGTATTAAACACATTTTATATGTATATAAAGTTCCTCCAGAACAATTAAGATACCCATAAGTTTTTTATTTATAAATACAATGGAACTTGGGGTAAATATAAACAGTCCATAAAAGCGGTTAAAATTGTTACCAAACATTAAGTACTCATTGTGTTCATAGTAAAAGTACACACAAAAATATACATTAAAAATAGGGTATTACATTTGCTCGGAGAACACCGGGCAAATGTAAACAATACCATCCTTTTTCATATTCAAAATAAATAAATAATACATTTTCAAAAAAACTTATTTGTTTCAAACAAGACAAAAAACATATAGAATTATGTGTTTTCCTAGCCAAATTCATCGTATTACTTTTTGGTATTGAGAAAACCAGACATTTGGGGAAATGTACACAAACTTGTCAAAAGCATTAGTAAAATATACAGGATGTTTCATAAAAATATCTACTTTACTTGCTCCATTGTTTTAAGAACACTGCAAATGCAATTTACTCAGCCATCTAAAAGAAGATCTAATATATATAACCATATATATTCAAAAAGCTCTAAATGAGCCGGATCCAATGACATAAAAATATACAGGTGTTAAAAAATCATGTTTGGTTTGTAGAAAAAAACTCTGCATTGTTGAATTCTAGATAAAAATCTATCAGAATTAGTATTCAGTTTTATTACCTCATCACATAAAGAAGACACAGGGGGGGGGGGGGTGTCTAAAATAACAAATTTTCAAAATCAACCCGTAGCTCAAAAACAAAGAGTGCAATGTAAGATTTGGTTTTGACATCGTTAGTTTTACAAAAAGTAGAACAGTATTCTGAAAACTGCAACCTTGTGTATCTACTCATAACTGAGATACTACACAAAAGCAATGAAATCTAGACTCTGTACAGAATAGATATCCCAATTTTATGTTAATAATTTAAAAAGATATAACAGTAAGGCAGACAGTGACATTCTTATTTCATCTACTATTTTTCAGATACCCTAACAGTTGAAGAACTGCTAAAAAATGTCAAAAGCTTTGAAGATTTTATAGAAAGGAATCAGTCTTTATTTACATTCCAATCTATAGAAAACAATAAGTATTTTTCTGTTGACAGTAAATACTTGTTGGAAGAAGAAATAACTAATGAATGGATTAATTTTAGGGATAGTCTAGTTACAAATACTGAATACTGCTTAAGTTGCATGGGACTAGCTATCCACCAAGCAATTATCAATGATTATAAACAATCAGTTGAGAGCAGTGAAGATTCAGCCTACAAGAATATACCGCTAATAAGAGTTAGAATTATTAACTATGAACCTGTATTGAAGCTTAAGGATCTGCGTGTAAATTATTATGGTAACTTTGTTTTTTATTTGTCAATCAAAAGTATTTATTACAACATAATTGGAAATATTGTCCATCTATCAGGTATTTCACTTCTGATGGCACCAGTAGTTGATTGTGACTTTTAACTTGTATCATTATTTCCTTAATGTTGGTCTATTTCCGCGACTATGGCCAATCGTGGAAAATTTTCCAAACCGCTGCCTTTCTGTAAGGACGGCAGGTATCATCAACATGCCCAACATTTCACGGTACACGCGACCGGCGGTTTTACGCCCCCTCTGAAGATTTAAATCTGCAGACATTTAACTTACTCACAATTCCACAACATTGGTTGATATTAATTCTGCAGTATGTACTAAAAAAGTGAAATGAGATCCCTTACTGGTAGTCGAACCCAGGACCCTTAGATTCAGAAGCTCACATTCTTACCACTGGACCACAGAGGCTGCAAAATTTTTAAGTTGAAAAATATTATAGGTGAAGATGAGTGTAAAAGAACATCCTATAAGGGTTGCATAATTTCTAAATATACAGCGTGTTCAGTTACTAATGCCTGACCTAAATTTCGGGAAAACTGCTTGTACTGCCACTGGCATTTTTGGGTGTAACGAGTGGTACCATGAGAAGTATTTTAGCCTGAGTAACATCATCTATTGAAAATATACCTACATAACGTCATTTATAATCTTTTTCCCATTAACATACCCCTTTTGATAAACTAGTGGAAAGATCTCATTTTCCTAATACATTTACTCTCTACTTTACTTTGTTCAGAAGTTATCGCTAAAAACTTCAAATTAATTCTACTAACTATCAGTGTTGAATTAAGTGAGTTCTAGCATGTGTAGTGGATAAAGCTTGACAAATGTCACAAATACAACCACTAGACCTATATCAAACTTCAACTACAGAATAAAATAGGTGAATATGTAATTTCACCATGAATGTGACATTTGTCAAGCCTTTATCCACTACAGACTACTGATTAGTATAATTAGTTAGACATTACAGCCATAACTTTTGAACAAAGTAGAACCAACATTTATTTAAAAAAGTGATTAAGAAAAATGAGATCTTTCTAATAGTGTATCAAAAAATTTTGTTTTCATATAAAAATAAAATAAATACCGTTGTGGTGCTGAGCATCGTTTTCAATAGATGACAACATGGCAGCGGAACTTCCAGCAAGTTGACGATAAACAATTGTCATGACAGCGCTAGGTAGATTTCATTTTACTCTCCCCTGTATGTATACAGGGTGAGTTTTTTAAAGTGTTACAAGGGGATATCTTGAAAACGGTTAAAAAAAATTTTTGTGGAATTTTGGCTAAGTAATAGAAAGACAAGGGGACACATTTAAACATATTTTTGACTATAACCCCATCTGTATTTTTAGGGGCAAGTGTTATATTTCGATTTTAAAATGGGGTGATGTACCTTTTGATTAAAATTCGAATCTACATGAAACTAGGTTTCTGTGCAAACAAATTTAATTTGCTCTTTGAGTTAGGGAATTATGATTTATTATGACCTAATACAATATATATATATATATATATATATATATATATATATATATATATATATATATATATATATATATATATATATATATATATATATATATATATATATATATATATATATATATATATATATATGAACAATTCAATTTCAACTTATTTATCGCCTGTCATGCGTGAGAAATTGTTCGAAATGCCCCCCTTCAACTTCGAAACACTTCTCAGTTTTTCTAAATGAATCCCATACATACTGAAATTTCAGGTCTCACGAATGAGCAGGCAAAGCAGATTCTGTTTTTTTTATTGAAGGTGCAACAGACATCACTTGTCCTTTATGAAACCCCAAAAAAAATCAGGTGGGGTCAAATCCGTGGAAGTAGCAGACCAGTTGAACGTACCTGCTCGACCAATGCACCTCTTTTCAAATATTCTATTCAAATGATTACGGACCTGTATTGCATAATCCTGTTGAAACCACATGTCTGGGTTTATGTTTTGGTTTATTAATTGAGGTAATTGTATTTTCACGTAATAAATCGTAATTCCGTAATCAAAAGAGCAAATTTTTTTGCACACATACCTACTTTTTATGTAGATTACAATTTTATAAAAAAAGTACATAACCCCATTTAAAAATCCAAAGTTATCCCCCCGCTCTTCCAAATAAAGAGGGGGGGGGGGTACTGTCAGAAATACGTATCCCATCTCCCTATTACTTCACCAAATTTCCATAACAGGGAATGTTGCTGTCAAAGATCGTGACATTCAAATGCATTTTTCGTTACTTAGAAAAATAGTAAACAATTCAGATCAGTTTAGCCATTGCAAGACAAATGGTGATCATATGCAGAAAAACAAACATGTGTTAAAAGTAATAATTTATACAGTAAAGATTCCACCTATTAGCTTGAAATGCTAAAAGCCTTTTGGGCTGTTCTGTCATGACTGAACTCAGTTGGTGGGTGCTAGTTTTGGTACTTCAGTACTGAAGCAGCCAGCAGCTATGTTGGGGAAACAACCCACAAACTGAGTTTGCAGCAAAATTAACCGAAAGCTATTTAGCAATCCAAGCAACACTGGTAGTAAAAGTCAAAAATGACTAACTTATCTTACTTATCTAAATTTTGCAAATATTTACTGTTTATCATTTTATTGGCTAAAATAATACAGTATGTCTGATTCAATAAGCATATTATTTATGCCCTATATGGAGACATAATTGAATTTAGGTTTGATGCAAAAATACTTGAAGTTTACCACCAAATTTGTAAATTTCAAATTTTGACAAATTAAACTAGATATTCTTTTCGACCTTTCTCTTCCCATCTAATGTTTCAGTCACTGCCATCATTTACCATATATTATATACCCTTTAACATCATATTCCAACCACAATCATATACGCCACAAAACTGTAATTTCTTTACCTGAAAAGGCTCCATCTAGCCCGAATGCGAAGAAGCCCATCGGTGCCGGTGTCAGGAAAAAATCTGCTTCCGCCGCGGCTAAATCGAAGTCGCCGTACAAGGCGAAAAAAGCCAAAGCCGGTCACACAAATAAACCGATGGCACCCATACCGAAAATGGCCAAGAAAAAGGCAGTTGTTTCAACTACAAAAAAAGTAAACCATGTTCGGTCTCGTTGTCTGGCATAGAAGTTGTAACGGGTGCAAAATATTTAATGAAAAACAAAAACAAAAAAGTATGCAACCGACGACGACGTATCGACGGAGGATGGAAGATGACGGCGCACATGAAAATTATATGAACTGAAAAGAACCTTTTAACATGCTGAACTACTAACAATAATCAAGTCAATTACTGGCTGAATAGTACCACAATGACATCACAATGGTTTCTTAGTTTTGTTGATGAACCCAATCACAAAACTTCATGAAAATTAATGATAAAAACATAATTATTTTTTAGTATCCTTGTATGGTGATAACATTTCTAGTATTTTAATATAATGGGAACTTCTTAATTACTTAGTTACAACATATTTTTTTACTAAAATCCAAATTTGTTGTTGAGAATTTTCCATAAATCAATTAAATTTTTTTAAGTTAAGTTCAAGTTTTTTTTTTTACTTATACTTACAATCTTTTGTTTGTGATTAGGTAAGTTAGTAGCAGTTAAAGGAACAGTGATAAAGGCAGGAACGCCAAAGATAATTTGTCAGTACATGACCTTCTCGTGTAGTTCCTGTTCTGGACTTCAGCTTGTTAAACAGAATGATGGCATTTACACACCTCCAGTAAGGTGTCTATCAACTGGCTGTAGAACAATGTCTAATTTCATCCCACTTTATTCATCTCCATTTACCAGAACCATTACATGGCAAAGTTTAAAAATTCAAGAACTTGTTGGTGATGAAAAGGTAAGATTCAAACTTGAAAAATTGACAAGCTCCCTGACCTAACAAATGCCATTTTTTTCAGTGATTGTAAAATATAAACCAAAATAAAATTATTCCTAAAAAAAATTGAAGTGTCATAAACGACAAAGTTGTAGGTTTCACTTTCAATATTGTTCCTAAACGTCAATATGTTTGTGATTGACATCATTAGGTAAGTTGAATAATAAGCCTTTTTCTTTCCAAACAAATTTTATTCCTTGTCCCGACGCGTTTGGACTTAGTAATCGGTCATCCTTAGGGGAATTTGTGCAATGTTAAACAGAACTAAAAAAACTATACAGAGGAATCTCCAAGGAACACGTTTCATCTGTTGTCGTAGGAAGAATCCACGAGCGCCAGAGGTGTTACTAACACAAACAGAAGCAACTTTTACCAAAAATGAAAACGAATTTTTGTTTTAACTTGTAAACTAAGTTTAAAGATGTCTCTAGTGAAAACACAAGCAAGCCAAACAGCAAGGCGCAGGATCGGCTTCAAAAACAAAACGTTTTGTTTTTGAGGCGGATCCTGCGCCTTGTTGTTTGGCTTTGCTCGTGTTTTCACTGGCGACGTCTTTAAACTTAATTTACAAGTTAAAACAAAAATTAGTTTTCATTTTTGATAAAAGTTGCTTCTGTTTGTGTTAGTAACACCTCTGATGCTCGTGGATTCATCCTAGGACAACAGATGAAACGTGTTCCTTGGACATTCCTCTGTACAGTTTTTTAGTCCTGTTTAACATTGGACAAATTCCCATGAGGATGACCGATTACTAGGTCCAAACGCGTTGGGACAAGGAATAAAATTTGTTTGGAAAGAAAAAGCCTTATTATTCAACTTACCTAATGATGCACTTTCAATATTTGTATTAATGACATTGTGAATCGTCAACAGTATGGTGCTTTAGCGCTCAAAATGTTGTTGCAAGATATTACGAAATAATAAAGAGGAATTGTTTACAATAAAGTTAGATTTTAAATTATACCAGACAAATAAGAGATGCACTCACCTGTGTAATGGACTGTATCTTCACGTGGGTTTTAGGGTCTTCTTTGGAGGTCGGGCGACTATCTTCACCCCAAATGAGGCAAAAAATTATGTAACAAGAAAATTAGACCAGAAAATCTGGAGCACATCCCTAGTCTGGAGTACTAGCAGTTTTCAGGACGACTGATTCTAACGCAGTGACGCTGGTTTACGTCGCGAGATAGAGAGAGAGAGGCTGTCACAAAATCTGCCCCCTCTCCTCCTCTCAGTGGTGCCAACCACGGCGAGCAGCAATCCCTAAATGTCTGGCGGCAATTTCAAATTCAAAAATATATACAAACTTGCATCAACATTCCGCCCACCAAATAAGGACTACTTATTTCCGATTAAAAAATGCAAAGATTAAATTAAATTGGTAGATACACACTATAACTAACTATACAAATGGGAGATGCGTACTGGCCGTTTACTGCGAAGGTAAAGGGCACAGCTTGGTCATAGGACGATCTAAAATACTTGTGCTTGTTCGTACTTGAGCGACACGGGCAACGCCATCACGACCCGGATAGAGTTTCAATATGCGCCCTAACTTCCACACAAGCGGAGACACTGTCTCATCTTTGATGACAACGAGAGTACCAATCGAAGAAGCTTCTTGGGGGGTAGACCACTTATTGCGCTGCTGCAAGGTGTGCAAATATTCACTTTTCCAGCGTTTCCAAAAATCTTGATGCATTCTGGAAACAAGTTGCCAACGAGAAAGTCTGGTAAGTTTGACATCAGTCACGTCTGGGTCAGGTGGGGCACAAAGAGGCTCCATGGTCAAGAAGTGCGCAGGGGAAAGCGATGTCATGTCATTGGGGTCTGTACTAAGACTACAGAGCGGTCGGGAATTAAGAACTGCTTCAATCTGTGCCAGAACAGTGGTCAGTTCCTCGAATGTCAGAACCTGTGTGCCAACAACACGACGCAAGTGAGTTTTAATGGAACGAACCCCTGCTTCCCACAGTCCTCCAAAGTGCGGCGCTGCTGGGGGATTCCAATGCCACTCAATTGACAAGGAATCAGTCACCTGATGTGCGTATGAAACCAACAATCGGTTGGCCCCGACAAAATTAGTGCCGCAGTCACTGTAGACATTGTCACAACGACCTCTTCGAGCCACAAAGCGCCGAAAAGCAGCAAGAAAAGCCTCCGAGGTGAGGTCTGATACCGATTCAATATGCACAGCCTTTGTGGTCATGCAAACAAAAATACACACATATGCCTTCGCACTTCTGACACCACGATATCTTCCCTGGGTAACGAGAAATGGACCGGCAAAATCAATTCCAGTGTGAGAGAATGGTTTCAGCTGAGAAACTCTTACTGGAGGAAGATCCCCCATTACAGGTGTCAAAGTTACCGGGCGAACACGGAAACAACGATAACATTGCCCAAGCACACTATTAATTGCCCGGCGGGCCGAAAGAATCCAAAAATTTTGTGACAACAAATACTGCTAGGTACGAGGTCCAGGATGTAAGTGTTTCTGATGGACACTACGAATCACCAAGTCAGTGAGCAAGTGTGAACGTGGCAGAAGCATGGGATGCTTTGCATCAAACGACAAGTCCGAGCATCTAAGTCTACCGCCCACCCTGAGAACACCATCCCTATCCACAAATGGGGCCAGCCTACGGATAGACTTTACACAAGGTCGACCATGCTCAATGTCACGCATTTCCCTCTCAAACGCCAACCTTTGTACTGCTTTAACAAGAAAAGTCAGTGCAGTGTAAAGCTCCGCCTCACTCAATGCGCCCGAAATTCTGTCCTTCCGGGGTAATTTCAGATTTTTGACAAACCTCATACTGTAAGCAATGATACCTTGAATTTTCCTCAGCGAAGAATACCCTTCTAACAAATTCAGCGGCCAATCACACGAAACAACCTTTGTCATGCACACAACTTGCCTCTGCTCCGACATCATGACATCAGACTCTTCACCTAAAGATTCTGCGCTAATCCATGTATCGGATGGTTCGGACAAGAAAGCCGGACCCGTCCACCATAGCGGGTGATTGAGAAGCTCATTAGGAGTAAGTCCGCGCGATGCACAATCTGCAGGGTTGATTAACCCCGAAACATGTGACCAGCAACCAGGGGGTACCTTTTCTTGTATGAGCGCCACTCTATTGGCCACAAACGTTTTCCATCGATGGGGAGATGACTTAATCCACTGAATGGCAACTGTGGAATCAGACCAGCAAAATATATTATCAATAGAAATAGTCTTTCGGTATGTAACCTGAACGAACTCCATCAACTCTGCTAACAAGGCTGCTGCACAAAGCTCCAATCGGGGTACTGATACTTTTTTTTAGTGGGGAGACACGAGACTTAGCACACAAGAGAGATATCTTTATGGCTCCGCTGGCGGATACCACACGAAGATAAATTACGGCCCCATAACCAAGCTCAGACGCATCCGAGAATCCATGCAATGTAGAAGAAGTAGTACCTTCAGCAGACACATACCGCGGAATTGACAACGATGACAAACAAGAAAGTTGCGATTTGTATGTGTCCCACCTGGATTCGACTTCTAGTGGTGGTTTTTCATCCCACGAAATGCCTAGCTGCCACAGGAACTGCATCAGCTGCTTCGCAGAGAGGGTGAGGGGAGACAAGAAACCCAAAGGATCAAAGATTCTAGCAAGCTCTGACAGTATGTTACGCTTGGTGCATTTGCGTTCAATTGGATGTACCTTGTACGAGAAGCAGTCAGTCATTGGACACCACTGTAGTCCTAAAATCTTGACAGACACTAAGTCATCAGAGTCGAAACACAGAGATTGCTGATGACTACTGGGGAGAGACGCAAGAAATTCGGGATCATTGCTTGCCCATTTTCGCAACTCAAATCCAGCCTCTCCGAGCATTCCTATCAGTTGAGATTTCACTTCAATTGCAGAATTGGAATCTGGCACACTAGTTACTATGTCATCCACGTACGTGTCAGACCTTATGACGTCTGCTGCAAGAGGATATTTACCACCTAAATCTGTTGCCACCTGTAAGAGGGTCCTAATGGCAAGATAGGGGCTAGAAGCAACACCAAAGGACACTGTATTGAGTCTGAACTCTTGCACTGGCTCAGAATTGGAAAACCGCCAAAGAATGCGCTGGAAGTCCCTATGCTCCTCTGCCACCAATACTTGCAGAAACATTTGCTTAATGTCTGCAGTAAAGGCGACTCGATGAGCCCGAAAATTCAACAGGACTGTCACAATATCCTGCTGCAACTTGGGTCCAACCAATAGGGTGTTGTTGAGCGAGACGCCATTTGAGGTCTTAGCACTGGCGTCGAACACCACCCGTAACTTTGTAGTGGTACTTTCGGGTTTCAAGATACAATGATGAGGGATGTAGTAGACGGCACTAGGATGTGATACCTTACACGACACAGGAGACATGTGCCCATCGCTCAGATACTCACGCATGAAAGCCACATACTTTCTACGGATATCTGACTCTTTGGACAATCGTCTCTCTAGAGCATGAAGCCGTCTCAATGCCATGGAATGTGACTCACCCAGATCTGGCATCCCATCACGAAATGGCAGGCCCACGACATATCTACCATTAGAGTCACGTGAATGAGTGTCCTGGAAGATCTTCTCACACAGGGCATCTTCCGGACTCGCTAATGTGCACTGAGGCACTTGCTCCAATTCCCAAAATTGTCTGAGAGTTTTGTCCAGAGAAACATCGACCGACGTACAAAAGGAATCAACCACTAAATTCGATTGGGCTGGTACACTACCCAAGATTACCCAACCAAACACTGTATTGATAGCAGTAGGTTCCTGATCCTTACCCTTTCTAAGTCCCGGTAACAATGCCATTGCATATATATCAGCACCCAATAAAATATCAATGTCCCCTGGCTGACCAAAAGTATCATCCGCTAAAGCAAGGTCTTTGATATGATTCCAGACATATGATTGTACGTCCGTTGAAGGTGCCTTGTCGCAGATTCTGGGAACCACAATAGCATCGATATCGAAACTAGGATTAGGTTTGTCCCGAGGTCTCAACCTAAATGAAGTAACCCCCAAATCAGTAACGGTGGCCATCTGATTTATCCCCTGAATTGGAACAGAAGCATGTGACTTCGACAGAGAAAGTTTGCTTACAAGGCGCTGCGTAATGAAATTTGCCTGACTTGCACAATCGAGCAGCACACGACATCTATGATACACCCCATAAGCATCACACACATCCACTTTACATGTGGCAAATAATACAACAGGGAAGCTGGGAAGCGTGCTTGTCAATACGACTTGACCGGTTACTTGGTCGGGTCTGTTATCACCTTGCTCACATGTTTGTGTATCAGTCTGACCAGAGCTTGATGTAAAATGCAAATATGTGTGATGTTTCCTAGTACAAACACGACAATTAAATTTCGAGGTACACCCTGCGAGTTTGTGAGACCCAGCCAGACAATTATAGCACAGACTTTTCCTCTTCACTAAGGTATGACGATCCTTAGGAGACATTTCTAAGAACTTGTCACATTTCGTCAATGAGTGTTCCCCCTGGCAACACACACAAGAAATTGATGAATCTGACTTACTAACACTAGTCACCAAAGAAGTGGTTGGTTTCGGCTGCACGAACTGTTTCCCTTTCAACATTTGAGGACCCTTCTTCGCTGAGACCGGTGCTACGGTTAGCGCAGATGTTTCAAGAGCCTTGCACTGTTTTTCTAAAAAATCACTAAGGTGCGAGTACGTGGGGACCTCACAGTCACCAAACTGTATTTCAAATTGCTTTCGGATAGAGGAATCTAACTTTTGCAAAAGGAAATTGAATTTCGTAAAGTCCCACAAATCATACTGCTGCTCTTGATATAAATCTAACGCACATACGTTTTCAGTAAATGTTGTCAACAAATTCCTTAAATCTCGAGATGAATCGCCTGACACCTTCGGAGCATTAAGAAGAGCTAACCAGTAATTCGTAAGCAACACACGTTTATTTTCATACCTTGAAACTAGCGAATTATATGCCACATGGTAATTATCCGAAATGAGGGGTAGGTTTTGAACTATTGAAGCTGGTTCTTTTGTCAAGGAAGCAAGAAGATACTGGAAACGCTCAATATCTGACAAAGTGTCATTTTCATGAATCAGAGTCCTAAACAAATCGAAAAAACGTGGCCACTGACCAATCGCCCCGTCAAATTTCGGAATATCGATCTTAGGCAATCGAACATTACGTCTGCCACCCGTTCCACTATCAGAGTGAGCCTCATTATCGAGCGACTTAGCTACATCGGCAGCATCAGCAGTAACCTTACCACAAATTTCAAAATAGATTGACTTGATGCTGTACTGTATGTTGTCGAAGTCTGTCTGAATCTCCGATTGTAAAGCCAAATTATCCTTATCCTTCATTAAAGACACGATGTCCAGATGTAAAGAATCAAACAAATTTACAGAATCGTTAAGACCTTGGTATCTGATTCTAAATTCATTCCTTTTTGTGGGTTCAGCCTTGGCGTCTAATGCAAACCTTGGTAGGTGTTGCACTCGATTCATAACAGAGTTACGTTTATTTATCAACTTTTCCACCTCCATTTCAAAAATGACAAAAAACGAAAAGGCAAACTAGAAAAGACTGATATAACCTGAACCCAATCGGATGATAACCACGTGTTTCACGTCGAAAAAAACACGTTTCAAACAAGTAACAGAGCTCGAAAATCGCCGATTGCGAGACACTGAAAAACAAAACAATTTTGACGCTAAAAGGCCGTAAAACAAATTAAACAAGCAAAACAATTACACTAACACGGATTTGCCGACCCGAACACGTGTTCTAACCAAACCCTGGAGGCTATAAATTACGATTTTTAACAACAAAACCGCCAAACACGTGTGCATAAATTCACGATATGAACACCCACAAGTGTCAATTCTAATCAAACAAGCATCGGCTTCGATGGACCAAAATGTTGTTGCAAGATATTACGAAATAATAAAGAGGAATTGTTTACAATAAAGTTAGATTTTAAATTATACCAGACAAATAAGAGATGCACTCACCTGTGTAATGGACTGTATCTTCACGTGGGTTTTAGGGTCTTCTTTGGAGGTCGGGCGACTATCTTCACCCCAAATGAGGCAAAAAATTATGTAACAAGAAAATTAGACCAGAAAATCTGGAGCACATCCCTAGTCTGGAGTACTAGCAGTTTTCAGGACGACTGATTCTAACGCAGTGACGCTGGTTTACGTCGCGAGAGAGAGAGAGAGGCTGTCACAAAATCTGCCCCCTCTCCTCCTCTCAGTGGTGCCAACCACGGCGAGCAGCAATCCCTAAATGTCTGGCGGCAATTTCAAATTCTAACTTTATTGTAAACAATTCCTCTTTATTATTTCGTAATATCTTGCAACAACACTTATTATTCAACTTACCTAATGATGCACTTTCAATATTTGTATTAATGACATTGTGAATCGTCAACAGTATGGTGCTTTAGCGCTAACCAGTGGAATAATATAATACCAACATTTTAGTAAATTTTCTTTAAAAAAACTTCGCCAATGAGGAGATCTGTGTTTATAAATAAATAAATAATAATAATAATAATAATATATATATATATATATATATATATATATATATATATATATATATATATATATATATATATATATATATATATATATATATATATATATATATATATGACTATGCGTAGGTTGCTGGACGCCCAGCTATGAACTTTATAAGTACTAGCGTAAATAGCTGGACACAAGCAAAAACATGAGTTTTAGCTACGTTGCCAAATCTGTTATGCCTCAGTATTCTTTGTTTCCTTCGCATTCCTACACTTTTGTAATTGTGCCTAAATATAAAAGAAATAGTTTTAAACTTTAAACATATGTATTGAATATTATAACTATTATAATACCTAATAAAATTATAATGAAACTGTGTATTTTCAGAATTAAATGAAAAATAGCTTGTAATAAGTATTTTCTATGCACATAGTTTTTCAAGACCCTGCAGATTATAAACTAAAGTTTTGCGATAAAAATATTTTTGTTCTCAACTTAGGAAACAGTCGAGAAGCAAAAATCAGCACACTTCTCAAATATAAGAAAAATTCAATTAGACATAAAAACAAAAAGAAATGTCAAGATGGTTGGATACGACGGTGTCCAGGGGTCGTTAAAAATTATTTTCTAATAATTCTGAGATAAAGAAGTTAGAATTGTGACATAAAAAGTCAGAATTCTGAGATAAAAAAGTAAGAATTCTGATACAAAAACTCAGAATTATTCTAGAGTTTTATAAGACAGCGTCTAGGTAGTGCCACTTGCAAAACGTTTACCTATTGATTATTGATGTGTAATTAGGTAGGTAGCTCTCATGTGGCGGTTTTACAGTTAGTTGATGGTGTTTACAAACTCAAAGGTAAGAAAATTGGTTTATTGACTATTATTCTCCTGGTGTTAATAGAATAATACATGTAAGGCTAGATGCATTCTTACCACATTTGGAACCGTAGACCGGTTTCGCTCTAATTAGAGCTTGTCATTACGGTATACTAATTGCAGCGAAAATACACCTATAAAGTATTACGGGTATGGTAGCCAGCCTCCTAAAACTAAGTTAGATGTAAGACACGAAACACGTGCCGCCATCTCGTTGGGGAACCAGGTAGGCTATCTAGTTCCGCAACGAAATGGCGGCACGTATTTCGTGTATCACATCTCACTTAGAATAATGCATAGTGCATAGGTGCTTATATAATGGTCTTATTAACTATGTACGTAAGTCGTCGTATAAATATACAACTATATATTACTGTTTAAAAATGTTTTATTCAACATTATGACCATGGAAATATAAGCTCAATTAATGTTAAGTCAGCCTTAGAAGCATATAAATGTGTGTAGGTTTTTGTTTGTTTAACGTCGGTCTACTTCCGCGACTATGGCCAACCACTGACGCCAGGGAGTAGTTTCACCTGACTATCCAGGAAATTTTGCCGAACCCTGCCGTTCTGCAAGGATAGTAGGGATATTTAACGTGCCCAACATCCCATGGGCACGGCACCGACGGCCTTACGCCGAATGGCGAAACGTGCAGACATTCAACTTGCTCAAATACAATGCCACAACCTCGGTTGATGTTAGTGCTACAGTATGTACTGAAAAAGTGAATGGAATACCCTGTGATCGAACATAGTACCCTTCGGTTCAGACGCGCACGTTCTTACGACAAAACTACAGAGGCTTTTATAAATAAATAATCATGAGGCGATACCACCAGTAGAATGCGCCACACAAAGGTCTTGGCTGAGTGCTGGCATTGACTAACATTAGAATGTTATTGTTAGTCAATTGTCTCTCTTCATTCTAGCATTGACTAATTAGAACATGGACAGTATAATCTTATTAGTTTGCTGTATTTATTATTATGTTTCTTTGAACATCAGTTCACATAAATAATGATATATTGATTTTAAATTATTACACATACAGAAAGTGAGCGACAGTTGAAATTATTATTAATTAATAATTTGGTTAACACAACATAATACCTAATAATTCTTTTAGAAAATTCGAACTCATTGTGCAATCATATAAATGTACAATTATCTATATTATAATCTAATAATAAATACAATTAATACACTTGCTGCTACATATGACATAGTGTACTCAATTATCAATACTGAAGCTATGGGCCTCCATTTTCAATTATAATACAAAAATCCTAATCCCATGTAGTAATTATCTTTGGAAGAGATTATTAAGCAATTCGGTTTAAATTCAGAGCAAACATTTTCTTTGTTTTCTTATGTCTTATGTACGTTAATACGCCAAATTGACAATAATTGGTTCCTTTTTGCAATCAGGATATTATTAAAAACAAAAAATTGAAGGATCAAGTTTCTTTAGGATTTAAGGAATTTGTTATTTTGTTAGTTAAAAGTAAAAGTTCAGAATAATAACGGGTGAGTTTACCAGGCGCCAGCAGCTGCCAGCACAGTCAACATTTTTAGACATAAACAATGCAGCGATGACATTTGATACGGGCATGATCTTCGCACCATCTAACGATAAATAGTAACACTTCAAATATTTAATAAAACTAGAGTTACATTTTGTACGTCAGTTTATGATCCTGAGCTTTGACTATCTACCTACGGATAGACCAGGCATCTCCCAAGGCAATGCGTTGTAATGTTTAATGTTTGAAACCAACATTGGCTAAAAGGTCTGTTTACGTTTACATGGTCCTCAACACCATAGGCGTCTCGAGAATTAGGATTGAAATTTTCATAAATACGATTAAAATAATAAAATAAAATTTAAAAGATGTTTAACCACCTATAAATAATTTAAGTATACTATTAACTAAAAAGTCTGGACGCAGCAAGTGCGTTATGGTAGTGAATTTTTATAAAATTGAATTCTCGAATAAAAAATTCGAAAGTCTCAATGTTGCAATGTTGTGATCTCGTCACAAGCGATTTTTTTTCTATGCAAATTCAGTCAAAAGTGTTTTCAACAAAAATGTAAGAAAAAAATTAAGAAAAATCTTCAACATCTTGCAACTCTACCAGTTTTTCTAAAAATGACCACCTGATTTGTCTGCTGCCATGTTTTATAGATCTACAACTTGCCAGACAATTTCTTATTAATTTAATCATGTGGCAAGCATCTAGGGAAATATATACATTTTCATGGGTTACAGGATGCGGTAAATAAGCCTTTAAACCTCCTTGGGTAAATTTGCAGATTAGCTCCCGAACGCTTTTCAAAAAAAGTTTTCAGAGGTTTGCTGGGTGTGGGTGCTTCGTCGTGAGGATCTTCCTTCCTCTCTCGCGTGCATACAACCACCCTCGTTATATAATACCATTCATAAACCACAAGAAATATGTCTTGCTCATACCCGCCAAGGAAGTTACGGCACCTGGGAGAATAGGGGTATTGTGCGGGGACGGCAGGGTGTAAGGGAGATATGGCTTCAAGCTGTGAAAAAGACAGCTTTCAAGCATGTTTTATTCGCATTTTCTGCTCATATTTCCTTTCTACTACCTACCCCGCCCAGCACCCCTATTCACTCCTCGTCCCGTAACTTCCTTGGGGGGTGTGAACAAGAAATTTTTCTTGTGGTTTGTGCATCCAGGGGGGACCTAGACAGGTTTCTGAATTTACACCTTCTTGGATAAATCTATCTAAATTTGCTCACAAACATTTAACCATGCTTATATTTGCAGCTGCTCCATCAAAAGTTACGGAAGTAACGACTATTCTTGCCTGATGGATAAAACTTAAAGCCTGGTTTAATAGGTTTGCTTTTTCTTCAGGAGAAATAACAGCTAGGAAGAAATAACCCACTGGAACTTTCCAGTGGCCATTTAAAGCAAGTAATTAGAAAAGCAAAAGTTCTTTAGCTTCTGGAAGCCCGTTTGAATTATTCATATCCACGCCAATATCCACGTTACCTCAAAACTTTTTTTCTGTCCACTCAACTTGACGTCTTATGAAGATCTCGTCGATAACTAGGTTACAAAGTATTTTGCGACCTTTTTCAGCTGCTTCTCTCCTTTTTGAATCTAAAACCGCTAATGCTTCTTTGCAGAATCCAGGAACAATTTAGAAATGGTTCGAGGATGTGGCAAAGATTTCATAAATTTTTCTCGAACGTAATTATAAGTTTTGTTTGAATAAAATTTAGGATAATAGCAAACGACGTCTGGTGAATAGTTCCGTTGTGGACCTTTTAAAAGCTGTACACGTAGTCTATATTTATAACATTTTGTGTTAATTGGAGCTGTCGTGATACAACATACTACCTGGTTTCGCACCGAGATGGCGACCCTGTCGTACATCTCACAATGTTTTAGGAGACTGGCTACCATAGCCGTATTAACTTATAGGTGTGTTCTCGCTGTAATTAGTATAGCGCACTGACGAGCTCTAATTAAAGCGAAACCGGTCTGCATTTCTAATTATGGTGAGAATATATCTACCCTTAAATTTCTATTCATGAACAAACCAAATAATGTATATTATTTGTAAAATCGGCAATCGAGCAAATATGATTCGCGTTCCCTCCACCCTAGATTGTTATTTAATTTTGCGGTCCATAATCGTCTGTTCTACTTATGGAGCCAATTTTATATCATGATCTTGCCGTGTCATGTGAATAACCATAAGTAACATACACTCCCGAACTGCGAACTTTTTCCTATATTGGTTTATTTTAAATAAGAACGTCATATTATTTAAAGTGAACCAATAGGAATAAGTTTTATAGATCTTGTATGAACCTAGCTTAAATCGATTTCGACATGAAAATTTTCACAAATTTAAATACATTTACCTATATGTTCTGTCAGTATGTCAGTTGTGGGAATAATAATTTGTCACTTATTGTTTTCTTGCGTATAGGTATGTACTCTGACATTGACAATAATTTACCTACACTTTCAGAACAAAATAACTTTGATCTGAAAATAGTTGTTTTCATGGTATACAGAATTAATGTCAAGTGATTCGCCCGCCTTAATTGTTTACAACGAACATCAATACTACAACTTCCCGCTCCCACTGTTTATATTGTTGCCTAGAATGTCATCTTATGTTGTCCTCATGCAAATTGCTGAATGCGGTTAATAATAACATATTACACTGGTAGATGCAAGAAGTAGCAAACAAACCAAATTAAAAAAATTATATAAAACAAGAGCACAGAAAGAAACCAGCTGATTAATTGTATTGACCGCACAATTACAAAACGTGGCTCAACATTTAACTTTGAAATTAGCGGGAACAGATTCTATTGACTAACTCCATAACAAGTCATTTCGTCTAGTTTCCTGTTTCATTGTTTCAATGTTGCGCCATTCTTTCTAAATCTAAACCATCTGTGTTCTGAATATTCTTTGTCCTGTGTGTGGGCGCACTTGCGAGATTTGAGTGCTTGCAGTTAAACAACAGAGCAGGTTATCCCTCAGACGACCCGTATAAAATCTGTTCAGGCGAAATTTGATTTTGATGTCGCTATTATAGTTTAGAAATTAGAAGTCTTGGATGGCTTGAAAATAATTTCTTTCTTATTATACTTACATATTATCGTTATTACTTATTATCTAATAAAATATTTACAAAGTACCTGACACAAAAGCAGTACCTTGTCCGTGTATAAAGTACAATATTTTTTTTTAACGTCGGCCTATTTCCGCGACTATGGCCAATCACCGACGCCAGGGAGCAGTTTCACCTCACTATCCTGGAAATTTTGCCGAACCCCTGCCTTTCTGTAAAGCGGGTAGGGATCTTTAACGTGCCCAACATCGCATGGACACGGGACCGACGGTTTAACGCCCCCTCCGAAGGGAGGAACGTGCAGACATTCAACTTGCTCAAATACAATGCCAGAACCTCGGTTGATGTTATTGTTACAGTTTGTACTGAAAAAGTGAAAGGAGTACCCTGGGATCGAACCCAGTACCTTTCGGTTCAGAGGCACACATTCTTGACCCTGAACCACCGAGGCTCTTTTCACAATGTTTAAATAATTAGTTTTAAAGTCCAAATTTAGAAAATCTGAAATGTCTGACATTTACTCTTTAAATTTAGGCACTCTACTGCGTTTATATGCATATTTGACTAGCGTCAAAAGTTTATACCGTTTTTGATAGATTAGTGTGTTTGCGATGGGAGGTTTTCGCCTACGCTGCCATTATGATTTTGGGGTTAAAGGAACTTTTTTAGAGTATAACCGTATTCAGAGAATAGATAACCCAAATCACGACAGCACATTTTAAAAGATCTAACGATCGTTTCGGTAACAACAGCTTCATCAGATTTTCATCTCTGATGAAGCTAACTTTGTTAGCCAAACGATCGTTAGGTGTTTTAAAATATGTTGTGGTGATTTGAATTCTAGAAGTGTGCTTATCAGTGGCAATTTGAAGGCTAATTATTATGAGTTTTTATAAAAACATGTCCTACAAACCTTTGTTTTTCGAGATACAGGGTGCTGAAGTTTTTTATTGTTTTTCACAAATATCTCAAAAACGCTTCAAAGTTTGAAAACCAAATTAAATACCTTTTGCACTCAACCCAGTTCTGTCATGGATAAGTTTATTTGGGTAAAAATAATTCCAATTTCTCTACCTATAAGTCATATATATGTGACCTCAAGATTCTTAATTCTTGCGATATTATAAACTGACGAAAAATTGTTAACTGCAATCAACAACCATTTATTATTTACAAATTATCGTAATTGTTCGCGTCGCTCACCTGCTTGAGAAGGAGCATACCCCTAATGGTATCAAACACCAAATCCACAGTTCCACGACATAAGTTAAATTGTAAAGTTCACAATTTTTCGTCAGTTTATAATATCACAAGTGATTATAAACAAACGATGTTAACAATCATACGGCGACATATACAGGGTGTTACAGAATAAGGTTTACAAACTAAAGGGGGTGATTGCGGATCTAAAAAAAACGGACAAAAGTGATAATAAACGTATGTCCTAAAACCTTTAGTTTTTGAGATACAGGGTGTTCATCTTTACTTTTTTTATAGTTTTTTCGCTTATATCTCAAAAACGCTTTGTTATTTGAAAGCCAAATTTTACATATCGTTTACTATTCAAAAACTGCTTCTTTCTGTTCTAATTAGCAGTTTACGAAACATGTAAGTGGCGTAGAATTTGAGTCTCATGAGGTTTTATTTACGACCAATAGTGCATATCGTGCAAATTAAGTTTGCCACGACCAGTAAAAGTGGCTTCATCTTAAACGAGGGTCAGGATTTGAGTATGTTCGTTACACATCTCTCTTAGCCAATAGCAATTCTCGAGCCGCCTATCAAAATGATTTTCTTATATGGCCTGGTGCAAGTCTTTTAAAGCTGAAGGGTAAATTACTTGTAAGTGTAAACATATTTCGCTTGTGCTTAAATAAAGATCCACTTGCACATATGCAAAAACGTTTATAATATTATCTTCATTTCTTAATGGGTACCTTCTGGAAGGAACTGGAATGGGTTGTATACTCCCGGTTGTCTTAAACGTATTGCTAATCGCCAGATTCTCGTCTACTCTAGTGCCTTCGTCAAGGATATTTTCTAGCATTTTCACGTGCCGCATAGAAGCATTTTCGGCCAGCATATCATAAGCCTCGGCATTCGTCTAACCCATTTTTAAAGGATGTGCCACAAATTTTAATAATACGCGACAATTATTTTTCTACTTGATAACCTGCCGATTTACGGATAGCTATCTACATTTATTCTTTTAAAACACATGTCCATTTACGCCAGTTCTACTTGAATTTTCGGTAATCAAATTCTAAAGGCCATCTCGCCTTGTCACTTCAAATATGGTTGCGATATTTGGAATATGATATGATGGTGCACAGAGGTGATTTCTATTGCCTTCCTCTAAAAAATGACAAGAGCACATGGTGTCCCCTGGCGGTCATCCATCCAAGTGTTAACAGTGCCTGACGTTGTCTTAACTTCGGTTATCTGACGAGAACTGGTGTTTTCAACGTTTATTTTAAGTGTCACTTAAATATTATATGTGACAAATGTCATGGAATGTTAGATCACGAAACTATGAAAACAATAATTTCTAATGTTAAAAATTATTATTTTAGCAATAACTCTAAAACTAACAAAGATATCGAACTGCGGCTTTCAGATTTTCAATTAGAATTTAATCTGATTTTTAACTACGATATCTTATTTACACCTCGCGGTTTAAGTTTTCGTGACAAATTTTTAAAAAAAGCTGCTATTATGGCGAATTGCGTCCTCTAGCACTCTTATTTGGAAGTATCGTGTACCACTAAAAACGATGTTTAAAACTACTGACAACAATCTTCAAAACAAGCATTAATTTACTAAAATCTGATAAGTTGTTTGGAAGTTAGAGTAATTTGAATGATAACACTTTCAATAGCCTCCGCCACTCTTATTAAGGTTAGTACGCCACTGCGCCCCGGCCAACAATGAGGAAGTCAACTAAGGGGGTATTAAACCTTTTGAGCTTTACATATTTTTAAATTACACACACCATATTTTAATGTTTTTATACAAAACCTAATCACACTATTTATTTCTATTCAAACTTTATTGTTATCAATAATAAAAATCATAGATTACTGTCTTATTTACACAATTATTTTCACAGTATCACGCTAGTTGACAGAAAATAAAATGTTGAAAATTCGATTCTAAAGAAAAAATAAAAAACGAAATTTCTTAATAGTTAGATAATTTTTTTTTTCTAGGAGTGTAGTTTTAATTATCGTAGAAAGTTATTAGATACAAAGAAAATTCTTTCTCAGTAGGTGAAATTCCAAATACTGCCTGAGGTTACAACATGTATCATTGGCAACGTTGCATCAGCACTGTCCAGCAATTTGCACTTAAATATATAGAGTTTGTGTCCAGCTATTAACGCTTTTACATATATATATATATATATATATATATATATATATATATATATATATATATATATATATATATATATATATATATATATATATATACATCCAGCAGTTATATTGCGTCCTTTCAAAATGCAGTGATTCTGCATCCTCCAGAAACAACAGCTTTATTGAATATCTGGCTGCGTATATTGAATCTCCTGTAAATTTTATGAAGCTCCATATAGTTTTTGTGTCTATATTTGCAAAAAATATATATGCAGTTCATACATATTTAGGTTATTTTACTTCCTTTCAAATCACTGATTACATTGATTCCATGTGTATATTATCTTTTACATATTTATCACTATTTTACGTCCACATGCGTATATTTCTTTCATATTTATATATATTTTACGTCCAACAGTGTTGCCAAGATGTCACAAAATTCGTATAAAAATCTCATGGATAAGTATTACTTACATTGTTCATTTCTGTAAAGAGAGCTAATGACACATAAAACAAAATAAAATTAATGCAGATTGAGAGTAAAGTTTACCTGTATACACTTTAAATTTGTGCTTCTGTTGTAAAAGGAAATTAATGCACTAGTACAATTTGATTACTTTCTAAATAATGCAATTAATTTAACCTTTTATTACAAATGCGTTTTTGGTTCTATTTTAATTTAAGAGTAGGACATTTTCCATGTTTCAACTTCAGCTTTGTATCCTTAACAGAATGTGTAATTAATTTTTCACACAAATAAAAAACTTTTATTATTGAAAAACTTAAATTACCTAAATGGTTTCTCATAGTATAGTAGCTGTTTATAGTCATTATTACTATGATTTCAGTCATACTGGGCAAGTCTCTAAGATGTATAGATCCTTTGGTGACATATTCTACAGTTGCTATGAATTGCATACCACTACAAAAATGTCAGTTAACGAGTAAAACGTCTGTCATTTTCTACGCCAGTAGGCACATGAGATAGCGGTTTTACTGGAGAACCAATTATTTTCCTTTTGAGTTACCCAGAAATGAGTTGATTGCTAACAAAATATTAGACCATGTTAGACGATAAAAATACAGTTTTCCCACCCAAAAACATAAATGTTGCACAAATAAAAACGAAATAAATTATTTACACAAGAAATAAAGTTGGCTTAGAATATTTAACCAAACATTATAAAGTGAATTCTTCGTCATTACTACTTACTTTAGTATAATCATTCCACTACTACCACCACCACCACCACCACTACTACTACTACTACTACTACTACTACTACTACTACTACTACTACTACTACTACTACTACTACTACTACTACTACTATCAGTCATGGAATTCCTATGAAGGGGTGGGCACACCACAAAGCCTATGCTATGTATCAACAATGTTTCTCCATGCACTTCTGTCCTGATAAGCCATTTCTGCTTCTACATTTATACATTTCCGCATACCCACTCTTCTATTCCGTAAGCGTCTGACCTTTTTCTTCTTTAATATATCGCCCACAACATCCGACTAAGCTTTAATGGGTCTTCCAATGGCTCTCTCGCCATTTACATGCTCTCTATAATTTTTACTTGTTATTATATCATGTGTCCAAACCATATAAGCATGTTGCTCTCATTTTTTTTTCTCTCAGGGCTTGTCCGCGGTTTTGCCGCCTCGATGGCACTACAGCTCTTGGCCTATTGTGCATGTGCTCTCATACTTACTTTCAGTAGATTTTTCTACATAATATTCTCTAAGAACCCATTCATTTCTAACTCTTGTCTTCCCTTTACTTACCCGTCACCTGTCTCAGGGAGTCCATCGCAAGAGCATTGAATTTTATTACATGCTTTGCCTGACACACTCAACTTTCAGGCTCATATAGAAGAGTGGGTACCAGTACGCTATCATACAGTGCCTGTCTAAAGTCCGTTCCCCTCTACTAAGTTTTGAACCACTTGCGACCAAATTGCAACCAAATGAAGAGGGCGCAAATAGGATGTGCAACCCTACGATTTTATGGAAAAAGGACTTATGGAAGTTTAAAAATGGCAGAGAAGCGCCATCTTGAATTACTTTTTTGAATGAAACACCCCGTATATTATTCTGTTTTCGAAATATTCTCATAATTGCGAATATTTCTCTTAGATACACTTCCTTCATAAATTTGATCTTTTTCGAAACATTAATGTATAAAAAGTGACATTTCGTGTTAAAAGTGAAATATGGATTTTGGTCACTTCCGGTAAAAGATGTTGAGAACTGAAATTTTGTTTTTAATTTTTAGTCAAATCTCTGAATGAATTTGACAAACAATAGACGTCAAGAGATTTTATTAGGGATGAACAGTATCGAACAAAATCCCCGTCCAAACATTCACTTTTTCAGGAGACTGGGCATGTCCCTGTCTCAAAATATGCAGATTAGTAATCGCTCCAGTATCGTACGTTGTTCTTGTTGACTTCCATTACGAAAAAACTTGCATTCGTCTGAAAAACACGTTTCAAGAAACCTCGTTCCTCTTCAATTCTTCTTGTTAACCACTCACAAAATTCAATCCTCTGATCTGGATCGTCTTCCGTGAGAGTATGCAGGACTCTCATTTTGTAGCGATGAAACATGAGAACTCCTTGGGCAGTTTTCGCATTTACTTCATAGGATTTAGCAACTGCAGACGTTGACTGAGTGGGATTGATTACCATTTCAGCAATAATGTGAACTTTTTTTCTTCTGAGAGAGGAGGTCTTCCTGATCTTGGCGCATTTTTCAGCATACCAGTTGTTTGCAGTTTATTTACAAGTTTGCGTAAATACGACCTCAAAATAAGCCTCTCAAGAAATCTATCATTAAACATACGGACTGCTAGATGAAAATTTCTTCCAGAAATCATCACTGCTTCAAATTTATCGGTTAAGCTACGAGCCATAGTCACAATTTTCATTAAATATTTAGGGGTCTCAACGTACTATTTGACAGTTAACAATTAAGGTTGACAATAAATAAGATATTGCCATGACAAAGATTGTTTTCAATCTTGACTTAAAGCAACATTCGTGTTTTAGTTTGGTTTTACATGGCCAACATGTCAAATGGAACGCAGAATAGGAGAAACATGTGAAGGAATATAAGAACAGACTTTCATCAAGGTGAGAAGCAATTTATAATAGGGCACTTTATTGTCAAGATTTAGGAGAGGGGTACTTCGAACAATTGATAAAATAAATGTTGGTTTGAAATAAAACGGTTCTTAATCAAAAATAAATAAATTCTTTTTTCAACCAACTAATCTGTTTTGATTGTGAATTTACAGAACACATTCGTAAGCTTGTAGATTTTTCGAATTCGATTTCTATTCAAAAAAGTAATTCAAGATGGCGCTTTCCACCCTTTTTAAACTTTCAGCAGTCCTTTTTCCATAAAATCGGAGGCTAGTACATCTTATTTGAGCGCTCTAAATTTGGTTGCAATATACCACGTGGTTCAAAAGCGGGGGGGTGGGGGGGTGGTGGTGGTGGTTTGTGACTTTAAACGGGCACTGTATACAGCCACTTTGGCCCCTAGATAATCATTCACTGTTCGCTACAGTGGCTATAGCTCCCAGCACCTTTTTGTCTGCATTTACCCTACTTTTTGTAACATCATACATTCATCCGTTGTTTGAAAGCGTCTTCCTGAGTATCTAAATTCCTTTACTTTCTCTACTAGACTACCATTTAACAAGAGACTGCAATTACTCGTTTCACCCTCTTTATCAAACACCATAAATTACATCTTTGCGTTCACACATATATTCATTTTAGTTGTTATTGTCATCAGTCTTCTAACACCCACTGCATTTTCCTTCAGATTCACTAAGTAGTACTTCATCATTAGCATACAGTAACAACACTTTAACCTCAGATGAAGCATTTATTTGTATGCCTTATGTCTCGGAGCAAACTTCTCTTATGCATTTGCTCATGAATTTGTTGAATAACCATGGAGACAGTACACATCCTTGTTTGACACCCTGTTCAATCATAAAAAGTCATTAAGCACTCCGTTAGTTCTCACACATGCTCTACTGCTATCATATAGCGATTTAGTACTTCGAATTGGCCATCATCCACACCATATTCTTTCAAAATACCACAGATTTTCTGTCTATCTGCAGTATTATATGCTTTCTCCAAGTCTACAAACGTAGAAAATACTTTCTCACATTCAAGCTTTTATCAACTACCTGCTGAAGTGAGATTAGTTGGTCAGCTTCTTCCTGTCATGGACCCACGCTGCACATCCCAATTAGCTGTCTAATTTGATCTATCAATATTCGCTCCTTCTCTTTCCCTCGCATATCTTTGGCATTCACCATTCTTTTGTATGCTTCTTTTTTGCCATACACAACTTTCTATACTTTTTGATATCACCATGCATTCCTCCTAAAACATTCACACCACATTTTTCTCCTGCACATCCAATTATCATATCTTTCAGGGTCGTCCATCCACTTTCCACATTGCATCCTTTGATGTATTCGATCCATAATGCAAGCAACTCAGTCGTTTTTTCTAATACATAGGCATACCGTTTCCTTTTCTCAGGCGTTAAAAGTACCTCAACTTTTATTCTTATTTGTTTTGTATCCTCGCTCGCTTTATCCATCTATATCACAGTTTTATCTAAGACACCACAAGGAAATGGTCGGACCCATATTCAGCACCTCACATAAGTCTAGTACCTTTTAAGAATGTGCGACGTCTCTCATCATACACAATGTAAGAAAAGTATAATAGTCTATTATACTTTTACACCTGCCCTTTACCATGTTTACTTGTGGATACTTTTGTGTTTAAACAACGTATTAGATATGGACAGGCCCTTTCCAGAGATATATTCATCAAACAGTATCTATTCTCATCAACTCTTGCATTTCCTGACGGCCCCACTACTACTAACTATCTGTCTCTTTTCTCTTTACTCTTACCCACCCATTCATATTTCCGGCAACAGATATTCTTTCGTCTGGTTCACACATGTCTAATATTTCATTCATGTATTTCCAAAAGTGTTTCCTCTCGCCGTTTGTGGCGCCATAGGAGGCAACCAAAAACACTCTACGTACACTCGTTCTCACCCACACCCATATTATTCCTGGAAAAACACATTCATAATTTTTTCACATATCTGCCCGCCACGAGACTTTTCTTCAGCACCCAACCGTATGCATATGTACTCCCCCAATACTGTGTCACCGCGTTCCTTTCAGTTTTTTTTTACTCATGCACAATATATACCCTTTCGTGCATTCATCTCTTGCACAATCTTATTTTCTTTGCCTCTCACATCTTGTACATCCCAGGTCGAAATTTTACAAGTAGTTGCCGGGTCGTCTTCACATCATGGGCCTAGTCTATAGCTTCCGACGCCCATCACGGCTTTGGCTGTCCGAGGCTTAAATATGTAGAAGCGGGACAAGTCACTAGCACATGCGCACTACCGGATTATGCTGTCCATTGATGGATGTTGGGTAGTTTTAGCAGCCTTTTTTTTTTTTGTTCCCTCAGGGCTCGTCCGCGGCCTTGCCGCCGATAGCACCGCAAACCTTGGTTGATTGTGCATACCCTTAGTCTTACTCCACCCATTCCAAGATCACTGTGTCTTGAACTAGTCTGCACAGCGATTGGTAGGGTGAAGTTTTATATTGCTCTGTCTCCGGACTAGGCTGACCTTAGATCAGTTGTCTTTTCCGGTCCAGAGCTATACACTCACACAAGATGTGCTGGGCTGATTCCTCCCCCTCGCCGCAGAGTCTGCATGCGAGGTCCCCTTCGAACCGCCCCATTTTATGCAGGTGTTTCTTGACGGCCATGTGTCCCGTCAAGAGACCTGTTGTGTTTCTGAGCTGTCCTCTGCTAAGGTTTAGCAGCTCCACAGCTCTCTTTGAACTGGGTCCGTCAATTATTGACTTCCCATGTCTGAGCCCTGGACAGTCCGCCCAGTACACCTTGTGTTGGTTTCTGACCCAGGACTTAATGGCTCCCCTGGCAGTGCTCTTTGACACGCCCAGAGCCGGTTCTGGTCCCATAAATGGTTCTGCTGACCCTCTCTTCGCGAGACTGTCAGCTTCTTCATTGCCTTTAACCCCCGAGTGACCCGGCACCCAGATGAGGGTCACCTCATTCTGCCCAGCCAGGTCGCTCATCTCGTCTCGGCACTCACTCACCAGCCAGGAATTTACCCGTGGGCCACTTAGTGCCTTAAGGGCTGTCTGTGGCTATGAGGATCCGCTTGTTGGTGTAGCCCCTCCTCTTGTTCTCCCGCACACAGTGCAGGATGGCGTACATCTCGGCCTGAAACACCGTTGCATGGGCTCCGAGGGAAATACTATGACTTACCCTCGGTCCTTCCGAGTAAACACCTGCCCCCGTTCCACGCTCCCCGCCAGATCCGTCCGTGAACCAGACGAGCGCGTCCCGTGGTATGCCCGGCGTCTCCTCTCGCCATGCCTCGCGATCAGGGATTTCCACTGTAAAGTTGTTTTCCCTGCACATTCGCGGGCTCGCGAAGTCTGACCTCATTTCAAGCATGGGCTCCTTCACGATCTCTTGAATTTTGCAGTGGCCCCTGAAGCCTGGGTTGATCTTCAGTCTACCATTGCAGGCTAGTCTGTATAGTCCTAGCCTGACCTCTCCCATAATAACTAAGTGTAGGGGGGGTAGATCCAGCAACACCTCCATGGTGGCTGTTGGGGTTGAAGACATGGCCCCTGTGATGCCTAGGCAAGCCATCCTTTGGATCTTGCCTAGTTTTTGTTTGGCACTGGATTGTGTCACCTTAGGCCACCAGACCAGTGCTGCATATGTTAACGATGGTCTGACCACCCTTGTGCACGTTTTTCCATATAGCCGCCTAGTGACGGCTAAGGTCATGCCTGCCTTACGCAGTATTTTTCCAATGTGACCATTCCAGGTTAGCTTAGAGTCCAATACGACCCCAAGATATTTTACCTCCCTGGCCATTGGAACACTCCTACCGTATAGAGTGAGAGTTCTGTGGCTTTCACACTTCCTCCTCCTCGTAAACGGCACGACGGTTGCTTTCTCGGGGCTCACCCCGAGCCCTTGATCAACCGTCCACCCTTCCACCACTTTCAGTGCAGTCTGCATACGCTCCCACACTGCCTGTGTGACCTTTCCTCGGACTACCAGACCAGTGCCGCATATGTTAACGATGGTCTGACTACCCTTGTGTACAGCCAGTGGGCCATACTAGGTCTTAGTCCCCACGTTTTTCCATATAGCCGCCTAGTGACGGCTGAGGTCATGACTGCCTTACGCAGTATGTTTCCAATGTGGCCACCAGACCAGTGCCGCATATGTTAACGATGGTCTGACTACCCTTGTGTACAGCCAGTGGGCCATACTAGGTCTTAGTCCCCACGTTTTTCCATATAGCCGCCTAGTGACGGCTGAGGTCATGACTGCCTTACGCAGTATGTTTCCAATGTGACCACCATTCCAGGTTAGCTTAGAGTCCAATACGACCCCAAGATATTTTACCTCCCTGGCCATTGGAACGCTCCTAGCGTATAGAGTGAGAGTTCTGTGGCTGTCGCACTTCCTCCTCTTCGTAAACGGCACGACGGTTGCTTTCTCGGGGCTCACCCCGAGCCCTTGGTCAACCGTCCACCCTTCCACCACTTTCAGTGCAGTCTGCATATGCTCCCACACTGCCTGTGTGACCTTTCCTCGGACTATGATGACAATGTCGTCCGCATAGCCCTGTACCTCATACCCCCCTCCCGAGAGCCTCCCCAGCAGGCCGTCCACGACTAGACACCAGAGCAAGGGAGACAGAACGCTCCCCTGCGGGCACCCCGCCGCGACCCCCGCCAACAGAGTCCCTCCCGCGAGTGAGGTGAACACCGCCCTGTCCCTGAGCATGGAACCGATCCACCTGCAGCAGGTCTCCTCTATTCCACGCTCCCGGGCAGCTGCCAGAACCGATCCGAACGAGGTGTTGCTAAAGGCCCCCTCTATGTCTAGGAAGGCCCCCAGCGCCACCTCCTTGTTCTCCAGCGTATTCTCCAGTTTCAGCACCAGTTGGTGCAGTGCTGTTTCTGTTGAGAATCCTGCTCTGTATGCATATTGTCCGCAGTGTAGAGGATATGCTTCCAGTACACCGCCCCTAATGTGCCGGTCGAGCAGTTTTTCCACTGTTTTCAGCAAGAAGGACATGAGACTTATTGGCCTCAGGGACTTTGCCTGGTCTGTTGGACGCCCAGGTTTAGGAATAAATACAACCCTGGCCAGTCTCCATGCCCTCGGAATGTACCCCAGAGCCAGGCTGGCCCTCATAATGAGGGTGAGCACCGGCGCCAGTATATCTATCCCCTGTTGGAGCATGATGGGCATTATTCCATCAAATCCCGGCGATTTGTATGGCTTAAAGCTGTTAATGGCCCATCTGATTTTGCTCCAGGTAACCACCTCTTTAGCGACTGTCCAGTCTACTCTAGATGCCCGCCTATAAGGCGCCTCTATTTCTGAGTGTTCCCAGTCCGGAGGTGATTGGTTTATTATGTTACAGCCGGGGAAGTGCGTCTGGAGTAAAATTTCCATAGTTTCCTCCCCCGAGCTTGTAAAGCCTCCCGTGGGTGTTCTAAGGGATCCTATGTTAGTCTGAGGGCCCTTAGACAGGATCTTGTGTAGTCGAGCACTCTCTGACGTGTTTTCCACTCCTTCGCAGTGCCTCCTCCACGACTCCTTCTTGGCGTCCCTCAGTCTTTTGTTATAGGTCGATAGGGCCTGTCTATATTCATCCCATGCTCCCGACCTTTTGGCCGCGTTAAACAGCTTACGAACCTGCGTCCTCCTTTGCCTGAGGTCCTCGTTCCACCACGGGACGTTCCTGGTGGACACCCTCATTTTCAGGGGGCAGTTGGCGTTATAGGCCGAGGTAATTGCGTCTCGCAATTGGACTGCTGCAATCTCGAGGTCTATTGAATTTTTTATGGTATTCTTAACCCCCCGCAGTTCCACAGCCAGGTCTGCCCTGTAGGCTTCCCAGTCCGCCTTGCGGGGGTCCCGGTACCATACCGTTTCTCTTTCGACTTTGGCGATTTCAAACCGGATGTATCTGTGGTCTGAGCTGCTCACTTCCCCAGACACAGCCCAGCTTTTAACAAAGTCACCCAGAAACTGGGTGGAAACTGTTAGATCTAAAACTTCCTCACGCCGTGTTGTGACGAAGGTCGGTTTATTACCTCTATTCAATATGTCTAAATTAAATTTCATAAAGAATTGTAAAAGTGCCTCACCCCTAGAGTTTGTGTCCGAGCTACCCCACAACTCATGGTTCTCATTCGCATCCATGCCGATGATGGTCTGCCATCCACCTGCTCTGCTACCCACCATCAGCTGCTCCAATTCGTTGGGTGGAGGAGGGTCCGTGCTGTCCCCTGGCAGATAGGCTGACGCGACAGTAATGTCCCTCAGCCCATCCGCTCCTCCACATCGGATTTTGATCGTTGCCAGGTCCCTGGAACAGAAATTCATTAGAGGGAGAAACTCTATCCCTTCCCTGACAAAAATGCAGGCCCTCGGGTTCTCGCTGGATCTGCTGTAGATGAGCTTTCCAGTAGCTCCGCCGAGTCCCTTGATCTCTCCTTTATAGGAGTACGGTTCCTGGATGAGGGCCACATCCGTGTTCCTCAGAGCCATTAGTAGTCCGGCCGGGGCTGCCCTACTGTGTTGGAGGTTGACCTGAAGGAACCTAAGTCCCATTAACCCTTAGTTGCTTCCCCAGTGGGCGGAAGCTAACCCTTCCCATGCCCCAGAATGCCTTGAAGGAGGTTCCTTCAAGGGCTCTGTAAGATGTCGGGTCGATCGAGAAGGCGAGCGTCTGTCCTTTCTCCTCTGCCTTCCTGCTTAGAACCGACCAGTGTTGCGTCCCCAGTTCAGGGTTCTGGATCTTAAGTCTGCTGATCACCGTCTCCTGCGGGACGGTGTCAGGGATCCGTACGAGGACCTTGCGTCTCTTTGGGAGTTCCTTGGGCTCTACGGCTGTCAAGTCCGCCCCCCTCCCAAATCTGACCGAGGCCCCCGATCGTTTTCCGCAGCCAGTCCCGCGACTGCGGGCCGGCACAGGTTATCCAGAGGATGCCCCCCGTCAGGCGCGTCCGGTGGAACTGAGGCGGGCTCTCCCCTTCTTGAAGAGAGTCCACTGCAGCTACCACCGCAGCCTGGATTAGGTCCGCCTTCCCCTGGTCTAGCGTGACCTCAGGATGGCGTCTGTCAATCACCGCCATCCCGAGGCCCTCCGCAGCCTCCCTATAAGAGCCAGTCTGCGCCGGTGTTCCGGCCTTGGTTCCTTTGGGAGGTCTGTCTGTAGTAGGCGTGCTAGAGCCAGAGCGCGGCGTCTTCCGACTCGCACTCTCCTCTTGCGCCTTTACAGGCACCCTGGCCCTTTTGGAACGTCTGTCTGTAGTGGGCGTGCTAGAGTTCGAGCGCGTCCTCTTCTGACCCGCACTCCCCTCTTGCGCCCTTACAGGTTTCTCGACCGTCCAGGTCCCGGTCGCCATTTTTTGCGCCCTCCGGAGCTTCTTTCTTTGCGCCCCGGAAAGACGCTTGGACTGCCGGGGCAGTCCCTCTACTCTAACAGTAGAGTCCTCACTGGTGGAGGGGCCCCCGGAGTCCGCGGAGCTCGCCGCCCTCCGGTGGGACCCAGCCTCCAGCTTGGGTGTCGGGGACAGGTCTCTGGCCGAAGCTACCCCCTGATCCCCCGTATCTACGCCGGTCGTGGGACCTCCAGAGTCCGCTGCCGCCCCCTGGCTCGTCTCCGTTTCCGGGATAGACTCAAGGCACAAGTCTGTAGCCAGAGCCACTCCTCGAGCCTCATTGGTTTTGGTTTTGTATGTGTTTATTATCTTCATGTTGTTCCCA